>CM053988.1:7635137-8348445 GCA_028641955.1 Protonibea diacanthus | reverse complement strand
ACATTAACACTCGCATACACATCTACAACTAAAAACTGACGCCTTACACATGTTGAATTCTGAGCACATGGTCACTTGTTGCTGTATCAAAACACTGGCGTCTAAAAACACAACAAGAGCTGTCTAAACTCGTGACTTGTGATTTGAAGCGAGGGTATGTGACCAGCTGCCAGAGCAGCTAAATGATTGGCCTGTGCAGTGGTGGAGGAATCGGAAGCCGTCCTATCCCCGCCGCTCTCTGCTTTGCATTTCAGGAACAGTAGAGAACATTCTGTACGACTAGGAGGGGAGGAGGCGGGGGGGGGGGGGGAACTGAATGCAAAAGCCAACACAGCAAATGTGGCAATGCAAGCCGGTCCATAATGGAGGGGTTTAAGGCACAGACCCAGTGAAATCGCTGAGAGTCATGGAAAGCATTCGGACACAATGGACAGTGTCAGAATAGCTCTGCAGCACAATGCGGGACGAGAATAACGCGCTTCCGGCTGGGCCTGGGCTGAAACCAAGTGGGGGTGGGGGTGGGGGGGGGTCATGATGGTCCCGGGGCCTGGGACTCCCACCGCACCCCGAGAGCTTTTTAAACATCATTTGGATGGGCCTGTGCCTAATGAGGTCACCGGCTCAGAATGGCTCGCTTTGCTCTGGTAATAATGAGAAACTCTGCTTCACCGCTGGTTCACAGCAGCCTCCTGTTCTTACACAGAAAAAATGTTTCAATCAGGTCTTTCTTGGAAACAGGTTTACTTTACAGCCTACCTGTCATAAATGTCTGTTATATATCATTTCCTCCTGTCACCAAGTTCACAGAGAGTAATAGATTTTTAGTGGCCAGCATGGAGATAAGAACATGCACACATGACAGGACTGTGACCTTTACTTGTAACACATGAGACCATATACTGGTGAGCATTAATTGTGGCAAGGCAACTGGTCACCCCCATCCTTAGAGGGTTGGTTCAACATGTTTTTCTCACTCCTGTGTTATCTCACAGATACATAGTTTTGGGAGGGGGGTTATGTGCAGGTTTTGTTATATCTGCATGTGAGGTTTCTGCCTTTACCCAAACACAATGCTGTGCACACACACCTAAAATATTAAGTTAAATTTAAAAAAAGCATTTAACAGCAACATCTTTCTTGCCCTTGTTACTTGTTTCACGATGGAGGGACAGTTAAACCAAATCTATCTGCGCGGCTAGTAAATTTACTTAAAGTACATGAGGATGTTTGACATTGTTTATTTGTGTGACATGGCCCTTTAAGGACGGGGCATGTTCAGCTGTTTAAAACAACATGCCTTTGTTTGCCTGCTCCCTTCATGTACATATGCATACCACGTTATAGCTAAACTAAAAGCTAAAACCAAGTTTTACATTTTAGTTAACTGAAATAACAAAAAAAAAAAAATAGAATTAAAGAAGAAAAACTGAAAGAATACTGTGTACAAAACTAACTATAATAAAATAAGAAACACACAGGAAATGTCTTCAGCTTCTATCAAAAGCAGCAAGCATGAGGTGCATTTCGTAACTGAGAAATGACTGTGAGTCACTTGCTTTTACAATGTGTTGCCTTTGTATAGTAAAACCAACAATGAATGTGTTAAATCTTGTCCCTGACAAACAGTCCCACCTAATGATTAAAAAAAAAACAAACTAAAATTAATACTAAAAATAAATAAATAATAATATATATTTTGTAACAATATAAACTGAGTAAACTCTAAGTAAAACTAAGATGAATTAAAAAGAGAAAACTAATAAAAACAATATCAAACTATAAAGAACTCCCACACACTAAATTACAGTACAGTAGAAACTGTACTCAGTTGCATGGCAATTGCAGGCATATCAGGGGAAGAAATGTGAGCTTCCTGAAAAAGTGTGAAATACACGTGTTACTATACTGTCTGCCCAGAGAGGCCGCACTCGTGACAAGTCCACAGCCGGCAGTGTGACTGTGCTTAATTAATGACCTTTTTTTTAAAAAAAAAAAAATCATGTGCTGGTCTAAAATGTTCCCTGTTTTTTTTTAATTAACGGTTTTCCTCAGATGACTTGTGTTACCGTGGTCTGATCTGCCTGTTTGAGATTATTGACTGAAGGTGTTGACACTATCCTGTCCTTTAAACAGGTTGTTCTGCTGTCACTCTTTATTTGAGTGCTGTAGTGTACTGCACACTGAGAGCTTTTACTGGAACATGTACAAACATAAGTGTTCATCCCAACTCCTCCATGTCTGAGCTCCATCTAAAACAAGCGCTGTGAAAGTGAACCACGCCACTAACATATTTCCAAAGTCACAAATTGTATAAATAGATTTGAAACAGGGAGGGAGGTAAAGCACACCATCACTCGACTGATTACTCCAACACTTACCGGCAACAGAAAATCTCTGTGTGTGAATCCGAGGCAGAGGCAGCAACAGTTTCCTTTCCTTTCCTTTCCTCACAGATCCTCTTTTCTGCTGCACGGATCTTGGAGTTTACTTTTCCTTCAGATGGCACAGGAGCCAAAACTTGTCAGAAGCAGGCATCAATCCCTCATTTAACAGTCTCTGTGTGTCACTCAGTGTGTTTTGTTGCTGATCCTTCCTCTGAGTGTGTAGACTGTAAGTTGCTTGTTAATGTGTCGGTTGCCTTGGTTTTTCTCTCTCCCCTCCCTTCCTCTTCCAGCGTGGGGGTGGCCTGTAGTGTGTAGGTGTTTGCAGAGAGAGCAAGCGAGAGATAGAGAGAGATAGAGAGAGAGAGAGGAAAGGAAGGAAATGATGAGGATGACCTGCCCTCTGTGCCTCATGTTTGTGATGTGCAAAGGATGTGACGACTGATGAATATCTAGCTTTAAATATTTTCAAAATGTGTCCTGACGCTTAATAATAAATTAATTATTAATATGCAAAAATAGAAGACAGGAAGCCGGCAAATGGATTTTAGGGCACTTTACATCTGCAGTCATGTTTTGTGGTGTTTGAGGTTTGAATATCTCCACCATCAGGAGGAAGCAACTGTATTCAAAGCATCTGCTCCAACCTATTCACATACCAAGTACAAACGTGTTTATATAGATAATAGATTATAATAGTAGAGTGTCCATTTATTTTTTACAAGAACTGATCTAATAATGTTGATTTTGCTGATTTGAACTTGAGAAGATGAATGAAAATAACTACCAGATTGATTGCTATGAAATTTGATATTACATATGTGCATTGTCCCCAGAGGATGAATCCAAAAGGTTTTGATCATCCTCTGACTCTCCCTTGAGCCCAAACAGCAGGTCAAATTTTTCATTTATCCAGTGAAATATCTCGACATCTACAAGATCGACTGGCAAAATTTGGTACAGACATTCTTGGTTCCCAGATGATGTATCATGCATCACTATTGAGGTTAAAATATGTGATTTTAAGTGAAATGTCTCAACAATTTTTGGATCTACTACCGTAGAATTTGGTACAGACAGTCAGGAATATTTTTATTTATGACTTAATACTCACAGAAGCACTGGCACTCCCGTCAGTTTCAGGCGTCTTTCATGTTTTAGCGCTTATTAGCAACCGTTTGCATGCTGCAGTACTAAACGATGAACACATTATACCTGGTAAACAGCTGTCATGGCCGCAGCCATGCCTCAGGGGTTTTTCTTTGTGTGTTTCCCTCCTCTTTGGCCTGTTTTCCAGGTCTGTCTCTTTTTCTGTGTTTGCGTGGGCGTGGTCTCTCTCCCTGAATCTTCCGCCTGACACTGCTCTCCACACACCTGCTAATCATCTGCAATTAGCACACCTGTCTGGAATCCAGTCGTCACCCCGCCTACAAGCACTTTGCATAAGCAGCCGGTTGCTTGTTTGTCTGTATGTGACACTTACACCTGTTTTACACCTGCCTGCGTCACCATCCACCGAGCCCGCCAGACAGCTCTTTTACATGGGCCTCCTTTCACGTCACCTTAGTTTCATCTCTGCCTTCCTGCTGGCATTTTTAATACAAAACTTGTTTTCACCTTAACTTCCTGTCCTGTGTCTGTCTTTGGGCTCAACTTAACTAAAACTGTATTAGCATGGTCATGATAAGCATGTTAGCAACTAAGATTTAATACATAGCTCTGAATACTGCGTTGTAGTGGTTCTAGCATGGCTCTAGAATCTTGCAGTAAATTAAAGTAAGTGACATTTACACCAACACTAATCTCACCCACACACACACTATCTCAACCAAGGGGAGCATTTTGGGGTTTAGTATCTGATTCAACATTTAGAATCAACACAGTTACCTTCTGATTATTACACAACCCACCACCTGAGCTACAGCTGTATGTGCTCCAATCTGCATCAGTTTCACTGTTTATGCTTACACGCTGTCATTTGCCTTTTATGTTCCCCTTAACATGACCATTTAAGACCTTACATGCCCTGAGGTGGTTACAGATTTGCCTGTATGTAAACTGAAATGGTTCACTGTACGTAAATGCACAAAGGAGAACTGCACATGGCATTCAGAATGGAGGAAAAAAAAGGCTGTGCGGCGAATCTTTACTTAACGTGTTTTTTAGGTTTTATTTTAGGATGCAAAGAAAAGTACTGTAGATAAATACACCTATGCACCTACATAAATAGGTATATTTTTCATTTTTATTCAAAGAGCGTTCTGCAATGCTCCCAGTACAAGTCGATGTCTCCAGTTACTTTCTATCAAGCGCAGTCTGAACAAACCAGCAGCTCTGACAGTCAGAGTGCAGCTGCCCAGAGTTTCACCTGTGTGTTTGGCAGCCGACTGGTACAGTAGATGAATCTCTAAAAATATACTGAATGACCTGATTAGAAGAAATGCTTGTCAGGAGGTCACAGATGTAGAAGACTACAGTACAAGACAGTCAGGTTCTACTGAGCATGTGACTAAATGCATCATGGGATAGTGTAAAAAAAGAGGTATGTGAAACTTGCGTGTTTCTCAGACATACAGAAATACACACACAGGTCAACGTCAATAAAACGCTGACAGGACGTACAAGGAAAGTTAATTATTAGTTATGATTCCTCTTTTCCATTCTTGCTGTGAATGTTCCATTCCTAGTGCAGCTCCAGTGTACGGCAAGAGATGGAAGAGAAAATCCATGTTCAGAAGGTGGCTGTTTCAATAGGAGACGTCACTAAATGAAGTAAATATATTGTTTGTGATATGGAGTCCAGACACTGGGGGTGGTGAAAGGTGAGGGTGAGTTGGTGTATACGTCCTTATGATGTCTAGTCTAGTGCTATATGTCACCAGTCCAGTATCTGGCCCAACGATGAAGTAATCTTTGAAGTATTTTTAGGTATTCTTCATGGTATTTTAGAGTTATTCAAGTGTTTTCCTGCTTATGACACAGACTGGGTGCTGATTTATAGTCTATGAGTAATTCTGAGGGTGGCTACATGGTCAGGCCTTATTGATTACAAAAAGCACAACTTTATAACTTTATTTTGTGATTTCAGTGAAACTGTATCAGATTTTAGAGAGAACATATTTGTTGGTTTTCCCTCTGATGTCCTCCGGCTGCTCAGCTTCAACTCTAGGTGTTTTCTAATGGACAAATAGCTTTAGCTTGGCTAACTGAATCTGCTATTAACAGGCGACAGAACCGGGCTCAGCAGCTGGGCTGGACCAGGTTCAAGGACAGAGACCAACACAGAGGTGATGTATGGACTGTCTTGATGGAAAGTAGTGAATCGTTGCCCATTGTTGGCTCAGATAGCTGTGTAGCTAACCAAACAAACTCAGCCCCAGGATGACAGGAGCCAAACCTATTGTATTCTCTGCCAAACTGGCCACCGCTGGTTTCATGGTTGTGTTCGGCCCTGGGTCACTCTATGTTCACCTAGATTATAGTGCTTACATGTAAAGCATTGAGGTAGGACTGTAACGTAGACTCATCACTAGTGTAAACACCAGTCACTATGCGTCACAAGGCCCTTTCTATCTGCTGTTTTCACAGGAAACACATAAATATGCAAATGTAGGAAACAACACTCTGCTTTAACTGGACAACATTGTTTATGGTAGCTGTTATCATTAACACAATGTGCAGGAAACACACAGTGCACGGCTGTGTTGTCTAACTTTTCACACGCAAGTACGGCTCTTTTTTCCAGGTAGTAAATGAACACTGCTCAAACAGTTTTTATAATCGTTAGTTGACCTGAGTTGCAGTTATGTTATCATAGCATACTGACAGGTTCTTAGTCAGTTTGCAGAATGGGAGTTGCATGGTGCGCCTCTCCTATTGTCTATGAGCGGTTGTGTACTCGTGGATAAAAAAAAATATTATGCTACACTGTTGGCTGCAACAGATGGGCAGTAAAAAGTCTTTATATTGAAAAGACAAACACTGTGGAATACCTTCTTGATCTGGTAAGAAGTAACCTACCCAGACTGCTGAAGACTCATATTACCGTAGCTTCACTTGGGTCGTGTTGGGACGAGTTTAATTAATAAAGAGCTTAATATAAGTCAGTATTATGGACTGTATTAATGATTACAGCAACTAATAACTGTTTCAACACACATATCTTTGAGTATTGTTTTGCAACAGACTTGAAAAAGACCTGGTCTTTTAATATAACTATACTAGTTACGTTACCTTTGAATCAATCTGTTTAGACAAACGCAGATATTGGGAGCATATACTAGATCTGCACAAGTTGTTCAAACTCAGCATGATTTCATTTGCTCTGTGTTCTAGATTATAACCGGCCCTTTTGTCTGTTTATATATCTTTTAAAGGGACAATACAACTAATAAAATGCAGTTTTGTTCTTGCCAAGATGTGATTGCAGCTCCCACCTCGTGACTGAAAGGTTGTTTCTGCCTCACTGTAGAAACAACCTTTGTCCACTGAAACAATGCAGAAGACTTGTACAATAAAGAGTGCTTATGCACTTATGCAGCTTATGCACAAGCTGAAGAGCAGCATGATTTTATTTGCTCTGTGCTCTAGATCATAACCAGACCCTTCTGCCTGTTCTGCCTTTTAAGGAGCAAACAACCCATAAAATGCAAAGTGATTGTAGCTCTTACCTTGTGACTGAAAGGTTGTATATGCCAAAAAAAACACTTAAGTTTCCGCTTAATGGTCATACTTGACAAATTACAGTCCCAAACAGATTTGATTTTAGATTCTAGTGAAGATCCTAAAGTGTCCAAAGACACCAAGGGGCCCATTTTTTCAACATGTTTCACTTATTATTAGTTTCAGTGAAGAGCTGAAAGAAGTAGACAATGATGTTCTTGTGTTGTGTCTCATGTCTGTTTTGAGTCAGTGAGATGCAGATCTGGTTATTGAGGGTTTTTTCTGCACTTCACACATCATTTCACAGCAACCATGCCCAGAAACTGAAACCACACAAGAAATAAATAGGATGAGAACATCAGCAGCAATGATAACAAAGATTATATAAGAAACCTGTGAGTAAAAGCATTAAGTAAACTGTTCAACGTCTCTTCTAAGTGCTTTATAATATAAATGACATTCAGAAAGGCTGCAAAAAGCACATTTAGCCTTTTGAACTTCTTCAGTAGCTCGTACTGTAATGTCTAACAGCAGAAGAGGTGGTCGTTGCCTGTTACCACATCATTTGAACCAGACCAACAGTCTACAGCAACCCAACCAACCAACCAACCAAGAGCACACAATTTGGCCAATCAACTCTCTGAAGACTGAGATCAGTTGATTAAATGAGTCAAGTCTGGTGTGCTGCTGCTTGGTTGGAAAGAAAACCTGCAGCCACACCGGCCCTTTGTGGAACAGTTTGATGCTCTGTGAGGCTGTACTTAAGCACAGCTAAATGCTAACATGCAGATGTTTAACAGGTGTAATGTTTACCATGTGCACAATCTTAGCTTAGTGTGTTAGCATGCATTTGCCAGTTGAAACTAAACACAAAGCAGAATTGAAAGTCTTTTAGTTTTTAACCTGTGTAAAATATTAAAGGGATCACCAAGCCCTGAGGGCAACTGTAGTGAATTTCTGTTCCAGATTTCTATGAAATCTATCAAATATTCGAAAAAACAAACAACCCGCCCACCACCAAAACGACAAAGTGGGCTGGTTGGGCACATACTACCACCACATGCATGCCACATGTACTGAGGGACTAAGGCCTTGCTGCAGCGACCTGCTTTCGTATCTGGCCTGTGGTGTTTCGTGCCAGCTCCTCCCTGTCTATCTTTGGTTGTCCTGGATGAATAAGGTCATGGATGTCCAAATAAATAATTAAAAACTAAACTAAATACTGAAAAAGACAAACAAATGTCTCATAGTATCGCTAGATTAACAGTCAGGGAAACACCAAAGTTGAAACGCTCCATCCTCTGGGGAAGATCTGTACAAAATTATCAGATTCATGGTAACACAAATTTGCTGAATATTTAAAATGTATTTATCTGGACCAAAACGGACCAACACTACACTCCCTAAAGACGTGGTTTGTCCTTTTGTGTATGCACGACTGAAGAGACGGCGCTACAGCAGCAGCAGCAGCGTGGAAATGAAAAGCAAACACGTTGATATTATCAAAATAGATTTTATTCTAGACCTTGAAATCTGAGTGATATTACAACAGTCAGATCAGGAGGCTGCGGACCGCAACCATGTGAGTGAGAGAGAAAGAGAGTACAACATAGGTGAGGGCAAAGACAACACAACGAAAAAAAATATCTGCAAATTGGTATTTACATGTTCTGTGTTATAATACATCAACAATTAAATCCCGATTTTATTTTATTTTATTTATTTTTTTGTTCATTTCGTGTACGTAACTACAAATAAATCAGAATTACAAAAGTTTTGAGAAGTACAAAACCTTCAAGGGCTCTCCAACATAGCAAAGATAGAATTAACGTTAGTACTTTCGGTAGGAACAAAAATAGCAAACACACTTGAATGCAGTGTAAAAAGCTTATCGTCTAAAAACAAAACGTTATAAAATACCATTCCACTGTCATAGACATCATTTGAAATAGTGTCTTTGTGGTACAGTCCAATCGCTGCTGACTGCGTTAAAGCAAACTTCAAAATAGTCTTTAGCTTTAGTACAAAATTTTTTTTTTTTTTTTTTTAAACGAGGAACATTCGGAACAAAACCTCTGAAATGTCCGCCGATGTGTGTTTGTATGTGTGTGTGTATGTATCAAGCCGTTAGCGAGATGAGACCTGGAATGCCATGAAGTTGGCTTGGTTCGACTTTGACGTACCCCGAAGAAGCAGACAGGACACTGTTGACCGTTATTTACCCGCTGCACGTTTTCTGCATTGATTTCTGATTCATCTTTAAGAGCATTTGAAACATCAGATGTATCTACGGTGGCTTGATTCAACACACCTTCCTGTTTCTCCATTTGTCGTCTAAAGTGCAGGAAAAAAACCACACCCTTCTAAGGGCTGCTCTTATTTTAATTTTTTATTTCGCTATGACTGTTTAATGGTATTTTATAAAAAAAAAAAAAAAAAATCATTCCTCATGGTCACGACCCCTCGTGATGCACAAGAACATCACGTACTGTATTTCAAGCGTCTTGAAAAAAAGTAACTTTAAAATCCACTCTTAGTGTACGAGTGGCATATGAAAGAATCCCCTGTGATAGCACAGATATATATTTATATATATTATATGCAGATACCATGTTACATCAAGTCATATGCTGCGAGTCTGCTTTTTAACAACAAGCACAGACTCGCCTCGAAACGCCAACTCTGAACACTACAAACAAAAGCGCCGTCTATCGGTGCATAGGCCTGAACGCAGCCTGTCTCCAGAGCGAGTGTGTGTGTGTGTGTGTGTGTGTGTGTGTTAATGCTGGACCGCCTGACGACAGCAAACCAAAGCAGGGACTGTAGTGTGTACTTAGGTCAAAGCTGGACATGAAAGCAGTGTAAAACCAGGACGTTTTTAAGCCGACTGCTCGACGAGATTTGAACTCCAGCATCGTCAATGCACCGTTTTTTCCTTTTCCTTTCTTTTCTTTCGGTTGCGACGTGAGCGAATGTTGAGCCATGTTTAAAAAAGGTGCGATCAAAGACCATGTGCCTGCAGAGGAAGTGATATTCCAGATGATGTCCTGATGTTTAATGACCAAGCAGGGGGAACAGGACACAATTAGAAGGGCTTAGTCTGATTATCATTCAGCATTGGTTAGCAACAAGCCATTAATTGAGGAAATAAACACAATTATGCTTATTAACTGTTAACGCCAGATGGATGCGAGCGGTTATAGGCCTGTTTTCCCGTCTCTCTCTCTCTCTCTTTCTCTCTCTCTCTCTCTCTTTCCCCACAGACTCCAGAAGCTGCACAGACGCCAGAAAGCAAACTATTCCTGTCCCACGTTACCTCACTACTGACGCTAAAGCACAGCAGTCTATGCTTAAGCTCGGGACACAGACCCAGGACGAGCTCACTGACAGAAGCCACGGGACACGGGAGCAACGAAGATTATCTTTCAGCCTAGAGGTTTTTAGAGCTCTATATTAACCTGATGAATTATTGTGAACACCTGAAAACCATTTCTGAGGATAAAAGTTGCAAAAACAAAAGGTCTGTTCACCCTTTGATTAACTGCTTTATACTTTTGTTAAAAAAAAAAAAAAATGGCAAAAATGGAACAAACCTATTGGATAAAAATAGTTGACAAAATTATAAACCATTCGTCTTCTAAGTTATACAGCTGCATTTTTTGAACCTTAAAGAGTGCCAAGAATTGGATGAATGAATCTCCCAATGAGCTGCTTTGAACACCCCCCCCCCCACACACACACACTGTAAAACTGTAAAAGACAAACACCCCCGCCTCGCTCTCTTCTTCTCTCTCTCCCACCCACACACAGAATATAAAACCTAATAGAGATCAGTAAAATCCAAAATTCAAAACAATGTCCACAGGACACCAAATGCTGACATATGCAATATGCACACACCAACAGAGAACAAAAAAAAAAAAAAAAACTTGAGTTCTGTACAAAGGATAAAAAAGAGGAAAGCAAAAGAATCCTGGTGTTTTGGTTTGTATGTGACTATCCGACAGCTTTGTGTAATGAGGAGAACAGAAATGTGTCTTCCTGCAGGTTCAGAGAGCAACGCCAGCATGTCCCGACAGACCTGTTGTATGTCTGACATGCCTATAAACTATATGTGGCGAAGGTGGTGTCCTTGTGTGTGCCAGCGTGAGAGGGGGAAAGCACTCTTCTGGTCAATGGTGGGCCATGGCATCTGGATGAGACTACAGCAGTGTGGTGACAGCAGGACAGTCAGTCATTTTGGCTATGTGTGTACACATTCGCAAGTCGGTCCATGGCTCCCAGATGAGTGTCATTTTCAAGTCTAATACACAGACCTAAAGGGGGGAAGAAGAGAAGAAAGTCAGACAGTTAGATTACAATGAGACTTTCAACCACAAAAAGTCTTTTCAGTTTCTGCCACATCAGGAGCATTTTACTGGCAATAACACTTCCCAGATATATATATATATATATATATATATATATATATATATATATATATATATATGATTGTTGCAGACTCCCTGTCTATCTAACACCTTCTAAAGAAAGCATACGTGTTTTTTTTTTGGCAACTTAACGGTGAATTCATATTGCCAATATACCAGTTTAACAACTGTGATTATCTTTGAGGTTTCATAAGGTCATTTTATACAAATTTAAATAAGTGAGGTGAAATCGAGCTCATTGAATCCAGAGTCTCAGCTAAAAGCTACAATTATAGATTTTGATGGTACAATTTTAGTTTGAAGGAAAAAAAAACTATACTGCATTCATTTATTTTACAACACTGTGGATATTCAAAAATCACTTATCACTTATTTGTTTGTTCTTTGCAGTTTCACTAAAAATAAAAGTTCATTGACGACATCTCCACGGGGGGGAATTACCATTTTCTTGTATGTTAATTTAGAAACTGTGCAATCTTCCTTTTCCTGCTTTGTTGTGGTCAGCATACGTTGCACTAAAGTCCAACTCTGAATGCACCACTACTTCGTTGACTAAGTGTAGCTGAGCAGTTTTAAACTGTGGTTCAAGAGTGGGATCGGCTGTCTCAGTGTTAGTCTTACCAAATATATATACACATTTAATGACCTCAGTATGCAGAAATATTTAAATACACTTGGCTAAAATAAAACTGTGGTAATAGTGTGTGTGTAAAGAGGAGACTCGTGTACCCACAGACACTTTCATTCACATATCGGGAGATGACTGAGATGAGTTTTTCCCTTGTTAAAATTTTGCCGGACTTTGGAGAGTTATTTAGGACCCTTCCCAACAAGCTAGCATGACATGGTTAGAACTGGGGCTGGATAATATGGTTAAAAAATAATCTCTTAATATTTTTAGGCTATGCAGCGATACATGACCCCATTGGCTATCGTCTGACTAGTCAACAATTTAATAATAAACACAATGGTTGGGATAGGATAGGTGTGAATGGTTGTGATGCAGCAAAAAAGTCTCCTGGTTTTCCTTTTATACATTTAAAAAACTAAACACTATTTCATATGAACATGGCAGCTGTTGGCTGGAGATCTTGTGATCGGAGCGGTTAAACTGCCATCTTACGGCTCTTTTCCTGCCTTTATTTTCCATGTAGGTTTTGCTCTACACCCATGAACTGTTTTTCAGTTCTCAGCACAGCTTTCCACTGCAATTTCTTTTGGTCTCTCTTCAGCAGTGTGTCCAGATAGCTTCACCAGAAAGAGAAAGTGGAACCTCCACTCGGAACAGTTCACTTTTACCCTGAAAGGTAAAAGTATTTTCAGTTCATTAAGAAACTGAGACAGGACATAAAAATGGGAAACGGTGTTTAACGCGTTTCTCCTTCGGGAGAAATGGCCAATGCTTCTACGCTTCTAGTGTGACCAGTGGATATCCAGAAAATAGATCACCGATATCAGAGCCCGAGCTTCCTCTGTAGTCTGATTAGCTACATGAATGATGAGAATGAAGAAAAAGACATTTCTGTTAATGTGCAGATATCTGTATATGAATGCCAATGCGTTCCACCTCTTGCTCTCCAAGTGTACTGTTGAAACCAAACCTTGTGTGGCCGATCAACATCTCGGACTACGAACGAAAACCAGAATGCTTCCGGTGTCAAAGTCAAAGATCCTGTACTCATATGCAGATATTGTTATATATAGAGATTACTTGTCCCCAGATCACCTCAATGCACAATTGCTTGTCTGCTGCTGTGCAGAAGGGTGCTTCTGCACACTTTTTAAAAGGGTCTCTGTATATCATTCTCTCATCCTGATACTCAGAAGCAGCCTCACAGCATTAAATATTCTCAAAGGGATCTGATTAAGCAGTTTGTTAGCAATACATTTTTATCCCACGTGGAACTTTTGGAAAATTTTTGTCTGACTCTTAAATTATGTTCTCCAGATTCTTCTTTCAGTGTTACTGGGCACGCGTCCAGATGGCTGTAATATCCCTTTAACTCTGCAGTAACTTCTGTCTGGCTAGCCGACCATAAACGCCTGACTGATGGAGCGTTGCAGTAACCTCCCTGATCCCAGCCCATCTTTCCTGGCTACTATGTTAGCCGGACAGTCAAACACTCCTCAAGTCAATGCATCAATGCTGTTCCATCTCAAAGGTTTTGTGAAGCATTCTTGGGAATTTGGCTTGCACCAGTGCGGAAACTTTTTTTTTTCGCGTTTGAAATGCTTAGTCGTCATGGAGTTATGACATAACTTCTATACATTCAAATGAACAGCACACCAAAATGGTAAATGGCAATTGTTCTTTTTATCTACTACTTCTAAAAGCATGGAAACTTTTTCTTTGCATCAACTGAAACCACTTCCTGTGTGACCTCATATCCTGATCTCGTTGTCATGTTACTGAAGCCCACGCCATGTGCACATTACCACAATTTTTCGAATATTTAACTTGTTTCAAAATACTACCAAAGAGTTAAGTTTTCTTGTCCTTTGCCGTGACTTTAACTTTCCTTCCTTTACTTTCAAAAAACCCAACTAAATAATTATGGAAAATTATGTAAATGTGTCTTGCTAAATGTTAATGACAGGTTAGCTCGGAGTGGCAAGGACACAAAAGACTAGAACATCCTTTGGACTTTTCAGGGTTTCTACATGTAATAATTGCATTAATTAAAATGTTTTTGCTGCTTTTAAAGAGTCATGAAAATAAGTATAAAATATGATAGTTGACAGCAGTGCAGAGAGAAAATGAACTGATCCACAGAATGGAGGAGATCCTAAAAGAACAGCTAAGCAAGTAAATAGAACAAATATTTTTAAAAATGTATTCTCATATCTTCATGAAAATAATTTCAGTATTAGTCATATTTATTTGTGTCATGCAGCGGGCGGCTCGAGAAGAGTTTCAGTAACATACTGATCGACTGAGACTAAATAACAACTAATACTACTATTGTTATGACTACTGTTGTTGAACGGCTCACACTGGGTTCACCTAGTCTTGTTTAAACCAAGTTTTAACGACACTGGTGCATAACAAGCTAATCATTTTATGATGAGTTATGACTGTTTTTAATACATGAATAATTGGGTGATTGGCTCATTGTTTGAATCAAAATGAAACTTTCTGCCTCTTTGAAATATTCAGAATACTTAGATGTAATACCACTTCACTTTCAACAACATACAGCAGTCAACAGCCAAGTCAAAGGAGCTGATAGATTTCAGATTTTCAGAAAAAAGTTCATTTCCCGGCCAAAAATTGTGATCTCCGATACACATAAAAGAACCACGATATCTGTTTTTATCTCATTGCACTGTGGGTAATATAATCATCACGTCATTTTCAACAGTAATAAATGAGAATGATTTCTTCAGAAAGTCTACCAAGTTGTGGGGGAAAAAAATGTGCTGTTCATAATTATATTACTTAAATAACACATAAAACAAGGAACATGAATCCCGCCCTTTTTTAAAACATCACACCATGGAACAAATTTACGATACAGTGTGTGTGTGTGTGCAATGAAAATGTTTCCAAAAAGTGAAAGAGTTGACAAAGTTAGTGACCACTTTTTTTTGACATTTTTTTTAAAATAGCAGATTTCACACAACAGAAATGTCCTAAATCCTAAAACAGCAACAAAAAACATATTTGTACATATTTTATAGATGGTGAGCAGTGACTCATTGTCCACACTGATGGCTCTATCTAGTGTTAACTCATGGCACTGCAGCATCAACTTTTATGCGACATTTTCATTCAGTCTCTGAGTCCGTGTTTCAAACTGTCGGCTCAGTTTAAGCTGAGTTTACAGCTTACAGTTTACTGCTGTGTTCAAGTGCTGATCAACTTTCTCATGTGAATTCATGCACATCTTTTAAGCCATGAATGAAATAAGGAAGTCCCACATCATAAGTCAAACACTTAACTTTTATCGCCAGCAGAACTATGCTGACCTCAGTGTCGTCCCAGATTCTGACCAGAGACATTTTATGGTGTCAGCCTATCTCGGTCAAAGCTTTAATACACACTGACCCACAAACTTCCTGGGTCAGCAGTCTGGTGTGGAAGTTGAACATAGAAGCCAAATGTGCATGTGTGGTTGCTAATTTCAGTTTATATATGTAATGAAGCTCTCTGGCAGCACAACTCACCGATCCATCTGATGCACTGGCTCCTACTTTGTCCCCTGTGGCGTTCCAGCAGACCTCGAAGATCCCTCCTGTCCCCCGGTAGCTGTGGACTAAAGCCCCCGTCTGAAGAAACAGACACATAACATATTTATCCTGTGTTTTTTTTTTACATAACGGCTATAATATGATGGCTAATGTTTATTGGTACATGCACTAATTAAGTACTATCCAAGACCTGAGTGTTCCAGATGTGGACACATTTGTCGAAGGAGCCGCTGGCGAGGTGCCTGCCATCGGGGCTGAAGGCCACGCTGTAGACGGGCTCCTGGTGGCGGGTCAGTGTGTGGATGCACACCCCGCGCTCCACATCCCACAGGCGAACTGTTGAGTCAAATGATGCGCTGGAGAGAGGATGAGAAGAGGAGTGAGCTAAGTGTCCGAGAGTCATGTTGCGACAGAATGAACTGCCATGCGTCACATGGACATGTCGGCTTTCATTAGACGAAATGACCTAATTTATCACTTGTTCGTACATTTCTTCCACGGTATGTATGAACTGTCCAACCTGAGACCATGTCCTGGAAGGCCAACATGACAAGTGCTGTCTTCCAGTAATAAACCGTGGATGGCATTGTCAGTTTGTCAATTCTGCTCATGCACCGTAGGATTTTAGGGTTGTTCAGGTGGAAAGCCCGCTCTGATCTGCTCACCCCGTGTTATTTCTTCAGACTCAGGTGAGCCGCTGCGGCATCATTCACAGGTACAGCTGAGAAGCGAGCTGGCCGTGCAGAGACTCACAACCGACGTGAGTCTGCCTAAATCTGTAACTGAGTGATCTGCAAACGCAGAGGCTAATTCTGGTGCCTTAGTTCCAGAGTCCAAGTCAAACTTATTACGGCAAGTCAAACCTGAATATTATATGAGCCCTGAGGTCACTGTCAAATATTTTATTGATGAAGTTCTGTCAAAGAATTGGACTGCTACCAAGAGCAGAGGATAGAGAACTTGTACAGGTTATTAAAAATTCAGGAATACAGATTATTCGAGGGTATCTTTATATCCTGATATCTCCTTATAGTTATGGGAAAATATATCATTAATTAGAAAGAAACTGCAGACTTCTTTCTTTATTTTTACAATTTAAGGATGTAGGATTACGCGCACAGTATTTGTGTTGTTGTACCACAAGAAATACTGAACTATCCTGAGGCATATTAGGTCAAAATAACACAAGGAGAGTGAAGACGCTGCTTTTTTGGACTCACCTGGCCAGCATTAGATTGGCGCTAGGGTTGTTGGTCCCGGGGCCTGTGGGGCTCCACTTGATGGTGTAGATTTCTTTACTGTGGGCCTGGAGGTCATGGACGCACGAGTCCTGCTTCATACTCCAGATCTATGCCGGAAAGGAAGAAGCCAGCTGTCAGTATGGCTTTTGTCATAATTTATCAATATATTCAAACAGAAATTTGTCTGATTCAGGCTCATGTTATGTGGACTGACCTTCAGTGTCATGTCGTCCGAGCAGGAGGCCAGCAAGCTGCCAGTGGGATCCCACTTGATAGCGTTCACCTCATTCTACAGTGAGTAAGATAAGTGTTAGTTGTCAATATTTGACTGATGTACACAGGCAACTATATAACAGACAGATTCATATCCACTTTGTATATTTGTCTGGAGGACTTTCCAGACAGTCATACATTTTTAGACTTGATAATACTCCTTGAGAGTTAATAACATCAGAGGCTACAATGTGGCAGAGCCAGAATTCATTTTAGCTGTACCGTAACCGTACAATGCTTTAACAGGAGTGTATTCTGAAGGTTTCCATTTCCCTCCCTGTCAGAAAGCCCACACAGGAGTCCTGTCTTACCGTGTGTCCCTGGAAAGTCTTGACAGGTCTGTCCTGACCCAGCTTACACACATGGATGCACATGTCTGTGCTGCAGGAGGCAAATGTGTTGTTGCTCTGCCAGTCCACGTCCAGAGCAGGTGCTGTTGGAAAGCAGAGAGCTTAGGGTTGCCGCAGCAGCAGGTACATTTCTTATTGCCACATTGCATCTGATAATTAGATATAACAACACTGTTAAGTGCAGATAGTTGTCACAATGCCGAGCTGTTGGGCAAAATGTGTAAAAATAAGTCAGGCTTCATATAGCAGTCACAACGTGTGAAGCTGTAAATCTGAGTTTATCATCGCTGTGGTCGCTCTACAGTTCAGCAAAAGGTAACATCTGTCTAAAAACAGACGGACTCTTGTATGAAAAGTCACGTGCAATGATCCAGCTGACTCCTGTCACTCACCCGAGTGGAAAGGAAATTGTTGCTTTGCCTCTCCTGTGTGGGCGTCCCAAATAATTGTTGTCTGTGTAAAGAAGGAGATTTTCATTATTTATACTAAACTTACACGAAGTTCATGAAGTTTACATCAATAAGAACATCACATAAAATATAGAAAAGGTGTTCTTGTTTTTAAAATGCTGAAAGTCACTGAATGAATAATGAGCACAAGTCGAGGAGGACATATACAGGGAAGTTTAGATATCACACACGTGAAGGCATTTTTATACTTGTGCACTAATATGTACGCTGAAGGGGACACTGTGTGAGTCATTATACTTCAGGTCACTAGATGGCAATGTTGAACAATGTCCATAAATTGTCATTTTGTGACAGCACCTCAGCACGTCTATCTGACTCTCAGGAGTCAGCCCTTAGGGTTAGTTTAATCAGACAGTGTGATGCAGGTACACACTGAGGACGGCACACAAAGACTGCACAGACCTGCCTGCGGACTTAACACACGTTAACACATGAAGACCCATTTAATATTTCATTCTCGTACCATGAAGCATCCAAACTATCCACAACTGTTAAATGTGTGACCAACCAGAGAGTGCAAAAGTTGTATTTAAAACATAAAAATGTTTTTGGCCACTTTAAAGGCTGCAGTGAGCTGAAAGCTGCTAATATGATCCATACAGCTGAGTCTAGAGAGAATTCTGAGATTTCATGCTCGATACGAGCAACTCTTTTCACATTTCATCAACCATTAATATAAAAATACTGATCAGCGCAGCTTTAACTTCACAGCAAATATTGCTTCCTAGAAAACAGTTTTACCTTTTACAGTACAGCTGTAAAACTAACTATAAATAAAAAAGACCACATTCAGATACAGAGACCAAATCTGGCATTGTGGTGAATAGCTTTAGGGCTGCAGAGTGTGGTGGGTGTGTTTATTTGTGATAAACGTAGCCACTATGAAACCACCAGCAGTGCCGCTGCCGGTGCTCCTTCTCTCATTCACTGTCTATATCGCTTACCAAAGTAAGCATCTTGGTGTCACTATTTTGCAGCACAGACTGCAAGCCAGACGCCATGTCCAATTAGGTACATAAAATAAAAACAGGCGAGGACACAACTGGGAGACTATCATAGTTCATAGTAACCCTGCCTGGATAGTGCTTAGGGTTCAGTGATATTTCAGGCGCTGGAGCAGTTTGACCAGACTGATTGTCAGGTTAGCGCCCACAGCGTGACGGTTCTCCTGAAGTTGATTCTGTTTCAACTTTACAGGTCGTTGCATTATTTTGGGCACACCCTACACCCACCCATGAGTGAATGGGAATGCATTTTTGCTGCAGTGCCTGATTTGGTCTGAATCAACCCATAAGTTCACTATGTGACTTTCCACCTCAACATCCTGTTTTCATGGAAAATATGTCACATCTGAATAACTTTGAATAGAAAATAAGATGCAAGGCTCATAGGGTCACCCCAGATGCATTTATCAAACTTTAAACTCTAAAAATCAATGTGCCTTACCTTGTCTACACCGGCACTGAGGATGAAGTTTCCTTTCTTATTCCACTTGAGTGCAAATATAGGACCTTTATGCTGACCCAAAGTACTCGCCAGGTTACCTGAAAATATATTTAAAAAAACAGCAACCTCAAAACCAAGAAACATTTCACTGTCCAAAGCTATGACGCAGTAGAGGGTAAGAATCTTACCATCTTTTGTCCATATTCTGGCAAAGCCATCATATGAGCCTGTTGCAAGCAACGTTCCCTCACTCTGAAAGAGACAGATGACTCTCATTAGTTTGAAGTTCAGTCTTTCTCAGCTTTATTTGCATATTCTGATTCAGGTAGTTAAAATGTTTATATTTTCAGCTTTGCTCATGAACAAGGCTCACATTAAGAAGTAGTTAAAGACAGATAAGAAGTAAGTGCTGATTTAGCATTGTGCAGTGACTTGTACTACTCAGGGAAAAAAATAGTTTGCAGCTGAGCAGCATAAAACGCTTTTTCCCCTGTGGGAGTGACTCGCCCCCATATATCTGGTTGGAAGGAATGCCTTCAGCAGAAGTGGTGGTCATAGACATGACAGACACACACACACACACACTCACACACACACACACGATTAGATTACTAAAATCTGCACTCAGTGGAACAGACACACACACTCATACTCACATTCCAGTCTAGTGAGGTGACGTCTTTGTTGCTGGGTACGTCCTGGCCCCCTTCCCGTATGCAGTGCCTCAGAACCAGCTGGGTGGATCCGCCTGTGCTGTTCTCACTCAGGTTCCAGATCCGTGCTGTCGAGTCTCCAGACCTGCTCGAGTCAAAAACACACACAAACACACACAGATCCAATCTAACATTAGACACATGATACAGCTTTGTTTTTTTTGTTTTTTTTAAATCAGTACTGAAAATGGTATAAAACTGACCATCGTTGCTCTTGAGTAGGGTTGGGGTTTGAAAGCATTTTAGCGAACCTGAACCCAGTATCAAATCCGAAATCTTTTTAAATCCCTATCAAACCTTTTCCCATCATCTGTTGAGGAAAAAGGAGAAGAGATTTTACAAGCACAAAACTCATTAACTTCTTCGTGGTCTGTTTGGACATTGGCCTCTCTTAAATTACTGGACCGTGCCACGAGTAATCGCATTTTTCTCCATTTTCATTTCATTTTGAGGAGTGGGCCCATGCTTTGGAGGAGGACTGCTGAATATACAATACACCCTGCTGAATACTCACCACCGTTAGCCTGGCTATTTTTTTTTTTTTATAAATGAGCACTAAAAGGTTGATTTAGGGCGGGGAAAGTTTAATGACAGTTTAGAAAGATAATGAATCATTCCGGTTCTTGATTTTGTTTTGTTTGGCAACATTAAATCACTTCATCCTACTGACAAAGAGCTTCGATCCGTCCTCTGTGAAGGAAATGAATGTTATGGATTAACACTTAACTGTTAATTATGGTTTAGGGTGAGGACCACTTTACAGTTGGACAAAACCTATACCTATGTGATGGGTGTTGATGGGGACAAAGAACTTCAAACAATTTCATTATTTTATTTGCTCTGATGCAAAGTGAAAGCTGTAAAGGTCAGACCAGGAGATGCATCTTGCCCAGTCACATATATTTTGTTGCACTTTGTTTCTGACTGTTTTGGGGAATTTAGGGGTGTCCCGTAAGCTGTGTTGACAAAAATACTGGGAAATATGGGTGAAGATGTAAACATGTGACATCAACAAAGCAAATCATTGTTTCTGTGACTAACAAAGCTGTGCATTTTACTTTGTTTGACTCTAAACATTAAATAAGAATACAGTTCGATGCAATAATTGCCAGCTAAGATCTGCACTGTGTTAGCAGAACCCAACCCTAGTCTTGAGGCTATCTGTCTGGTTTTGTTAGAGCCAAAGAAGAAGTAGTGCAGACTTCTAAATATGGTGAAACCGCAACAAATTATAATGACTGTTAGCCGACCGGTTGCACAATAAACCTTTAGTCATTAGTTGTTACTGGAAAAGTCGTCACATTTCCAGCAATAATGTGAAATATGCTTTCTTCTTTGATAAACATTACTTTGTAAGAGTCTTCTGCATGACTGCACTCAACTTGAGAGGGATAATAACCATGAAGAACAATGACTTTAGTCAACAAAGACTTGTTTAGTGGTGATTAATGAGGAAGGACTTGCTCTCCTCAGACACCCCGGAACAATAATAATAATAACATGTTATTATTTTAAACATTTGTTGTTTGAATGTTTTGAAAATGAGCTAGCTGGCCAAGAAGAGATCAAAGTTTTTTGCTTTAAATGAACTCACAGAGGTTCAATACACACACACACACACACACACACACAAAAAATCCTATTGGCCACAAAAAGAACCAGAGGGACTAATTTGAACAGTTTCTGCTGTGCATGACTGTCCCAGTAACAATCACACGTTTCCAGTGACACCAATGAAGAGGAATGATGTGAGAGATACTGACCCGGAAGCGAGGAGGTCGTTCACTGGGTTCCAGGCACAAATGAAGACTTCGGATTCGTGACCTCGCAGGACCATGGCTTTACTCTGAGGGATCTCCACGTCTCTGTCCACCTCCATCATCTCTGAGTGGTGATCTACAGGAAGGAGCGACGCGGAACATACAGTATTTATTAACTTCAGTCCGAATGTTCTGAAGGTAACAATGATGCAACTGTAATTTTCAAAGGTAATGGAATATAAACAAGATAATAATAAATCACTGCTTCTAGTAAAATCGTCTATTACTTTTAAACTGAATTACCAGTGCACACAAAGTCTTTAGTTGGGTGGACCGGCAAAGTATATTAGCAACCGGGGAAGCAAACTTCATTCATTTTAGCAATGGCAGTGGTCTGACATTATCCAATTTCCTACAAACCAGACCAGTCCCACAGCAGTGCACGTGTACGTCATCGTCTGATCTCGTTAATTCAAGCAGTATGGCGACACCGCTGCTTCTCGACAAGACTCGGGTACACTGTGCTGCACTGAGTGAACAGCAGCCTGAACAGCTGACAGCTGTAGAATTAAAGAGCAGGCTGTGCTGTTATTGAATGACCAAGAGTGTTCGTACCAAACCGCAGCTTGTGCAAATTTAGGCGCTGTGCAATATTTAAGTCACAGAGCCCACGTAAGACATGGTGAGTGAGTAAGCGGAAACGTTGCACCCATCTTTAGACCTACCTCTACCTCTCAGTACAACTATATAATTTGATTCTGAGGCGCAGTGCATTACTGTGATTAAAACATGTTGGGAAAGGGAGGAAGGTTTGAGGAGAACAACCAGAACACATTTTTCCTTTTACGCTAAAACAAACAATTGTATGCTAGGAAAAAGGTGAGTAAAGACGCAGAGGCCGAGCTGCACGGGCGGCACCAAAACCACAAGGAAACACGTGTGTGGATGCAGGGAAAACACCAGAGTGACTTTATGTAATGTCAAGCAAGCCACAGACGTTTACAAAACAAAATCCCAAAGTTGTACTGTGGCTGCACACACACAGAGTTCAACAGAAGTGATAAACTCCATGCAATCAGATATAAGTAATATGATCCATATTGTTTAGGGCTGGGTAATCAGTTCTATTTTCATATTGTTCAATCATGGTTACTCGGGATCGCCAGAGATGGCATAGCAGGAGGGAGTGGGGGGGGGGGAGTATCCCAATGAAATGCCAGCATGTGTGACTGAAGTCTGGTTTGGTCTAAGTCTCAAAGAAAAATGTAACATCTTGTATTTGGAAATATTACGGCTAAAGTGAGTCGAAAGGATATTACACAACCTACATAAAATATGTGTGCCAATGAAGGACACGCAAACCAAACCACTCGTTTATTTGCTGGTTCATCTGCCCTCTGAGGCTCTAGCACCACAGGTGCCAAGACGCACCTTGCCAGCTCTCAATATTGGGAGCTTTTTGTGAATTACTTCAGATACAAGCTGGGCAGCACCAGATGGGTCCAGTGCACTGTTGCAAAATATCTCAAAGGATTCAGTCCCATTTAGAAAGAAACTTAAGACTCAGAGTCTCAGACAGCCTGGGCGAAAAATACTTTATCTATTTAGTAACACACCTTCATTTCAAAAGTCAGCGTGCCTGTGATAATATCACAGCATGGCTGGCTTATTATCTTATCTTAAACATTCTAATCCAATTCACATCCATAATGTGAACTGCTCTTATGGGGCGCAGAGCAGATTTAGGTGAGCAGACATGTGAAGAACGGAGATGTGGGGTGTCAGATCCATGAATAGAGGTGGCAAACAGGTTTGTAATGAAGGACTTAAAATCCATTTTTCACTCATGCTGATGTGGCTCAGTGGACATACAGCGGGCTTTTTTCAATCACAGTTCTGATAGTAAGTTGGCTCAAATCGCCTTAATATCAGTGGAGGAAAAACCAACCGTCAAACTCTTGTGTCTGCTTTATAAACACCCCTGCCACACAATTTCACGTGAAAGCGGACAGGAATACACAGAAGTCACCCACTGTGTATATCCCAAACAGCTTGCACAGCGTCTTATAAACATAAAACTGATTATGTCAAGACATCTAACCCAGGAATAACATCCTGCATAGGAACAGAAAAAACTATCTAGAACACACCAGTTTGTTAAGGAGCTGATTCAGAGACATGAGTTAGCTTACTGGCTAAGGCGTGGGATCCGTTTTCCTCCCCGTTGGCAGCGCCCTCTCCATTCTTGGCGCTTCCCTGCGGCCCTGTGACACTGCCACTGCCTGCCGCCTGCTGCTGCTGCTGCTGCTGCTGCTGGGCCAGCTTGTCCCTGTAGGCCTGCTGCCTGGTCTGGACAACATCTGGCATCACAGCGTCGATCAGAGACAGCGATTCGATTGGCCGCCCGTCAAATAAAGTCCCGTCCTACAGAGATAACATGCAATTTTATACATTCACTTCATCCTTCAGATTATCCATCAAATAGACTGCAATGTATCAACCCAAGAGTTGAAACATAAGGCTGGCGGTGCACCTCTTCTTGCCAGTATATTGTAAGGTCACGCTAATTAGTAAGTGATGGTTTAAAGATGGAGCCTGACCTCATTGATGCTGACTTCAGCCTCCACATACTGTAGGCCCTTCTGGATGATGGAGATGAGGGCAGCAGGGGGCACCAGGGCTCCATTGATGTTGGACTGGCTGATGTGGCTCTCTATGCCAAAGGTGAATGCTGAGTGGGAGAAGCCTGGAGGAGGCAGAGATCATTTGGAAAGTAGGATGGAGTCAAAGTTAAATAGAGCAGCGGTGCATAATATTACATTTGAAAAAGGAGAGGTTTCTACAAAAACAAATGTGTGTAACACCTACCTGACTCTTGAAGGTATCTGTAAACCAGGAAATTGACCTCATCACTGCTTATGCTCATTTTTAGTCCTGGTGATTAAACCATTGGGTCAGCACAGGATAGGAGCCTATAAAAACAGACCACAGAGTGTTTAATTAGCTGGGCTGATGGTATTACACATTATAGAATAGTAGTGAGCTGAAATGAGCATCTAGTTAGCATCTTCATCACTCAAGTGCATTAACATCCCACAGGAACATTAATGGAGAGTAAAAAAGTAAGATGACATGCAGGGGCATCGAGCCAGGTGAGAGCTGTCTCACTCACTCACACACGCACGCACGCACACATGCACACACACAGAGGATGATGTTACACTACGACCTGCCCACGTAGCTCACTACCACACTGGCACGCACAATGAAAACTGAGAAGAGGAAGAGGTTAAAAAAAAAAAAAAAACACATCACCTTGCTTGACCTAGATCTTGCAAGTTCAAAACAGTGAAGTAGCAAGCTGTGATCTGCCATTTGATAAATAATGTTTGGTCCCTCTCTACTTTTGTAGGCTGTAGAAGCTTCCTGGCTCTAGGCAGGGCACCAGTTTCCATTCATTAACCTACAACTGGAAATAATTACCATCTGTCTCGGGGCAGGCTGGGTATTTTGGCCTAAAAGGTCTGCAATAAGATGGGCTTTAGACCTCAGCAATAACAGATCCTACAGTGCTTGCGCCCGGGCTCCATATTTATTCATGCAGAACCCGCACTGTTTAAATGGGACTGTGGAAATAAACAAGGGGTCTGGACGGGGGACAGAACCTCTACTGTTTCCATCATGCCAGGCCGCTGAAAAAGTCAACATGTCTCCTGCCGCATCCCAGAGGCTCAGATCCAAGACCAACTGAACCAAGAGGCCTGGAATCTAGTAGAAGCCCTACAGCTATCCCTGACCAGGTGGTCAGAAAGTCCTGACTGCTAGTGTTTCTCACACCGAAGCTACTAGAACTCAGCAAATAGCTGGAAGAAAAATCTCACAGAAGACTTCCCAACAATAAATAACAATCTTTCTACATAAAATCCAGCATGATTCCAACAAAATATGATTTTTTTTTTTCACTGCACCAATGCTGTACTCTGACAGTGTGTTGTGTTTTTCCATCGCGTTTTGTTTTGGGTTCATTGTGGTTACAGTACACAGCGAGCAGGTTGATGTAACGCTTGCATATCTGACAGCCTGTTCTGAAAGGGTGCCGCCAAATGTCACCACCACGCAAGTGACGCAGGAGCAGTGAACGGGGTCAGAGCTCACTTACAAGAATAGGTCAAGCAATTCGTCTGGCTGACATGATGTCTAACATCTGACTGCTTCGTGAACATCTGTGTGGATCCCATGGCTCAGTCAGGAGCACTGACACATCACTAGCTGTTATCATGTTTGCTTTTCAAAAACACAAAACAGCTGCAAACTCGACACGGGAGTTACACATGCAAATGATACATCCTCATTTGACTGACCTGCGCTACATTTTAATATTTCCAGGTGTTATGGGGAGAAAACTTTGGAATAATCAGCTAATTAGCAGCTAGCAAAGCAGAACTTGGGCCTAAACAACAAGCAACTTTCAGGTCTGCAACATAACATTTTAACTTCATCAAATGAATAGTTATGAATCATAACTCCCAAAGAGTCAGACTATGACTAGAATGGAGAGCTCTCAAGATTTAAGCTCACTGACATTTGTCTCACATTACCAGAAGTCAGGACTACACTTGCACTGTGCCAGAGTAGGTCTTGTACTACATTTCTACTACCGATAACTGAGTGAGAAGGATGGCAAAACTCGCTTGGTTAGAAAACAAATTTCTTGTCGCTGACTGGTGTCACGGTGTGGATTCTTTACAGTTTTGAATAAATTTGAATGATGTTTATGCGTGTACTTTAATGTGTGATTTAGAATGCACATGATGACAGGAATATAGATCTTAAAAATCGTTTGTCAGCACTAGTTAATCTTTTAAATTAGAACTCACAGTCCTAATTTATTTTTAGGCCACATTTTGTCTTGCTTAATCCACAGTTTCTCCTGTCTCTTTTTCAGTCACCCCCTTAAAACTGAAACGAGTCAAACTGATGGACTCTGAGTTACAGTGACCACCCACCGAGTATTTCTGAATAGTTCAAACAGGTGTTAAAAAACAAACAAACAAACAAACAAAAAAAACCACAACACTGAGTCGAATGAGTCAACCGTACAAACAAAAGTCCACTCAAGACACCCCCACACTATGGACCTACCGCATAAAATATAGGTGTTATGGCACTCTCTTAACCAAAGCCATTGTTTCAGAATTGCAGTTCCCACAGTTGCACATTTATGTTTTGAAAAGAAAGTGAAACAGTGCCACACAAACCTCAAGTACCGTCTATTGATTTAGCAGTGGAACCACCATATTAATATTATTAATAAGATGACTCAGACCACCCTTATGGTCTCAAAACAACAACGATCTTGATGTCAGACTGCCGTAACTCCTGCTCTAGTAGGATATATTCTCACCAGGAGCTCACTCTCTCTTAACTGAAGCGGCCACAACAACCACTTTTCCTACATGTAACCTCAGCTTAGTTTTGAAACAACAAGGCACACAAGATATTCATTACATCCACAACAAGCAAACAGTTCGAGCAGTAACTGTAGCTGTTTTTGATTATTGTAACAGCTATGTAAACAACCGGGTCATTTTAGATATTCAAGGTCAAAATTTGAGTGAGTTTAACACGCCAGACAAGTTGAGCATGTTCCGACCCTTATTTAGAACATGGCCAACACTAAATACTGGCCTTGAGTCATTCCTGTACACTGTCTTCCCACTGATTTGATACAAAGCTAAATTTCAGCCACAGTCTTCTCAATATGACTCCTGACACGTTGCCATAGTAATATCATCAGACAATACAAGTGTGCAGCCAAAGAAAGAGGCAAAACTTTAATCTATACAGTGTGTGTGCCATTAAACAGTGAGATACCTTACCCATGTGATCGAGAGGTCTTCAGATGCGCGTCATAGCTGCGTCGTCCTCAGCAAGAACTCTCAGCCCCTGTAAGGCAAAGACAGAAGTTGAATGCACCATCAGGAGGGGACATCACATCTACATTACATTAATAATACAAACTGCACTGTTTCTCTAGTGTGAAATCACTTGCACACAAAATGTTTAAAAAAAATGTTCAATTTTTACGTACAACTATGGCTCTAACTGCAATCATTAGGCCACCACGTCCCTCCATGTAAGCAATTTAGCAATCTGCCCCAACTCTCTGAGTATGCCTGAGCCACACGTTTTACACATGTTGCCGTGTGTTTAAATCTTGTTTAATACCCACAAGAGCCATAAGCTTTGTGACAAATTACCTTAATTAGAGTGGACATTTTAACAGCGGCGTGTCAGTGAGTGGGTGAAAAGGCAGCCAGGAGAAAGTGTTATGAACAGAGGGGCGTGTCACCAAACAATGACAGAAACTGGGTCAGCAATGTAAAAAGCTAAATCAGTCAGTAGATATCTGAACTATGCACAGTGCAACTATCCCTGGTAGATAATTACAATACTCCTGAAGGAGAGGCATGCTTACGTATAAAAGGAAATGAAACAGACATGTAATTAGAAATCAAATTTAGTCATGATACATTTTCATATCACTTCTTGTACTGGGGCCAACATGCTGCGTGTTTGTGTTTGTGTGTGTGTGTGTGTGTGTCCGGTTTGTATGTACATTCAAATGCGCAAGTCACATTTTGTTAAGTCGCCATTTCATAAGAAAAGTCGTCTGTGTGACTGTCGGACCTGGCTCACTCACACTCATTTCGTGCAAGTTAAGTCACCATGCTCATCTGCCGGTAGCTAAATTAGCAAGATAGCACGGCAAGCTATTTGCGGAAATACATTGCCCCCCCCCCCCACACGCACACACATACACACGGTGGCGGACTGAATGGGCTGCACATACTACAGTGTGTAACGTTACGTTAACCGACACGCTTTGTATGGCTGATAGTCGGCAACCCCGACAAATGGCTCAAAATGTAGTTCATTACTATTATTAGTGTTACAATAAAGCAAGCCTGCAACAGATGCTCCGTCCTCTGTTAATGCACTGCAGCGCTCTATGTATGAAGTGTAACATTTAAGTCAATACTGGTGTAATGTAGCGGCAGGCTGACAATTGTCCACATGTCATGGGTTACTAAGTGGGGGAAAAGGGAGTGTGTTTTATCGGCGCTAGCGTTTTAGGTAATTGTAAAAAGTAAACACACACACAACTTGCGCGATCTTCTTGTTTACCTCTCTGGAGTACTGCAATTAACAGTTTACTATTTACAACCCGTTTTAACGCGGCGCTGCCGCGAGCTGAGTAACGTTAGCTCACTGGCTAACATGCGAGTTCACATTAGTTTTGCCTTGGCGGCGGCCGTACCCGTCACCACACATGCAAGGGGAGGCAAAGGCGGTCTAAGACTTCGTTCATTTGGTGCAGGTCACCAACAGTTAACTGCCAAACTAACGCAACGAACACTACATGGCGTATCGCTGTTTTTAAATTAATTTAAATAGCAACGGAACACGGTAGCGTTAAGTTAGCTTCTTTGAAATGTACTCTCACTCCTAAACCCTGCTAACAAGCTAGCTAGGTGGCTAACGCTAGCATGCTATGCTAATGACAGTGTTGCTATAATCTCGTACCTACTTGGTTAAAACCTTTTTTTTCAATTGACGATATCTTCCACAGCTCTTGTGTTCAAAATCAGACCATGTTATCTCTTTAATCGATTGCAAGAAAGCTGGTTTGTCGCACATATATTAACGATCATTAGGTTATAATATTTAAACTGAAGCCAGGCGGTAAGAAGCCAGCAACGGCTTCAGACATTCGACACAGTGGAGTGACCCGACATGCGGAAATGAGCCGCCTGTAACTACTGTTGTTTCAAACCGCCACTATGTAATATAGCTCAATATCACGGTGATCCCCTGACGACGGCGGCGCACAATGTATTCACCTTCACCTCGACACAATATGGTAAAGTTAAGTGAGAAACTCGTGTGAGAAAACGAGCTAACGCGTCTATAGCTGTCAACAGTTACTTCAAGTGTCTCTGACATAAAGCCAGTGAGATACACTAACCTATTTTTGCATCACCAAACAACAACACCTCGTGGTTTGCTACAGCCGTCCTCGGGCGTTGATTAAACATTAGCTCCTGGTCCGTTTGACAGGTTCACACAGCAAAATGGAGCCACATTTCCTCGTTGAAACCGACCAATGAGGTGGAATAAGAGAGAGAAAAATGCCGAGGCCTCTGGAAGTTTGTCCCGCAGCCAAGCACCAGTCATAACAACAGTGCGCGCGCCCATCCCCCACTACACCTCTTTTTTGCTTGTCTGGTCACCACTAGCCATGGATTAATGACACCCCACCCCCTCTCCTTTGCTCAGTCATTCAGACTGGGAAAGTCAACAACAAGCTTACATCATCATTGCAATCTGTGTTTTACACTGATTTTTTTTCTCCAGCTGTATACATAATACATAATCATATTAATTTCTTCTGTGTTCCCAGCAAAGCAAATACCCTGAAAGTATACACGCTGTACCCTGATTAGGTACAGATTTATGTAATATCAGGGATTCACTTGAGTAACAATTCAGCACTGACCTTCAAATTACAGTATCTTGTGTCACTACGTGCCTTGTTTGACTGGGATTAATGTGCTGTCCCCATTTAAGTGGCTGTAGACAGTGACTGTCTGAGCCTTTTCCATTGTGAGATGATGACATATCATGAAATGCCGAATTGGGGGGGGGGGGGGGGGGTTAAATCAGTTGTGTAGCAAGTGTGCAGTTTACATTCAGTACATCGCAGTGTGTTTTTTTTCTTGTTACCACAAATGTAACCATCTCTGCTGTGAGTACACTACATCCCTTTTTTGTTTCACACACGACCACAACTTTGAGATAGTGTGTGTGTCAGTTTGTGAGTCAAATTTAGATGACGCTTTTATACAAAGTGGCTTACAAAACGGGGAAGCAATCAAGGTACAGGATTTATCTTGTACAGGCTTAGGATATCATCTTTAGCCAAGTTAACATCGATAATATGACATAGGTACAAGATTTGCATGTAATCAGATGGCAAGAGTCAAAAAGGCATTCATTTGTATAACCTATCTGATTAACTGTGTTGTTGAGTGATGGATTTGCCTGTAGCAGATGCTCTGTGCTACTGCAGTCCACTGATTCTCTGCCTTTGCTACCTCCCAACCTCTGAGCTGTTTGATCCTCCCACTCAATTATCTCAGTGCTCATCTGGCCCTTTGTCAACATCCTTGCAACTAGTCCACCAGAGACCTCCCAGTCTAATATCTTGTGCCGCACATTCACTAATAGGGATGGATGATAACATATTGCGATGCATTGTAATTTCCTTAGAGCAAAAGCCGGGACGATGCTACCAAAGGTGGTCTCAGTGTCAAAAACCAAGGCACAGAGCTGCGCACAAAATTATGTAAAGCAGGTTTCAGTTTCAGTGCTGTTTGTCTCTGCTAGCTCATGTGCAGGGTGATTTCCCACATTCTGCCTCTTGCTTATTTCTCCTCAAGCCAGGAGAAACAGAAATATGTACTCCATCACTCCCACTGCGTGAGGGTGTTTTGGCTGCCAGTGAAGAAATGCGAGGCAAATTCCTCTTCTCCAATGCCAGGCTTTACGCAATATATGATTCACTCCACGGGCAAATATTGTGAATTGACTCCCCTCTTCTCTGTGACTGTAAATCCTACTCATCCTTTTACATATGTGCCCATACTGTATACTGTACGTTAACATATATAGTAATATACATGTCAACATTAATTAGTAAAAAGCTTTAAATCATAAGATCCGCCTGTGTCGGCAGAGTACAGGAGTTCTCCAGTTAAATGAAATTAGCACTGTTTCCCTCCATAAATGTGAGACTGTAAGGAATACAGCAGCGTGGTGTCTGTGTGGGGGTGGGGAACTAATCTGCAGGACAATAACACAAGGTTGCTATGGATGTGAGCACAGCGGCAACACTGATAAATATGTGCTGGGCCTGTTGGCATTGTGCAATAGCTTGGATACTGCCACACAAGTGGCACCAAGCTTTATCAACTGCCTTAGCAACAGCCTTTTCATTTCTATGTGTGTGTTTAAAAAAAACACTGATCAGGAGATCAGTGGATGTGAAGCTATGAATAATAACTGGATATCAGCAGCATCTTTTTTTTTTTTTTTTTACCTGCAAACCCCCTCAGAATAAGCAATACTTAAAGTGACCCTCTGTTGCAAGCCTACATGCCCGGAATATGAAATGTGACTTCATTTGTGGCTGCAGATGTTTGTCATTTCTAAAGATAACAGAATTTATCTCAAAGATTCAAAGTGTGATGAAAAATCTGCCCGTTGCTGAGAGTATGTCTTTCATTGCAGGTGCCACTCACTCACCATATCAATATTAATAACACTCCATATCCTACATGTTAAATAACAGCAATTCAAAGATAAGATCAGGCCAACTTGACCCTAATAGCTGTCAAATATTTGAGCTAGTCACCTCACGCGCATCATTAACATGATGTATTATGCCTGCGAGAGAAGGGACTGCAGCTCAGCTTCACTGCCTGCTCAGCAAGAGCTATTTTTAGATCCTGAGAAACAAAGAAGCAGAATTGCCTTTCATCCCTCTTCAAACTATGTTGTTTCACCTCCAAATGTGGTACTTAAAGACAGTCTGCACTTCTTAAGAGCTATGTTTAGGCCCAACCTCAAATAAATATGAATGCCTTTCCATCTGTCCATGAGTCTTTTTTTTTTTCTTTTTTCACATCCTGCTATATTTGTGCATATGTTTTCCTGCTGAATGCAAAAGGGTGCTGTTATTTTTTTCAAGGATAAATCTAAGGTTAGGGTATAATTAAAGGGGAAAGCATCTGAGCTATGAGGCAAGAAGGAGCTGTAGTTCATCAGGGAGACTGTCTTATATTCTTCTCTCTGGAAATCACTGGATGGAGCTTGGAGGAATGTAAAGTGGTGAGTAGTGCACACTTCTAACAGAATCTGATCTGATGCTGCCACAATAAGGCACAGACTTTCATAATCACACACAAACACCAAGGGGGGCGAGTAAAGACTGCAGCCAAGATGGCTCATTATCTGTGGTCTGTGAAGGAAACCCCACACCCCCCCAGCTGGTCGGACCAGTACTGTCATGGAAATCACTACCCACAGAGAAGTCACAGCATTAGAAAACTGCAGATTCAATTTGTTGGAGAAAAAAAAATTGCAATGCCACATGCTATATTTAATAATGATTTTCCAAATAAACACATTTCACAGAAGTCTAGCGCACAAAGCAGATTCTTTGTTCACAAATCTGAAGTAACTAATAAAGATGTGAAATGCTGGCAGCGGAATTTTGAGTATTTTGTTGATATCAGAAGAAACTACCAACAAAAGCTGATTTTTTTCTTTTTGGATCAGAATGGGTTTGATGGCATTATCTGCAGATCTAGTACTTTTTTTTTGCAGCACATTTTTGTGGCAACAATAAAACAAAACAAAACAATGCTGAATATGATGATGGTGTGACCATTACATCAGGCGGTTTATTCTCAATGTTTCAACAGCAGAAAAAAGATCAACAATCAAATAAGAAATAGTTGTTTGCAGTACATCTGTTAATAATTAAAGACACAAGCTTAAGATACAGCTTTATATATTCATCACCAACACACTGACTGAACTGGCCTTTAGCAAAGTAACTACCAAGATATTTCCAAATAAAAACACTTGTCCACACTTCATTTTACCAAAATAAAAGCATCACTCCAAAAAGTCAACCGCACCTTAATTAAAGTGATTTGTTGTTGATAATCAGTCAAAGAGGAAACACTCCCAATTTATCTTTGTCCTGTTCCTGAGGTTGCAGAGACACCTTGTGGCGACATGTGGCAGAGTTGCGTCGTCACAGTGTTTGAAGCGGTGGCCTTCAAGTTGCATATACATACTGTACATTTGTGACATGTAAAGGCAGAAGTGTTTGAAATAGTTGCGTTGGAATTCTTCTGTGGGTGAGCAGCGGTGCCTGCAACAAACATAGCGACAGGCCCACTGTCGAGCCAGTTATTTGGAGGTACAGTTGAGATTCATTGTGCTGTACTGATTCATTTTAAGCATGACAGCATTGTACAGGGAACTCATATTACTAGCACAGGTATGGAAGGCATTCTGTTCACTTGGGGTAAGAGTTTAAATAAGAGATGGCCAGCTGCTGTCCCTGAGAGCCTAGACCATGTTGGAGTGCCACTGCTGACAGTTGTAGCCCAAAGTCTGGATTATCATAACAACACATCGACAAGAGGTAGAAATTCACAGATTGTAAGTATTACCACTGCTATTTCAACTCAGCACACACTAGTCACACACACACAGGATGGGGGCTTATTGTAATTCAGATCTGCAAAGACAAGAGATTATTGCAGGCACCACAAAGAAACAGTGAGACTGTGAACACAGATGGCAAAGACCATGTGCTCAAAAAATGATCCAGCCAACAATACAGGGTCAGCTTTGGAAATTTCACAGTATTCAGTCTCCTTTTTATGGAGTGCCTTGGTGAATCTTAACTGGATAATAATGGTAGGGCCGTGCTGTTTTTCACTTCTGTGTTTGAGGAACAACAACACAGTAAACAACTGCAAAATACACATAATTAAACTCTGAATGGATGACTGGGTTTGACATTGTGTACAATAATATGAACTGCATGTATAATGTGCTTGAGTCTATAATGGCTTTCTCTGTTAACACTGTCCAGTTGCTGTGTGCGCACTTCAGGTAAGTGTTTACTGCTCCGTTATACCTCTGTGGCGTGCTGTGCAGTGAAGCGTGTGGCTTTTTAAAGGCACCCAACACTACAGAGCACCTGACAGGGAAGCAATAATCACTGGAAGGACAAAGCAAAAAATACTTCCTGAGACATTCTTCATCAAAGAGCGTGTTGATAGCAGGCCGGGCTTTGAATTCCACTGTGCAGTTAAGCATTCAAGGTGAGTAAACACCTACTAAAGCAAAATTTGCAGGATCAAAGCTCAGGAGCCCTCAGACCTAACTATGTTTATGTCTCTGTATATTAATTTTAGTTTTTGGATGGACATGCAATATGAGCTCAATAAATCAAAAGAAAGTTACAGATAAGTCATATAAGATGATAAATGGATTCGGAGACAATGGGCCCCTGGGCACAGACATGTAAAATGGACCCCACTCCTCTTACAAAGGAGCAAGATACCCACAGAGACACAGAGTGACATGGTTGTTGAGCATCCGATTGTGCTTGCTTTGTGTCTCTTTTTTGTCTTTTGCACATGTTTGTAGTTGTTTTGTGTGTTTGTAGTAATTTTTTTGTCGTCTCTTTGTGGTCATTTTGTGTCCCTTTCCAGTTGCTTTGCATCTCTCTCAGTGACACTGCGGGTGAAGCAGAATTCCCAGGTGCTGCTGTTGGTTGCAGCTGAACTTCAGTAATTAGTTTACACTGGAGATAAACTGAGACGTTTGCCCAGGGGCCCTCTGACTATTTGGGCCTGGTACGTTTGTTCAGTAATCCATCCATTTAGAAGATAACACCTGCTCTGTAGTTATGTCCTCTACCGTAAACCATTTTGGTTTATCACTTATTCAGTCGTGTTTTAAGTGTCTCAATATGGAAGAGAGGCAGCTGGAAGAAATATAACCAAGGACACACCCATAAAGAATATACAGTGAGGCCGATCTGCCTCTGGCTCAGGATATCTAGTTCATTAAACTGATAATAGGAGAATCTGAACAATACGTTCCTGCTTGGGTAAGCAGTTTCAGACAAGTGCCGGGTGTTGGAGCATCTCCCTCAGACACACAAAGACTGTCTCCCTCCTCTGCTTCATGTGGTGACACTGCAGACTCAGGAGCTTTTTAAATAGGCAGCGATATGAAGAATGACGCTAATATATACAAAATCAATTTTTCAAGTTGCTGACTGTCATTCAGAACCATTTGACATTATTTATGATTCAGTTAAGTGTTAAGTGCCATTTCACTTAAGGTTTCGGGGTCTCATAAATCTTACTGGAATTAACAAACTTCTTTTTATTACCTCAAATGGATACAATTTTCACCACTCTCAATAAAAAATAAAGCAATAGAACACTTCTGGAATGTGGAAAAATATGTAATTTACACGTTGTTTAAATTTGTTTCCTTCATTTGAAGTGACCTTGGATGGCCCTGCAAAGTCAAGCTCAGTACAGTGAGACTGCCAGTCCCATATATCATTAAGGGCAGTGTCGCTGTCCATTCCTTATAAGTTATCAGGGAGGAAGTCTCCTGCCACTGCAAGTCCAGCCTACATGGAGGCACAGCTACCAACAAATACACTGCTCTCAAAACCCTTTAAAAGCTTTAGCCTGACTGTGAAGTTGGTACAAGGAGTAAGGCGGTCTTTCTGTGAGTGTGTGCGTGTGTGCGTGCGTGTCCATGTTTAGCTGAAATCAATACAGTTATGTGTGGAACTTGAGGCACTCGAGAGGCAATGGTCAGCGCGGTTTTTACAGAGGAGAAAAGTTGTAAGACAGAGCCTAAATTTCATGTAAGTGTGTCTGTTTGTTGCAGATGTGCATGTGGAATGTTTCGAAGAAAGCATAAAACCAAGATAAGTTTTGTAGTTTCTTTCAGATTTCTTTTGTTGCTCTGGGATTTTCTCAGCAACATTTCCCATAAGCAGCTGGAAATGTAATACTATGAGGAAATTACTCATCTAAAAGGAACTTGTTGGCGGGGTTTTCTAACTATTCTGCTCCTAGCACTCTGGCAAGGTTGTTAATCCCCACAGAATGAAAACAGCCTGCTTATTGTGCTTACATGTTAGAGGACAGGATAATAGCTACAGAATGTCCATTGTTTTCTGATTATTCATCTGAAGGAGAGTAAATAAACAATATGATTTGACTGCTGATTCCCTCTTGACTGATTTGTATTTCTAATTTCATTTTGACTCAGGGCTTTGGGGAGACAGGAGTGACATCACTGCTTTATATGGCCACACATAACTAATAGCGTGGCCCTGTAAATACATTTGTTCTAAATTATGTCTTTTAATAAATGCCTGGCAATCTCAAGAGTGGGTTTGCATCGACTCTCACCTTATCGCTAACCCTAGGGCAACCCAGAACAAATAACTCATAATGCCTCAATCATTTGCATCTGAATCAAGGCTAATATTATTTATGGAACCAAAGCAGCACATGTGGCATTGAACACTGTGTTTTCCGCAAATGGCAGGACCGGGAGAGGGCGAGACGAGGCACAATGCAAGGTGTTGTTGTTGTGCCAAGAGAGGACCCAATGACTTTGTGTTGACAGCAAAAGAGTTAGCAGGTAGGTTTTTTTTTCATCAGCATTAACACCTTTCATCTGTGGCTATCTGTCATCTTGTTTACCCTTTGTAGCGTTTCTTTGTGTTCAAAATGAGATGTTTACCTGGTGGAGTATATGAGGGGTGCTTCCTGTCCCAGCACTGCATAATACTCTGATAAACAGGAACTGCTGTGTGCAGGGTTATTGAGAGAGACATATATTTCTTTTGCACAAAAATAGTGAGTCTGACAGCAAATATGCAACAAAGGTACAGTATGATTTGTCTTCCACGTTTGCTTTGTAACCAGTGACTTGGGATTTCTGCTATGTTTATGATCCAAGTAGTGGAAGTGTATTTTTATGGGACAAAAAAATGTACTCTTTATGCTTCAGGACAGCTAAACATAAAACTGGCTATAATTCACAGGTCTTTTCAGCAGTCTTTCCGTTCTGCTTCAGCAAGCAGAGGAGGACGTGGATCATCAGGGAAGATGTTCTTTGTGGCAGGGGCCAAAAATACAGCAGGATCGGGTGGAGGAAATGAAAGGAGGTAACAAATTCACAACCATTCAGCCTTAACAGCTGACTAAAAATACAAACGGGAAAAGGTTGGCTCTTATCTGTCATGCACTTTGATTTTTATGTCATAATAGTTGCGCTGTAGTTTTTTTTTAAAAATATACATATAATAATGACTCATTTTCTATCATCAAGGTCAATCTACCAAAAAATCCGTGAAGTAGATTTATTGGACAAGAAGAAGACGGTGACAGCTCTAAAGCCTGGTGAAGACCGGGCCATTCTTTTGGGACTTGGAATGATCCTCTCTTCAGTCATGATGTATTTTGTCCTGGGGATCACTATATTACGCTCCTATGCAGACAGGTACAGGCCCGATGTTCAAGTTTTTTGTTTTTTTTTTACACCCTATAAAGCAACTGTTAACTGATATTTCTCTCAGAAAGATGTTTTATTATTGAAAGACAGCTTTGATGCTCTCTCAACTTGAAAATTGCAAAAAATGAAATTCTAAAAGATGTGTTGATTTCATACCATGATGTCCCCAAAGAGTTTTTGCATTAAATTGGATCTTCGTTTAAATGTCAACACAGTGTGTGGACAGAAGAGGGTGTGTGCATTGTACTGAACTCCACGGTCACAGCAGACATGAACTGTTCCTACAACTGTGGGTCAGACTGCTGGAGAGTCTCCAAATACCCCTGTCTGCAGGTCTACGTGAGCGTCAATAACACGGGCCGTGTCAGCCGTTTATCTCACAATGAAGAGACCCAGGACACCAGCTCTGAAGTGAGTACAGCGCCAGAGGGGAAAATACTGAGAATTACTGAACCGTTTCAAATGTTGACAAAGGCTGTCAGATGTTGGCCTGATTATAGATGCACTCTGCTCCCAGTTCAGAAAAATGTTAGTCAATAGGATTTGGCATTTTTCCTGGTCAAGCTGAAAGATGACACATGAAGGGTGATGCATTCAATATTGCAAAATAAAAGAAACTTTACCTGGCGTCAACAGAACAAAAAGTATGAGCAGCTGAGTGCCCTCTAGATAACCTCAGTGTCCAACCATGTCCTTGCAGTGTTTCTATGTGCCCAGGTGCCAGAAGGACAGCGTGGCCATGCATGTGATGATTATGAACATCTCCGAGCGTCTGAAGGTGAACCAGCAGGTCCCTTGTTACTACGACCCCAGTGAGCAGCACGAGACCGTTATCCTGACCCGGCTGTACGACCACAGCGTCGTCGTCCACTCATTGCTGTGGCCCTCGTGTATGCTCACAGGAGGGGCCCTCATCATCGTGATGGTGAAGCTCACGCAGTACCTCTCCAGGCTGTGTGAAGAGATAGGGAAGATCAAGAGGTGAAATACGCTGCAGCAGCTGTGAAAGCCAAGCACATGGCGGTTTGGTGATGGACATATGACATGAAAGGGGTTCGTTTTAACCAAAGCGACCTTGCTGTGACCTCTTGCAAACGTTCCTCTCTGACTGAGACATGTGGAACAGCTGACTTTCACTCTGACTCGAGGATGTGAATGTTTATAAAAGCAAACAGAATGTTCCGAGGCGGAAACTGTCAGACAGGCTGTTAATTCTGGGAAAACTATGACTGGATTTTGCATGGTGTTAAAGCATTGTAAAAATGTTTTATGGCTACTTGTTTGCAAGAGTTTGTTACAACCTGTAATCTTAAATATTCCATATTATGAGCATGTTCCTGCTATGTCACATATGATATAAATGACAATACCACCCTGTGTTTAAATCTACAAATGGGAACACTGATGACAAAAAGTCCTCAATGTTGTGTTGGAGTGTTACAATTTTGAGAACTTCCTAAAACTTTCCTACGTTTTGCTGATCATATGTCATTGTTGTTATTTGCTATCCACTATCTCAGCGACCAAAGAATATGTGCAGGTCTCGCCATAACGAAATGTCTTCCATGAGCAAACATACTGCGGCATATACATAACTTGATGTGGTTTTCACACTATTGGAAAAGCTGTTCAGGAGAATTTATCTCAGCAAACTTTGCACAAAAATCTAATTTATCGAGACGATATAACACAATGTATGCTTACAGATTATATAGGAAAATCTTGCTTGGGTTTACTGCACAGAGGCTTGAAGTCAAAAAATGTAATTTGATTATGGATTCCAGGGTCAGGAGTCACACACTGTGGCTGTACAGCTTAAACAAATGATAATCTCTCCAGGGCATAGAAAGCACACATCTCTGCCAAGGCTGCACAATCTTCTGAAATGAGTTTGCTTATTTTGATGATGGAAGAAGTTTAGAAAGCATCAACACACACACACACACATATATATATATATATAATGCTGATTGGTCGATGGTGGTTATAATTTCTTGGAGAATATTGCTTGAATATCTGACTTTGTAGGATGGGTGTGCAAAAGTTCAGACTATAACCACTGGGCATTAACATTTATGATGCTGCTAATGCCCATGGCCTGTAACCTTTCACAGAGTTCTGCTGAAATGTTACACAAAGATATTTAATAAAAAAAAAATGCCCTCGGTGGCAGCAATAAAACACAACATGCAATGGAATGAATGCATCTATCTGTCAGTAATGTGCTCTTAATCTGGAGGCTCCATCCACACACATGCTGGTCAAAGAATGTGCTGTGGGCTCTGCATATGACTCTCTGTAACAACAGCTACTAAAGCGCCGTTCCTCTTTGGGAAAACCGTGAAAAACACAGTGAACAGTGAACAAGTCCCCAGCCTTATCTCATGACAAACTCCTCTCTCCACCATCTAAACTAACTCGCTGTGTGGGAGGGCGGTGCATGAGGATGAGCCTGCTAGCAGCCCTCGAACAGCAGCGGCGGCAGCAGCAGCAGCAGCAGGCTAGCTGTGTGGAGCTAACGTGCTATCAAACTGCAGTTTATTTTCGGGACAGCACGATGAAGAACATCATGAAGTATTACAGACTGATTCCACCACAGTGTGTTGACAACATCACCGGGAGCTAGGGGAGTCTTTTCTTCACTATAGCGGGTCTGTCCCGACCCTCCAGTATATTGTTTGGATGGACTAAACGTTAGAGCTAGCGCCGCTGCTTGAGACTCGCCGAGCGGGCACGAATGGGACTTACACAGCCAGTCGGTGCTAATGATTGTGCTCTGACTAGCTCCGCGGCTAACCGGTTGGCGTTAGCTATCTGACACAGGTAGCTTTCTATTTGTTTTTTTCGTGTTTTGTTGTGTGTTCACTTGTTCTGTTCACCAAAACAGCTACCCATTTACTCACACGACAAACTGTCGGGTCTCATCCCTTTATCACAGTAACCTTATACTAACATTAGCGTGTGTATCAGGCGAGGTTTTCATATTGTAAATGACATTGATCTGCTTAGTGAACTTGGCTAGCATGGTTAGCTTGCTAGCTAAGAAAGAGCACCAAACGTTTGACCCAGCAAGCAGCTGCACAACACGAACTGGTCGAAGTTTCTGTCCACACCGGGCTAAATGATGTGTTAGCCACACTTAACCAACGTGTTTGGTAATACTTGTTAGCCAACAAGTTTGTTTACATCATTTTTTGAAGTCCTTTCATTCGACATCACTGGACATTAATCACTTCATCGCTGCCGTCCTTGAGTTAGCATTGAGTTATTTTAACACCAGCTTACTGAAGCGAAAGTTTTGGGGGATATATTTTTCCGTCTCTGGTGTGATGACAAGTCGTGTTATGGTTAGCTCAGTTGTTAACGTTGTAGTAATAACGAATCAACGCAGCGATGTTTTTGAACTAGCACAAGTTAAAGTGTTAAAAATAACAAAGCTAAGTTGACAGAAATGTGTTGCTACCAAAGTAATTTAATGGTTATGAGCAATATGGTGAGCTCAAAAACATTAAAGCAATACACAAATATAGGTATCCCCCTGTTATGTATTTACTTATGTTTATATTAAATACCCATGTTAACTTGGAAGTATTAAGAATTTTGATATAACGTCTTTGCTCCACCATCACTTCATGATTATCACAGGTGTTTTGCATTCTTGTACACAGGTCAGTGGCTCTTATATAATCCTGTTTCCTTCTTTCTCACAGTTGGTTGACATCGCTCATCTGATAATTACCCGGCTCTGAAGAGAGCGAATTCGCTGGCACGACCATGCCTCCAAGGCCTTCCTCAGGAGAACTATGGGGGATGCACTTGATGCCCCCCAGCATCCTAGTGGATTGCCTTCTGCCAAATGGCATGATTCTCACGTTGGAGTGCCTCCGGGAGGCCACGCTGATCACAGTCAAGCATGAGCTTTTCAAAGAAGCCAGGAAGTACCCGCTTCACCATCTGCTACAGGAGGAGAGCTCCTACATCTTTGTCAGTGTCACCCAGGAGGCAGAACGGGAGGAGTTTTACGACGAGACCAGGAGGTTGTGCGATCTTAGGCTCTTTCAGGCCTTCCTCAAAGTTATTGAGCCAGTGGGCAACAGAGAAGAGAAAATTCTCAACAGAGAGATCGGTACGGTTCTATTGCACATCACAGTAAAGCAGTGTAACAACGGTAGGCCTCGGCAATGTCGTTATCCTCAATGAGGAGGATTAACATAATACCGCTGGCTTTAACTGATCACATATAGTGTGTTATGTGTTGGCAGACATTTCACGTGACATGAAAAATCAACTAAAAACTGAAAAAAAGTTTCATTTGTTTCTCCTTTTTAGGTTTCGCTATTGGAATGCCTATATGTGAGTTTGATTTGGTGAAAGACCCGGAGGTGCAGGACTTCAGAAGGAACATTTTAAATGTTTGCAAAGAGGCTGTGGACCTCAGAGACAGTAACGGACCCCACAGTAGAGCTTTGTACGTATATCCTCCAAACGTAGAATCCTCTACAGACCTTCCCAAGCACATCTATAACAAACTAGATAAAGGTAAGACATTTCACTTTGAGCAGCAACTTCTCAGTGTAATAAAAATATAATATGCAAACATTGACATTTTTGCTGTCTGCACCTGTTCTGTGTCTAAAAATGCTCGCATATTTCTTCAGTTTGATTTTTTGTTTTTGTTTTTTTTTTGTTTTGTTTTTTGTTTTTTAAATCCTCTTTCCCTCAGGTCAAATCATTGTGGTCATATGGGTCATTGTGTCACCCAGCAACGACAAGCAGAAGTACACCCTGAAGATCAACCACGAGTATGTGCCGGAGCAGGTGATTGCCGAAGCCATCCGTAAGAAGACGCGTAGCATGCTGCTCTCCCAGGAGCAGTTAAAAATGTGTGTGCAGGAGTATCAGGGAAAGTACATCCTCAAAGTCTGCGGCTGTGACGAGTACTTACTGGAGAAATACCCTCTGAGTCAGTACAAGGTAATCTAATCTAATCATATGCTAGCTACATCTCATGTCATTGTGCTTAGAGGGGAAGGGATTCACTTCACATCAAATTACCATCCAGCACAAATGTGCCTGGCATTCACAACATGAAATTAAATTTATGAGAGAATGTGCTGATACAAGAACAGGCTGTATACATCACCGCATGTGAACGCAGAGTACTGAATGTTTTGGTTGTTGCTGAGTTGTAATTGTAAAAATCTAATTGTTTGGATGCTGATGATAAACATGGAAACTGTATGAGCAGCATCAAAATGTCAAGCGGCATAAATAGCTTCAAAATGTCATTTCGTCTGTCCTCCACAGTACGTGCGCAGCTGTATCATGCTGGGACGGATGCCCAACTTGATGCTAATGGCAAAAGACAGCCTGTATTCCCAGTTGCCCATGGACAACTTCACCATGCCGTCGTACGCAAGGCGAATATCAACAGCGACGCCGTACATGAACGGGGAAACGGCCACCAAGTCTCTGTGGACTATCAACGGGACGCTGAGGATCAGGATACTGTGCGCCACTTACGTCAATGTCAACATCAGAGACATTGACAAGGTACGCATTCAGTACGTCGGTGGGGAGCTGTGACTCCTTCGTTGTGTTTTATTTAAAGAGTGTTGCTTTGTTCTGCTTTGACTGAAATACACTCTGACTGTAATCTCACATCTCCGGAACCTTGGAGGTTATTATAAGATGGTGCAGTGCCCTTCACTTCACGTGCTCTGAGCCGAAACGCATCTTATATTTGTGTATAAATCCGTTGTTCTTCCGGCTGCTCTAGATCTACGTCAGGACTGGGATATACCACGGTGGAGAGCAGTTGTGTGACAATGTCAACACCCAGCGCGTGCCCTGCTCGAACCCCAGGTAGTACACAATGATGAATAGCCTTCTGTACTCTGGGGTTTCGCTCAGCTTTGCCACAGTAACGTGATTGATTATGTAAATGGTTCTTTCTCTGTTTATTCCAGGTGGAACGAGTGGCTGAACTACGACATGTACATTCCAGACATCCCCCGTGCTGCACGACTCTGCCTTTCTATCTGCTCTGTGAAAGGAAGGAAAGGAGCTAAAGAGGTTAGCAGTGAAACACTACATTAAAAATTCTAATTAAGAATTTAGTTTTGGCTGATTTGGTGAAATCTGTGGTTAATCTGTGATATCGCAACTGGCGAAAGGAGTTACTCCGCGGAGAAGTCGCAGCGCTTCATTCAACAGCTCATCGCGGCTTCTCCTTGTCTTGTTTCCGTTGCTCTCCGGCCATAGCTAAAACTGATCCGCCTCCTAAAAGTGCCAGAAATCGTTCTGTCATGTTTCGTAGACACATTTTTCATGTGCAGTTGTGGTCAGCAATAAGCCCCGAGACAAACGCATTGTGTTTCCTCTGTCTGCTGAAGCAGCAGCAGCAGCAGCAGCAGGGGAAATGTTGAGTTTTCATTAGCAGTAACCATGCACCTTGGACACGGCTGTGGGAAAGTGTACAGTAAACAGTGAGACTGATATTAATGAGATAACACGCTAACGTTGGATTACATACATGGATTGTGTTTCTGTGAATCCCTCATATATGGGTATGCAGTTTGATTGAATACGGCACTGGAATCACGAATTCCTCCGATGAAACGATGAAAACGACTACATAGTGAGGACGTTGCAGAATGTAAATACGTAGAACAGCTTTTGCAAAAACGTTCAGATCATGAATAAAAACAGAAATGGGAGTACAGGTTGTAACGTAAATGCTGTGTTCAGATTTGTGTTTGATTTTTATTCAAATCAAAGCAGCGAACAGTCAGTTAATAATTAGAATGGGAAACAACTGCCCTGTGCTGTGCACTGCACCTGTCTGTTTCATAGCCCCGAGCTGTTGCCTCTCTAATCATTTTCATATGCATCATCTTCCTGGAATTTTCCTGCAGGAGCACTGCCCCCTCGCCTGGGGCAACATCAACCTGTTTGACTACACCCACACACTAGTAGCAGGCAAAATGGCTCTCAACCTATGGCCTGTCCCCCACGGCCTGGAAGACCTGCTCAACCCTATCGGAGTCACAGGCTCTAACCCCAACAAGGTAAACAGCAAATGTTGACATTATTAACACAATGCTCACTCGTGTGTATTTTACAGAGCAAATAGTGGTTTGATGGAGGGGTTTCAAATGGAAACGGACACTGCTCTCCTTTGTCCTGCCATATTTTGTTTGAAAGTCTAACAGAATACAGAGCAGTGCCTCTCAAAACTATTAGAGTTGTAAATGCATTTTAAAATACACAGTTGTATGGATCAGAATAGACCAATGTGCAACATTAAGAAAATAAAATAATGTGCACAAAACCTCTTTTTTTTCTCCCCCCAATTCAAAGATTTGTTTCACGCTTACGTCTGCGACTGACCTCTAAGCCTCATGACCCAGTTTTAATCAAGCTGGTGACAACCTGTGGAGTTTCAGAGCTGGGTTTAAGCCGCCTCGATGTAACCAACCAAGCCTATTATCCCACTTAATTACTCATTGACACAGGCACCTTTCTTTGATTGCAGTAATCACCTTGAACGACCTTTTCCCTCTTCCACTGCTTTCTTCAACAATGCAGGAGACCCCCTGTTTGGAGCTCGAGTTCGACCATTTCAGTTGCCCCGTCAAATACCCCGATATGACCATCATTGAAGATCACGCAAACTGGAATATATCCAGAGAGCTTGGCTTTAATTACTGCCACACCGGTTTGGTAAGATAACAAGCACTTGTTTGTTTGTTTTTTTGTTTTTTGTCCTGCTTATCTTTCATTCTGACAAGCTGACACATTGTAGTTCACTCACTGAGTAACCTAATGTCATCTGTTCATTTACATATTGAGTTTTATGCGACACAAGTCCCCGTAGACCTGACACTATTGGTTCAGTTTATATTAATTACGGCTTTTATTGACTGTGTTATATGGTGTCATAGAGTAACAGACTGGCACGTGACAACCCCCTGACCGACAGTGATACTGAGCAGCTACGGCAGGTGTGTAACAGAGACCCGCTGTCTGAAATCACTGAGCAGGAGAAAGACTTTGTATGGAGGCACAGGTAATGTGTGTGTGGTTGTATACCATTACAGAGGGATTCAATGGGCACATTACACTACACGCCGAAGTTATTGCACTATAATGTGGAAGTGATTTAGATGTTGTGGAAGTTATATCTAATCTACTCTCTCCTCCTTTAGACAAGACTGCGTCAATATGCCAGAGATCCTACCCAAGATCCTCCTTGCTGTGAAATGGAACTCCCGAGATGAGATTGCACAGGTGAGCTCAAGCACCGCTTACACGCCTTTATTTTTGAAGGGCATCACGTGGGGAACTAGATATGTGTCTAACTTGCTATACTAACACAGCAGCTCAGCTGATATTTACACAGACGCACGCTAACACATTGTCTCTTACACTGCAGTGTTCTATGCAGTCAGCATATGTGTCTTCATTCTTCGTTCCAGATGTATTGCCTTCTGAAAGACTGGCCAGCTATCAAGCCAGAACAAGCCATGGAGTTGCTGGACTGCAACTTCCCCGATCCCATGATCAGAGAGTTTGCCGTAAAGTGCCTTGAGAAATACCTAACAGATGACAAACTCTCACAGTACCTCATTCAACTGGTTCAGGTGCGTTATTATTATTATTCCGATAAGACAGTTGATGTTTCAGCTTGATGTACTGAACAAGTGTTTTTAGGTAAACAATGTTTTAATGGCATTTTCTGTGTTTCCTGTGCTCAGGTTCTAAAGTATGAGCAGTACCTTGATAACCCACTTGCACGCTTCCTACTGAAAAAGGCATTAACCAATCAGAGGATAGGACATTTCTTCTTCTGGCATTTAAAGTGAGTTTATTTTCTTCGTTGAGGAATTTGGAGCTGTTTGTGTGCGACTTAAAAAGGTTAAGCTGTTGCCTGAATGTCACTTAACTGTTTTCCGTCTTCTTCGTGTTTTCTTTTCTCTCGCCTGCACGTGTGCAGGTCAGAGATGCACAACAAGACAGTGAGCCAGCGTTTCGGCCTGCTTCTGGAGTCATACTGTCGGGCCTGTGGCATGTATCTAAAGCACCTGAGCAGACAGGTGGAGGCCATGGAGAAACTCATCAATCTCACCGACCTCCTCAAACAGGAGAAAAAAGATGAGGCACAGAAGGTAATCTGACAACCGGCAGCTGTTAATTGTGATCCACTGAGTCGTTGAGTTGAACATCTGGACCAATCTGGCCACAGAGATTCTAAAATATAGTAGCTGTTATAGCCGTTATATAAAAGCATGCTGTTTTTCAGGTTGTCTAAAATAGATTCATCCTTACTGTAGCAGCCACATATTAATATGGATAAATAAAAGCTGGTAATTTAATAACGGCTGGTTCCAAAAAAGGCCAGTATGACCTGTGATAATGTTGGCATAGTAGAATGAAGTTATGTTTTTAAGTTTTTCTGTGCTTAGCTGTTAATGAAGGTCAACACTCGCAGATGTTTCACAATAAAAGCTTTTGAGGGAAATGAAAAGAGCAGCAATAGCAAATTATTGTCAACACAAATGAATGCTGAATGCACAGAGGTGCTCCTTGTTAAAATATGATGAAATGACTTTACTCAGAAACAAAATAAATTGAAGAAAAGGCCCATCTCGTATAAATGCACTTAGTTAATAGGCCTTCACTTAATAAAAAAGTAGGCACTTATAAATAGGGCACTATTTAAGAATTAAGGATGTTCCAAAAATTTGTTGACATGTCGCAGGGTAAACACTCGCTTCTTCTACTCTGTTAGCGAGCACACATCTCGAAATCTCAAATCCTGCATAGACAATGCCAAAATAAAAACACAGTTATGATGACACAAACGATGAGGAATGAATAAAAACAAGACCAGCATTCTCAGAGACGTACAAGATGGGAAGAGATCCGCTCATGAGTAATCTGTTTGTGTGGTTATTTCATCAGCTAACCTGAGCCGGTGTGTTTTCACTAAGCTTGAAAAACAAGACAAACTAAAAGAAACCACAGCTGTCCTTCACAGATGAGAAGAATCTGGATTTCAAAGTAATACTGCTCATCACAACATTACATGTATAATAATAAGTGCTAGCTACAAGAAGGTTATAGGTGCTAATGTGTAATGCTTAATGCGCCAGTCAGATAAGCTAAGACAGACTTTAATGATGCCACACTGGGGGAATTCGCCTGTCACAGCAGCTCGTATACACAAGGTGGATAAGAAATTACTCATAAATAAGAAATACACAGAAAAAGTCATGCTGGTGTTAAAGAGTCTGACAGCTGTTGGAATGAAAGACCTGTGGTAGAGCTCCCTCTTACATGGTGGGAGTAGCTGTTGCTCAAGGCGCTGTTTAGGGTTTAAGAAGATTGCAGAAAGTTTCTGACTCCTGCACACTCCAAAGGACCTCGGCCTCCTCGGCAAGTAGAGGCCGCTTTGGCTGTGGTGTGTAAGCAAATGCATCGGTTAGCCAGCTAGCTAACTAGCAAATTGATTTAATACCTAAATGCCGCATTATCAAGTCACACAGCTCTCCGTGAAGAAGCGCTCCGCTTCACAGCACAAAACTGTTGCTCTGTGAAGCAGCCTTACCTCATTGAGGAGAAGCAGCAGCAAGACTCCCATCAGTCATCTAAAATTAGTGTTTTACTAAGTGATTTGTTTTTCGCTTTTAAGGTTCAAATGAAGTTTCTGGTGGAACAGATGAGAAGGCCTGATTACATGGACGCCCTGCAGAGCTTCACCTCCCCACTGAATCCAGCACATCAGCTGGGGAACCTCCGGTACGTCAACACCCCGCTTACCCGAACTCTCTCCCCCCTCAAACGGCTGGTGTTTAATGTTTATTTTCCTCTGCAGGTGTTGCTTATGCTTGTTCCTCTTCAAGGCTCGGCTTATTAGTATTAAAAAGGCATTATTTTGAGTAGGGGTAAAGCAAAGCGACATAAATGCGCTCACTGCTCTCAGAGTGCAGCTTTTTTTTTGCACTAATTTCAGGTAACATGATTCAGCTGAGGTGAAATAATGTATGTGTCGTGTGTTGTATTATTTCCCCCTCTTTAAACGGGTCTCTGTTTCAGCCTGGAGGAATGCAGGATGATGTCATCAGCCAAGCGACCTCTGTGGCTTAACTGGGAAAACCCAGATATGATGTCAGAGCTGCTCTTTCAGAACAACGAAATCATCTTCAAAAATGGAGATGGTGAGATTCTCTCGCGCTGCCTCTCTTAGTCCATTCTTGCCTCTGTGCATCAGTACACACACACACACACAGACTTGAAGATGCTCTCGCTGAGCACGCAGCATATTTCATTCTCAGCCTTTAGGGCATATCTAGGCACGCTAACACAACCTCATCGACGCATGTTACACAGATTTCCGAAGGAACAAGTCATTTGTTGTGTTATTTGAATCACACTTTACTCCAGCTGCTCGTGCATTTTGCTGCAACATCTGTGACCGAAACTGACTTTGACAGCTCTGCTCCATAATGCATCATGGATTGATGATCAAAGAGCAGCTAAGCAGCTAATAATCACCTTACTGTCATCTACCTCCTTGTCTCTCTCCCTGCCTCCGCAGATTTGAGGCAAGACATGCTGACGCTGCAGATCATTAGGATAATGGAGAACATCTGGCAGAACCAAGGCCTTGATCTCAGGTAGGCTCCTCGCTTCACCATGACAGCGAGGATGCAGGTGCACATTAACAGGCGCTGGACGCTTTTATGCTGTGCGCGCCGTACCTGAATGCAGATTAGTGGCAAACCCCCGCCAGCCCAACCTCGAGTCGTTTAATATGAAGTCTATCACTGGTGTCCTAATTATTTCCGCCTCTCTTTATGTTTCTTGCCCCGTCCCTCTCCCAGAATGCTGCCGTATGGCTGTCTGTCGATCGGTGACTGCGTGGGTTTGATAGAGGTAGTGAGGAACTCTCACACCATCATGCAGATCCAGTGCAAAGGAGGCCTAAAGGGGGCACTGCAGTTCAACAGCCACACACTGCATCAGTGGCTCAAGGATAAGAACAAGGGAGAGATGTGAGTGGCAAAAGCAGTGATTTATGCAGCTTTTCTAGTCTGTGTAGGGCGTAGAGGTGCTGTTAGTGCAAATATTAAGACTCCGCATTAGTGTTAATAATATTGTTGTGTTTATTTTTACGGGAATGAATCCTCTGTGAGAATAAATTATTTTCCATTTTGTTTGATTTCTTAGGTATGACCAGGCCATAGATCTGTTCACGAGGTCATGTGCAGGCTACTGTGTAGCTACATTTATCTTGGGCATTGGGGACAGGCACAACAGCAACATCATGGTCAAAGATGACGGACAGGTAAAGGTTACATTTTCATTTCTTTTTATGTTACATATGCATACGTTGTGTTTCTTTGGTAAATTATTGTTTGATTAATTGCTCTGATGTCCTCACAGCTGTTCCACATAGACTTTGGCCATTTCCTCGACCACAAAAAGAAGAAGTTTGGGTACAAGAGAGAGCGTGTGCCCTTTGTGCTCACGCAGGACTTCCTGATCGTTATTAGCAAAGGAACTCAAGAGTGCACCAAAACAAGGGAGTTTGAAAGGTAACACCAGTTTATTAAAGCTTTCTGTTCTACGTGGCAGGATACGTCGACTACTTTTCCTCCATGCCTGTATCCCTTTTTGTAATTTTCTTCCTTCTCTCCCCCTCAGGTTCCAAGAGATGTGCTACAAGGCGTACCTGGCAATCCGGCAGCATGCCAACCTCTTCATCAACCTCTTCTCCATGATGCTGGGCTCAGGGATGCCCGAGCTGCAGTCCTTCGACGACATCGCATACATCAGAAAGACCCTGGCCTTGGACAAGTCGGAGCAGGAGGCCCTGGACTACTTCATGAAGCAGATGAACGACGCTCACCACGGCGGCTGGACTACCAAGATGGACTGGATCTTCCACACAATCCGCCAGCATGCCATGAACTAACATGCTAAAACAAGAGTGGAGTTAAAGGACGGTGGCGACAACAGCACACTAAGAACCAAAAGAATAGCGAGAAGCCAACGAGGTATTTTCCTAAACACACTAAAGCCTGGTTAATACTTCTGCCAGCGTGTGACTCTGAAACATTACCTGCTAGTGCACCATTAAATGCGGGTGCTCAGAAAGGCCTGTTTCAGGGACATCATGTCTGAATTCTCCTGTTTCGACAGGTTTCTGAATTTCCTCTCCCCGCACTAAGAAACGGGGGGTGGAGTTCTGTTTTTCAGTCTTCTTCATAGGAACTAAACAAGTGTAATGGACCTCAACTACGTTAGCCTTCTTCATATGAACAAACTATGGATACATCTTTATTTTCCCTCATGTTCTTTTTTTTCCCTTACATCTACAACCATCAGCATTAAGAAAGGAACCTCATGAAGTGGTATACCATGAGCACAGCTGGCTTTTTCTAATGATGAACTGACAGAGCGTAACTGCATTATTTCCACTACCTATTTTGAACTGATGAAGACGGGGGAGATATCGGCGCACGCAGCCAGGCCGGCTGAAACAAAATTAAAGGGACAATGAGGAGCCTGGCCGGTGCGCAACAAATCATGACCCCCCTCCCCCTACAGTCATAAAAAACAATCACCAACACTTTTAGTAAAGTACTGACAGAGGACATGTTGTTAAACACTTAGCTAGCATTTAACTCTTTTGGAGCAACTGAAATAAGGACTTATTTGTAGCTTACAGATGACATGCCATGTTTAGAACTCATGTCACACCAGATAACTGACTTTTGTGCAGCAGTATATCCATAGACTTGTATGCATTCGGTGCACATATTCCTTTTTTTTTTTTTTGAGTCTATTTTCTACTGAGCCAAAGTACTAGATGTGTAACCCCACTACTCAGCAGTCTTATTTGTAAAAAAGAAAAAAAAAAGAAAAAATGAAAAAGAAATAGTCACTACTATTCCAAGTCTCGTGTGTACTCATAGCACTGATCTCTGCAGTATTTCTTTTTGTTTTGTTTTTTGTCTATCAGTATTAATTCAGACAGATGTTGAGGCACAAATGTCCGTCGTCTACCCCACGCTGTTAACCAACTGCAGTCAGATCAATCGGTCTTCTGTTATTCGGCTGATAAAGGCAAGAAACGCAGGGGGAAAAGGATGTGCAGTGTTCCTTTTGTGTGCTGTGCTGTTACACTATGCAAGTTGTGATCCTAATATGTACTGTATACTGCAAAAAAAAAAAAAAAAAAAGTTGTTGATGTCAGTGTAAGGCAGACAGAGAAAAATGCATCTCCCCTGACATGCTCACACAGAGCAGCGTGTCAGTGGACTTTGTACAGACAGTACATGGAAGAAAAAAAAAAAAAGGCGGCACTGTAAGAGAATCAGCTGCTTCTTTCCCCCTCAAAAAAAGAACTGTGAGAAATGCCTTTGGACCCTGCCTTTTTGCTTCTCCTTACCAGGTTTATATTTGGAGCTTCAATCTAAGCCATCTGTAAAATGTTTGAGCTGTTGGATTTTGCGCCTGTCTCTTTGTTCTCGATCACACGTACGACAGATATTATAAGACACCCCTCGTCTCCTCACACTTTGCCATATTGTCCCAGATCGTGACATCCAGGTAAAGAAAAAGAAACCGAAGTGATTTTTCTTTTCTTTTCTTTTTTTTTTTTAAACCTTCAAAGTGTCTTCTTCCTTCCTCTTTCCTATGATTGTCACCCTTATGTGTGGAAGAATAGTCTCGGCAGGGTTTGCTCGCTGCGCAGACACATACGTAAGAGGTCAGTAAATGTTCTAGCTTTACCAAATGATACACAACAGGGCGGTTTCCTGGACACTCGAAGTCCAGTTTTTGTTGTTGCTTAAAAAAAAAAAAAGAACTGCTCAGGAAACCGATCCTACTGAGACGCGTGTGCTTCTGTACGGGCTACAGAGCCGTGGGCCGGACCCAAACTGAGAACTAAACCCCATATACTTCATGGAAGAACTATCATCAAATATGCTCTTTCCCTTTTTACTTCTGGTTGTTTTCTGTTTCTCACACTGCATTATGCATGAGGTCCTCAAATATCTACTTTTTTTTTTTTTTTGGTTTATTTTGTTTGACCTGATGTTGTTTACTTGAATTTCATGTATAGAAAATGACCTTGTTACTTGTGTGAGGTACAGAGTCACAATGAAGGTAACAGATACTGATAACTGCTACTACATGTGCAAATGCTTTCCTTGAATAACTACAGAGGTAATATATTTTTGTATTTTTAAATGTAAGCAAACTCATATATGTAACTGCTAACCAAAAAAACCAAAAAAAAAAAACGGAAAAACAAAAAAAACAAAAACAGGTTGCATCACGTGCACCATCCTCATACGAAACCCAGTAGACAGCTTCTAGTTGTTGAAACGATATGAATGGCAAAGCAGAGGTGAATTGTTGAATGAAGGACAGGGATGCTGTTGTCAGAGCAGGATCTTCATGTCGAGTGAAGATCTCTTGCCCCATGTGGAAGTCTGTAAGCACAATAAGGAGGAAGAAGCTACCCCGCATGTTTTACAAAGAACCAGACTCGTATGTTAGTTATCTTTTCATCTGTATATATATCATAAAACCTTTTCAAATACTTGTTTTAGTCATCCTCATATGATCATGTCAGATAAGAAACTGTATGCATTCATTTATTGTACTGTCGAATAAAAGCATTTCTCCCTATCTAGATCCATTTTATTTCGGCATTTCTATTCCATCGTTTGCTTTACACTTGATCAAAATCATAATACACAAGGCACTTTTGTATTCTTATGATAAAGAGATATGAGTGTGGGACAAGGCTTGAATTAAACAATCCATACATTTGTATAAAAAAAACATTTTCCCCTCTTTTCTATAGAAAACTATGCACAAGACTCTTTACTGGATGAATACACACAGAAAAGTAACAATTAACAAAGTCTAATTGTGATTTTTCAAGTGCTACAATCAGGACAACAATCAGGTCTAGCCCAAATGCCCTCCATCAAGCGCTGAGTCAGCTAATAGCACCTTGTTAAGCTTACCCATCATGCATTATATCCAACATTATCAATATATTGAAGCAAGCAAGAACAAAGCTTAAATATCACCTCAGGTAAAGTTTGAGATGCGCTGCTCATAAAAATCACAACACTCGGCTGAAAACTCAAGTTTCACCGTCCTCTTTGGTTGAATGCTGAAAGTAACCATGCCCGACGGTGATGTCACGGTGTACTGACGCACCTGGAGTACACTGTACATCGCTGCAGCCAGGTGAGGAGTTAAATTGGCGGCGATGATTTCCGGATGGTGTTCAGTTACAATTTACAGAAGCCAAAGAAAGATTTAATAACCATCTATAGTGAAAAGCACCTTTTTAAAATGTTTGCATGTCGACCAGGAGCATGTTCAGTTTATTTCTGAAACACACAAAATAGAGCTTTAAAATAAAACATATTTATATATTTAAATAAGCTTAATTGTTGACTTCTATGTTTTATAATATCCATCCATCCATTATCTGTAACCACTCATCCTCATCAGGGTCACGATGGGGCCGGAGCCTATCCCAGCTGACTTTGGGCAAGAAGCGGGGTACACCCTGGACAAGTCGGCAACTGGTTTTATAATATATGTTTTTATAATGGATATAAATGTGGCAACTACTTTAGGAAGGCTTACATTTACGTGTCAGCACTTTATTGTACTAATTTAGAATCATGTTATGAACTTTGTTGATTTCAACTTAGAATAGATCTTGTATCTTTTTCATCAGTTTATTTTCAACTTGGCATCATTACTTTTTGACTGTTGAAAGGTGTGTGTGTGTGTGTCTTGTGCCTCTCAGTTTGTCACTAACTGGGTTAAGATTTCACATTTCTCTTAAATCATTTGGGAGACGAGACCAAATCTCTAGACTTATCAAGGTGTCTGAGCGGCACTTAAAAGTGATAGAATATGACAAAAATTATGTTCAGATCAAAACAAACAAAAAACTACTGTGAGTGGCTTTATGTGTACCAGCCCTGGTTCACAGTTTGTACCAGTTACATGTTTATAAATAGTATTTTTTGGCATTGTGCAGCACAAACACTGGATATGTCATGAAGGAGACTGCACGCTGGTCCTCTGGAGGAGTCTGTACAGTTTGTCCTGAGTGTGTGTTGATGTCAGCCTGCCCCCTGCAGTCTTACTGCACACCTCAGACGAGAGGTGGGCTAAGTACTGTGTCAGCTTCACGAGGCCCACCAACAGACCACCGCCACCCAGCATCAGACAAGGCCACAGCAAAGCCAACACAGTGTCTTTGTAAGTGTACTTCCTGTGCAAAATGGCGTTTCCGGGGTGCCTCGTGCGGTCGGTGAAGCACGACGAGGTGCTGTCCATGTGAGCGTCCAAGCTGTTTTTCACTTTCTCAACTTCTTTTTGAAGTTCTGTTCTGTCCATCCGACATTTGGGTATGTAGAAACACTGGGAAAGAAAAGATATGATTCAAGTGTAATTTTTATCAAGTGACCTGCTTGTTACAGTCGGTGGCGCTGATTGCAATCAGTGAGACGAGCTGCAAGGTTCTTTTTTGTTCCAGTTTTGTCTGTTCAAAAAAAAGAAAGAAAGAAAGAAAGAAAGAAAAAAAGAAAAAGAAAAACCTTTCCAGCCTCGATGTACATTACTGAAAAATGTTTCATGCAATTGAATGGAGCAGAAGTGCAGCATAAGAGCATCCTCCAATAATGTCTGCTGGCTTGTTCACAAGGGTACAGTAATCAGAGTACTGCTAGTTTTCCATCCTGTCAGCCGGTTCAGTAGCCTGCAGTTTTTTTCTTTACCTTCACCACTTTCTCAGGTGCTTTTTCAAGTACCTGCTTAGATGGCTAATATGAAAACTAAGATGACTAGAAGCAAAATTAAAATCTACTGCTCAGAGTGGTCCTTTATGTCAGTTGTAGGCTATAGACATAAAGCTTTAATGTTCAAATTCATTCCTCCAAGCCCAGTTTCGTGCAAGCCACACCTGCAGTGAAGCAAATCCAAAGCATGGCTCATATAGCTATAAAAAAAAGTAACACCTAAAACCTGGAATTTACTGCCTTAAATCCCTACCTCAAGACCGAAGAGGACCAATTCCTCGTCAAAGTGGATAAAAGCCGTCTGATTGGGGCCCGTGAGGTTAACCTTTACCCTGAGGCAAGGCACAGTGCTCACACCTCTGCAGTCCACCCACTCCTCCAGGATTTCTGTCTTCATCAGAACACAGCTGGCCTCCTCCCAGTTGCTGGAAAACAAAGGTAAAAGTTTGTTGTACCCCAGCCAACCCAACACTGAAAAGACCTCTGATGTGAAGAGTTCTTATTTTTCTACTCTTTGTTGTTGCACATCTTAATGGAAGCCCATCCCTGCCAATTTATTTTAGACATGTTTGCAGACAGTCCATTGATCTATCTACTCTTCTCCAGACTGAAATATCTCAGCAACTATTGCTTCTAATCCAACTGTGGATTACGATCATATTTATAGACATTCATTGTTTCCAGAAGATGGATAATAACTTTATGACCCCCTGACTTTTCTTCTAGGGCCACTAGCGAGTTGACATCTTTTTTTTATTGTCAAAATTTATTTATATATTTTCTCCAGTGCTTTGGTTTATGTTAAAATGCCTGTGTGAAACTAATGGGATTCCCATCATCCATAGTTGTACTTTGTGTTTTGTGCAAATTAGCAAACATTAGCATGCTAACACACAAGTATGGTAGACGTGGTGAACGCTACACCTGCTAAACATCCACGTTATGAAGAAATGGGCTTCCGTAACAACTAGTTTGCTCTAGGATATGAATTATTTACCTTCCTAAATGCCTAAATTATGCATTGTAAATTGACTATCTACGCTGGTCAGATGCCGTGTGCAGGGCTATAGGGTTATGGTTAGGGCCTAACCCTGACGTTAAGTGTGACTTCTGTGACTTCTCTCTCTCTCTCTCTCTCTCTTGATCGCGTGCATGACGTTGAAATGAAAAAAACAAGGGAGAGTTTAGAAATACCGGCTTCACCAACGCTAATCAAAATGCAGAGGAGAGTCCCCAGAGTGTGTTACTTTTTTTGCGGAGAGGTGCTCAGTAATGAATTGGACAGACATCTCCAAGCAAAGCGCTTTCAGTATCAGTGCAAAGGAATGTGTTTTTGTCTGTGTGGTGTTGAAGTTGTTTGTTTCGTGTCTCTGTTGATGAGTAATGTGTTGCTTGGCTCTTTATCGGTGGTTTATAAATGTACATGTTTCTACATGAATTCATGATGTATTTTATAAGGTTGGGTCCCGGGGAGGTAATACATTTCTTGCTTGGTTGTAGAGCTACAAAAGGTTGGGAATCCCTGATGGATGAAAATCAGCCAAGACTGTTTTGGGCCAGAATGCTACATTTTTTTCTGTCCCCAATTTAATGATTGAAAACCTGTGTTACATATCATTGTAAACTGAATCTTTGTTCTGATGGTTGAAAACAGTGAATCTAATCACCAGTTAAATCAGTCGTGGAAATAATTTAGCTAATGGAAGTCATTTGCATAAATACATCTGTAATAAAAATTGCCCTAAGTCATAGTAACAGCTATCATCTAATACCAACGAGCTACCTGAACGACCTGAGTACCTGTTAACATAAGGTTTGACCACAGTGATGCCAACGACAAAGAACATGAGCACAGAGAAGGCCATCATGGTGAAGCCCAGCAGGATGGCTCTGTCCTCCCCAACACTCGACACCAGCATCTGGGCCCGAGCTCGCTGTCCTGCACGGCCGTCCAGTCCTCTGCACGAGTCCTGGTCCTGAGCTGTCGACGTGTGGAGGAACTCTCTGCCTCGCGCGCACACACACACACACACACACACACACACACACACACACACACACACAGATAAATCCATGCATGGACACCAGGGGGATGTAATGATTTAATCCAACAGTGATACAAATTAGATTTTTGATTTAATGCATCAACAAATTTAATTTTCATCTCATAAATTCATTTGATTCATTTAATTAATTTTCCATTTTCTAAAACTACATGATTCATCTGCCGGGTTAAAATGTAAGAGGCATCTGAACAAATTTCGTTAGATTTCCATTTTTGAATTAGCGGTGGAAGCACTACTTCAAAGATTGAGATGTATTTTCAAATTTAAACGCTGCTTCCAAATAGAAGCAGCTTATGTGTCTGTATAATATTTTTAACATCTTCCTCCACAATTTATTCTCTTTATTTAGCTTTGCACAGCAGAGAGCCCATAAAAGCTTGAAGTACATTTAGGTACATTCCTTAGCTGTATAAAAAGAAGTCAGTCGACTGTGTTGTGATAACAACTTATATTTTAAAAGTGTACACTGGTGATTTAGTGTCGCACTTCCATGTGGCTCACTGAGCCTGTTTGCAGGTACTGTGACGCTTTGAGCTGAATGCTAATATAAGCATGCTGACATGCACACAGTGATAATGCTAACACGCTGATGTTATCAGGTATAATGTTTACCATGTTCACCATCTTAGTTTAGCCTGTTAGCATGGTAACATTTGCTAATTAGCACCAAACACGAAATGCAGCTAGCACGTATTAGAACGTTTGAACTCATGATATGTCGTGAAAGTCAGGAGGATCGCCACAGTTATTACAGTTCATCCTGGTGGGGACATGAATGTGTGTACTGGATTTTATGGCAAGCATACATTTGTGTCATTCAAAACCAAAAATGTTAACCTACTGGTGGTGCTAAAGGAAGAATAAGGAGATCTCAGTCAGTAAGCGTCATCCTCTGGGGAACATGAATGTACAAACTTTGAATCAGTCTAATTGTTGAGCTGTTTCAATGTGTTCAGACTGACTGATAAAGCAACATTTCCACTCCCTAAAAAGAACGATGAAAATGAAGGGAGAAGACATCGAGATATTCTGACTTTTAGTCCATCTTATTAGTCAATCTCCCACTGTTTCCTTCAAGCCTGTAACACAGGCTTTCTGGTAAAAATGGAAGGTTTCAAGCCCAGTGTGAGGACCCCGATGACCTTATCAGATTTTATTTTGTCAGATAGCTCCTCCAGAGCCACAGAAGACGTTATACAACTGCTTTCAAAGGCAGAGTAGTACTCCGTGTAACAAGTAAACTGAACTTGCTACGCAAAAATCAGTGGAGTGCTCCTTTAAGGCAGTATTAATTAATTTTAGTCCAGTCAAACCTGTCAGATTTATATCTTTGGGTGTTTTTTTTTTTTACACCTCTAACAGACAAGTGCAGTGTGTATAATTAGACATGCTCATACGTGCACATAAGTTGGAAATCTAAAAGAGAAGCTTTGTTAAACTTCATCCGTGTTTTTCCTTCATAATGACCTCCCAACAGTGTTTTCAAAGCCTTTGCTGCATGACCCAGTCGATCATCCTCTCTTACCGTGTCTGCCGCCTGCGAGCACCCTGCAGGTTGATGTTAATAGGGATGCTGAACGACCTCCGGGGAGAAGCTGTGTTCAAGAACATGCCCACTCCAATTTCAGCCACCTCCCAGCCCTAAATATGTATATCCACCTAACAAGCGCCTCTCTATCTCAAAGTCAGATGTCTTCCTGTCAATAGCTGATCATCTTGTATCTCCAACAGGCTCCAATGCAGCGCTTGACTGAATGAGTGGACTAGATTGCAGTTTATTCACCCGGGAACTCCCTGTTGTTTACCAAGGCTCAAAGGTGAGTGCAACAGCACCTTCCACCCTCATGTGTGTTACTATAGAAACTACCACAGGTAAAGCAGGTAGGATGCTAATGGCCTCTCAGCGGGCCCGTGAGGCTCAGCTGCATGCAGCAATTTGTCACGGAGAAGCTGAATGAATCCCTTCTTGATTACTCACTTCTTACACAGAGTGAAACAGCAACAATCACAGCGCACAGTGAAGTACATGAAGCAAGTTTGGACAAAAGAGCAAGAGGAAAAGAGTTCCAAATGAACCACATTAACGCACACATACAGAAGAGCTACTGACCCAAACACGTGTCCTGCGATATACAATCATCCTGTCGGCCTGTTGAGCTCCAAACCTCTCCGAGTGTCCCCACACTGTGTGATGTGAGGGCAAGAGGCTGAGCGAGTTTATATGTGTTATTCAAACAATCGAAACTCTTTGTATTATTCATGTGTCGCTGGAAAAACATATGGAGGTATTAAACTGGTGACACTTTGTTTAATATAACAAGCCCAGGGCCAGGAACACCATAGCAGCTTGAAAACAGAGTCAGCCATTCAATAAAATAGACAGCCGTGTCATACCTAATTTATTCAGTATTGAATACAATATGTTTTGGAATATTTGTATCAACCTTTTATCACACCTTCTGGTGTAAGGCTTCATATTCTGGCAAATGTAATCCTGCCTTATCTGATATATTTTATTACCTGTATATTTTTATTACTGTGCGTTGTATTTGTGAACTAGTAAATGGAGTTTCATTTTTTTTTTTTTTTTTGTAAAATAACAATGTTATTCATATCTATAACCTACAAGGGCAGCATTTCTTCCCAGGGTTGTTGGAGAATCAAGCGCCTGTGATGAAACTGAAGAAAACAAGATTAAAAATGTATAAAGCTCAGTGTACTTTTACCTCACCTGGTAACCTGAGACATTGCCTTGACCATGAGGCGCACATCATGGTGCTGCATTGCGGGTTGTGACTCAAACTGAATTTCTTCTTTAACATAGACGCCTAATCGAAACGGACTACTGCAATCATTTTCAAACTGGACGGTATTGTTTTTTATTGCAGTTTTGACGTACTCTACCCTGTGTTTCAAGTCTGTCCCTTGCTGAGCCTCTTCTATAGGAGCCTTGTATGTTTCCTGTTTTCTGACTCTAAGTTCTGAAATGACCTTGTACAATGGTGCAACAAATTCCTCTGATTATCCAGGCCAGCAGTTGTAATTGGACTCACAGTGTCTCCTGTTATCTGACCATGCCACTGAACAACATTTCCGAACAGACAGAAGTCGGCGTATAAAAGGCAGTAAGTCACTGAGCACAATGGATAATCACCAAAAGAGGAATCTAACTTTTCTCACCATTGGACTGATTTTTATGCTGAGCGGCATTGAGTACGGTAAGTTCATTATGACAGCTTTATGGACTTGAAGACATGAGATAATGGTCTCATTAGAAGAGAATCTGTCTGGCATTTTGGCTGTAAGCACACATCTCAGAGGATACAGCAACTGAAATACTTTTTTTTTTTTTTTTTGCTGTGGGTAAACCAGGCCTGTCATTTACACGTCTTCCTTTTCCTCCTTCATCCCTCTCTGATGTTCTCAGCCGTCATTCTGCCTACAATATGGAGGTATCTCCAGATTTTGGAGGCCCCGCCGTACTTCCTGGGCCTGGGTCTGTCTGCCTTCAGTCTGAGCGGGCTGCTCACAGGCCCGATTTTTGGGTTCTGGTCAGACCGGAGCAAAACTACAAAGTCCATCATCCTTTTCTCCAATCTTTTCGAGATTGCCGGTGAGTCATCAAACCACAAAACATCACATGACGCAGAGAGTGAGATTTTAGAGGGTCTTGACATAACATGTTTGAACCGTTGAAACTGTAGCTCATATTTGGGCACTGTCAGAAATACTTTGATCATTTATTATTCTCTAAATGCTGCCTAGGAAAGTCTTTAAATTTGCCTTTTTAACAGTAGCTACCTCTCGGTTAGCAACAAAAATTTTACACTAGTTTTAACAAATTATTATGGGTATAGTTTGAGTTTAGTATATATAATATAATCCTCTAGTGTACAGCCATGCCAGCTACTATATTCTAGCTAAAAGTTAATGCCACAATGACAATGCTAACATGCTAATGTGTAGCGGGCATGATGTCTGCCTTACTCATAGTATTGGTTTAGCATGTCAGAATGCTAACATTTGCTAATTAGCGCTAAACACAGAGGAAAGGTGAGGCTGATGTTATTAGTTTTACAGGTATTTAGTTTGTATTGGAGAAGTTTCAATTATGACCTAATGATGGCACTAGGCACATTTTATAGCAATTTATTTAACTGAACTAGAAATCATAGATGTCAACCTGCAGATGGCGCTAGTGGTCGGGGATCACGTGACCTTCAAGTCAAACATTTGTTTCACACAGGAGGTGCATTTTAATTTCCAGTAATGATTTCTATTTGTATTTGCTCTCAGGGAACATCATGTATTTTATCGGATATTCAAAGTGGCTGCTGTTATGCAGTCGTCTTGTAGCAGGTGACACACACACACACACACACACACACACACACACACACACACACACACACATTTGTATGTACGTCAAGAAATAACACCCAAAGCATGTACTGTGCCAGAATATGAGTATGTTGTGAAGGTGTAACAGAAGGATGCTGCTTTCCTCTCAGGTATCGGTGCAGGAGCGGGCTCCTCCATCTTTGGTTTCCTGACTCGGAGCACCCGGCCAGAGGAGCGCGCCGGTATCTTTGCAGCCATCATGGCCTGCCGACAAGCTGGCCTCCTTGTCGGTCAGTTTCTTCCCCTTGATCTTACCACAGAGATGAGTGTCATTTCACCTCTCTCCACCTCTTCTGTCTTCTCAGAAATATCAGACATGGGGTAGGATTTTGTGATGTCTTCTTTGATGTTCGGTTTCAACTGCGAGAGGGAGACATTCAATAAAATCACTGAGGTGGAGGCTACTGTCTCCACACATCCTCTTTTTTTTTTTTATTCCAGCTTCTCTTTAAAGCTCTTCCTCTTTTAAAGCTCTTCCTCCTGTCTCTCCAGGGCCGGCGTTCAACCTGTTCCTGCGGCTGTGTGATTTCAAACTGGGGCCCTTTGTTGTGAACAAATATACATCTCCTGGGGTAACAGCATCCAGATAATCAGTAATCTACGGTTCTCCGAAAGCTTCATGAATACAGAAACAATCTTCAGAAAAAGTCATCTTGGCTCACATGCATTTTTCCCCCCTTTGTTCTCCTCTGAGTAAGAAGAAGACAAAATGCCTGCAGTGATACTCAGGCCCGTAACAACCCACATCGATCTATTTCCATCTCATGAGTCTCTGAATAAAACACCTGTAGAACGGATGTAGCTTAAATGAGATATAACAAAGCTCCACACGCCTACTTCTATTTTTCCACATAATTTGACACTGCACGTCTCTTTATTTCTCTGTGCCAGGTTACTTTATTCTTTGAACCTCCTCCATATATCAAATGCTTTATCTCTCCTGATAGTTTTCAAAGATTTTGATGTTCAAATCTTTCTCTTGTAGTGAAATATTTGAGAACATTTTTTGTCATCTTCCTCCTCACTCCCAGATCTTCATGTGCCTGTTGTGGGTGCTTGTCCAGTTTGTCGTCCTGGCTATGTACTGGGATGTACCACCCATCAGCTCAGAGGGGGGAGCGGTGATGGTGGAGATGAAACAAGAGGAGGGTGACGAGGAGGAAGTGCCTTTGATGGGGTCCGACGAGGAGCCGGTGAACACCTACAGGGCTGTCAACTCCGACCAATTGGAGACCTCCACCTCGTCTGAGACGCAGCCCGACCATGGTGCCGAGGTGGTCTCGAACCCCTTCAAAAACTTCAGCGCCAGCAGAGGTGAGCGAGGAGGTTTGACTGCCCGTCCGAAGCAATGATTGTCAGCTCTGCTTAGGTCTATTCGTGGGGTTCAGGTAGGAGGAGGTGTCACTGCCAATGCACCTGTTTCATATCTGCTCTATTGATTTTCTTGCATACACACACACACACACACACACTCACACACTCACACATACTCACACATACTCATACACACAGACTCTCCACTCTCCGGGTCTCTCTGAGGAATTCTGTGTGGCATGTCAGATCAGATTCCCGGTGTATTGATTGGACCTGTGCACATGTGTTTTGTTTATGTCAGTGTGTATGTATATAGATGATGTCAGGTGTCTCATTGGATCAGTGTCACAGTGAATTTACATGGGATGTAAGCAGTGATTGTGTGCCATTATTGATTAACTTTTGCTGTACTTTGTTAGTCTCTCTCAGTGTGTGTGTGTGTGTGTGTGTGTGTGTGTGTGTGTGTGAGTGTGTGTCAAACCTTCGTATTGATTCTCTCACTCTTTGAAGATGTGGCAAACGGATGGATAGCAGACTTCCTTTTTATTGACTGGCTTGCTGTGGTTGACTTGTGGATGAAATGGAGACAGAATTGGTAATGTGGCCAACATTCTTCGTATCGATTCCTTTTTGTTTTGAAGAAAATCTACAACACCAGAAACTCGGGAGCAAATCTGGAGGATGTCTGCAGCTCTAGCATATATTGTAGGAGTGTGTGTTAGCCGTTACAGTGGGTCTGGTATTCGCTCCCCTGAATTATTGATCTTCTCTGACTTTTTCTGTATGAGTGAGGAATCTTTGAAACTCTGGCAGATCTTTCACTTTTTTCATCACGTCTTTTCATTTGTGTTTGGGGTCATGCAGCACTGACGGCACAAGTCGAACCTTTGCTATTGAGACAAGGGAAATATTTAGCGTTGATACCTTAATATAAACCAGTATTAACGGTCCAGGAATGATCAAACATTTTGGAAAATATACTTGTTTGCTTTGCTGCCCAAGACCACTTTCATGTTTGCTCGATATAAGTATGATATAGAAGATATGATATATATAAGCTGGAGCTAGCAGCTGGTTAGCTTAGCTTAGCATAGCAGGGAGAAAGATCTAGCTTTCTCAATCACAACTATGCCTTTAAATACATCTAAAGCGCAGCAATTAAAATGTTATGTGCTCTGTATACAGAACATATCCTGCTGTTTGTAGTCTTTAAGATAAGCTTAGCTAACCCATCATAATGTACTTAAATAAATGCTTCATACTTGTCTTCAGAGTTTGAAACACATTAATAAATAATTTTAAACCTACTGGTGAATCATTTGCAAATGTCACAGTTAAGAACTTATTTGTAGTTGGTTATTAAATATTTGTTTTGATTTTGAAAGGTTACTCAGCCATCTTACACATGAAGATTGGTTTGCTTTTCATGAGAAATACTAAGCTCTGGAGCTTTCTGGTGATATCATCAGTCAACTTGGATTGAATTTACAAGTTCGTAACAGAAAGCTTGTGTCACAAACTTGGGGTCAGGAGTCTGAGTGAAACATGTGGGTGTTTACCTGGCAGGGAGGGGGCTAGAAAGAAAGGTGCTATCAGGATGCATCGGGGAAGTTGAAGGATCTGGTGTTTTCGGAGCAAAGATCAGGATAATTCAGCCTCTGCCGTATTGATTTTTAAAAAATGACTCTTCTCCAAGTCCCTTAACTTTATTAAAGTGCAATAATAAATCAGGGTAGCCCGTTTAAACCCATATGATAATGCTTAAATCCATATCAACATACTTATACCTACATAGAAGCTGTAAATACACACATACATTAAAATACAAACATAATGTAATACTGTACATGCAGTAGTAAAATAATGAAATCATATAACTAACACTGAAAAAAATACTGAACACAGAGGACTGAACCATAGTGGATCACACACTGTACTATAAAGCCATTCCTCCAGCCATCTGGCATGTACTTCCAAATTTAGCAGCAAGCCCAGCTCATTTTTCCTCCCCTCCAAGTCCATAAGGGAGTTTTGATTCCAGGAAAAGCTGGTACCAAAATTTTGAATTTTTTTTGTCTTGCATTATCAGATTTTGGACATAAAAAAGAGCACAGCTCTCACTTATCTTTATACAAAGAAACAGACAGTTTGTTGGACTGGTGGATCAACATGATCAACCATCCAAGATTCGTCACGCCTGCCTCTTTCAATCTAAAGATTACTTTCAGATACTCCAAATTTTCTTTCCTCTTTAAACTTCTTTATCTCGACCTAACCTCCCAGTTGAAACTTTCAATTTAATGGTACCACTTGAGCTTGTTTTATGATTTTCTTCTTTGGTTTTCTGCTTTTCAGTATCTCTCTCTCTGTCTCTCTCTCTTCTCTTTCACTCCGCAGAGTTTCTGCGAGAGGAGGTGGTTGTTCTCCTCACGGCTCAGTTCATCACTCTCTTCAATCAGACAGCGCTGGAGGTGAGAGCAGCTACCGTTGAGATCCATCAGCCGGAGTTTCCAAGCATTTCACACAATGTCACAGTATTTTACCCCGAGTTTCATCCAAACTGCATCAATCTAAGCCTTACCTGGAAAGACCTGCGCTGTTATGCTGAAAATATAATCAAGTATCGCTTAACGCTCAAAGTATAACTGATGTAACATGTGCACATAATCAGTCCAGAACATGAAAAATGAAGAGGCCTTCTCTCTTCTCATTAAACTGTGGTGGCTGAATAGTCACACGCTGCTGACCTGGATTATATAATCATTTTAATATCAAAACAGAGCAATTCTCTTGATCTGGACTGAATGGAGCCTTTGAAGGACTTAAAAGTGCTTGTTTCAGCTCTAATAAGAATCTCCACCTCTACCTCTGACTGAATCACTTTGTCTGATTGACTGACCTTGCGAACATCTTTCTAAAAAACCCTCAGACCATGGTGACTCCTCTGACGCAGCGCTACTTTAGCTTTGGCGAGCTGGGCAACAGTCTGATGTACAGCCTGTGCGGGGTGGAGGTCATCCTGGGCTTCTTCTTTGTTCGCTGGCTGAGCAGGAAGGTGGCGGACCGCGCCGTGCTGGCCGTGGGCCTGGTCATCTGCTGCACCGCCTGTATCTGGTGCCTCATCTTCCTCTGCAACCCCCGAGGTGCTAACCTGTCCGGGAAAACATAAAAACACACATGCAAAGACACACACAGACACACACACACAGACTTGAAAATGCTTCATGTTCTGTGCCAAATTCTTTCTGTGCGACTAGTGTTGGTGTGTAGCGTGCAGGGGAGCCATATTGGGTTACACACAGGCTGCATTGAATGTGCTCTGTAAGTGATATCACTTAGTCTCTGGCAGGCCAGCAGGAGATCATACAGGCAAACTGGATCCTGTATGTTCATGTTGGCCTGCGTCTGTTGCAGCTTGTCACGTTTATCGCTCTGATTACAAGTGACAGGTGCTGGAGCTGGAGAGTGCCTGAGTACATATAAAAGGATTACTGTAATCTAATTAGACAAAAATGCTATTTGTTAAGGCATATCCTGCATTTGTTTGCTATTTGTTACAGTTGCAGTGAAAACAACCAAAGAAAGAAAATCTTAAAGGCAGATACCTGGAAAAGAAAGTTTTTTTTTTTTTTTCTGTGACCACTAAGAAACATGTCTGATTGTTGAAATTGCATTTTGATTATGAGATTGTAGACTTTCAGCTAATGCAGGAACATCCAACAGTTTGAGTGGGCACAAATTCACACAAACATGTGCATGATGCAAAGCAGCAGAGAACAAAAATGAAGTGGCTGCCAGCTTGGCAGTGGTTTCATTTTCAGATAGAGCTATCTCCGGTGGTGCCAACCCATTTGTGAAAGGAACTTAAAAACCGAGAGAGGAAAAAGATGGATCACTGAGTATGATTTTTCACACACTTTGAATCATTATCACTACATATCAGAAACAAATACAGACAAAGAATTATAATATGATACCTGAGAGATCTATAAATGTGCTCATTTTGGTTGTGTGAGAGCTAGTGTTAGATTACAGCCTGTAAATGTAATAGTTTAATGATATGTTTCATATAATTTCAGTGCAAACAACTGTAATTCAGTAATCCATTTATCTCATTTATATTATCTTTCCATCCCTGCCAGGTGGTTATGGATGGGAGCTGACGGCCTTCATCATCGGAGTGTTTCTGCAGCTGCTGGGGCTTCCCTTTGTGGCCGTGTCTCAGGTGTCTCTCTTCTCCAAAGTCACTGCAGAGAAAACACAAGGTTTGCAAGCTATTTACCTTTTTATCACAGCACAAGTGATGCAAAGCAACAGTCATACGTGCTGTATTTTCTAGCCATATTTGAATGTTTGTAGATGGAAGGAATAACCCGTAATTCTTTGTGATGCGTCACCAAAAGGATTCAGCCAAGGTGTCAGACGTTCAGTTGGAGGCCTGGCCACCATCTTGGGTCCTTTGTGGGCTGGAGGATTGACTAATAATTTGTACATAATGCTGGGCATGATGCTAGCTCTCCTCATAATGATCACAGTAAGTAGAACACAGCTCATCTGAGTATCTCATAGCGTCGAACAGATAGAAAATTATTAACAAGAGTTTAATACTGGAAAATTACCATTCTCATGTCTGCCTGGTAAATGTGAAGCTGGAGCCAGAGGCTGTTTAGCTTAGCTTAGCATAAAGGCTGGAAATGGGAATGGCAGCAACATAAATATTGCTTTCTTGCAGGGAGTGTTTGAGAAGATTGACACGGCTCTAATATCCGTCCGCTATGTGTCAATTAGTTTAGCTTAGCATAAACACTGGAAACAGGGGAAAACAGCCAGCTTGATGACAAATTCACCCAGAAGCACCCCAGAAACTCACTAATTAATGTTATATCTCATTTGTTTAAGCCATACAAACACCACAATGTTTTAAGGATTACAGTATTAAACACTGTGTTAATGAATACTTTTCATAGGTGGTGGCGGATTTATATATATATTTTATCTTTCTGACAGACTAGCTGTTTCCAGTCTTTAGGCGAAGCTAAGCATTTTGTGGCTGCAGCTTCATATTTGAAATCTGCTTATCAGCAAAAGCTAAAGCTAAATAAACAACATACTGTATATAATAACAAACTGTGAAAATAAATTGTGAATTTAAAGGGAGTTATGTGTGCAGTCAACTTCTGCTAAGCTAAGCTAACTCGCTGTAGCTTCGTTATGTAATACATAACGAACTGTAAAAAAATGATTTGATAATTTACAGGGAGTGCCCAAAAGTCATCAAGTTTTCATCAAACTCTTGGTAACAGAGTGATAAGCAATATTATGTCTTTAATTTTGGTACCAAAGATGCGTTAATGCTTTAACTCATCGCCTCTTGTTTCCCACCTTCTCCATTAGAAACTATTCAAAGCTGTGGCTGAAGAGAACATTTTTTCTTCCACATACCCAAACTGAAAAACAGTAGCTACTTGCCAGTAAAACCCTTAACTCAGCATGTCTTTGATAGCCTCTGCTTATTACTTGGAGTTCTCTATTCTCTAAAGCCACATCATCACGCTGTACATTTTTGCAGGTTATGACAGCGCTGTCCTACGACCGCCTGACTGAGCCCAGGGCAGTGCAGTGCGCTCAGAGCTCTGACAGTGGAGGATAGAGCTGCAGTCTGTCTGAAGAGCAGGCTAAAGACGGACAGAGGGAGTGCCCTGCACTTCTGAGAGAATCAATACAAGTTTGCTGCAGAGAAAACAGTGTGAGTGTGGGATGAAAATGTTCAAACACATAGTGTAACTCTGCCATAGAGATGATCACACTTCACAGCTACTGTATGTTTTTGAGCTTTGCACGATCTCTCTGTCATCAAATTTTATTAGAATCTACCTTAAATGCATATCTCTATCGGACTATTAATTATACTTTACACAAGGGGGCACCATTGCTCTCATGTTGAATATTCAGAGGCGTCATTGAAGATGAAAGCCATTATTTTTAAACTGAACTATTTATATTCCCAGGTGTTGGTGAAAAAGATCAGAGAGCAGGGTTTTTTTTCCATGTGACCCGTGTATCAATTGTTTTTTTTTTCTTGCTTGCTTGAGTCTTTCTTCCTCTAAAAAAAATGAAACAGCTGACACAATGGGTGCAGAAGTGGAGTTGCCAACATCTTAGCAGCTCCATGTCAGTGCAGCTGATAGAAGAAGGGGGTCAAAGAAAGAAAGGCTTGATGTTTATTTGAAGTGTTGGAGTAAAACTGTGTTTTTCAAATTAAATGTGACCAAACCAGATGGATGTTATCTGAAACGATTCCTCTATATCTTATGTGCAAATGAAAAGCTCCTGAATTAAAACCAAATTTTAAAAAAATTACCTGTTAATTAGCCTTCTCTATCATTTTACTATAGGGGGGATTTAAAGTTTAATTGCCTGTATTCATAATTCAAAACATGACAAGCTCTGACTTGTGTATAGTCAGCTGTTCTTGCCTATATTCTCCTCTAGGATGTGCTGTATGCTACACATGTGCATCTGAGGGGAGAATGCTGTAAGCAACATCAAGGCATTGTAGATTCCCTTTGTACCAATGAATATGGGTTTGGCCAATCTCTGTGTTTTTGCATAATTGCAGATAAGGCTCTGTAACCTTTCCAGTTTTCTACACTCAGCATGTGATGTTTGGCTTTCCAGAGGCTTTTTCGGCTAAAATGGAAATTCTAATCTGTGGGACTCAAGGACATAATATATATAAGTACTTTCATGCCTTGATCAGCGTATTCAAGTACTTGACATTTTAAGGCAGATAACAGGGTGCATAGAATCAGGTCAAGCATGAATTTGCTCTCTCAGAACAAGCTCACTTTTTCACTATGATTCCTGCTGTCTTTTTTTTCCCCTAAAGAAACATCTATACCACAACCTAAATGTCCATAACTAATAAACTCATTTTAAAGCTCCTGAAAACTGGCATTTAAAGCTTCAGGTCTACTCTATTATGTTAAATAGTCACAGTTTAAAAAAGCAACATTTTAATGGTGTTATCTATTATTCATTGAAGTAAGACTATGCCACTTCTCGAAGAGGAAATAACTCATTTCTTCTCTTTAAAATGAAAAGTTGAATTCATAAACAATAAAACGCACCCTTTCTCATCTCAGTACATTCCAGCTGCAGCCCTATTACATCTGGTCTGACCATTGACAGTATAAAGAATGGACATCACTGTACGTTTCTAAAGAGCTGCTGTGAAACTCAAAATTTGTGGCTCTGGCCATCGCCATGTTTGCTGTCCTGTCTCTTCCACCTCCCAGATAATTTAAAAATTGGCAAAGATGTGGATCATCGACGATGACGCCTGGGTGTTTAAACAAGCTATCTATAGCACCTACCTGTCAATCAAAGCCATGCTGTTAATCCTGTATAACCTTAAGCCTTGATATAATTTAAACGTGTGAGTTAAAAAAAAAAAAAAAAAAAAATCAGACTCAGTACAGCTGTCATGGACGAGGAAATTAGCTATAGAGACTAAAACATTTTTTGTACCAGGCTGTAAACATGTTTATTTCTGCTGTGAAGTTGGACATTTTAACATGGACGCTTATGGAGACTCGTTCTGTAGCCAGCCTCAAGTGGCTGTTCGAGGAACTGCAGTTTTTGTCACTTCCACTTTTGCTTCATTTCACAGCCACGGAAGTTTCCACTTGGCCATGACCAGTAGTAATGTGTGGTCGTAAACATTAGCTAGCTTTTAGTTCACTAACTTTGGACTGATATTGCTGCAGTATAAATGACATTACTGAAATAGTTGCTGACTTTACAACTTTTAATGTCGCACAACATTTAAATGTGTATATCAATATTTCAATGGTTTTATTGCAAAAATAAAAAGGGAAGTAAACACAGTGTGCCTCGACAGGCAACATATGTGTTTTCCTGCCTTTTGCCCCCAGAGTAGGAAAAATCCTAATGATGTGATTTTTAAAAAATATTTTCCAGGTTATTTTTTATATTTTTTCCCTTTTAGATAGCACGCAGTAAAGTGCTGTCAGAGAATAAAGGTGAAAAGTGATGCAGCAAAGGTCCCTAGAGTGAAGTAGTGATGACGTAGATGGTGACTTTAAGCCCTTGAAAACCTGGCTTCAAAACTAAAATACTTATATAATAATAATAATAAACATTATATCCTTAGCGAACTTTAGGAGAAAGTAGTGTCTTCATGTTGGACCACATGAATAGTGAAAAGCTAATTGAGAAAATGTGTTTTCAGGGCCTTTAAATAAATTCCAGTAACTCATTATCACTATATAATTAAAAAAAGACTGATATAAAGTTTTTTCTGTGTGGCCTCAGAATATGAGACAAATCACGTCTCCTCTACATTGTTATGATCCTGCTTTTCAAAGGCAAAATTGCCTGGATCTGTGCAGTCAACCATCTTCCAAGTCCCCAAGGACATAAATAAAAAAGTCAGAGGCCTTGGGCTTTTATGTTAAATATACCAAAGGTAGGCATAGACACACAAGTTATTAAATTTTAAAGAGACACAGAACAAGCATTTGATGCAGGAGCCAACAATTATTTCTGTGAAGCATGGACGAGGGTTTGTCGCTATGGAGATGGAGTTTTGTGAGGGGGAAAGAAAGAAGCCAAAGATGAAATAATATTATGTAATTGTAGCGTGGAAACCCTGGGTGCTCTGACGGAGCTAGTTATGGAGCAGATGAAGGTGTAGTAGAGCTTCAATGGGAGCATCTGCATCTTGTACTACTATGCGACTATAAATGGCACAGTCTGCTTTCTACATACTAACAGATCTCATGCCTATGAAGATGTCTGGGAAGAAAAAACTCAGCTATGTGCAGCTATTTTAGCTCTTCAGTTAGTGTAAAAATATCCTGGTACCTGTAACCATTATTCAGTGTGTTTTTATGTGAACACTGAACTACAGTGAGACTCTGTGTTGCAACCTGCAACAGTCAAGTCTTATCCTTGAGTCTTTTTGTCCTGAACACCCTCCCACGCAGTGGTGGACTCTGAGGCTGTCTGAAGGTGAAAAAAAGGGCATCAGCTGTATGCGATGGGGCACCAGTGCTCAGAAAGTTATGATGCATTTATGATCATAGTTTAAAAAAATCAAACATGTAAAATTTAACTATGAAATATGTCTAATTTTAGCATGTAGTGCACTCCATATGGCACTGCATCATATGTTCTCCACTTGAAGGGCACCCCACGGGGCCCTTTATCGTGTTTTCTTTAACGTTGGGCCACCATTTTATCGAGAGGGAATTCATTCAAGAGGGCACAAGATGACATGCTGGAAAAAATGCAATAATGTGCATAAATCTCTTAAGAAGCATATTATTATTTTGATAAATAGTATTTATCCTCCATTTGTTGCCTCATGGCATCTTTGCACTGTTGGGCTACTTGTTAGGAGAGCCCCATGCTCGATGATGCTGATGTACTATGATATAAAATGATCCTGGTCAGTGTTATTTCTATTCACTAATACTGGCAATACTGGACACAGGTACATTTTATGATCTAAAGGGGTGAATCCAAACTAGCAAGGTCAGTTTTGTTTCCCCGGGCTAGAACCAAAACACAGAAACTTCCATGTGGCTGTGGTTCAGGAGGTAGAGTGGACAGGTTGTCCACTAATCAGAAGATTGGTGATTCAACCCCTGGCTCCTCCAGCCTGCATGTCGAAGTGTCCTTCGGCAAGAATTCCCAAAATTACAATGCCATAAACAGTGTATGAATGGGTGAATAAGATATGTGGTGTAAAAAGCACCTTGAGCGGTCAGAAGACTAGAAATCCCTTATATAAGTACGGTCCATTTACACATTCTTGTTTCTTATACATATTATATGATATATATTATATTTGTATACTCAAGCCTGTCAGGTGGAGTGGAGGTAATGAACAGGAGAGAATAACATGCGGTCTCAAATCTGGTTTCACGACCAAAAGTAACTGTCCTCTGAGGTAGCGTGACACAGTGACGACAGAAGTTCATGAAATATATTGGAAGAAAAACCAGTGACCATATATATGTTGTAATACAGTGATCCAAATGCATGTGCTGGTTTTCAATTTGCAATTTATTTACAGGATTTTCTTGTTTTCATACCCATATGCACAATATCTGGGGACGGGCGGGCTAGCAGTGATACATTTCTTGATTCATCATCGGGAGACCAAATTTAATTAAAAAAAAAAAAAAAAGTTGAGATATTATTTCTCCCCTAAACACCAAAACAACTCCCCCACCACACACACACACACACACAGACACACACACACAGTTAATCCAGTATGAATTAATGAAATATATTTACTCAGGACTGTTTTAACGTTTTCATTTTTTGCATCGACTAGCTTTGAAGGCAGATTGAGACTGTCATCTAACGAAGATAAAGGTAATTGGTCACGAAGAGGAAAACAGCATTTGACTGGAGCCAAACTATAACAATTATGATAACGGCAGCAGAGGGGCAGAGAGTGGCTCTTCTCTTCCTGATGGTATTAACTGGACTGAGGATGGTTGTTAATGGGTCGTAGATGATAGATGAGTTATCGTCTGGTGAAAAATAGGAAGGGGGATGAAATCAGGCCAGCAATATTCATTCCATGATTCATTTTTTTTTTTTTTTTTTTTTTTTTTACCCGCTGACTTCCATATTTTGTGCAGAAAGATTTCTCCCCACAAATCATTTATTAGAAGATTTAATTTTACAGGAATATATTTATTCAGGATGTAATTTTATTTCCTTGGTGGAAGCTATTCATTAAAAAATCTTTTAAAATAGATGTCAGCGGTTGGTTTCCTGCCAGCTTGGTCAGAGATTTACTGTTTCCCCGTTATTGTTGCTGACTTAAGAACCTGACTTCTAGATGTCATTGCCAGGGTGTGGCTCAAGTCCAATACTGTGTGTGTGTGTGTGTGTAATTTAGAGGAAGTGCTTGTGACACACACACACACACAAGCACAAAGAGGGAAATTTGCAACCAATTATGCAAAAGTTTTTCTTCTTCATCTAATTTACAGCATTATGTGTGTGAGCAGGCATAATACTGTGAGAGTTTGAATCTACACATTATAGCATTATTGAGATGGGCGACTAATGAGCTGACAGGACAGTGGAGAGAGGAGAGAGAGGAGAGAGGAGAGAGGAGACAACGGTGTCCTCATGGCCTGGCATCGACGAGTATGATTTTTCACGTCCCCCCCTTTTCTCATAAGCAGCTTTAGATTCAAAATCAGGACTAGCCGGTGGGAAGGCAAATTGTGTGATTTATTACATGTGACGTCGCTGCTCCAAGGTACGTATATGTGTAGAGGCTACAGTCAGTGTGTGTTCAGTGTGGCTGGCATCACCTCAGATACATTGAATCAATTGCCTCCACCTACACCAGCCATCCACCCCCATAGTCATATGTGAGCCTTAGTGAAATTAATGCCTCTGGGACATACTCGAGCACTGGGTTTAAGACAGCCTCGCTCATTGATTGGAGCTCATTGTAACAGCAATGGAAATATATTCAGATAATTATCAGGCTCATTTAGGTATGAGGCTTGCTTATGAACCTGATGTTGCTTTGTGAAGGGGGGGAGAGAGGGTTTTTCTCTCCTACAGCAGCAGCAGCAGCAGCAGAGAGCCTCAGAGCTGACAGTAAATTTGCTCATCAACCAGTTTCGTTCCAGTGTGAGGTAAAATTATCCAATCTTTCACGGTCTGGCCCTTTGAAGGTGGCGTTACTCAGCAAAGCTCAATGTGCTATGGAGACAAAATGTAATGGTGTTCGAGCTCACACAACATTTTCATGGGTAGATGCAGGCCTGTCCAACCGGCTGCAGGAAGAAATGATGAGAAACTCTTCTTGTTCACTGTCGTGTACGACGACCGCAGTAAACAAATCGAGTAAACAACCGATCCTCACGTCTCATTTCACCCTCCTTTATCCTCCTGCGCTGGCATAAAAACTCGCTCGTGCTTGTTGTCTGACGGTTGAGGTCAAGGTTTATCTGCGCACGGACACGTGGGAGCATATTGATCTCATTAGCAATATGTGTGAAGAATATCATAAAATGATGAGAACTTCATAGGAGGTCAGCTGAGGATCAATATTAAATCCTATCTCATTTATAATCCTGCTGAGCTGAGAGGCTCCGCGGGGCTTAGCTGCTTAAAGAAGACAGCATTTGACAATTTACTTTAATGCTCGTATGAATAAATGTAATGACACACGAGCGCTTTGAGATGATTTTATTTTTATTGTCTTGTTTGCAGGCACTTCAGGACTGTTTCATGTCAGCGAACACACTATAAATATACTGATGGATGACGGAGAGGCTTGACAAAAAGCTCTAATACGCAAACATGATTAAGGAAACGTATTGACATAAATTAAAATCAATTCATGAAATGTTTGTTGCATCTCCTGGCAGACTGATGTTGTGTCCTCGGCTATTTTTAAGGAGATTTGGCTGCTCTTATCTGCAATCGCCACCCTCTTTGACACAGCATCTTCAGATCAAGGATTAAGCTTCTCATCATACATATCACTTAGAGGATTAACCCTTTCGCACACTCTTATCTCCCCGGGTTATGAATCTGACCGCTGACGGATGAAAAATTCGATGAGGGGGTTTCTGGAGATTGATTTTGAGACAAATTCCAGCAAGCAGCTGCAAAGAAGCTCCCGAACTTTTTCTCCCACTCTCCCCCCTCTGAAAAAAAAGTAAAGAAAAAGAAAAAAAATAGGAATTTAACCCCTTATTTTGTGCGTTCCTGAGCCAATTAAGCTGTGAGATTTGTTTGAAGTTGTAGATTGAAAGGAGAGCTTGCCGGTATTCGGGTCCAAACAGTGGAGGGAGACCACAGGGGTCCAGGTTCCCAGAGCCTGCATGTGTAATCCAGTCTAACATGCATGCAAATCTCATCTGTGCCCGCACACAATGGCCTGTCTGTGCGGAGGAGGGAGGAAGGGAAGGGGAAGCAGAGGAAGAAAAAGAAAAGCTGTAAGTGTGTGTCCACTGTGCCAGAGCATATGCCATGATAGGTCTTAAGAGACAGAGCGCAGACACACTAAAGTTCACGGACTAGTAAGAGTCTTTTATCGGGGTTGATATTTAAACATGTGCATAATTAATCCTATATCTGTGGAGCTCTCTGAGGGGAAGAAAGAAAAGGCACAGCAGCGCCTGTGGAAAAGAGAACATTGTAAATTCTTGGCACTGTACTGAGTGCAGCTCCTCTTCGCTGCAGTGTAAAAACAAAAGTTGGCAACCCGGATCTCAGGGGAAATTAAAAATCTTTGTCTTATCCAGCCAATTAAATGAAATACACCTTTTTGTACATGGCTGGAGCTAGCCCCTGGAATCTATTTATGACCGTGTTGTGGTTAACACTACTGTGCTGCACATTGCAGAGAAGCTTCACATCACTTCACCCCTCTGGATGGAGCTGGAAATCAGGGCTACGGGGTGAGAGGGGCAAGATTTTTCTTTTTCTTTTTTTTTTTCTCCCAGAGACAGAGACTCAGAGAACTTACTTTCCATCTGTCTCGATCATATAGATTTATAGGATTAGGACAAATGCTGTTTTAGTCCTCAGCAGAGGCTCAACTCTTTCATGTGAAACATTGGATTAGATAGCTGGGGAGTCTTTGTGTGAGTCGTCGCCAGTCTTCCCAATAGCTCCTTCTTCTCTGCCATCTTAATATCATTGTTTGCGAGGGTGTGTTTCTGTATGCGCGGCACGCCTTGAACTTTATTACATTTCGATAACTTCATACGTGTGTGTGTGTGTGTCTTCATTCTCCCAAGCTAGCACCTCTGCTCTATTGGGCAGACCATAGCTCGGCAGGGGGCCTTCACTCCAATTTGCCATCGTTTGTCACCATTTGTTCATCCTGACAAACAAAATGTTGGCCCTCGGCCCCCCTCCTCCTCCCATTTGGCCACAGTCACACATGGGATCAGCTGCTCTGCTCTTCTCATGGCTCTATTTTAGCGGGATTCCTTTCTTTTTACTGAATAATTCGACTCTTGCATTGCTAGGCGGGGCGGACATGTGCTTAAAATAGTTTCCCGACGTCTAATTACCTCATTTCATCTGACATTAATATTGTAGCATGTTACTGTTGCATTATTGATGGCGTGTTTGTCTTGGTGTATGAGATGTTAATTAAAAGATAAACTGGAGCTGTGGCTGCATGACAGTTTCTTTCTCCGGGAGTCTGCAGGCTTACAGAGATTTCTTTTCTCTGACCCTGTCTTCTTGTCTATTGTCGATGCAGTCAGATGTCTCTTCCAGCCTCGGCTTCATTGTGTACTTAAATATCTCTATTACAGCCCCCTTAGATTTCAATGTAATTACATAATGCACTTTAAAGCCAGTTTTATGACAAACTCTAGCTGGACAGACTTCATGCACGAGAGGCCAGCTGGGCTGAGCACTGACGAATGAGGTTGAGATGTTCCAGGCAGATATGAGCCCCTGCGTGGCAGGCATGGCAACCTTCTCCATGGTCAGATAGCCGATGCTGATTTCCTGCCTCATATCACTCTCTTGCATCTTAGCTGGTGTAGCAGAGAAACTAAAACATGTTAAATTGCTCCCCGGCTCCATAAAAACACAGGAAGGTCAGACAGTTAAAGAGCTTTCCGAGCCTTCTTGGGAGAGTAAAGCTCCTCTCTGGATGGCTAGCAAATGGACAGGCAATAAACTTTAGGTGACTTTACGGTGTTAGCGAGGAGTGATTGCAGTCTGGGATTTTGTTTCACACTCCTCCTTCCTCCTCCTCCTCCACCTCCTCCACTCCTCTCTGATGTTGTGTGTCGTAAGGTTTTAGCTGCGAGTTGTGCGATGAACTGACAGATGACCGTACCATTAGGCTGAGTGGCTGGCTGTGTTTTCTGGTCAATGAGGCCACGGTGACAAATAAGTTGGCAAAGATTTAGACAAGAGGCTCCTTGGTATCAAGGCCCAGGCTGCTTCCTTTCAGCCCCAATGAGGGACGAAGAACAGATGTCTGGTTTAAAGCCACACAGTTTCTCTTGAGCTGTAATTTTTGCCTTGTTTGAAGTGAGCCCCGAGGCATATCTCATTTTCAGCCCTTGTACCAAATCATATGCATACCTTTATTCACATCTTGAAAACTCTCATTACGTGAAATGAAGAGTGTCAGATATGGAGGAAGCTATTAAGGAAGAGCAGCGAGCCCAGTGGTCTGTCGTAATTGGAGACACTAGTGCTGAGATGAGCTTTATATTACCAACGTCGGAGTAAATACTGACCTTGCTGTTTCCATGTTTGTGGCCCTGAGGGCGTTTTTAGTCTCCGGTTGTGATTCATACAAAAGTAATGGTGAAACATAAATTCAGTCTCAGAGAAGAGGAGAGGGCTAATATTTTGGCTTGTGCCCACAAAGAACAAAAACATATATTGATCATTAAAAGGATTTATGCATAAGAATCTCAACAAGGGATAAGTCTGGTTATACATTTTTGTTATTGTCAACAAATCCAAAACAGGATCCAACTAACAAGTATTGCCTGTGTAGCTAATACAGCCTGATGCAGTATTATTCCACTGTGCCACAAACCTCTGCTGTTGTTCAAAGACTATTAAAAACGCATGTGTACTAAATTTCATGGAAATACAAATGGTTGTTGGAATATGTCATTAAAAAAATAAAAATGTCAACACTATGGTGGCGCTAGAGGAAACATCAAAGGGTCCTCAGAAACTAGAAAATACAATTATATATCTGTGACATACAGCGACCGGCCACTTCATTATCTACACTTATACAATCTAATGTGATCCAATACAACAACTCTGCTATAAATTCTACTTTAACAAAGCTTTTAATGTTTCAGTTTTTGTTGTCGCTGTCAGAGAGGTGTTAATTTAACTAATGTTTACTTTTGAGGTGATTGTAGCTTGCAGTAGTGTTAAACTGGACTGTGTTATATTGAGAGCTGTTTCTAATAGTTTGTTTTGATTAGCATCGTGCACATCTTAAATTTTCTGCATTTGCACATTACCTGGTCAATACTTATATTATGATTATATATTATATATACAAACTGCTCAGCTCTTTTCATTTTAGAACATGTTGTACATATATTTATATTTTTAATACCTTTTAATTCAGCCTTTTTTAAAATCTTCCCTATATTTTTACTTAACTTCACGTTTTTATGCACCAATAACACTAAGACAAATTTTGGTGAAAACCTACTTGGCAATAAACCTGATTCTGATATTTTGGGCACACCATTTGCATGAATGAGAGAGCCATAATGAGTGCTGCTACAGACAGGGGTGGGAAGTTGCGAGATGGACTAATACATCGAGTGTATGACTTGAGTTGAGTGAGTTGCTTTTTTTTCAAGTTTGTTCCAAGTGAATAACCACTAGACTAATCCTCCATTTCCCAATATGCAGGTCCAAGAAACTGGTGAAAGATGCAAAGAGGCCCCAGTGTTGGGTTTGTCCTTTCAGAGCTACTGTAGAAACATTCAGTATGGTGGACTCTGTAGATGATGACTCCTCCCTCTGTGGATATAAAAGTCTTATTCTAAGGGAGCAAAAACACAATTCTTATTTTCTTATACGGTAAACATACTCATGTTATATCACGTAATTCCTAAAATTGTACACACACTGGACCTTTAATGCATCCTAGCATTTAGAAATCCTGCAGATAAAAGCAGGAGACGATCATTTATCTGTCTGTGAGCCATCGTTTGATATTGAGTCCACCACTTTGAAAACTAAATTATTGATTTAAATGGCTGCAGTAAAAGCCCATCAGCAAATTCATTTTAATTGACAGGAACATGCTGATACTTTCGTCACTCCTCGGTTGATTTATGTTTAAGGCTGATTTTATTGGCATTGAAACTGACCCAGGGGTACTAACGTGGAATGATCTCACTTTCACTCCCCTGCAACCTCCCCCTCCTCAGGGATGTCAGAGTGTATTTGGGCTAAGGGCTTCGCCTTCCAGCACGGGACTGAATGTGGCTCTTCTGGTTGAAGGTCTGTCTCTTTTACACCACACTGCTGCCACAACATCCATGTGTCATCAATCTGATGCAAGTCGATGTAATATTGATTTAAAAAAAAAAAAGACAACAGAAACAATTCCTGAAAATCGGCACTCAAGTGTTCATGTTAATGTAAGATTTTTGTTATAACCAATATTATTTTCAGTTTTGTATAATCTGTGAATAATAACATTTGCTGGTGTCTGTGTTAAACAGGCTTTTTTTTCCCCCTGAGAAGTGCAATCAGTGACTATCATATAAAACACTTCAAAGTTGAATTAACTGAAGCGTTCTAGCCTTCATTTCATAACCATCCACCATTTTCTAATCAAATCGCTTTCATCAAGAGCTCATCTAGTTGTTGCAAACTATGTTAATGTGTTAAAATGAGGAGAGGATCCACCAGTGTGGTTGCAATCAGCACAGACTTTGGAAAGTAATGGGAAGGCACAGCAGAGGAAAAACAAGGCGATTATGAGTCAGCACCAGGAAAGAAAGAAAAAAAATATCCCTCCTAATTAAATCAAGTGTGCCCTTCACTTCACTAAACTTCCATATCTTGTTTTGATCGCCGAGACGCTTCTGGTAACCTGCGTGGGACATTTTGAAAAATAAAGTCCCAATTTTAGGCTCCCAGAATTCGATTAATCTCTGGTTCTTGCTGGTTTTTATCAGCATCCTTAAATGGAAATCACTCAAGTAAAAGGTGTGTGTGTTTCATACAGCCCGGAGGTCGACTCTTCTTAGACCTCTAACTGCCAACTGCAGCTAGAAGACAGACTTCAAATAGAAGCTTAACCACCGTATTTCCAAAAGGCTTAAAAACAACTTCATCTGTCTTGTTTCCACTCCTTTATATGCAGGGAAGGAAACACTAGATCGGTGTCCATGTTAGTGTAGGCATAGAATACATCACATTGCAGAAGATTATTAAACGTCAGTGTTAAAATATTATTAAAGGACATTTAATGAGAGTTCTGTCCTCTACAGGGCAGGATGTCTGTCTATGAGGAGTTTGTCCATAATGAAGCATACACACTGAATGCAAAATAAGCTATAATAAGAACTTGTTTGTTCTGAATCAGGAGCTCAGTACAGAATACAAGAACAACTGTTGGGTCACCAGATTGTGAGAAACCCCTCGGGCTGGGGTTTATCTTTTTATTTGGTAATAATGCAGTTATATCTGTTGGTAAGTCATTAATAAATATTCATGAGTTCAACACTTCCCTCGGGTGTTAAGTTATCGTTAATAAAGGGTTTTTAATCATCTTTACGGAATGGATTGAAGTTAAAGAACGTTTTCACAACCTGGCAAACCAAAGGGCAACAACAGAAATGCAACTCTTTTGTTAGACCCTTGTTGTCTGGTGCTTCAAACCTCACACTCCCAGTTTATAAAGCAGGTTTTTGATCAAATAAAAAATTCTAGTCGTCAAGACCAAGCTGAGATAACCCTAGTGACATCACTGTGACATCATCAGGGTTATTTTCCTCTAGAACCACAAAAAAACATACGACATGACCACCCATGTCTAGTAACTGATTTTGACACGTGAAGTATTGCGTTGCCCCTTCAAGCTGACTTACAATGATCAAGATAACATGATTTATTAAATATACAACATGTGATTATAAAGGTTTGTATTCATTATGTGAATAAGAGCTTTACATCATTCTTTACCTCAAAGGACAAATGGACAAATGGACAAAAGGATTTAGCGGCATCTAGCGGTGTAGTTGCTGTTGGCCTTCACTGCAGTGCAACGTGGTGGACATCGCGGACTTCTGTGCAAAATATGACAAGTCTTATTTTCAGGTGATTGGCCTAAATGGACCTTTAATACACATGTGCACACATCGCAGTTCACGAGTTTCTGTTTTGCTGCCGGATTGTTTACACTAAAGGTCTGTGGTCCTACTGTCCACCTAAAATCAGATTACAGAGTCTGAATTCCTGCCAGCGCTCTGATGTCCAGGACACGGCAAGGACATAAAAACTCTGTGAAAACATATTTTTTTCTCCGTACCTTATGGAAACAGTGGGGCTATTTTGCTCCACTGACTCTAACTCTGTAAAAAAAAAAAAAAAGAAAAAAAAAAAAAAAAAGAAACAGGCTATCATCCAACATGTCATTCAGACTGACCATCACAAACAAGCTTTGCTCACAAAGAAAGGCATCAGTCGGTGCGACGTGCAAATAATTCATCTTTCACAGTTAAATAAGTTTAATTATGTCAATCGAGACAGATTTAACAAGTTTTCTGGTAGGTTGCAAATTTGAATGACCTCTTGTGAAAATAAAGTAGATTTTATACTGTAAACATGTCATACATTATAATGTTTTCTAAAATATTATGCAGTTTCGGAGAAGTGATTGGATTAGCCAGTTGACCTTACCCAAGATGTCGGCAGCTGTGTGACGTGCGCAAAATAAGGATGAATATTAAAAAAGATGACTCTTGACAGAGTCTTAAATGTATTCGAGGCATTTTTATAACTTTTTCCTGACCTAACGTGCATGCCAAACAAATGATTCTGTTTGTCGATACATTTTATTGAATCGAGAACGCACTAAGTGAGTCTGAAGGGACACGTGAAGCTCCGTGCCGACGGACGACAACGGAAAATAACAACTGTGACACAAATATAATGATTGCAATTATCATGATCATTCTGTGTGACATGTGAGAGCGTCTGTGTGTAACAACAACATGAAAACATCTGTCAGTTTAGCATCTATGACACAATAAAAAGACAGGCATCACATGAACATAAACACACTGAGTGGAACCTGCTATAACAAAGCGGACTGACAGATTGGTGTTGAGTATAAAGGATATGAATCCTCCCTCTGCACTTAACATGACAAACTCATTGTATTTAACAGTTTCTACTTTGCCTTTTGGCTGTATAGTTTATTTTTGTGGAAATTTACATTTCCATTAGCAGAGCGAAAAAAGCCCATTTACATGTTTTAGTAAAGTCAAGTTTCAAGTTTGTTGCGTGCATTCATTTGGCTGCAGCCGCTGAGTCGGTCTGGCTGAGATCCTGAAATCATATTTACTGGTTGACGTCTCTTCGTTGAACCAAATGTAGAATGATGCAGCAAAAACAATGTCTTTGTATTATGAAGTCCACAGTGCGATGCCATGTCTTGATTTTAGGTGTAAATATATCATATATAAATTAGAGATTTGTTAGTGCTGCTACAACACTTGCAGGACAACATGTTCAGCCAAGAACAAGTCCTGAAGTCCTTCTTCTTCATGCTGAATCTCCCATCATGTCCCGACTTTTCATTATCCTTACAAATCTCCCAGTGTGCTAACAAGCCGCTACGCTCAGTGAGCGAACAGACGGAGCTCAGGGGGGAGAAGAGGATCAGAGAGACTTGGAGCTCTTGGGTTGGTGTGTGCTCAGAGATTCACATCTCTTTTTTTTTCCCCCCCTTACATACAGCTGGGGCTCAATTACTGTCCATTTTTACTAATTAAGTACACTCTGCCTGAATCACTGGTGCAAAAACTAACGTTGTTTGTGAAATCATATGCTGTATCCGGCATTGCTGCCCCTGAGGCAGGCTGGAGGCCCTTCTACTGTACATTACTCTTCCTCTTCCTTTTTTTTTTTCCTTTCTCTCATCGTGTATTCAGAGAAGAAGACAGCAAATGAAGCATTCCCACTGGTTTTCTATAGCTAGTAAGTCCTTTTTCCTTGTCTTGTTGACACAAAGTCCTACTTGCAAGAAGTGCAGTTTGAAACAAATTAGAGAACAGTGTTGATATTTAATTTGTTGTCTTATGCGACCCTGCTGCCTTTTTTTTTTTTTTTTTTTTTTTTTTTTTTTAAAGCCCTTCATGTCGAGCGTTTATTTCTTGCATGACATCCATAACTGTAGCACCGTGCTAAAGCTCAGCTAAAGGTATGGTAGCGGAGCTTTGTGCATATTTTCCTAACAATGTGGAGCAGAGTAAGCTTGGCACAGCAGATAAATCCTAAAGGACTTGAAGAAGAGACCCACAGTCACAGACATTTACAGTGTGAAAATACCCTCACTGGTGTCTGAAGTTAACACTTTGTAGTATGATATGTGTTAAATTGCTACCACAGAGAGAATTGAGTCCGAGACTGACAATCTCTACACACCATCTGCGTATGGTATTAATTTCCCAGACAAGACGACGGTCCTTCTGCAGAAGGGTCAGACTTCTCCAAAATGATCTGTCAACCCCTTCATCCCCTGTCGCACTCTTATCAATGCCGCACACTTCCCTATCCACTGTTGCCATGGTTACGGTTTGGCAGGGATGAGTGGTATCAAAAGCGCTCTGGAGTTTAGCGAAGACTCCTCTCCACACTTACCTCTGTTATGTTGCTCTAATCCCATCCTTTTGATCTTCTTTTGATGGAGACATTAAACCTGGAGGAATTCAGGATGTACCTTAAAAACCTTATGCTACTGTTTGACTGGATGAGACGCAGATTCTCTGCGGACTGATGCTCTGGTCCGGCTGGGCTGCTCTCTTCCAGCTAACAGATACCACCTCATTATCTGCAGTCTACAGATAGGGAACCTCTAGCAGTCGGGAGCACAGCTTTCTTCTACTCCACTCTTTGAAGCGAAAACAATGAACTGCAAAATTCCAGTTTGACAAACACTTTAAAAAGCACGACTCTTTGTGCCAAATTAGGACTTTTAAAATACTCTGAAGGCTTTGGGAGACTAAAAGCCTGACACCTAGATTTAAACAAGACAAAGAGTCTGCAGCCATCTTAGAAGCTCTGCGGCTCTGTGAGGCTGAACTTGAACACAGCAGTGCTTTGGGTTTGTGCTAATATCTGAATGTGCTCATGCAAATTACTCACTATAGAGTCAACCACTGTGAGGTGAGTGAAGGAGTTATTCTGGATGCATCCTGTTCACCATCTTAGTTTAGCGGGTTAGCATGTTAACAGTTATTTTATCATATTTGGTCATAAAATAAGTGATGATGGAACCACATGAAAAGTTAAGGAATCACAAAAGTTGTTACAATTAATCTCAAGTGAAACACTTGGACTGAAATTTCATGAGAGAAATTTCAGAGATTTCATGCAAACCAAAAATGGAAAAATCATAAAGGTTAGTGGGATCCATCCTCTGATGATCGTGAATAATCTGTGCAAAATTCCAGTTGTAATCCATAAAACAGTGCTGAGATATTTCAGTACGACAAAGTGGTGAATGTACCGACGTTTCCATCCAAGGCTAACAAGTTAACTTGGTACTATTTTCTGCTACTGAACTATACTCTACTACATTTATTTGTTCTTATACTACATTTCAGGGTTGCGGGGGCTGAAGCATAGGGTGAGAGGCGAGGTACACGAGACACAATTCACTAGTTCATCAGGGCACGTAGAGACAAACAACCATTCACACTCACATTCACATTCACGGTCAATTTAGAGTCACCAGTTAATGGAGAGAACCCACATGGACACAGGTTTCGAACTACTAGGAACCTTCAAACTAGGAACCTTCACCACCGTGCCGCCCCCAGAAATGGAATATACCGATGTACTATGTGTTCATGAGTGTATAATTACCTGAAAATAAGAATGATTGTATTTTGTTACCTTAGAATAAACCCACAGACAATGCTGGTCTTCTAAACACGCAAGGAAACAGAGGGTGAGGCCACGTTAGCTACACACTGGCCCTTTAAGTAAAGATCTGAACGCTTCTTTCACCAACTGAAACTGATAGCACTCCAGTATCAAGATAAAACCCTCAGTCTCTATATCTGCCGCCAGACTCGGTGTGACGGAGTGATGAGAAGATGTGTGTATGAGTACATCCCACAAATGTTTCCTCACTCTCGCTTCTTTCCGTCATCCTGCACCCCGTAGCCCTCTGTGAGATACATCAGTATCACTGACAGATGGTTGAAACACAGCGAGAGTGAGAAGAAAAAAAAAAAAAAAACGCACACACATACAGTAGGACTGTTTATTCTACATGTGCATCCTCGTCTCGTTTAATTGAAGGCCGAAGAATTTCCATTTCTGCTCGTGTTCACGCTAAAGAGGCTCTGATTCCTGAATATTCATCCACTGACGCTGCAAAATGCACCGGCTGATATAAACTATAGCAACACATTAGAGTCAATGTCATCTTAACAAATTCACTTTCACCTGCCACATTAGTGCTAACGACTGACGATTAATGTTGAGGGAAGTGCATGATGCAATGTGACACATACACGTGCAAGCACGCACGCACACACACACACACACACACACACACACACACACCTCAGACTTGCAGCTAAGCCTTAATAAGAGGATTTGATTTTGAATGTATCATCATGCGCAGACATGTTTTGTGTGGCTATTTGTCAGCAGCGGGTATAAAAAGTTGACTGTGTGACTTGTTGTTGTGAATATGCCGGAGTTTATATGGGCTGCATGATGAATAGCTGGTGTCAGGTGTTACCATGGGGATGATTACTTGAAAGCAGCCAAGGCAGTATAAGCATTTGGGATTTCTAGCCAACCCATCAAATGCTTGGCAGGCCATTTATTTCAAATATACAGGTAGTTTCAGGCGATAAGAATCTGCCTGTGTGTGTGTGTGTATTTGTGTCTCTTTGTCATATAGACAAAAAGAAATCACGCTACATTTCATTCAAACAGCCTCTTCCCATTTAATTACAAACGTGCGGTGACACATATCACTGTCAACATCAGCGCCGTTGACCCCGGTAACAGGACGAGACAGTGCGACATACCGGCTCGGCGCTGCTCTCAGCTCGGACGACGAGGAAGTGTTTTTGTTGCTTGTCTCTCCTCATCTTTCCAGCGAACTGTAAAGCCCTCCACATGTAGACGAGAGTCCCTGAAGCCAGTCAGCCAGCCTTCCCGCTCACGGCCTTGTTGCTAACACGCTCCACAGGCCACAACAAAAGGGGCTCTGAAAACAACCTCTCAAAATTTTGACTGGCAGCCTGGCGGTGCGATTCGCCCCAATGCTTCACACAGATACTTTGCAGATTTAGAAAGATAGGAGTTAAGCTCAGGATCCACAATCCCTTTGGTCTTCTTTTCTTTTCTTTCCCAATTTGGGACATCTGCTCTGAGACCACGGCATCACACCCCCCCCACCACCACCACCACGTTTACTCAATAGCCTAAAGTCTGTCTCTTCCTGCTTTTCTCAATCCGTGGCCTTTCCCCTCCCCTGGTGGGGATTTGTGATTCAAACTGGGTTGAGGGACCTAAACCCCTCTATCTCATCAGCAAACATACAAATGCATAATCTGTTCATTCTTTCGAACCCATTCATATGCATGCTAATGATCTCTGTTGGCCCCTCTTTTCACCGAGGGCTCACTGCTTTGGTGCTTTGAAACACATCCTGGCAGTCAGATGTGGTCTTTTAGAAGCTGGATCGGGCTGTATTTTGTTCTGTTTTTACAGTGTACACAATGGACAATGTCACAGTGTTTCTTGATTTTTTTTTTTTTTTTTGACCTCATGGCAACATGACAGCGCAATCATGGCCTCCTGCTCAAACACACAACCACACACAGCTCAGCTTTGAAAGGCCACATCCTCATGCTGTCAAGAGTCACGATTAGTAGACGCTAATTAGAGAGAAGTTCTAGTTTTTATTGAAAAGTGGCATATGTAAGAATGTGAAGCAATTTAATGTATTAATCACTTTTAACTGCCACTGTGTGTAAATGTAAAATGAGACCTTCCTCAGCTGCTTATAACAACTTGTGTGATGGGACTTCAAAGGATGTGATGCTAATATGTGTTTCTGAGTAGAGGTCTTCCCAGGTCCAAAAGTGAATGCCCAAATCCCCAAAAGACCCGTAAATGTACTAACTGGCCTGGCCGTGACACATATATTCCATCCTCCAGGCCAAGATAAAGTAAAAAATGGCAAAATTCACCCAGGTTTTCTATTTTTCCTCAGATGATAACAAACGCAAATTATTTAGAATCAGCGTTGCAGTTTTGTTGCATGTACCATAATAAAGATCCCAAATAAAGATGCCAAATCTAACGTTAGCTTTACTAACTTGCTGTTATCTGTGCTCTCCGAGATGAATCGGACCTCTGCTCTCTGGCACTTCACCTCATGTGCCGGGGCATATGGTGCTGGAGGCTGTGTCACTAGGTTGCAGTCATGTACACTATAAAGAATAGATGTAGTATCCGTGACGTCACCCACAGGTTTCTGAAGAGCACTTGTGAAACTCAGAGTGTGCTGGCTCTGGCTGTCGCCAGAGAATGGGCGAGGTCGTGGATCATCTGAGGCAGGCTGAATGACGGCTAGGTGCTCAAACATACCGAATGTAATGGCACACATCATGCAGTTAATTATGCACAAGTTGAAGCCTTAATATAATTATAACATGTGAGTTATATATAAATTCAGACTCAGTACAGTTGTCATGAACCGGGAGCTATAGAGACCAAAACAGCCTCACGTGGCGTTTGCAGAACTGCAGTTTTTGTCACTAGCTCACTGGCTCCACTTCACGGCCTCTGAGGTTGGTTGCAACTGGCTGGCTAACCTTTGGTTTGCTTGCTGTGCAATGTTAGTTGGCTAGCTTGCCAAATTACTATAGCTAATGTGATCCATGATGCTAACTTATGTAGCCTGTTTAGACAAACAGTGTTGATTTTAGCCAGCAATAAATGATGTAGTAGTATGATGTAAGGCAAGGGCAGCCAACTAACTAGCTGTAACATAAGCTAAGCTGGAGTTGGTTGGCTGCGACTTGTCTGTACGCTGTGGGTCTGGCGTTGCTTCGTAGCTTTGGCAGACAGGGTGATTTGCAAACAGCAAGCTATTTAGTATCATGGAGCCAATGGTCCGCATCAACTATAGGAACAATACAGGTAATATGATTCGAAATATGATTGTAATTAAGTTTCCAGTATTCAGCTGTGTATGTCACGTCATTGTTTTGGCTGAGACAGGCAACAAGATGCTGACTGCAGTTCACTTAACACCCACAGTGACATAAAGATTTTCTGCAAGTTCCACATAGAACCTTGAATATTTGTGTACAAATGTGTACAAATATCTGGCATTGCTACTTTACTGAAATAAAACAGTATTTCTCCCATCACTGTAAAAATAGTGCCTTTTTATGGAGGGTTATGTGCCAGAATATTACTTTTTTTAATTATAGAGATATATGGAGTGAACCACTTGACATACTATTGGGCTCTGCTCCAAGGCTGGATTTTTAATTATTAGTGTTGTGACAAATGTCAATGGGATTTTGAATGAGGTTTTCTTACTTCGGGAACCCAAAAGTTGCTGGTCTGCTTCGTCTCTCTATTTCTTAACCTAGATTGGTTGCCAGGCAACCAACAAAGACTCCAGGAAGTTACTGGTCCCAGCCAAGAGGTCTGGTACGTAAAAAGGGTAAATTTTCATTTTTACACTTCTGGTTTTGTTCGAAAGTGAAATAACGATTAGAATCAGGCTGTGTCCCCCCTGTTTCCAATCTTTGTGCTAAGCTAACAGCCAACAGCCATTTTTCTAATGCACAGCATCCCGTCCTTCAAACCCAACAGAGTACTGACACCCATTAATCAATGGCTGGGGCTTCAGAGGCCATTTAATGGATCACACACTGCAGAGATCGAGCCACAGACAGGCAGAGGTGGGGAGGCCTCTCTGAGCACAAAGTGCACTGTCATGCTAATCATCAGTCCCTGCATCACTGAAGCCTTTCATGAGGAATGTGCTGGGAGGTAAAGGCGAAATTGGGAGGCATTATTTACCATCGCAGACGTGTGTGTGCGTGTATGCACGTAGTGTTTTCTGTATTGCAGATTTTTTAATTAAATGTGAACAAATCATTTGAGGGGAAAATTGAGTATTTCTGTAATGAGATGTTTTGCATCTCCCCATTTATATTTTTCATTAGACGTGATGCTGCAGCAAAGATTACAGTTGCATTTAATGCCAGCTGCTCAAATGTTCAGATATAATACATGAAGACCGGGGTTAGGGAGTAACGGATTATCTTTAACAAGATTACAATAATCTGGTTATAAGAAATGTTAAATGTAATCCATTAATTTGGATTAAAAAAAGAAGAATGCCTCTCTAACTTTGCTTTATTCTGAATTATAGATTTATTGTAAAAATATAAGAAAACTGGGTAATTACACAGCATTTTCGAAAGGTTCTTAATTGTTCATTGGTGTCTGTGAATATGAAGATGTCTGTTAGTAATAGATTACATGTTTTAAGAGTCAAATGCAGTATTTAAGGTTTTATACGATGTGGTCGGAGTGATCTTGTAAGCATGGACTTTCAGTCTACATCTGGTCTAATTCTGATGCATCTGATCAAAAAATAAATAAAAATAAAAACGCAACATTTTGAAGCTAAAAAAGTTTTCCCTTGACTGTCATATATATTTAATGCGCCACATACCGTGTTATGTTTCAGCATTACTGCAGCTATCTTGTCTACACGCACTGCTTCCTTCATTTTCTTTCCTCGACGAGACTCTGCTGTACAGTATCTCAGAATGTTTAATTAAAATACAGCATTTTACATAAAAATTATTGCTGAAAAGACTTTGATTTACATTTGTGCTTGCGGTGCAGAGATGCAGAAATTCCTCTGCATTGAGAGTGAAGAGAAAAAAAAAAAAAAAAGAAGGGAGAGATGGTGCCGCGTTGTTAAAAAGCCTGATATTTTTGTGTCTCTTCTCACAGTTTCGGCTTAGTGCTGCATGTGCTTCACCATAAAGAGGGTAGTTTTCCATTGATGAGCCGGCACAGGCAGCTTCAGCACCAGCAGCAGCAAATCACTACTCTGTTAAAAGGCCCTGATGCGTAGCAAACTCTCCTGCCAAGCCTCCTCGCTCCAAATCTGCCTGCTTGCAGACCCCCTGTAATTGGAGGCATTAAACTTGCTTTGGACAGGATGGCAAATGAGAGCTTTGAGCTTGGAAGAGAACTGGCTGGTGCATTCAGAAGGGGTACACAAGTAGATGCAGCTAAATCTGACAAATCACTGCCAATCCAGCAGATATCTCTGTGTGTGAGTGTGTATAGTTATGCGTTTGAAAATGCATGTGTGTATGCGTTCTACGCGTTCTGTTTTTTTTTGACGTGTGTCCCGTCTTGGCTGCATGATTATGTACATCCAGTGTAACGGCCGAGCTGCTGTTAATCTTGCAGTAATCGTGAGGATCACTCTGGCAGTGTAGGGATTTGACGTTGAACCGCAGACTGCCGGTCACTGACGAGCGACCGGCAGCCATGAAATAAAAACTGTCTGTCATCCTGCCATCACTTCCTCAGTTTTCTCTCCACCAGGCGTGCTCATTAAAATGTCTGTGAGAAACTGTCGCAACTGATTTCTCATCACTTAATGGCCTGTAATACGATAATGAGATATTTTCCTTTAGGTTTGCTGCCATTTTGCATCATCTTTAAGATGCAGCAGTGTAAAAATATTTCGATTCCAGCACAGCTGAGATGGAGGGTTGTGAATGTTTTCACGGGTGAGCGGTAAGCCAGTGAGTGGCCCTGCGATGCTGGAAACGCTTCAAATGTTTCCTGGTAAACAGGATGCAAAATCTCACTTTTGACTTTGTGTCAGATCTCAGATTGGATGGAAGCAAACACGTTTGAAATGGGCTCGAGCTTGATTAGAAGCTGGACACACTTCAAAGTAAAACCACGCAGCTCTTTACTTGAAGACTTCCTCGTCAGCAGGCCTGTATGTACATTGTCCTTCAAGGTCGAGCATCTCGACGCATCTTTCTTTCAACGGAAATAGCAGCTACAACACCACAAAGCATTTATCTGCTATCTAGCTTTGACACACATGATAAATGCCACGCTTTGTGGAATTACCCTCAGCGTCTGCAACGGGCCCGTGTGACACATTTAGATCTGTGTGCCTTTTGCGGTGACCTGGCATGTGTGTACATCCTAGGAGAGCAGCAGAGATGATTAAAGAACATGCGGAAAACACGACACCACCTCCCTATGGTGGCCGATCATGCAGCTGCTCTCTGAGCAGCGAGTCAGAAACGGGTTAAGTGTGACCCACCATCCCCTCCTCTCAGTCAGTAAAAACACGAGGTGACAGCTTCACTCATCTGCACTGGTATGGAGAGAGATCCGGTTTGTGTCCTGGCTGACAGATTAAAGCCAAACAACACTGACATTTGGTGTGAAGCCAGATTAACTTTGCCTCCCTGAAGCCTCTCCAGCAGCAACAGAGACTGAAATCCCTCAGAATAGTCCTGTGGTCTCGCTAATTGGCGAGCGGCATGGACCGGCCTTTGATTAACCTTAAATCTTAATGAGTCCATCCGAAGCTGCTGTGATATTCCAACTGAGGAGGTGAAACACACTTGCTATTCCCTCTTTTCATCCCTCAGCCGGATAAGAGACCTGGAACTTCAGCCTGGTGAACCCGGCGCGAAATCAAAGAGAATACCAGAGATCAGTTTAATAATTTATTTGCATATGATTATCGTAAAAATACTGAAAGAGAAATGCTTATTTTTGTTCTAGTTTTCTGGCATTTTTTTTCTTTTTTTTTTTTTTTTTACAATCTAATACACCTTTAATTGCACAGGAGAAAGTCTGCCCTAACAGACACACATTTTCTGCTTTCATTGTGACATATAGTTTCAGATATGTAATGACCATTAAACTGTAATTTCTCCATTTGTTTGCTCCTCAACAATAAACAAACAAGCATATAAACGAGGGTCGTAGAGAGGCCAAAATCAGGTCAGAGAGTTGTAATTGCTGAGCTGACTGGTCTAATAGAAATATAGTATTATATACAGGCAGTTGTTTTTAGATAGAAACTGCGCTGACAGCTGGCGTGCTGAAGAAAACACATGTCAAGGAGAAATGAACCAGTGAGTGATTTGTTCTACATCAACGTTTGTAGGTCAGGTCAATATTAAGGTCACGAAGCTATTATGTGGACAGTGACCTTTTTAATTCCAACTGATCTGCAACACATTTGCCAAAGAAAAATATACAACACAGCACTATCACGGTCGCTCGTCAGTTAAGGATATTCTGTCTGAGCGGAACATTTCCTCCTCGTTGGCACTCATTCATATCTGTCTGGTTTGTTAATGAAAAAACAAAAACAAGCATTGTAATAAAAAAAGTTAAGCCCCAGTACTAAAAAAAAAAAAAAAAAAAAAAAAAACACCTCTTTGCAATCATAGATAATAACTTAGCATTCAAAACAATGCGTATATGATTCAAATAAGGTTAAGAAAAGCATGGACGTTAAAGTCCATGCAGCGAAAAATGCCACCAAAGCAAACAGTTAATGTGGAACTTATTTGTACTTTTTCTCATGGACAAGTTTCCACTTTGGCATGCACATGACGTGTCCCGCACAGTGTCAGTTACATCTCTCCTCTGACAGAGAGAGACGGTGTGAAGACTCGGATGCTTTGTACAGATTTGTAACACGTATATATCTCCCAGTACATGTGGAAGACGGTATTTAAAGAGGAAGCAGATGAAAAGTGTGTGTGTGTGTATGTTTTTTTTTTTCTCGTTTCCAAAAGGAAAAACGAAAAAATAAAAGAGCAAAATAAAAGAACAGAGTTGGTTGGGTTTGAAAAAAAAAACAAAAAAAAACAGAGCAATTGGATTGAAGGTCTACAGATGTCTACAGAAGAGTTCGTTTCAACCAAATGCTTGCTTTATCTTGGCACGGTTGTATCATCTAGACACTGAATCCTCTCTCAAGGTCCTCGTGAAGAAGGTGAAGAGAAGGAAAGCCTGATTCCCAACCAACTGAAAACACATGCAGACATGCAAACACAACCTGAGAGGGGGGGCAATAGGAAGTTTGGCTTTATGTCACAAATCCACAAGTGTCAAGTAATGAACACACACACACTGCAATGGAAAGTTCTCGTTAAACGGACATTAAATCTCCAGGCGGAAAGAAATCTCCAAAACGGTCCTCTTTTCCTTAGGTAGCCGGAGCATCCTTCTTTTATTTTCTTCTTTTTCTTCTTATTTTACATCAGGCTCTCTTCGGGTCAGAGTTTTTAGGTAGTTTTTATTCATTCTGTATCCTCCACTTTGCAGCAGCTCACACTCTGATGGGGAGAGTTTGGCTCATCTGTTGCCGAACGATTTCCTGACTGCTGTCCGGACTCTTCCTGTTGTGTCCCGGCAGCGTCCCTCCGAGCCGCAGCAGGTCCCTGCCAACACAAAGCCACACAGGTCAGAAGCGGGTTCGCAGCCACTTTAAACAAAAGATACAGCTCATTATTACTCCACTAAGTGCTTTCATTGCAGGTGGATAAAGGTCTAATCCATCTTAGTGTCGGGGTAGCTAAATTCTGCATCTATATGCACCTAAGACCACGTGGTTAGAAACAATAAGAATACAGAACCCAGGGAATATGCCCAAATGTGCTGATCTAGAGCTTCATCTGCGATAAGTCCAACTCAAATGCCAAGCCAAATCTATTCATCACATTTCCAGTTTTAATAAAAGTTCAATAGATTTCTCAGCTATCTGGGAAAGAGCACTGCAGCCTCCGAGTGTCCTTTGTTCCTCAGCCAGTGTCCTTGTTTTCAAGGCCCTTCTCGTGGCTGAAGATACTTTCCAGATAGCGCTGCATCTCATATCCTCTCTCTTCCTCCGCTATCTGCCCCGACATCGCTGAGCAGCCAATGGCAGGTGAGCCGGAGCGAGCGTTCAGCGCCCCAGACGCACACGCAAACACGGGGGACGCTCTCTAAATCATGCTCTGACAACATGATCCTTTCTCTCTCCTCCCCTTCCGTCTATCTCTCTCGCTGTTGCATACAGATGAGGCCATAAATTAATCATTGGCATGTCATCTGCACACGGCGACACGTAGCATAACATGCGTGCACACACAAGCATCACACACACACACACACACACACACACACACACATATCCCTTTCCTCTTCGCCCATCACAGCATTGGGCGCGCCCTCCCCTGATGCATTAAAAAGCTCATTAGCAACCTAATTAAACACATTCCTCTCTTTTAGCTTCTCCTCAATCTCCCTTATTACTCACACTTCATCACCTCCTGCTTTTCCACATCAGCAGCTCTGGCTGCTGTCTGTCCTATCACCTACATTCCAGCATCCAGCCAAGTATAGGGGGAATTAAACCGAGGTCAGCCATTACATTTCCACACACAATTAGCTTCACTGAGCCAAAATCCTGGCATTGGAATCGCCCTTGGGGCTCGGTGTTAGTGTGAAACTGCGAGCCAAGGAGCTGGCACAAGACCTGGATACTGTATGTATGAATTCTGCCTTTTGTGCCTGTCTTCCGACAGGAGACTATCACGCAGTCAGAGTCACAGAGTTAAGGATGTGCGCTTGATTCATTATACATCACTACAGAGCTGAGGATCTTGCATCTACACCGGCACTAATCATACTGTTGACTGGATGCCAGGCTAACAAAATTCAGAACAAACACGTCAGTAAAAATGGCTAGACAGCACTTGGAGTCACTGCGCTCAAAACAAAGTCGAAAAACAACTCGTCAACGCGAGGACAGCTACCTATGAATAAGTCAACTTCTACACTTCCAAAGGAAGTGTCGGAGGAAAAGAGGCAGATGTCTGTCTGGCAGCAAAAACCCTTCAGCTCAAAGACAAATCATCCCAAATCAACCGAAAGCATAAAACAAACCAAACCCAACAAGCATGAACCTTGTTGTGCTTCTCTTTAGGCTAGCCATATTTTTTTTTTCCTTCTGTGACATCTTATTCCAACAACCCAGAGGCACAGCACTGCTTGTCTCTGCACCAGGAGGAGTCTTCATCCTGCACTTCACAGCCATCACATACAATACAGGAGAAAATTTCACACAAGGTGAAAGAGGGAATTGCATCACCCTGTTTTTTTTTTTTTTGTGTGTGTGTGTGTGTTACCGCTATTCTGCCGTTATTGTAGAAAAACCCTCAAAAGCGTTTTGTGCTTATATGGAAAACCCTGAAGAATAATGCATATATTTTCAACAAAGGTTGGCTACAGTAGCTGCCAAGTCAGCCAACAGCACAACAAAGCTACAACAACATAGCCACTTCATGATGAAAGTTCCCGCAAATGTGTTATCAAATGTTAGAACATTTCTCCTATGAGCTCCTACATTTACTGTAAACTCTTCACAATCATCCTTCGATACATAGTCTATAAACACAGAGGTTTCTTTTGTGCCGCAGCTACTTAGAAAGTAAATTCAGCAGGTTTGTCTGAAAAGTTGCTAAGTCTCTCAACAAACTTGCCAACAGTGAAGTGCGATGTAACACATTTTCAAAAGCAAACACTTTGAATCCACCTTGAAACTTCTTCCCATTCACTTCAATGGAAGACAGGCACTTTCAGAACAGTATCTTTAATTAAAGGCTTCTTCTGTTCCTGGAGGTGGACTCACCCTGAGTAGGTGCTGGTCACCACCTTGAGGCTGGCGGCGTTGCGGAGCAACTTGTCCAGGGTGCTGACGATGCGCGAGAACTTGGGCCTTAGGTTTCTCTCCTTCATCCAGCACTCGAGCATCAGCTGGTGCAGCACCATGGGACAGTCCATGGGCGGGGGCAGCCTGTAGTCCTGTTCTACTGCCGTCATCACCTGAGGGAAGGAAACGTTTAGACTTAATGTGGAGGATTCAGTGGCATTTAGCGACGTAGTTGCGAGTTGCAAGTCTCTTGTTTCACACACTCCTTCCTAGCGTGAAGGAGACAGTATGGTGGCCACGAAATGTGCAGAAAATGTGAAAGGCCATATCTATTGCCACTGTTTAGCTATCAGTTCTGGGCTACGGCAGAAATATGGTGGTTCAACATGGCCGACATGATGTTGGTAGGTTTATTCCAAGGCAACAAAAATAAATAGTTTTTATTTTCAGGTGATTATAATCTAATGAAAGCATCGTCATGCATATTACATTCCATTTCTGTCATATTCTGTAAACAGAGCTCCCTAAATCTGACACACTGGACCTTTAAAGCATCACTAAAGTAATTACAGTGTATCCTCTGGGGACCTCGAGTATCTGTAGCTAATTTCACAGCAATTTCAAGCTATTTTACTTCAAATCACAAATATGAACCTTGTGAGGGCTCAAGATGAAATGTCAGTTCATCACCAGTCTTTACAGTCATCCACTGGGGACCACGAATATTTATATGACATTGTACAGCAAAACAATCCAATAACTGTAAAGCTGCTGTTACCGTGTCTAAAAACTACACATTTGAAAGACCATTAAATTTCACATTTACTGAGCAAAATATCGACCCAGAAAACCTCGTACACAAGGACTTAATCGAACTCCATGTGGTGCTTTGACAAAATGTTAACCTGTGGCTGTGACTCATTTGTATTGTGCTCACTGTGTTTGGCTTTTGTTAGTGCGGTGTAAGAATACAGTCACTGTATTACGTCCTACATTAGAGTTTCTCGGCTCATGCTGTCACACATTCTAATCTTCCTTTCACTATTTTTTTTTTTTTTTTTACAAAACTATAAAAACAATCTTCTCAAGGACTCTCCAAAGTTGTCACTTCAAAACTGGCATGATTGATAGGACAGACAATAAGTGGAGGATGAAAACGTTCGCTCATTGATTTGATTTCGCCTAGCAACTGCATTTCCCTCCATAAACTCTGTATGGGTTTTAACTCCCCACAACAATAAAAAATTGCCATTTGGGAACAATAAAACATTTCTGCTACACTCCTCTTCTCCTGCTGCTTGTCCTTTGATTTTTATGTCGTGCTTCTAGCCGGCGAGCACCTCTGTTTATATCTCGTATTTGTTGACTCTGTTGCTTATTGAGCGATGACTGTGGCACAAAGGCTATTGGGAACAATAGAGGACCTCTTCTTTGATGCTTTCATTACTGCATGTGGGTTTTGTTATGAAAGTTATACATACATTACTGGCATCTTTCATTCCGACTCCAAATGCTGTTTTTTTTTTTTTTTTTTTTTTGCTTTATTGCTATCAGCGTTACAACTCTCTTTTTGAAGCACAATACAGAGCAGATATTCCTTGGAGAATAAACTGGAGGTGTACACATTACTTCAGTACTTTGTTCAGGGAGGAGGAACCAAGAGATTTCTTTTTCTTTGCTGCGAGCTCACTGCTGTGGTTACGATGTCTGTGCAGTCCAGATAGCCTACAGGTAACAACGCTTGTAAAAAAAAAAAAAAAAAAAAAAAAAAAAAGCCTTTTCCTGAGTATGTCTTTGTGTGTGTGTGTGTGTGAGAGAGAGGCTTTGCAGTATGGATTTGAGGGTGGGCAGGCTAGGGCTGTAAATAAGGTGGTAAAAACTAGAACACAGGCGCACACACAGCTGCACCAGCATCTGCAATGAGGAGATAAAGACAGCAGAGCAGGCCCAGGTCCAACATGTCACGCTGGAAATCAAAGCGCCAATAGCTCAGAGAAACTCTCAGCCGGCCCTAAACTTAGACATAAAACTCCCCACATGTGCATTTGGTCTATGGGTGTGTTTTGTAACATGAGACTGTCGAGCCAACTCACATCCTGGTTGCTCATGTCCCAGTATGGCCTCTCTCCGTAGGACACCACCTCCCACATGACGATACCGTAACTCCAGACATCACTTGCAGAGGTAAACTTTCTGAAGGCGATGGCCTCTGGCGCCGTCCACCGAATGGGAATCTTTCCTCCCTGTTTACACACAAACACACACAAGGGGATGGCATTAACATCCTGGGAGACTCTTCAGTCCTATAACAACACACATCAGAAGCTAATGCAAATTTCACAGACGGTCTCACACGCTAACGCAAATATTGGCACACATGAACAGTCACACATGCGTCCATATGCACACGTGAAACAAGTGATGGGGATCAAATTAACAAGCTCGATTAAACATGCACAGAGTGTACAAACACTCACACACAGACACACGTGATACTGACCAGGGAGCTTGTGTAAGTGGGGTCAGCGGACGTGTCATCCAGAAAGCGTGACAGGCCAAAGTCGGAGACCTTGCAGACCAAGTTGCTGTTGACCAGGATATTCCGGGCAGCGAGGTCTCGGTGGACGTAGTTCATGTCAGATAGGTACTTCATCCCTGCAGCGATGCCACGCAACATCCCGACCAGCTGCGTCATCGTGAAGCGCCCGTCGTTCAGCTAGGAAAAACAAAGTCAGAGATGGAGTAGGAGGAAAGGGAGGAAGAGAGGGAGGGAGGATGAGGCGGTTAATTGAACAAGCAGGAAAAAACCAAAGAGAAAAACAGAAAGTGTTGAAACAGACAATAAGGAAGAGAAGAGGAGATAAGGAGAAAGAGAAAGCACCAGAGACAGCCAATCAGTCACTGAGGCCACGTAAACATGACATCTGTCATAATGCTTCACGGCTGCTCCTGACAGTCACTGACAGCTGACCTTTTCCTGCGTGCTGTCCAATTAGCTGATTAATTAGACTCTTTGCTGTCGTACTGAACCCATTAAGGCCCAATATTGATTCCACACAAAAAACAAAAATGGGAGCCGCGACGCTGAAATCAAAACCAGACAACTGCTGATATTTTCCAACGGCCACAAACTAGTTGCAGGTACAGGCGGTGCACGCTCGTTAACACAAAGCTTTGTTTGCGTTTCGTTTGCTCGTCAACATTAAAGCAAAATGTACCCGTCAACTGAATTAGAATAGCATGTTGCTCAAAGCTTATTTCCCCCATTTGAAAGTCCTTGTTTTGCCGATTTTTTTTGCCCTTTCATGTTAACATTTGAGAGGCATGAAACAAATCTGAGATTATGGCTCTCAGGGTTTAATTTACAATTCTCCACGTCCCCGAAGCGTGACGCAGCGGGATAAACTCGAGATTGTAATCAATCAGCACTCCAACCTGTGAAGGCTCAAGAGACCTCACGTGTATGAATTGACACTAATCGATGGTGTGTCAATACACAATTAACTGATATGAAAAAAAAAAAAAACCCAAATGAATGTTCTGAAACTACGCTGTGAGATTTTTCTGTGAGATGAGCTGAATATTTCATAGAAGCAGAATTTAGAAGGAGGGGGAAAAAAAAACATTTTCGACACAATCAATCCCTTCTTTGACTCCACAGTGAGAAAGCAAAGAACACAAGACGTGACATGACAAAACCATAAACATTCTGCTTTGTAGTCTGCACACTCCAATGAAGTCTGACAGCAAAACAAGCCAGGATGGATGGATGTGTAAACAGCCCTGATTCATAGCAGGCTTTCATAGGCACGGTGGCGCGTACGCACGAGTGTGTGTGTGTGTGTGTGTGTGTGTGTTATTTCTGTTTATCTGTAATGCTTCTATATGTGCATATGTTATGTGTGTGTGTGTGTGTGTGTGTGTGTGTGTGTGTGTGTCTGGGGAGTTGGAGTATGAACTCTCATGAGACACACATGGACAGTTTGTGCATGTGAGTTAACTCTATAGTGTCCTCGTTAGAGCAGAACTCAGAGTTCCTCTGAGTCACAGGCAGTGTGACACCGGCGGCGGGAGAGCGGGGGTGAGGACAGCAGCACAGGCCGTGGAGAGCTTTTTTGTGTTATTTATCGGACAGCTGACTGAGAGGAGTGGGTGAGAAGGAGGGAAGTGGCTCAGGCTGGACTCTCAGATGTAGGGCTGCAGCTAATGATTGTTTTTCATTATCGATCAGTCCATTTACTTCTTTTTTTTTTAATTCTAAATAATTGTCTGGTCTATAAAATGTCAGAAAAATAGTGAGTATTATCCATTACCAAGAGCCAAGAGCCCATGGTGATGCTTCCAACAGAGAATTAATTGGCAATTATATGATAATTGATTTATCATTTAAGTCACTTTTCAGCTTTTCAGATGTGATGATTTACCACTTTTGTATGATAATAAAACTGTCAGTGGGAGAAAACAAGTCATTTCAAGATGCCACCTCGGGCTCTTGCAGCCTGTGATGAGAATATTTCTGACATCTCATAAACAAAATGATGAACTAATTATTGGGGAAAATAACTGGCAGATTAATCGATTATTCAGTTCAATTCAAAACCTTTATTCAAGCCTCAGGAGCAATCGTTAGTTGCAGCTTGCTTTTCTCTGAGCAACAATAAAACCACAAAGACGTTCACTTTATTACTTAAATGTCCAGTGTCTCAGATTCAGAGGGTTGTATTTACAAAATATAATTTTATTAGTGTATAATCACTTTTTATATTTTGTTACTTTAGAATGAGTCTTTCAAATCTACAGAGACCACGGGTCCTCTTTCCACCATGTACCGCCATGTTTCTACAGTAGCTCTAGATCGGGACTATCGCTGCCATCATAGTATCCGCTTAACGCTAAGAAGGAGAGGGTGAAACAGGGTGGGTGCAACTTGCAACTAAACCACTGGATGCCAAAATTTACACATTGGTCCTTTAAATGATTTATCGTTTACCAAAACTGTTGTCGATTCTTTTTTAATACTCTTTTGGTAGGTCAAAATGTGTCTGCGGTATAGTTGCTGGTTGCAACTCCCTCGCCTCACCCTCTGAATGAAATGTGTGGAAAAACGTGAAACACGTGAAACTTGAAAAACTATCTAGCATATCTTGAATATTCTTGAATTATATATTCAATAAATTAACTCTTTTCGCAACATTCTTGTTAGGCTGCATATTTAGACAACATTAAACCTGTGAGAAATTATGAATATTATAAATATTATAAATTCCATAAATATTTGTATTTCTCAAATTGGGACATTGAAAAAAGCACCCATTACAAAATACACTGAGAAATTTACTTATTGTAAATTATAGGGGTAATTATTATTGTTATGAAATGTACTGATGATTATTTTCCAATTAATCGATTAATCATTGAGTCTAAAAAAAATTTCATTTTTTTAAATTTGAAATTTGTAGCACCAGGTATTGATAACTGTCAAAACTCAATTCAGAATTTTGCCATACTTTTGGTATTTTGGTATAAGCAAATGTCTCATAAAATCATCTCGTATCCAGTATTGGTACAAGAATCTGAGTCAAATGGTTGCGGAGAATAAAATGAAATATTGTGGCAAGCAGTGCGGGATGACAGCCAGCTTTCAGAGATGTCAACCGTTTAATGACATTCAACAAAACAAGAGTTAAAAAACTCTCTATATTACAGGGCTCTGTGTTTATATATGTTAACAGTTACTTCAGTAATATGTGAATATATTTCTGTTTATTGTTCATTAGGCCTAAAACTGACATGTTGACTGTGACGGTGCTGTTATTTTTTTCTTTCTAAAAACACTAATCACAGCCAAAATCAAATTAGTTATCCCGTTGCCACCCAAAGCAATGGTCTTCCTGGGTGAGGTCGCAAACATCAATCTGATTATTCTGGGGTGTTCTGACTCCACTGCTCTATGCAAACAGTCACTTGCATATTGCTTAGGGATAAACTGCTTTCGGAGCCGGGAGCAAAGCATCGATTCACCAAACGCATTAAGTAACCTCATCCAGCCTAACAGTTACAGTAAGTAGACTTCTTCACAGTGCAGCCATGCAAGAAAACACATTTTGTTGAATGTAAATGACATTTAATGGCCCCCACGCAGCTGGAAATGTGCTGTGTGACACCTCATTTCTCATCCTGCCTTTGTTCAGCATTTTGTGTAGGTGGTGGTGGTCTGAACCGAAAACTCTGATCAGTAATGTATTCCGCTGTCGTACAAAGAGTCTCTAATACACTGAAGCAAACCTATCCAAAGGTCTGCTGTGTGACAGTTTTCCGCCAGGAGTTTGAGCATTGGAAAGCCTGTCAGCATCAGTCAGTCACGTCAAGCAGAGACACTATGCCTGTCTCCAGGCGTTATATTGCACATTTAATCTCTATCACTCAGCAAGCTAGCGCCTCGGGGTGTTTTACAGAGAGTAAAACATTCCGATAACCCAGAGGTGTCGTGAATGACTGTCTGTGTGTGTGTGTTCCTCTCAGCTTTGATACAAACAGAAAGTAATCTTCTCTGTCAGAGGTGTTGCGGCATGCACCTCCCGCCAAGCTTACCCTGAGGAAGGAATCGAGCGCACCGTTCTCCATGAATTCGGTGATGATGAGGACGGGGCAGCTCCGCGTCAGGACTCCTTCCAGCCGGATCACGTTGGGGTGGTCAAACTGGCCCATGATCGACGCCTCGGCTAGGAAGTCCCGCCTCTGGCGCTCGGTGTAGCCGGCTTTCAGTGTCTTAATTGCCACGACCATCTCCCTGCGACCGGCCTGCTTGAGACGCCCGCGGCACACCTCGCCAAATTCCCCTGGATTGAGAGAAGGAGGTGGGGGTAAGGGAGGAGGGGGTGAGGGTGATGGGGGAGAGGGGTTGAGTGAGCAGAGGAAAGAAGAAGGGGGGGGGGAACGTTGGGGAAAGTGCAGGGAGAGGGAGCATTACTGGTCGGATTCAGGAGTGAAGGAGCTGATTTGAAAGAGTTGAGGGTCGGCTTCAACTGCAGGAAAGGATTCGAGAAGAGAAGAGGAAAGGATGGGAGGTCAGGGGTCAAAGATGTTGGGGAGAGAGGGAGTGACTGGTATCGATCGAGAGTGCGACCTGGGAGCGGTGAAGGGGGACGGAGGACGGGCGAGGGTCTTCGGGGTTTTGCGTTTGGTGCCTGAGTCCGAGTGTTTACAAGGGGAAGAAGAAGAGAAAGAAAGAAAAGACAGAGGGGGGAAGGTTGAACGAGCAGGAGCAGACTGTCATTTGAGGTGAAGTTAGGACACAACATGCCGCTTGAGAGAGAGAGAGAGAGAGAGAGAGAGAGGAAAAAAAAACAGGCTAGAGGGGGATGAGCTACAGAGAAGATTTTCACTTCAATCCTTCCCCACCCGCAGCTCTTACGCACACTCTGAATCCTAACCCTTTTCTCCCAGAGAGGACTCTCTTACAGAACAGACCTCGGGGCTTGATGGCACACTCCTGTTCAAATGAATGATTAATAAACCTGAATTATTTTTCTGTCCCCTTGGACAAAAACAACAGCGTTCTTTACCTGCACCGATGACTTCTTCTATTTTCACGCAGGAGATGTCTATCTCTTTGGCAAACTCGTGGACGGCGTCGTTGGGGTCCTCGTAGGTGAACGGGTCGATGTACACTTTGACTCCTGGAGAAACTGAGAAGCAGAAGTCACAGAGAAGTTATTATACTGATATATATCATAATATAGTGAAACACTGGTTACTCTTAGCATTAACTGTGAACTCGAAAGCCTCTTCTGTGTAAGGTGAATACTTTAATGTCTGTCTCAACCGAAGGACAGCTGAAGACCAACAATGTGATACATCACGTCAAGATTTAATTTCATATCACTGTGCCAATATTAACAATCACACATTACAGGCAAGGTGTACCATAAAATATAGTTCCTGCTGAATTATGGAATAGAATACAAATACTAATTATTAATTAAATTATACTAATTCTCTCACTAAACCTGAGCAAAATAAGGTGATCTATTAAAGAAATCTTCACAAAAATAAATCTCATCTTACAATATCAAATGTATGTATCTGCTGAGTTATTAGTCTTTATAATAAATACGAAGCTACATTTGGGAGATGGTTAGCTTAGCATAAAGACAGGAAGCATTGGAAACATTTAGTCCAAAATAACACTATTTATCTAGTATATTATTATATTATTATTTATTTATAATTATATTTCATGTAAAGACGATGATTGACGGTTTTATTGGGGGTTATGTGCTCGACTTTTTCACGGCTGCAGTTACTTCCTGGAGTCTTTGCTGGTTGACTGACAACCTCACACTGATGACAAGACTACAGGAAGTTACTGCACCTGGCACTTTGTTTGTCTTCAATCAATCTGTCAGACATTATTTGTATGGCAATTTTCATTCAAACAAAATATAACAAAAAAAAAAAAAAAGAAGCCTCACACAATAAAACAGACGCCCCCACAACAACTCCCACCCCCCTTTATAAACAGCATAAATTGAGGAAACGCTTTTTTTAAAAAAAATTATGTTACTGTGAGGAAACAACAAAAAAATAAAACAAAATAAATGCAATAATGATAGAAACACATCAAAATGTATAAACAGATTATAATGTATAATATACATCAATGAATTTAACTATTAAATTATTTGAATCAATAAATATAGTTCAAGTAAAAGCTAGATGACAAAGACAGGAGGCTGATCACATGTGGACATTGACTATCATAATAAAAGGACAAATTAAAACTAAAATTAAACAAATAAGATGAGATCTAACGTGTTCATTTATGAGCATTGATGTTTTTTAGGGAGCGCTAGACAAGCTTTTCCCAGTGCAACGCTAAACCGACAGTCTTGTGGGGTTAGCTTCATGAGAGACAGACAGGAGAGTTGTGTTCTGTTCTGATAAAAATGAACTTTTAGTCTAATTTGTCTTATATATAAAGACAATTTTTCATCCATGCCTCAGTCTTAAAAATAAGAAGATAGGCAATAAAACAATCTAACATCTTAGTTATCTAAGTTCACTTATAAATGGCGAGGCAGACAACATGCTCTTCTTCTGTGCAGACACTGTAATGGCTTCCTCAGTCAGGTGATTGGATAATTGATTGAATCAGTTGGTTAACTGTACAGGCATGACTCAATGACCACAGAGTTTCAGTTTCCAACCTGAACACATAAACTTACTGTATTGCTGCAGTTTCTCAGTGTACTCCAGCTCCGAGCCGCTGCGCTGCTTCCTGTAAACAAGCCGCAAATAAACAAAGTCACATTCAGATAATCAGTCGTGACCCTCTCTAGGTACAGCGAATGAACCTCATATCTTACTCATCTATCAGATGAGACCAACGACTGCCAAGGAAGAAATTCACAGAGCATGTCTGTTTTTTTTTTTCTCTCTCTCTCTCTCTCCTCAAGAGTTTTTTGAAGCTAAAGAGTAAGTATATACCATTTGAAAGCGTGTTAAAATTTAATGAGCCTCTTTGTTCAGGGTCTAGCTTAACAAAATGAAGTATGTAGCACAGGCTTTTAGTAATAAAAACCTAGCACTTACTTAAGGCAGACAACTGCGATAACCACCAAGGCAACTATGACCACCAGACCCGCGGAGGCCGAGCCTATGATGAGAGGCAGCTGGTCCTGCACCGACTTCTGAGGGTCACCTAGGCGAAATAACACACATAGACATAAATGAGTAAATAACACCAGAAACTCTATTTGAGGGATTAAAGGATGGCCAATGGTGATAAAATTACTACGCTTGAACCCTCATTAAGAAAACCATCATCAAGAACAGACTATGCAGTAGAGAGGTTGTGCTTACTGTGAAGACTGGTGCTGAAGTCCATGGGGTTGCTGTAGCGTCCATATCCAGCGACAGTGCGAGCTCTGACCTGCACCACGTAGGAGGTTGCGGCCCTCAGTCCCTCCACCTTGGCTGAGCTGTGCTGAGATGTTACTGTGTGGGACATCGCCTGGCCCTGAAGTCAAACAAAGGACCATTAAAGCAGCAGTCTCAAGTGTTCCCTGGTGATGTTTAGTTGACGAATCCATTAAAGTACGATATTTATCTTACAAATTAAAAGTTGAATTCATGAGAAATAAGTTTTACTTAGATATATTGTTACTACAGCTTTTCACAGTCTACTATGACCAAGCAGCAACCTCCGTGGCTGTGAAGTGAAGCCAATGCAGAAGTGCCAAAAACTGCAGTTCCATGAACGGCCACTTGAGGCTGGCTACAGAACGAGTCTCCATAAGCCCCCATATTAAAATGTCCAACTTCACAGCAGAAATAAACATGTTTACAGCCTGGTACAAAAAACTGTTTTGGTCTCTATAGCTAATTTCCCTGTTCATGACAACTGTACCGAGTCTAAATGTTTATAAAACTCAAATGTGCAAATTATATTAAGGCTTAAAGTTATTCATAATTTACAGCATGGCTGCTTTGAGCACCAAGGCTTCATTCAGCCTGCCTCAGGTCTACACACGATCCAAGTCTTTACCCATTTTTAGATTAATTGATAGCCAGCAGAGGAAGGACTGCCAGGATGACGAGGGCCAGAGCCACCACACTGAGCTTTACAACAGCTCTTCAGAAAGCTGTGGGTGACATCATGGATACGACATCCCTGTTTTATACTGTTTTGGGGTAAAACCTATAGTTTGTGGTAGCTAATGTTAACTACTGTTGGCTAACTTGAACTAATAGCTTGAGTTTGCAGATTTTGCTGCTATTTTCTTCTTAAGCTCTAGTTACAGTTCATTTTACCATTATCCTATGGTTGTGGCCACAGTGGTTGCTGTTTAACAAAGCTGTCAAAGTTAAGCGAGACTGTTTCTCTGGTCGTGTTTTTTACTTAGGATGTACCAACTGAGTGAAACGACCTGAAAGTATTTACGTGGCAGCCATAACAAGAGCTGTTTGAATTCTCTAAATGTTAAGGAAAGGAGGTTTAGTGCTTCCTTTTTTATCTCCTTTAGCAGAGGATACACTAGACCATTCCCCCGAGAGGAAAGGAGATAATGTCATCCCACAATTCCTTGCAGCAACAACAAAAAAGCAACACAATTTATTAAAAAAATGTGATTATGGACAGTAACGTTGACGTGATAAAAAAAAAAAAAACTTTCTTTGATCATGAAGCATGATGTTACTCTGCAGCTCTGTGGTTTATCAGTGCAGACTGGAGTCTGTTAACAGTGACAAACAGGCTGATCTGTGTTATATACACTTGTCTCCTCTATGAAACCTGGTCTGTATCTTCACTGAGCTATTATAAACACTGATGAACTGTTCATGGGTCCTCTTCATCTCCTGCAGTTCTCTGCAGTAGTTCTGTGTTGCTGACTGTGGAGCAGTTTTGACATATGGCACGGTGGTGTTCAAAATTTGCTGTTTGCTGTGTTGCAAAGCCTTCTTAAATTGTTGCAAAATGTTAATAAGCAGATAGACTTTAATTTAGCCTGGCTATAAAACTTGAATATCACACACCATTTAGCGTGATGTCGATGCCTTCTCTAACTGCATCCCTGTAGATCATCATGTAGGCTACTGTTTCTTATTGGGCATTTTCCTTCATTTTTCATAACTGGTAATATGCTTGTATACGAGTAGAAAGGAGAGTGAGTGTGAGTGACCATTCTCAGTGTGACAAACACTGCATTTCACTTGCGACAGGCGGTCAATATTCCTATTTTATTTCAATTCTAACCTTAATAAAATAATATTTTTCACTGGGTTGTCCACGTTTATGTATCCTGCATGAAGCAACACAGTAAGAACGCACATGGAGAAGTATCTAAGATGTGCTTTTTGTAGCCCATCTTCTGAACATTGTGGATTCACCACAGACACGTCAATAACATCCGCCATTGCATTATCACATAGCCTAGTGTAAATCTCTTATGAATTCTCCTTCACATCTTTCCTTGACTTCAGGATGTTTCACATCAAGGTCAAGGAAAAGTGTTTAGGAAAGGACAAAGGAGGTCATTTTATTATTACTACTAATGTTAGCTAACTCGCTAACTGACATTACTGATTGTGTTTGCTGATATTATGACTCTTCTTTAGTTGTGTTACTGTTACACTACAGGTAAAAATCATCATTTTAAGCGAAACTTTAAAAAGTTCAAACAAAGTCTGTACCATAATAACTGGAGCTCCAGTGCAACGAGCTAGCCTATACAGTTCAACCTGGCAAGTTGAACATCTGACAAAGCAGAACCTGGTTTCTTTTGCTGTATTTCAGTGTGAAGTAGTCTTGCAGAGCGGAGAACGAGTTAAACAAATACATGTAAATTAGCCTACTTTGTGGACATGAACAGGGTAATTATACTGTTCGCCTCGTAATTGTCAAGATGGAGCATTAAATGATGGGGAGATTATGTTGATGTTAAAACATAATGTTGTGTCTGTTAAGCTTTCAAACAAATGGATTTAAGCTACTAATACTGGAACCAACACAGACCCTTGCACTCTCTTAATGGAGTGCTGTTTTTGGTCTGTATCCATCTTATATCTGCAGGGCTTTAGGGAATTTGATCAATAGGGTACCAGTGAGCGGCAGCTGCTGGTGAGTCTGACGAGCCCATAATCTCCAACAATATCCCCTCCATCCCCCACATCAAACCTCCTATCACCCCGACACACATTTCAATATTACATTTTTCACCATCCATAAAAATGCTTCTCTCTTGTACAGGGCTGGAAAAGTAGATTTTCAGAGTCAATAAGTCATGCACTGTGACCTACATTAAGGCAATGGCTGAAAAGTCAGAGCTTACCCTCTCATGGTATTTAATCTCGTAGTCGAGGATGACCCCGTTAGGCTTCTCAGGGGGCAGCCAGGACAGGCTGAGAGTGTCTGAGGTGGAGCGCATCAGATGGACGGTGGGCACTGCTGAAGGTGCTGCGGTTGGACATCAGAGAGGACACAGTTCACACTTTAAGTCAGACAACTGGAAAGTTAGTTCATTTGTGATCTGAGGGATCATCACGATAGGTTCTTAGTTGCCAAGATTTTCTCTCTGGATGTCACAAACCATCACAAGAAGATAATTATTATTCAAAACACTTCAACCTGAACGGTACATGTTTCACCCTCGCTGTTCTGCAGTTTATTGATTTGTGAGGCCTGAAAGTGACTCAATTGACAGTCATTGTCTCGGGTCCATAAACTGCAGTAAGGTGGATTAAGTGCAGGTTAACTGGAAGAGTAATTACAGTCTGTGAAAGGTGCTGAGCAGTTTGGTTGATGATGACACTGCAAGTATTAAGTGGGAGATGTTGAAAGGTGACATTGTCAGTGATGTAATGTAAGACGCCTGGTTGACGGTGTGCTGAATGCTGACGGTGGAGATATAAAGTATGCTTAACATTTTATCTGCCTCACCCGAAAGTCCCCCAGACAAGCAGAGCTCCAGCTGAGACGCTCTCCATCTGTCCCTTCTTGCCAAGCTTGTTCAACGTTTACTGTTGGTGTTACTGATACTACAAGCTCATTAAGACACTCATTGACATTGACTGAACATAGGACTGACTAACCATCCTGTTTCATGGTGATGTTAAGTGGTATTGATCAGAGCTGCTCTATGAATTAACTCTAGTTTGTGGACGCATCCGATGTCAATGACAGATCTTCCTCTACTAACCGGCTTGGTTGGTGGTGATGTTGACAGTGGAGTATCTGGGCGAGGTGGGGTTTTTCCCAGAAACCCCGTTGACAGCTTGCACCTCGAAGCTGTAGCGGGTGTGAGCCTGCAGATTCCTCACCACCACCTTCCTCTGCCTCAGCCCCAGCCTGCGGGGAGCGATGTCCACGTTGTCGTCACAGCGTGTGCACGGGCTCCGGTCTCTCAGACATTTCTTACACACCACATTATAGACCAGATCGCTCCTCCCGCCTGTGTCCTCGGGCTCCTCCCACTCCAAGGACAGCGAGGTCTCGTTCACGCTGGATATAACGTTGCGAGGCGCTGAGGGGATCGCTGTGCAAAACACACACGCAGACAGGTGTTGAAAAAGGTGGGCAGGCAGAACAGAAAAACACACAAGTGAGGCTTTAGTCATTTCCCCTATGCAGTGCTTACACTGTCCTCCCTCGGTGGTGTAAAAAAAGTTGTTCAATATCTCTGTAAAATGGCAACGAAAAGAAGTATGAGTGTAATTCTATTCTTTTTATGAAATCCTTCCGCACAAATAAACGTGACAGATTGCTCTACGTGCCCCAAACAAATCTTCAGGATTGAGCAAAAGGCATGGAAACATGTAAAAACATGACAACGGGGAAAAAAATCCTTCCTGGTGCATATAAATAAATAAACATATTCAGAAACGGGAGGATGAATACAGCTTGTCATGCACGTGCACACCGCTGTTCATCACTAAGTAATGTCGCTTTATGAAAAGCTCAATCCTATACAGCTCCACTCTGTAAGCAGCATCCATTTCTATGCATAGCCCTCCTTGCAGCTTGTGGAACTTGACTAATCCACTCTTGATAGAAATTCATGTTCTTGTATCAGTATAACCCAAGGCCTCCACGTTTCAATAAGCAGAGCTGCGTTTTGAGTGAAGAGTGTTTGAAACCTGGATAAAGTATGATAACCGCAGAGGGGGGCAACAAAGATTGGTTCAGCGAGCATGCTTTTCATCCTATTACAGGGAAAGAGAGAAGGGCTCCCCCTCTAAGCTTCCAGCAGCAGAAAGTCTAACCTGTCTCAAAGCTGAGAGAGGAAAAAGAGAGAGGGGGGGGGGGACGGGAAGCCATCAGCTCTTGTCAGCCAAACCCTGCCTGTCCTCTGACTTCAACTTGCCCTGAGCCGCATTTCACTCGTCCTGTCCTTTCTAATTAGGCAGACACAGTTCAGAGTGGAGGCTCTTCTAATTGGACACCCGGCTAAAACTCACGCTGCGTCCAAGCTGCCGGCCATTGACTGGCTGAGCCGCTCTTGTGCAACACACCACTTCCAACACAAAGCGCAGGCTGCCTGGCACAAGCTCTGACAGACCGCAGGGACAGGACTGTCAGGCCTGCGTGTTTGTGTGTGTTTGCGTGTTTAGTCGGAGGTGGTGCTTGTGTCCCTGCCCGCCTGTCTGTGTGTGCTGGTCAATGTCCACAGTGTTCCTGTGACAACGATCTGGGGAAGACAGTTGCGGGCCCTGTGTGTCATTTAACGTGGCGAAAGGCCCCTGGGGGGTGATTTTACACGGTCAAGACAGCACATGTCGCTCTCCATCAGCATGACTGCTGGGACTTCTCTGAGAGGCTTGTCCAAGCAGAACAAGCGTGGACACTGCAGTCAGCATCAGACCAGACTACTTCGAAATTTTGACATGCAGCTGCAGATTTGCCATTTTAAAAGTCGAACGGAATTTTGAATTCTCCACAGCTTTTGGTGAGGGCACATCAGCCAAAACGATACTGCAGCTATAGTGCATAATTTAACATTTTTTAAAGGAGGATAAAACTGTTTGTGGAAATGCTGTTTCACATTCAGGACTCTGGGTGGGTTTCCATGACTGTGAAAGCTACGCTAACTAATCATGAATGGGAGTAAAGGCAAAAAATTAAGAGCTAACAACGTGATCAGAGCCGAACCTCAATGTGTTAATTGTGAAGTGAGTTTAATATTTCAAATATTTTGTAGTACCCGGCCACGCGACAGTGTCAACATCAACAGTCCTAACCAAAAAAGTGCATCTCCTAGAGAACAATAAGAGGGAACGCTACCTGGAGGACATATCTCCTTTTAATTTTACACATCCAGCAGTCACAAGGCAAGGTTATCATTCATTTGCAGTCTTATCTGTGTCCACCTGATGAATGTGTTCCCTCCCTTTCAGTTCTGTTTTTGGCCTCTACCAACTCCTAAGGGCTCTTTAGCTACTTAATGTTCCACTGTGCTCACCAGCTTGTCTCCACAGTCGTCTGTCTGCAGTTTGATGCTAAGCATGTAGAGGACAGTGGATTTATCAGAGCCGTTTCACTGAAACGAGCGGCCTGGGTGCGACCGAAAACATGACGATGTTTGCGGTGAGAGAGAACGCAGTAAGGTTGTGGACCGTGGACAGTTAACAATGAGCCGAAAGACACTATAAAGCTTTGGAAGGTGAGAGGAGCTGCAGATTCAGGTGATCATTCTCTCCTTTTACACCATTTTCACATTGTCTACAAGAATTTCTTCTTTTTGGTAATTTCAACCCAGTCAAAACAAGCACTACGTATATATACAATATGTTACTTCTACTGCTCTGTTGAGAAAACTTGAGGATGCTTTTGTAGTCTGTGCAGCAGAGGCTGACTTACTGGTACAGCCAGAGTCAGGGGGGTCGCTGTCAGCACGGTAGAATCCATTCTGGCAGGGACAAATATCAGCTCCTCGTACACTGGTGCGACTGTTGGACGGGCATGCAGCGCATGTTCCCTCCCCAAATTTGGATTTAAAGGTCCCAGGGATGCAAGCTGGATGAGCGGGAGAGAGAAAACAAAAGGCACAATAAGAACAAAACAACAAGAAAAGATGCCGTGCTGTCACTTATCTAAAAGACAAGCCGCTGTCACATCTGTCGCAGAACAATAACCGCACCTGCGACGTATCTGCGGAGCTCAATATTTATGCAGAAAGTGTTGATACGGACGTGAGAAATGGCAAACACTTAAGGTCTTATCTATATATTTGCATTTGCTCTTTCATTTTCACGCTCTCTACCAGGTGACATTAATCTCCCCAAAAAGAGAGTCGGGATGACAGCTAAGTTTCATGTTGAAGAGGAGGAAAAGGAGGATAAAGATGAAGATAGACTGCTGACAGGAGATTGCTGTTGTCAGACAAACAGGGATGGAGAATGCTTCTGAGAAAAGGGATACACCCAAAACCCATCAATCAGTGTCTACTCGGTCCTCGGCTCTCCAAACCACGGCACTGAATACAAACAAGGCGTTCACATGCATGCAGAAGAGCTCCATAATAAGCCAATAAATCAATTCAAATGAAGGAACATCAGAGTGGACGTAAATTAGCAGAGAAGAGTTATTAGAAAAATATAAAAAAGTGTGGTAATCTTAGACAATGTGTCCAAGCGATTCATTTGAATTCCAGAGCGTCGCGCTGAAGCTTGGCTGCTATCGAGTCTTCAGGATAAACCAGCATAAACCCAGACTAAAGAAGGATTCAGATAAAGGGGATTAGTAGCAAAAGGTCTGGATATATCCGCCTCCAGAGCCCCATGTTTTACTGTTTGCCACATTCCTAACTGGTGGTGTAAAAGTGGGGTCTCTGGCAAACATCTGTCCTGTCAGCGTGAAGGCTCATAAAAACCAGCCAGTGAGAGAGAGAGTGTGATTAACTAGTTAGGCTAAGTGGTCTTTCAGTTTGAACTCAAGTTCCTCCCTAATTCCCAACAATGGCACTTTTAGGAAAATCAGCACAGCTAATGGCCTCGCATCGTGCCTCTAAAGCCGTGCAATAAAAAGCCAAAGAAGATAAGATGCGAATGTACTTTTTTTTTTTTTCCCTCCTCCTCTCATAATTCACTGAGACCTTTAGGCTCTACACTCTCTGATCTGATTTATTTCTCTTCTATTACACAGTGCATCATCATTTCCTTTTATTTGTTTGTTTTCCTTGCTTCTTTTTTTCGAGAGGGTGCTGAATCACCCCCATTGTCTTGCTTCAATCCATAAACCTCTTTGGAGGGCCTCGATGATTCTCCTGTTTTTGATACACTAATGTACCCCCCCCCCCCCCCCCCCCTTCTTTATTGTCTCTCCTCGACTCTCCTCTTCCTCGTCTTCTCTCCCTCTCATGCGGTGTTTGGCTGCGAGCGAGTGGCGAGACTGAGGTAAGAAATGAAATGTCTGAGTGATTAATGCTAGCGTGGCAGTGTTGGCTCACGTTGGTCTGAATGGTGTTAATGAGTGTGGCCGCCTGTAGATTAACTAACGGGAGGCCGCGGAGGAAATTACACTTCCTCATCGCAAGCGCTTGCTGAAGCCCCAGAGAGCTTTTTATCAGGCATTGGTGGCAAGCTTTTAACCTTGAGCCGCCAAATGGCAACGAATGAGCTCTCCGGCGCATGTTAGACACTATTTCTCACGCCCAGGTGAGAGGAGGCTTCACTTGTCTGTCTTTGACTTCCTGCAGGCCCCCCCCCCCACCCCCCACCCCCCGTTTCCATTCTCCTCCTTTTGGCTGCTGTCCCATCCCATCTTTTGGCAATTCACACCTTTTAGCTCACGCTATCTCTCTTTCTCTATTAATATCTCTCTTCTCCGGACTACGGATGCTTTTTCCCTTCTATTATCTGCATTTTCCTCACTGGCTCTCTATTTTGTGCCTTCCCGCTATTCCCCCCCCCCCCCGCTCTCACAATATTTGTATGCTGCTCCTCTCTGCAACACCTCATTAATTCATACTCTCCTCCACCCTCCTTCACCCCTTTTCAGGAGCCACACAATAAATGCAGAGAGGAGGGCACAGACTGAGGTGACTTGCACTGAGCATATAAAGGAGGTTTGGTTAAATAAAAGTCCAAATGTCTGTTAAATACACATACCCTGGCACTGTGTGCTGTCTCCAGAAGGTTCAAAGCCGGCATCGCAGGTGCACGAACCCACAGGAACCATCCACTCGCCGTCCCCGTTGCAGTACAGCTTCAGAGGGACGGACACCTCCTTGGCATTGGTCACACAGGCTCCCGGAGCGATGACTAAAGAGGTGGCTTCCGCCCCTGTGGCAGTCTCCGGGAAGACAGCGAAATTGGCGATAGTGGTGGAGCACTTCTTGAAGAAAACCCTGACTGAGATGAGTGACATGCAGGCACCCAGATCTTGGAACGCCAGGTAGAAACCTGCCTTGGAGAGGGGGCCAAAGCTGCGCACTTTGGTGTTGATCCTGCCCGCTTCCAGCAGAGAGAAACTCTCATCCGGGGCAATAGTATCCACCTTCACATATGGGTTCTCTCTCCACATAGGGTTGGTGTCTGTAGCTGTGTCCCCCTCTGACTCATAGTAAAACAGATTAAAGGTCTCTTTGCAGGAGCCGGGGATGTTGGGGATGCTGGCACAGTCACGGACGGAAAACTTGAGCTCCACGTAGACGCGCAGCACGCCCTTGCGGGGGATAAAGTCCGTCCTGAGCCAGTTGTTCTGGTTGGGCTGTCGAACATTACACACCTGGTAGGTTCTGATTGGGCTCATGGAGTCGTCATAGCCGCTAACCTCCTCCCACTGTGGAAACAACAGAGAGACAGTGTGACAGAGGAAGAGCTGACAGCAGGGGATCTGGAAAAACTAAATTGTGTGAGCGCTGTGGAGTGATGCAGGGAGGAGCGGAATAGGTTTAAGGATAAAATGAGACTGAATTTAATTGATGATTTAATGCTTTGTTCCTAATGCGACAACAATTCTACTTCTTATTCAGCAGCAACTGAGCTGCAGCGGAAACTCACTTATCCAATATGTTGTTAATTAATATTGAGTAATGTTAAACACAAACGCAGCGCGACCTAACGCAGACCATTGAGGCATAGAGGGCATTTAAAACGCCAAAGTGACGTCGGATATAAACGAATATAAAATATATGCAACACACTGACACACACACACACACACACACACACCCTCAGCGCGGCGTGTGCATGTGGCCTGTGAGGAATAATTTGCAGCTAAAATGCTTCTAATTGCAAGAATCATTCAGAAAATTCCAATCATTACGGACTATTAATAGAAAGCATTTCCCCATTGACACACATTTCACGCACTACGCCTGTTTGACTAACATTTCTGATGCCGATCACATGCCGCAGGATTGTAAAAAGACGGCACGTGTTAGGCCTTGATCAAAACTCTACCTGCAGTTGCGCTTAAACACAATGCAGACACACTTATAGGAGGCAGCGCTCACATCTGTAACTGCTGCAGTGCAATCGAAACAGCCTCAAGAGGAGATTTGGTTTCTATAAATTTGTTATCTGTGCTAAGAGAGATGAGAGCATAAAAACTGTGCCTTTTAAATGGAAACTTTCTCCATATATCCATGTTGCAAAGAGGGAGTTATTTATTAAAATGGCCATCTAAATGCAACGCTCTAAGTGTGATTGCACTTCGGCAGCACTCCTGAGCACTTCAGGTTATGTAGAATAGATTTGAGATTTTTTTTTTTCCATCACATATAGCCTGAGAGGAGACATTTGCATATGTTGTGGTTGATATACCAGGTGGACTGATGTGTGTTTATATCATGAAGCTTTGTAAAGAATCATTTTACATCACATCTCTGCGCGTGGAGGTAAAGAATGTCAATGTGAAGCTTTATATGTTACATACACCGCACTTTGTATATGGTAACTAACATTACAGGCTATGATAAATGACTTGATTGGTCAATAAATTTAGTCGGTTAGGAAATAACCTTGTGAGAAGTCAATCTTTTTAGATTTTTTTTCCTAATTCCCCCTCGGACCGAAAGCTTCGTTTCCATAACAAATGAGCTTCCCAGAAATTGATTATTTCAACTGGAAGAAAATAATGCATAACTCATCTCACGTCTCCGAGCTCCTGCGCAATTTATTCCCAAACGATGAGCCCAAGAGTCAGCATTAGATGTCGTAAATCACCAGCAACACGTTGATGCACTACCTGACAAATATGATAATTGCCGGCCCCCCGAACGTATGGGCTTGTCAGGAGAGAGGAGAGGGGCTGCCTCACCAGTCGTGACATATGACTTCATGGATGCTAGGACATTCAGAGCCGGCCCTTGTAGGGAAAAAGGAAAGAGGAAGGCTGCCGAAGATCGTTTCCATGGAAACCCACCATTTCCATTGACTGACTTTGCGCTCACGTAGCGAAGACAAATTACACTGGCCGGGAGTGGGGGAGGTCTGTCAGGCTGTTAGCCCTGGGGTCAAATTCATGTTGTTTTATTTTCTCACCGTTCCTACAGGGGGTATCAACTGAAAACCTTAATTTCTGCCTTTAATGCGCTCTTGGGCCCATATTACAAAAGACACAGACACATGCTTTCAATTATCAGGCTCTCTATCCTGGAGAGACATGCAAGGTAGAGCATACCTAATAGTCCTTACACACTGTGGGGATTTGCTTTGTGTATCTGCGTGTTTGCTCATTTGTTTGTTTAAAGTACTATATTTGTTCGTCAAGCTTTTAACATTTCCTAAATACTGAAAAATCCTTGATTTCTTCCACACAATGTCACACAGTGTGTTTCTCATTTGCTTTTTAGTATCCAAGAAAGCAAACATACACTGCAAAACAAAGATATAAAACAGTAGGAGGTGTGCTGTTCAAGGCAGACTGGGCTCTATTAACAAGAAAATGGAACAACACACACACACACACACACACACACACAAAGAAAAGAGCACAAAACAAACTAAACACATGCACACACACTAACTCACCCCACTCTCTGGGAACGTGGTCCAAGCCAGCTCTGTGGTTGCCCACCGACTGTCCATAAGGGTTTCTGCAAGAGAAGAAAAAATAAGAGTAGGAGGAAAGTTGATAGATGTGAATTAAACGGTGTGAGGATGAAAAAGTAAATTGTTGTACAGAATTAAGGAACACAAACATGCACACACACACACACACACACACATGCACACACACACGCAGAAGTTCCTTCTGCTTGACAAAGGAAGCAGGTAAAACTTCCTCTCTTTCATAACCTGCACCCACATGCACTCAAGTTTTTTTTTTGTTTTGTTTTTTTGAAAGCGCTAACAATCACGGCATATCTGTGATGCCGCCTAATTAAGGCTTTCTCTCTCTCTGTGTTTGGCACTTGCAAATGCACTCCTTTCAATATTCAATTTGTGGAACTAAGAACAAAGCATCCTCCAAGATGCCTTCAGTGGAAAGACTTCCATTAACTGGAACTGGTTCAGAGAGGTCACACAACCATAGGCGAATTGAATGTATCGCATTTTGCGGAAGGGGGTAGGGTTTCATCCAGGACACCGAAAGTGTGACGTCTCTCGAGTTCTCAAACAGGTGATCGGAGTAGTCGTCGCCTCGTTGTTTACGACTTTGCGAGTAGGTGAGAGCTGGGTGGACGGTCAGAAAATAAACAGCAGGATCAATGGGCATTGTTGTCGGGCTGTCAATCACTTGTCACCTGAGTTGTGGTCCGGTGAGTTCATGTAACACCTCAGAGGACGCGACCCCTCCCTGGATTCTCAACATACAGCTGCAGCCGTGTCCATTCCCATTGTTCTCTCGCTGTGAACACGTAATTACTAAAACAATTACACTTTCTTCATGGAGACTCAATGACACGACGCCTGCTGTGCACCATTTGCTCACAAGTCGCTGGGAACGGTGCTAAAGGAGGGTGTGAGGGGGTAAACAAATAGCATGTCCTGTGTAGAGCAATGCTCTTTTTAAGAAACACGGCTTTGTTCTGGTAACATAGTGTATAATCTTTTTCATGTTTGCTTTAAAGACACTGCGGCTACAGTACAGTGTGTCCTTGGCTTTTGTGTGTCAATAAGAAAAGTTGTTTAAGTGAATGATTAGATCACTGGTCCATCTGTAGCTTTCTGAGCTACGGATACGAGCAGTGTTTACAGTCTGCGCTGTGTGTTCATTAGAGAAACCACAACGGCTCGTCTTCTTTTTAACAGAGATAATGAATAGTGATCTCTACATCCAACAGGACGGATCGCATCAGTGGCGTTCAACTGTGTGCCGCGGAGAGTCGAGCAAATGAGCGCTCGCATTGTAACCAGCGACTGCAAAAAGGCACGGATCAATTGAGAACTAAATACAGTGATCACTTCACATTTTAGGGCTTCGTGCGGTCACGTTTACACTTCAGTTACACACAAGACCAAAAGCAAGTAGTGAGACTGCGTGGTTCTTTGTTTCTATGCAAATTAGCTTGGCTGTGTGTGTGTGTGTGTGTGTGTGTAAATAGAAACGAGTTGACAAGAGTTGACAACTGGTGTTTGATGTGCAGTAATAAACTATGTACAAGATGTTCTCTGAGCATTTCGCTTCCTTTATTCAAAACATTGTCAAGTTTGACAGCTCATGAGCCACCTTGGTCGGAAGCCTTTATAATAAGGGCACAAGTACACGCTTAAAGGTCCAGCATGGGGCTCTATTTACAGAATACATCACAAATGGGATATAATATGCACAACTAGGATTTCATTAGTTTATAATCAATTTATAGACAATTTAAACACTAGCGGTCAAGTTTTTGTAGACATCGTAGTTTCTCCTACATGTTAGGAAGGGAGGGTGTTTGAGGGGGTGGCAACGGCAGCCTCTTGATGTGTATATCTAGATACTTTAAATGAAAAGTTTAACATTTTAAGAAATATGCTTATTCACCTTCTTGCCGAGACTTGGATAAGAAGATTGATACTACTCATGTTAGTCTGCTAAATATGAGTCAGCCGGTTAATTTATCTTAGGTTCAAGACTGGAAATAATAAAATCTGCTTAGCAGCCCCTCTAAGGCTCACTCCATAACATTATAAAGTTTAAAGTGTTTTTATATAACCCCATTCAAGTCATTTAAAGCGTGGTCGCCTTGATTGACTTGGTTGACCTTGGTTGGTGATATCAGAGGCGAGATGGTGATGGATAGCAACCGCGCGCGGAGCTTCACAACAGCTGGTTAGAAACCCGAGTGATGTCACGAGACCACGTTCGTGATATGAGAGTGGAATTAACCGTCTCACTCAACACTCTCTGCATATTTCTGCATATTTCCCCGAAATGTTGAACTTGTCCTTTAGGTAATGCATAACTAAAGCGTGATTCGTGATCATTTAAAACATGAATTAATGCAGGATGTATTTTATCACCCTCAAGAAATGTTCAAGGCACTATGAGTTTAGGTAATTAGTTAATGCTTAATGGATCATCAATTAGTCGAGCAGCAACATTCGGATGTTTGCATATTAGACTACCAGTCTGACATAAACAGTTTGATATTTCTATGAGGACACATGCAGTGTTTAAGCTAATTGCAAACGTAGCTCCGGAGAGAAGCTTTTCTGTATGGATTCCAACTAATTTGATGGCATATAAATGAGTGTATGAAGTACATTTGAATTGAACAATCATTAAGCGACGATCCATTAAGCATTCATTAATCACATGAATTCATCGTCACTTGATCATTTATTAAATGTGAGCCGCAGGAACTGTGCATTAGTTCAGCGTGTCATTTGTAGCCTTAACCAGAATTCTTTTATGTGCGAATAACAGTGTTTTAAGTAATTTCTAAAAAGGAATAAGTGGCTGTCTCCATCTTTTGTTGACAATGGTAATCAAATTTACCTCGGCACCATATCCAATAATTAATATTTATGCACAAAGCAAAATGTACATTTACTGACAGAGCATTAAGCAAGTCCTGCTACTCATAATAAAAGAACTCTCGCTCCTCTGTACTTGTGTGCACAAGGACATGAGTGACAGCAGCTAATAACTTCAGTTGTCGAGCCCAAATATGCGATTGCGAACAAGGTTGTTTTACTGATTAGCACGACTTGAGCCAGAGAGGAGGAACTAATCAGTGAAATCAGCGGCTGTTGTCTTTGCTTGGCTACACTCGGCCCTCAGTGGCACACAGCTGAGTGAATACTCCCGGACTACATTCTGGCTGATCCAGCCCGTCCCTTGGGTGTCTGATCCGGTGCGTCACCCTTTCCCTCTTCTCTCTAGGTGCCCAGAGGCAACAGAGGCAAAATCACTCAGCCTGAGCTAACCACGGGTCTGAGCTGATGCTCCTTTAAACAGGATTCACCTCACACAATGAACATACGGGGGCAGCAGGTTGACCATCCTAGATCTGTAAAAGCCAGGTTCAAGCCCCCGTGTAAGCAGGATATGACTCTGCTGAATCACTCTTGAGCAAGACACTGAATCCCCAGCAGCTTTAGGGGTGCTATTCTCTATCCCAACCGGACCTTTGACCTCGCTGAGGAGCAGGAGAAGACAGAATATCATCTAAAAATTTTAAAGAATCATGATATTTTTTATAAAAAAAACATTTTTAACCAGCAAGATGGGATGTCAATGTACATCCTCAAGCTTAACACCCAAGCCCAGCCTCAAGTGTTGTTCTAAAACACTCAACAGTATGAAAACGGTTATCGTTCGCCAACAACTCTGTTCACCAAAAGTGTGTTATCGTCAACTCACTAAATCCTAGAAACCGGTTCAGATTGAAAAAGATCCCATTTGTTCCACAGTTCTCCCCCTTCCTGTCAAATTTACAATGCCTCTGAGATCTCCTCGCTGCTATAACTCAAATCCAGAACCCCCCCCCAACCACCCCTCTATTCTCCCATAAAACTACAGCGATGGAGTCATTCTGCCCCTGGGGTAAGAAAACAATGCTGCAGTGGGAACTTTAGAGCATCAGCACCCGTGGCATTTACCGTTTTTATTTTTTTATTCTGATCGCCCGCCGGAGCCAAAATGCCACACAACTCTGCATTCTCAGTGCGCTTTGGGAGCTCACACATGCTAATGTTTTATTCACTTTGTGAGAGCGTGTGCATCATGAAAGGGAGGCCTCGCCTTGTACTACACTGACACTGCCAACAAGCAAACATATGAAATATTAACAGCCAAACATCATCATCAGTGATCGGAGGATGATCAAATGTGTGAGTATAAATAGGCGCAAAAAAAGAAAAAAAAAGAAGAAACAGTTGTTCTAGCTTTAAAATGTGACTTCTGAGCTCGTTCTAAGCACTGCCTTGTTTGTATTGGAGTGCCTGTTCTTCTCCATAGAGTCAGTGATCACAGTAGAGTGTGGTGCCCAGTTTGATGCTCGATGAGCAGTTCTTGAACAAGTCAAGGCTGACCTAATTTAATCTCTCTTCAGGGCTGTTTGCATCTGAGTTTACAGGTCAACAAATAATTATTCTTGATGATATCCCGATGTACAGAAAGCAGGAAAATGTGAGCAAATCTTTTGAATGAATGTGAAAACTTGATGCCCAACGCTTTGCCAGCAATCGCACATCCAGTAGATTCTTTTATAACACGCTTTCTGAGAGGCTATCCATCCAGTTTACGACCTTTTAAAATAAGAGTACAGTAAACGCTGACTGTAAATGAGAGTTATACAGCATAAAAATGTCACAGTTGCTGAGGCTTTCACTGCAGTCTGCTGGTGTGAACTGGAGATAAGTCATCACTGTTGCTTTTGTAAATAAGCACACACTTCAAGTTGCAGTCCAGCTTGCATCATCCATGCGCAAACACTTGCCAATCTGAAAAAAACAAATTCCAGATTCAAGCCATGTGTTGAAATCCACTGAGTAAGCAGCTAAAATAAACGACATGCAACTCACTGGAAAAAAAAAAAAAAGGCCTACTTTCCCCCTCCACCCATCATTTCAACCCATCAGATGATCTGCCCTTCATGTTTATCCTCAGAGGACAAACATGAGTTAACCCCTGAGCTTTGAGTAACAGCTAGTGGTCCGGTTGTGGAAACGGGGCTGATCATCACGCCGTGAGAGAGCCCACTGGGACTTGGAGGGCTGCTGCCGCTGCATTGATTTACTTGCTGACACCAGAATTGATGAGGGATTGGGGCTGGCCACGGTCCAGGAGAGGCAGATTGGACAGGGAGGGAAGCAGAGAAATGTAGCTACAGCTCAGAGAGAAGTTGCTGGGTGGGTAGCGGCGGTGGCGAGGGGTGGGCTGCTTCTCCCTGGAGCAAAACTCCCTCGGTGATGGGGAGAGCTTCGGGGGGGCTGCAGCATACTTGTTAAGCCATTGACCTTTAATTCACACTTGTCATTTAATGTGTTTCACATGTGTGTGTGTCCCCATGGCGCTTCAGGATTGATCCGCTCCGGTCTGTGTTTAAACATCCACAGTACTGATTGGTGGGCTGAACCCAATAGCAGGTATAAAACCTCTTGGCATTCATCACACGAGTTTGTGTGTTTCTGGTTAGAGGGACGCCCCTCTGGACTGTCTCTGTGGGTTGAATGTGCTGCTGTGGGGGGGGGGGGGGGGAGAAAAGGTGGGGCAGGTGGGCATCCTCACTCAGCTTGTGGGTGTGACAACAACAGGGACAATAGCAACAGGGCAGTCCTTCAGCCGCAATGGAAACACTGGGATATCATGCACACACACACACACACACACAGCACACACACACACACACACACAGGGAATGGGGCGTGCTGATACATGTGTACATGGATTACAATCAGAGTGCAAATTGATACTCAGTGGAATTTCCTATTTAACAAAGCTGGTCCGCATTATATTAGCAGCTTTAATTAACCAAAACATAAGCAGAGGCTTGCTTACAGATGTAATTTCACCTACAGTAGCAGCAGCAGCAGCAGCATAGATGACTGATCTGGTATTTAAACTGGCTGGGTGGGCTGACCCCAATATGATTCAAATGATCAGAAAAACGCACACTGTGTAGTTGTGTTCCTGCATGGTTTTCTCATTTCTCATTTTTCTCCCCTCTGTGACAATAAGGTGTTTGATTGCCAAATTCTACTGCATGCACACAGCCCATTGTTCATTCATGGGACACAAAAGTATTCATAAAAATGTAAAAAAAAAAAAAAAACAACAAAAAAAACGACGTACCTTCTACAGCCAGCACCGCGGGGACAATGAGGCTGCACACCCACAGCAAGTAATCCATTGTCATAAAACAGGCTTTTGCAACATGAAGAAAGGTGTGGAGACTGGACCCCTTCGGATGGATGGATGGATGGATGGAGACTCAAACACAGAGCACCGCAGCCGAGCTTTTTGTTCCTCTCCCAATTCTCATGTCTTCAGTTGTGATGAGGGCTCTCACCGCCCCATTTTACCAAAAAAAAAAGAAAGAAAGAAAAAACCCATCCCAGGGAATATAAAAACCGAGCGTGTCTTTATGTTGCATTCAATCAGGTCCCGTTATTCCCCGTAGTTGTTGTGCGCGATGCTACGGGAGCGCGTTTTTACACTGCGCCCTTTCTCAGTCTCATTCTCTTTATCTGACTTTACCGACACCGAACCTCTGTCCAGGGGCGCATCTCTCTGCTGCTGCTGCTGCACAAACCCCGAGCAGAGGAGGGAAAAGCCCGGGTATGAAGTCGTGTCTGCCCGCAGAGGAATCTGTGTAGTCCACTTTGGCCAACTCCGCGTAGCTGTTGCTCGTCTGAGAGGGATGTGCGTCGGAATGGCAACACTGGGACAGAGACACAGAGGGGGCTGGGGGCTCAGGGAGGGTCAAGGCAGACGCAGTGCATACAGAGCTTCCGGCCACACTTTCAAAATAAAAGTACTTACTATTAATTACCTCATTTCACACAGTAGTTTGTGTCAGTATGATGTAGCCAGAAAAAGCAAAATGTTATGTGTTGCTGTTGTTGTTTGTCTTTATCTAAATATACTCCTCCCCCTCCTCCTCCTAATAATAATAATAATAATAATAATAATAATAATAATATAATTTTATGTATATAGCACCTTTAAAACAGCCTACAAGTACTGTAGGTAGAGGCCAAACAAAAGCAAGACAAATTAATGTTTAAGATCAATCTAGCCTATTTTTGATTATCAGTTCAGTATATATAAAAATAAAAACAAACTATTACAATTTTATGATTTTGTATTTTTATGTTTAATATATACTTATTGTTTTTTTCATGAACCATTAGGCCTATATGTCTAGTATTTTATGAATATTGTGCTCTAGTGTAGCATATAAGCAGCATATAATTGCATAATAACAACAACAACAACAACATATAATTACTCATGTAGGCCTTCAGGCTACAGAGCATCTGTTCTGGTTCATCTACTGTTGTCATAACATGGTAACATGGCAGTTCATTTCTTCTAAAGAAAATAGTCTTCTGTCTCAGGTAGACGTCCCAATAAATAAATAAATAAATAAATAAATAAAGGGCGTGTTATTTTATTTTAGGCTAGCTCTGCCCATCCATCAAGCACTTTTCCAGGGACCGTGATCACAATACTGTAATGTTTATATCATCTCTTTGTTCACATTGTCCCTCTTTACAATCACAGCTCCAGTCAAAGGTGAGTCACACCTGGTGGTAAACAGCAGCTGCTGTCATTCGGATGACCTCATGCTACCCGGTGACGTCAGAGCAGCTGACCTGTGAAACCGCAAACATGTGACATCACCGATGAAGGGTGCTCAGCTCCATACTAAATCCAGTGCCAATTTATTCTTTGACACTCTGCTCTCCGAAGTAAACAAATAAATAAATCACGTTCAGCGCTTTTATTTTGAAGTCAAAAGTGCTACACTTCCGGGTTTCCTCTGAACCTCTCCATGTTGCTTGACGCAGCCTGCGGGGGGGCGCGGAGGATGAGGGGGTGAGGGGGAGGAGGAGGAGGTGATCTGGTTGGTTGGCCAGCAGACAGAAGCGGCCACCGACCCCGCAATGTTTGTCCGTCCATGCAGCAGGTAACACCGGCCTGGACGCGCTGCTCACCGCCGCTAAATGACGATCAATTGTGGCATTAAATGGACTGTGGTCGCATTGGCGGAGAACGTCAATATGAGCTTTGATAACAATGGATACACAGCGCCTCCCACGGGTTATTGAGTGGCCTTTGAGGCCGATACTGCATAATAACCTCCTGTGATTTGAGCTGCACACGGTGATTTAAGAAAATCCACTGATTTCTGATCAGCTGCAAACATTTTAGGATCATTTGATCGATTTCACAATAAAAGTCTACATGTAGACCTACAGCAATGCAGCTTAAAGCTCAGCACTGAGTACTGCAGACACCCTAAGGTCCATTTGGTTATACAGCTGGGACATATAGTAGGTGTCTCTTCAGGCTTTATGAAAGAAGATACAGTTTTGCTACTCATCAAAGTGATCGCTTCAGTGCAAAGCAGTGTCGTGACAGACTGCCTGCCCTCATTAGTTCATGTTATACTTTGACCTTTTGCAGTCTCTGTCTTGCAGTCTCTCCTTTTAGGTCCCTTTCCACCAGACCCACCCGGTCTTTTGTCCCTTGGCGGGTTCCAGCAGAGAGAGAGAGAGTGGGTGTGTGTGTGTGTGTGTGTGTGAGCTGGCTGGTAGTAGCTCTCAGCTCAGGGACAAGGCTCCCCTTCACACTGCTAATTCATCTCTCTGTGAGCCCCCACTCCCCACTGCTTCAAAGTCCCCCCCCCACCTCCCGCTCCACCCCCGACACAGGAACACACACATACAAAGTTTCCCCCCAAAGTCCCTCTGTGCTACAAACTCAAGATCCCCCGCTTCACCGCCCCCTACTTCCAAGCAGCTCCCCCATCACCTCCACCCCAAAGTTTCTTTTGTCCCTCGGGCTTTGTCCACTAATTAACTACAGTTCAGTTCCCAGCAGGCTTGGGTCAGCCTCCACTACTGAAACCGGTGATGGACAGCTCTCTTTAACCAGCTATATTCAAACTAAGACAAAGAAAGGACAGACAGTCTCCCTCATGGCAGCATTAGTACAGTCATTATGATCAGGACATGTAAATAATCATATGTAACTGTGCAGAAAACAGCTGCTGCTTTGCTTGTTTGTGTGTTTAAGAGGCTCCTGAGAGACTAAAAGAGTGTTTTGGACAAAATTTACAGATCTGCTAATGAATTCAGCTTCACAGCAGTCCTTGAATTCCCCGAGTCTCCCAAAGTACACAGCGCAGTACATTTCCATTCGTCCTCTTATTTTGAAATATCCCGACAAGCCAAATTTTGACTTATGGGGATTGGAGTGTGTGCCAAGCCCATTACACTTGCTTCCCTCGTGTGGAGGTGATTGGGTTTCTCTGACTGCCAAGGGTCCACATGCAGTCATGCCTTCCAGCTCATCCGTACTGTATCTTCAGGTGTTCTTCCAGTGCAACGCCCCCCCCCACCCCCCCCCACCCTATGACGTGATGAACTGGGAGTCAAATCTGAAGATTTAAGTTTCTCACTGGCCTGGGATCGTGTGTGTGCCTCAGTTGTTGCCGCGACAAGTGGAATAAAGAATTGCAGCTTTGGAGAGTTCTTCCCATCCTGCTGCAGATGAGAAATCAGTTCTCAGGGCTCAGGGGGAAAAATACATATTTTACAGAGCATGGAGGGGATACATGAAGAGCCAAGGATGAGGTGGAGACAATGAAAACTAGCTCTGTGGGACAGCAGTATTAAGCTGACAAGAGGAGTTGATAGAACGTCTCCACAAAGACAGACTGTCTCCTGCAAACTACTTGTAAATAATGTCTGTCCAGTCCATTACACTGTGTATAATAAACATGTATGTGCACATAGAACTTTGTGTGCATGCGGCTGTAGATTTATGTTAGACACATGTAGACATTTTTCTATTAATTTTACATGAACGCAGCCAGTTTGTTGCTGGTATCTCGGGCGTGCGCTATGTGTGTGTTGTAGGTTTCTTTCTCCTTGCACCTAAAACATTAATCATTTGAATAAAAAATGTAAAGCAAGAAAAAAATAAAAACCATAATTCAATCTTTTTCATATTCTTCTCTGGATGCATAATTTACAACATATCCTACAGCAGGGAATACATGCCTTATGTAAGATTGTCACAGGAGTCTAATAAAGTCAAATAAATCTTTCAAGGGGTAATCAACTCATCCTGACTGTTTATAATTTAAAATGGTAATCCATTCCACCTAAATGTGCAGCACAAAAAATCAAGCTGAACTTGAACACAGAATTAAGAAAGCATTCTCTCCACAAGGTCCATTTCTAGCTGATCTGGAGCTTTTGATATGATCACATTATCTTCATCGGCAGATGGAAATTTCCCAGTTGTCATGAAATTCTAATCAAATTTTTCACTTTTAGTGGTTTAAGGATTTGTCATCTTCAACAGTTTGATCAAATACTGAACAAACCTTGTGATGAGGAAATGTTGTATGTATAATATTTAATAATTCATTATTATAATCATTTCATTAAAATGATTATATTTTCTTGATCTGTGTACTTGCGACAATGTTCAAACCCAGAGAAATCTGTACTTTTATTCAAGGTGACGATGCATTATATTTGGTCTCCTGTCGATGGGGTCATATCCCCTTTACCCCCTCTAGTTGTTATAGCTTCCAGGGGGAGTGTGGAAGGAAGGCACATGGGGGAAGTTTGCCCTCAGGGATTTCTGCCAGAAAGCCCACGTGTGGAAGGAAGTCAGAGAACGTGACTTTAGTACATAACCTCATCCGTAAACATGATTTCTGCCTGAGTCATGTCAGATAGATTATCATCAGCAATGGTAGCTGTTTCACAAGACAAGACAACAACTCCCACGATCCCACGCTACTTCATGGCATCTTTAAGTTATGTCTTTTGTTATTATTTTGATCTAAGACCACTGGCGACTAAGGGTTTAACAAGTGGCCAAGAATGAACTCATGACCTCAGTTGGAAAATTAAAGTTCAGCAAGCTGTCAGCAAGCAAACTAAACATCACTTTCTTGCCAAGAGTTACAAGAAATTACCACACTCATGTCTAAACAATAAATGCAAAGCTACAGCCAGCAGCCAGTTATCTTAGATCAACAGGAAATCATAGCACCAGATGATGAAATAGTCCAACACAGACCCCTCCCTAATTCCAGAACCAGGCTCCTTACATGTTTCTATGTCTTCCAGGCTAAGCTAAGCTAAGCTAAGCTAAGCTAAGCTAAGATAAAATAAAGTGATATCAATTTACATCTAACAATAAAACAAATAAATGAGTATATTTCCCAAATTGCCAAACTATCCCTCTAAATACAACACATCATTTATAACCTTCATTTATAACCTCTGACAACAAAACTCACCCAGTTCACAACAACAAGAATTTGTGGATGATTTATTTTCTTTGGGGCTGCTGATGAAAACCAGAAAATGATCTGTCAACAAACACTGGGAGACAAAGTTAATGGGGGACGACACTGACAGATAATGAAGGGGAAACAGTCAGGAAAAGACTTTGCCCAAAGAATTTCCACATAATTCTGCATATATTTGAATATCTGTCATTGTCTTTCTCAGCTCCTTGTTTGCTAACAAGGCCAAAATAAAGAGTTCAGAGTCCTCGAGCACTGCTTAAAACTCGACATGAAATAGTGCAGGAGTGGCGTTTTGCTTCATTGATTGCAGAAGTAATGATACATGATTATGTTCAGACAGGGAGCTGGCTGTTAGCTGGTGCTTTAGGGCACGAGCACTGCTGGGCTTTCCACAAACTGCTGTCAGCGTGTTGTTCTGTGCACCGCTGATTGATTAAATATGAATTGGTGTTGGTTTGTGGAGCTCGACGTGTTTGTCTGAAACGGCTCCTGAATCGACTCTTCTCATGAAGCTGTCAGTGTCAGCCACAGCTCCAGGTTTGGGGAGGTAAAGCTCCAGCAAACACCGGATGCACTTCCCTGACTCCCAAAACTTCACAGCTAATCAGCGAAAAGCTGTCACTTATTTCATAGGCGCTCTTTGCATAATGGGGGATTTCGACAGGCGAGATTTCAGGATTGCAGGTAATCTGAGGCGCAAATGAGTGGAAGCTCTCTCATGAAATAAAGGCTGCTCATCCAGAGAGTGAGGCAACACACAGCAAAAACTAATTAAGAACAATTCCATTTTAGTGGGCACAGACAGTTGCAGCAGAAGTCTTTTTTCCTTCAGAATTATTCACAGGAGGCGTTATTGATGATTCGCCACATTCGGCAATTTTCCCACCATTCTCCTCCTCCATTATTCATCCACCTCTACTTTTTAATCTCCTGTGAGCTGACTCAGAACTCCACTTCCATTTGCAGACTGTTCCTCCTCTATGCTCATGTCTGTAGCATTGATTAAATGGACCCCGGTGGGCTGGGGGATTACATCGGGGTCTATTTGAAATGGCATTTCTACAGTGTTTTTCCATTACTGAGCATACTATTGGAATTTAGATAAACTGGGTCTGGGTAAGCTGTGTGTTGATTTCTGAGTTTATTTGCCAGGCTCACATGGGGTCCATTTGCTGCAATTTAACAATTACTGGCTTTGGCGTGTTTGCTAATTTTCTATGTTCACATCCCTCACCAGCCTAGTGTGCAGCCAGCTGGGCTCCCACAGGAAGGCAGAGGAGAGGAAAAGGGAGTAGTGGAGGCAGAAAATGAATATAGACAATTGCTTTTCATCAGCTGAGATGGAGCAGGGATGCGATCAAACAGGACTGAGACAAATTAGATAACTGAGGGCGGAAAGTGAAAGACAGTGGGCCTGCTGTTTCTGTCTTGTAAACATATTTGTGATTTTAACTATGAGCACAACACTAGCTGTTAATAAATGGGTGGCCCCTTCGTAGCCTGAAATGGAGAAACAGTTTCAGGCTTTGCAGCCACAGCAGGTCAGAGTAAAGTAGCTCTGCAAGCGTGTGGTCATTATAGGTGTGTCGGATCACTCTGTCTACTGAATGCAAATGTGTTCACGCAAGCGCTGCCATCATGTAATTAATTTTCTGGTCATGCTGCATTTCTGAGTCTCATGCATACAGATGTTGAGAAACCAGAAGCTTTTTCTACATCTATTATTAACACATGCTAACATAGTAAACATGAAGGCTTTTGACCTCTTTATCATATGCGATTTTCCTCGACAAGTGTCCAGGTAAGTATCTATCTATCTAACAACTTCTCCACTCCCGTCCCCCTCCCACAGGGGAGTAATTGGTGTCAAATGGTTTTGCTTCTTGCGCTTCATTTGGAGTAAAAACTGTCCAGGCCCAGCTTGGTTCGGCAGTCGGTCCAGCTAAAAAACACATTAGCAGAGTATTTCCTCGCCCTGCACAACCCGCAAACTGATTTAAGCCAGGCAGAAGTGTCCTCCACTTCTACTCAAGCACAATATTATCACACAGGCTGAGCAGATTGCTGCAGAGGCTGCTCATGTGTTCCCCCGAAGCTAAATTCAGCCAGCACAAGATGTCCTGTGACCTTTTGTGGATGAGCCAACCCCAAATGAAAACAAAATATGATGCATTTTAAGTTTTCATAATCATGGCTATATTTTCGTGTTTATATAACTCTTAAATAAAAGTAGCAATATGACACTGTAAACAGTGTACCAAAGTACATATCATCACCTTTTAAGTTAATATGGTGACACACTCAGCAGTTTCTGGCTATCTGATTCGAGCTCGCTCTCTTTAAGCTCCAGTTTTGGTCTCCACCAATTCCTCGGGGAAATATCTGGCACTTTAGCTGTTAAATACTCCACTATATTCACCAGCTAGTCACCAACTGTGTCCGTCTGCCGTGTGGCGCTGAGTGCAGTACAGTGGATTGATTTATCAGAGCTTTTTCTCTGAAAACAGCTGCCTGCTGTGACGCTATTAACAGTAAGAATTAACCAGTGAAGTAAAGTTGGGGATTCATGTGACAATTCTCGTTCATTTCACACATCGCTGATTTAAAAATAACTGTTGTAGTCGCTTTTGTGTTTTAAAAAAAAAAAACTCATTATGCAAGACAATGGCTCCTGTCAGTGCTATTACTATTTTATTGTATCCCACATTATTAGACTGTTATTTCTGATGTAAGCAGCATTTTACTGTTGTATACATTTTCAGCAAACAATCTCTGATAAAACCACTGTACACCACCTGACCCAGCACCACAGGGCTGTAAAATATTTATGGAAAACAACATTTTATAGTTGTTGTTTATGTTTTTCTTTTGTTACGGTAAAGCTTAGTTTTACATGAATGTGTACGTTTACCTAATTAGCAGAAAACAAGTGTGTTTGATCACAATCATTCAAGGAAAATCTGTAAATAACAGATTGATAATAACAGTGTTTATCTGCAAAAGCTTGACTGAAAATTTTCTTGTGTAAAGTAAACAACTAGCCAGTGAACACATTTTAGCATTTAGCAACTAATGAGTCTGACATTTGACATGGAGACCAAAACAGAGCTAAAGGGTGGGTGAATATTAGACCTACACTCATCAGGTGGACACAAACAGACTCCGTTGGGATTATAATGTTAAAGTCAACAGGTAGCTGTTTGCTAACATATCTCATTTCATGAACCCAACACGATAATTTGTTCTGTCTTCTGTAAACTTGTATTAGTTTTATGTTTGGCTCTTTATATTAAGAATTCATGCTGCCTCCTCCAACAGTGGGAGCCGTGCATCAGACAGACTTTACTTTCCCCTGGAGGTCCACTGAGCATGACCTCATTGGCCTCAGTTTGGAGAAAAAAGCAGAGGAGTCAATCTGTGGGTCGAAGGCTCTGTGAAACCTTTTCATAATGAGGTCAGGGTGATGCTGTATGCACGTGTGCGTTTGTTTATGAGTCAAACGCCTTGAGAAAGGTTTATTTCAGGTTTAGGACCAAATCCCTGAGAGGATTGCAGGCTGCAACAATTTGCATGTAACAGAAATGACTCCAACAGCCAAACGTAAAGGTAGCGGTGATGATGATGAGCGCTTGTGACTGTCTGCCCCCTCTGAGCCCTCCACTCCTCCTCATCCCTGCAACGGGTGGTGACACAGAGCGAGGAGGTGCGGGTGGGGGGATGAAACCTGGTTGTTGCACGAACTGAGATCCGGGGAGGGGACACAGTAATTTTATCTGGCATGAGGACACAGGGAATATTACATCATGGTGCAACCTGCTGCATGTTTCATTAGGTCTATACTCATGCCTATGATGGAGGTTCACTCAGTCATGGAACGTGAGCGCCTCTTAGTGTCAGAAAGGTGAAGTACAACAAGCAAACTCCATACTAAATACTTAATCTGAACAGGTTTAAAGAGTGCAGGCCATTAAAAAAAATCATAATTAGATGACAAATAATTGTCAAAAATGTGAGTTTGCATACTAAATAAATTTGTTCCAAACAGGGTTATAGCTAACATTTAAGACATCAAATTTTGCCATAAAGTTGGATCTGGTACACCGATATTATACATTTTCTTTTATTTGGAATTACATTTTGACAGCACTTGACACAGTTATCATTGTTTGATACCGTGCAACCTGGGGTGTTTCCATTTAAAGGTCCAGTGTGTAAGATTTAGGAGTATCTATTGACATGAATTGACTGTGATAATAATTAGCATGTTGTCATTAGTGTATAATCACCTAAACACAAGAATCATTGTGTTTTCGTTGTCTGAAAAGTGCCCTCTCTATCTAGTGAGAGCAGGTCCTCTTTCATGGAATCCACCATGTTGAACCGCCATTTTTCTACAGTAGCCCAGAGCACACAAACAAAACACCCATCTAGATATGGCCTTTTGCTTTTTTATGTGAACTTCACAGACAGAGTTGTTACCACATGCGTGGAAGGAGAAGGTGAGGTATTGGTTGCAATCTGCAACTTCACCCCTAGGTGCCACTAAATCCTACACACTGGACCTCTAACACAAATAATAAGACAAGTAAAGAAGAAAGACATCGCAAAAAGTTCAACAAAAAAAAAAAACCTCAACCAAATTTCTTCAAGTTTAGTTACATATGCACATTTTCACAGAGAAGGTGAGTCTTTCAATTTCAAAGATTTCATGAGTAATATTCCATTCCTCTATAGACAAGCTGTCTGGCTTATGCCATTTCTTTGTAGGTGTGTTTCTAGCAGCTACACTCAATAGACCAAAAAGGAAAGCAATTTTTGTTTCAAATGTCATCACTAATTATGTGTAGATCTTATGCCAGAAAGCATATACATGCATTTAAAAGCCCAGAACAGATGACAATGGGCCACATTTTTCTACATGCTGTCAAGGACAATAATTTTTTAGATTTGACATTTTGAGAAATTTCTCAATGTGTTCTCAGTGAGAATTAGATGTGAAGGTGGATTTTGTTACTTCTAGGCAGAACTTAAGTATATTGTCTTTATGCTAAACTAAGATAACCATTCCTGACTGTAACTTCATATTTATATGTATAGGCACAAGCGTGGTCTAGATCACCAAAAGTATCAATTAAAATCTTTGTGATTTGATGATGTGTTTGATCTTATAACAATAAGATAAAAGTCTATCAAAACATATTTTTATAATCAGGTAAGGTTTACAAACGCCTGCCAGCACAAGTGTACTTCTTATCAGTACATAACAAAAATAAAGTACATTCATTTCTTCCTATACTAAGCACACACACGCTCGCAGCATTAGCATTGTGCAGAATCAGGACAGTTTCAGAGCTTTGAGACTATGCTGTGGCTACTTTTGATGTTCAGCTAACAAAGAAAAGACCAGATGGGGGACAGATTTCAAATGTGGGATTTTGTTTCTTTTTTCAGCCAGCCAAAGGCTCAGAATAAAGCATCCAGAGCCCCATGAGACGTGGGCTTGTAAACAAAACTGTCATGTTTTTGTGATGGCTGTAGAACATGGAGGACAGAGTCAGCGCACTGAGCCCAGGCCTGTAGGAAGAAGAAGAGTCATGGGCTCATTTTGAGGCTGCAAACTGGCCCCTCGCTAATGCTAGAACAAGAGAGCAATTTATGTAAGAATTTCACATAATTAAATCATTAAAAATGAATCAATTTAAATAAATTGAATATGTGACAATATACATTCATAATAATTAATAATGTGTTTTTATATTTAGTTATTTATTTTTGTATTTTCCATTTATTTCTGTGTCTGTATGCTAATTGAGGGGGTGTACCTAAATCATTGTGAAGCAGGATTGGTTAGCTGGTTTCCATGCTGCAAACTCGACAGAAGCAAATAATTCATCTAAACGACACAAGCCAGCTAGCTAACCTTCAGGTTCAGAAAGAAATAGAAATATTAGCTACAGATCATCTTTAGTATAAAATCCATGCATTGGCCTCCAGTGGGAGGCTGCTAGTTTCAGCTTCTGCAGTCTTTGGATTTGCTGATTTTCTCTTTGTTTGTGTCATTTGTTAAAAAGAAGCAGTCTGTATTTTTTTTTCTTTTTACAATCTCAGCTTTTATAGACTAAACTAATCATTGAAAAATAACGAATAGATGAATTCATGATGATCACAAGTTGGAGCTTTACTTTGCACAACATGAGTGAGAGTGAGAAGCAGAGCCCAGTGACAGCGTCTGGATGAATGTTGGATTGTTGGCGGCATGAAATGAACTGCACAGACTGTCATCAACTGTCAGCGAAGTTTTACATCAGTTCATGAAGACATCATCAGAGGCAGAGAGGACTGGAGCATGAAATCATTTGATTTGCTTTAATTATGTCTTCCTTTCTCTTGACTTGAGGCTTTTTAAAAAAAAAATAAAATAACAACAAGCAACAAACACGATTCATCACACATCAGTGATTTACTATTGTGCTTCCATAGAGTTTAGAGAGTCACAAGAGACAGGAGATATAAAAGTGTGCTCAAAATCAAGACAGACACACAAGATATTCTGACTTTTAGTCCAAAGTAATGTTCAAGCACACTGGATCCTACATTTCCCATAATGCATCTTGATGCATCCAACTTGGCTTCTACATGTCCAAACGCAATCTTCAGGATTTCTCTACGACACTGAATATTTATTAAATTTGCAACAATTAGAGCTAATGCTTTGAAAACAACATCGGCTAATCAGCTCCATCAGCAGTGTGTGGGTGTGGTTGACTGAACGTGGCCTGGCCAGAGGCAGACAAGAGATTTGATTTAAATGTCGCTAAATCCTCATTTCTGAGCTAGTAAAATTAGTAAGAAAACAAATCATCTGAATCTCACTGCATAGTAATAACCCAAACTGGAAATCGTCTTCTTGTAGGACCCCATTACTCGAGGTAAGAAGATGATTGAAACAACAAGTTCTTTCATGTCCATGTTCTGTGATCTGTTTCATAGGTCGAGTAGTACTGACAAAATCAGTGGAAAACAAAAATAAAAGAGTGTATTTCTTTCACAGGCCAGTGTAACTCCAATATCGTTACACATGACAAATGTATATGCAAATCTCAAAACATCTTCCACCCCAGCAGTTTGTGCTACAAAACAAAAAGCACTTCTAGTCATGAAGAGACCCGCAGGATCGTGCATGAGCCAGTTATTACACACTTGTGCACACATCATCTCCATGACACTGCCGCCATGTGTAAACCTGATAATGGTGACGATAAAAGATCCTGGATCGTATATTTTTATGGGCTGAGTGTGCGGCCGCGACCACAAACACGTCTATTTTTACTGCCGACGTGATTTTTATACTTTAACTTGCTTCAGGTCACATTACAAACTTCAATGACCCTTGTGCTCGTGTAAACGTCTCCAAACTTTATTTGAAGCCATAACCAAAACACTACTTATTGTAATCAAGCTGAAAGCAACGCTGCAAAAACTACACAAGTACCAGATTGTTTATCAAATTATACATTTGTGTCATGCTGATAGACTGCCGCTCTGACACTCCTGTTACTGTACATAAATTCATAGCAGGCTTATGATTGCTTCGTTAAGCAGAAAGATTGCGTCTGTATTCAAAACAGAAAATGCTGCATGACAACGAGCAGAAATGTTTCAGGACGACCTAACTTAACCTCAGAGTTTCGTGCCATGGGTAATAGCTGCAGCATGACGTACCGGTGGTGTAATTCAGCTCTCTGTCCTCCTCGACTGCTTAAAACAGTGTATCCATATTTATGCCTGTTTTGCAGAGGTTGACTTGACTTTATAGAAAGGGCAGCATTGAGTTGTACTATTGCTTTAACTTGGTTAGAGGCTTTTTTAGATGCAGCAACAGTTTACAGAAGAGTACATAGCAGTGATTTTGGCTTACTTCAAACACTGTGAGAATATGTACTTGAGGACATTCTTCAGAGAGGTCGGTCAATGATCACTCATAAGTTAGAGTTGACAGTTTAGCTTGCTGGCATGGTGCTGCTCTCACAGATGCTGCCAGCTGTGCAGAACCAGCATCGTGCAGGCAGCATAGATGATGATGAAGATGATGACCATGTGGGAAAAAATCATGAAACACTCTCCACTGAGGATGTGTATAAACAGAGAGGAACCAAATCAAGGGTCAGCAGCGAAGAACAACAAAAACTGACATAATTATAAATAAATGAAGAATAAATGCATTTTGGTTATTAGTATTTATTCGTTATTATTTCTCTGCTGTGACTTTTTCTCATGCACTCTTCATTTTTTTTTTTTTTTTTTAGCTTTGCTTATGAATTGATTGAAATGATGAAGTGAATCAAAACCATTGCAGAAAAATGTCCTTCTGTGATCTTTAAAAACAAAATATTCAGATTGAATAGCTCTTAGGCTGCAAGGTTGCCAGTTCATCACAGGGTTGGCACAGAGAGACAACCATTCACGGGTAATTTAGGGTGGCCAAATAACCTATAAATCTTTGGACTGTGGGCGGAAGCTGGAGTATCTGGAGAGAACTCATGGCACAGAAAGACACCAGCAGGGTTCGAACCATCTTCCTGTGAAGCGACAGTGCTAACAATGAATCCTTTATAATCTGTTATAGTAACAGCCTGACATTGGACATACCAAAGTAATCTGCTGATGGACTGTACTTACACTCTTCCTTGTAGAAATAAAATACCATCTGTTATTTATATCTGGACCTGCTTTATACAAAAACATTGATGCTCTCATTATATATTCACATTCATGTTTATTTACACATTCAAACAATATAAAATGTGAAACTGTACAAACATCCCGGAAAAAACAATTTAAACCAGACAACTGTTTTAGTGTCTGTGTATGTAAGGATTTCTCCACTGCCCATCCAAAAGTTTCATCTCCGAGGAGCCACTAGTACCAGCATGATGTAGGACACACTCTAACAGCCTCTCCAACTGGGCCTCTGTCCATAATCTCCATCTCCACTGGCCTTTTCAATAGATCGAAATATAAAATAGACACTTGCACACGCACACTTGCAAATGTATATTAAAGATGCAATTAGAAATGTCGAGCGAGTGCTCTTAAATGTCAGATTTGTTTATAAGTAGCTGCACTGAATGTTGTAAAAATGCCAGCTCTATGTATCCCGTGGCTTTGTCTGTTAATAAAGGCTCTTCATTAAAAGCTGTCGCTACGTAAATTTAAACAAAGCCTCTCTTATTCTCCCTCTTTTTTTTGAAGGAAATGAACTCTGCGACTTGATTTGTGTTTCCAAGGTTTTCACATTTTAATACAAGCGCAAAAAAGGCTTTAATATGTCAAGGATGCAATTATCTCATTGGGAAACGGCACACAATTACTTACTCCTGTAATAAAAGTCAGGGGCTTCATAAAGCATGAAAATACTATGGATTAATGGATTAGCTGGAGGTCGTGCTGGGAGAAGAAAGGTGGAGTTCACAGTTTTAAAAATCCACATTTAGTTAATTAAATCTGTCATTTATGAGGGTGCATCGATTAAACACGTTCAAACATAAACTCTGGATCAGGTTTCTCTTTGGAGATTCCTTCACGCAGGCACAGGTGGAGCCAAGAAGAGCTGTATACAATTAAAATAAATCCCCCTGACATAAATCCTCTTGATATGCAGTCTTATACGACGCTGCACGTTGCTGCATGGAGCCAATGTCACACTTCCACCGTGGGCATCTCACATGTGATGATTTGTTTGGTTTCTTCTGGATAATATATTTCAACAGGAGCAGTCATACTACATTGTTAGTTTGGACAGTTTTTTTTTTTTTTTTTTACGCCACAGATTTCTTCTTTCTTTCACTTCGTTTGCTATTCTTAAACCACATACAGAAGGGATTTCTAGGCAGAAGGTGTGACAGGGTTTTATATGTGCAGGATGAACGTCTCCAGGCTTCACGTGTTTCTTCTTCGTGGACAGGGACAACACTACATGTGACCATCTGACCAGAGGCTGAGAAATAGGTATGAATAAGAAATGTTATCCTTTGTTTACTAGTGTGTTACATATGTAAGAATATAAAACAAAACTATCTTTTTATTACTGAGTAATCACCTAGAAATAAGAATTATATTTGAATGAGCCACCATGTTTCTACAGCAGCCCAGAATGTACAAACTAAACACTGTTTTTTTTCAGGTGTTTCACAGCAGTAGTTTCTGTGGAGGAATTTTTAGGAAAGATTCCTGAGTGAGAAATAAAGAGTATGAGTAGTCAAAAACTGGCTTGTCTTTTGAGTATTTTAATCCAATGATAAAAGAGTATAACAATTCTAAAGAGTATACAAATCAACCAATACAAGCCACCAAACAGAGTCACATCATACTATTCAGCTGGATAGGGACAGAGATCTATCACCCAAGGGATCAAGATCACAGATCAAGATCAAGATCAAGGATCAAGATCAATCAACAAATCTCTGTGGTGGAGCAAAGCTTTTTTTTTATGCTAAAGAGTTCATCAAGTTGATGGTGCGTCAGAGGAACGCACTTTGTCCCCCCCCGAGGCGGAGCTGGCGTGATGACTCATGTTTGGTTAGACACAGCATATGCAAACACCAAATCAACAAAACAACAAATAAACATGCTCTTAGCAGACATGCAGACACTGCTGATATGGCAAGTTTAATAGTCACCAGTTCACCAAATTAATTTTCCCCAACAGTTTGTCTTATTTGAAATGGGAGAGATGACTGATGAGGAAGGAGATGGAACATGCAAACCACCAGCACGAAAAACAGATCGCTCGTTACAGCCCGGGCCAGGCCGGGCCGGGCTGGGCAATCATTTGTACCAGTTGGTACAAACAAAGACACAAACTGGTCCTACAAGCATTTGTTCTTTTATCCCTGCATGTAACATCTACATGATGTTACAAGAGTTTGGACTACCATGGTAGTATTGATAGTAGTTTTGGAACTGATCATGTGTATATTTTGAAGATTTATATACATTTTGGTTAGAGTTCAAATTTATGCTTCACTTAAAAAAAAAAAAAAAGCACAACTGCATCTGATTCACTAGAGCAAACTGCACGTGAAAGCCTGGTACCACTGATGTATCCTGTATTACTGAAATGAATAATCAGTTATCCACAGGGACCCATTATTTATGCACACAATAGTGATGATTGAATTTTGTTTCCAAAGTTTACTTTTTTTTTTTTAAATTCCAATAAAAAACAGTGACGTCTGTGAATTAACAGAACACACTGAGAAACAAATAAAACCATTCACCAAACACTCTCACAGGGGCCCAATTTATTTATTTATTTATTTTTTAAAAAGGCACATGTTGACTTGATTTTGTCACGATCAAAGATTTTTGTCACAGTCAGACTGACCCAGAAGCCCATTTAATAGTTGACTAAATGGACGCACCATTGAGAACATATCTGTTTCCCGGCGGGGAAGTATTGGAGCCCCTGCGTTGGGATTAAAAGCTGTGATTGAATGCTGCTGCAGAGGGAGGCAGGGAAATGGGGAGGTGGGGGTACAGGACACAGTCATATAGGCGTGTGCAGCCGGCCAAAACTGTGAATTTTCTGCTCTCTGACAGAGGCTCTGTTGATGATTTATTGCACACAGAATTCCTGTCGCTGCTTGTCTGTAAATGTACTGCGTAGGATGTTTCTCATTGGGCTGCTTTATTAACCAAGCAACCACCGGCATATCAAATATTTCCTCAGCTCTCCCCTGTACACACGCATAAACATAAAAGGTGCCTTAATAATTAGGTTTTTGGTTTGCAGCAGGGAAAATACTCATCTGAACCTTAAAGATTCAAGCATTTCACTTCCTTACACCTGACGACTTCATGATGTTTATTGAGCACAAATCACTTGAAATCAAAGGCTGTGTACACACACTGAGATATCTTCCGCTTGATTTTCTTTCTCGTGAGTGACTGCAGATGTGATGAAATAACATGTAATTAGACTGATCATGCAGTGCAGCTTATATTAGGCTGGATCTAATCACATTTTTAGATATGACAGTAACAAAAAAAAAAAAACACAGTAAAATATGTACAAGGCATCATGAATCCCCCTAGTTTGTCTTTTATCATCAGTCTAGCAGGAGAAAAGAGGTTGCCAAAAGGGATGCAGGGTTGCTGGTTAGATTCCTGGTCACTGTTGCTGCATATATACTTCAGTTCAGTAAGGCTGCATTCACACAGACAGTAGCCCTGCATGAAAAAACGATGCCAGACATTATATCTATGATGTCACAATTCTCCGGAAAGCTCAAAATGGTGGCCATCTTAGGTCCTGCATTTTTCATGATCTCACTTAAACAACACAACCCCGGCGTGTTGATCAGCTCAGTTGGTAGACCAGCCGCCCCATGCACAAAGGCTCAGTCTTTGCCGCAGTGGCCCAGGGTATGGGTCAAAATAAAGCTTGAAAAGGCCAAAAAAAAAAAAAAACCCCACCCACACAGCTTCCTAAGCTACATTGGCTGGTTGCATAAAGTTTTGCTGTAAATGTCCTAAATTTAATAGGAATTCATCCAATACTTGTTAAAATTAAAATTGTAATTAAAAACCAAACATGTCAACCTGATGGTAGTAACAGAGGAAAAGGTATAAACAACAATAAAAATAAGAAACACATGACAAACCAGAAGCTTTTTAACTGCGATCTATGCTACAGTGTGTTGAAAATGTAAATACATACACAGGTCTTTTCTGATGTTTTGTGTGTTTGTTGCATGGACAGCTGGAGCCTCCGCTTTTTCTCTGAGCAACTCCGTCATGGCATGGTGTGAATGAAGCAGCAGAAGGACAGTCGAGGCAGAGGGGACAATTCAATGACTTAACGACCAGCAGAAGAATATGCAAATAAGCTTACAGGCAGGTAGGAAGGAGGGTAGACAGGTGACATGTAAGCTAGCAGTTTCAGGTCGAGGCTACAGAAAGTCGAGAGCGAAAAACACAAGTCAAAATAGGAACATAACTAGGACAACCTGACAAAAGATCTGGGCTGGTTTATGAACTGGATGGTTGATTAGGCCATGAGATGCAGGTGAGGAGGTGGGTGCATAATTGTGGAGCAGATGAGGGAAGAGGTGTGAAGTTGCATAAGAGTCAGATAATGGAGAAAGGAGGGCACCGGTAAATGGAAGGAAAAAAGCAATGAGAGGATGGACAGACTGTGAATGAAAAATAGGATTTAATATTCTACAATTATTTCATATCTTTTACAAGATTTTAAAGTCTTATTTACCTATTGTTGTTTTTTTTTATCTTGGACTTGCAATAAATGGGAAACGGTAGATATATATTTTTCTATACGCCCCCACATCCATCCACATATACTCAGGCCACGGGTTTCAGGGTCAAAGCAATCTCAACCTTAATTTCAACATTGCAGCAATACCTGGTCTGTCAACGGGAAAAGTAATAGATTGGAGGATGTGAAGCGTCTCTGTAGAATCACAATATAAAGATAAAGGGAGTGCGGTGTGAGAGAAAGACAGAGAGGGGGAAAAAGATGAAAAGAAGTTGAATTGGTGGAGAGAGAGAGAGAGAAAGAGAGAGATGAAGAAGGCAGCTAATGATCGGGGCTGCAAACTGGTGCTGTAGTGATGAAGAGAGAGAGAGAGAGAGAGAGAGAGAGAGAGAGAGGGAGAGCAAGAGAGAGAGGTGGGGGTAAACTCCAGTGTTCAAATACGGGAAGTCAAGGCAGCTGTGACGCACTGAAGCACCAAAGCAGACAAGATAAAGTGCCAGAAAAACTAAGTCCAGGATGCAGGGATACATGCTGATCACACTTCTTCTCACACTTCTTCAAATCTTGTTCTTCTTGTAAATACGAAGAGGATAAAGCCCTCCAGGAGCCCACGAACTACAGGTGTGTATTTTCTTTCTTTCTTTTTTTTTTTTTTTTTTCCATTACATACAACATGAAGTTATCTTAATAACTTTGTTGCATGTTAAATACATAAACAAATCCAGCGTGGGAATCCAAACAAAAGCCTCTCTGGAGTAAATATTCTGCTGAACATAGATTCCTAATCACGTTGTGGCAGCATTTATTTGGGTGGAGGACAAGAGAGTATGTCAAACATATTTAAGAAAATTAGAGAAGGGGGTTTTTATTCCAGCACAATTACATGGCTATAGCTGTAATGTCACACATCTTAATTATGGTTGCCATGGTGCTTAGCAATACATTTTTAGCTGCTTGGTAACGGCTGTGTGGGATCGCTTCCCTGTTACTCTTCATTTGTTGCTATATAAGTAAACGTGATTTGACTATGTGAAGCCGAAATTAGAATATCACAAAAGTTAGAATTGTGTAAAGGTATATTGTGCCTTGGGGAGATTTTCTCTAGCTACAGATATGCTGGCAACATTTTCACTTTATTTTCTGATCCTGGTGTTGCAATTAACACGTTAGGAGCAACAAACTAGATGATTTTGGAAAAAATGTAAAAGCAGGAAATATAAAATCCTACTGACGTATTACTGTGTCTGACTCTATTTCTATTTTTCTTTTATTTGATTGTCCTAATGTACCTTTCACAAGACAAACAAGCAATTTGTTTTTGTGGACAACAATATAATGTCTCTACCATCATAGCTTCAAGGGGTATTCAAGTAATTTAGTGTGCTCCAACATGAAGACAAGGTTCAAAATTGAAGAAGCAGGGGGTGAGGTATCCTGAGTTTTTAGCCACTAATGTGGATCAAGCTCCAAAACAGCTGGATCCTACAATTCCAGTGATGCAATTGACCAGCATCTTTTGTTAGACCCTTACCGAGAAAATCCCCACATCTCACACGGTTTTTAACTCAGGCTTTCTGTTAATAATTTTAAATTTCATTTTGTACACATTCCAGTGTGTATGATTTAAGAGAGGGCGAAATGAGGGGATTGCAATAAGGAGCTACATGCTAGATACCACAAAATCCTATACGCTGAACCTTTAAGTCTCGGGTCTTAAAATAAAGTGTTAACTATTTTTTGTTTGTTTGTTTTTGTTTTTGTTTGTTTTTTGTTTGTTTTTCAAAAAAAAAAAATTGGATAACTCTACAGCCACAAAAGCTTTACAAGGTTTTTCTGAGACTGAGTTCTATTTCTTGTGATGAGTGAACTGTATTTTTATTTGTAAAACTCAGTGGAGTTAGCCCTTAAATTCCATTTTTCTCTCTTTCTCTCTTTTCTTTACTCTACCCTTTATGTTTAGAAACCAAGTTACTTGGCACTCAGCAACATGCCAGGACTGAACTGCTCTCTTGAAGCTCTTAATACTACAGTTTTCAGTGACATAGGCTGCCCTGAGGTTGCTGTGGCATGTGGGATGAATGTCTCTTGGGTGTTGGCCAATGCTACTGCAGAAGATCGGAATGACTTGTGCTTGAGAGTGGAAGATTACCTGGCCAAGCACCTGGGGCCACGGAGGTCGCCAATGTTCCTTCCTGTCTGTGTCACCTACCTCATCATCTTCTTTACGGGCGTACTGGGCAATTCCCTGACCTGTGCGGTCATATTACGCTACAGGGTGATGCAGACACCCACCAACTACTATCTGCTGAGCTTGGCGGTGTCTGACCTGCTGGTGCTATTTTTGGGCATGCCATTAGAGCTCTATGACTTGTGGCAGAACTATCCCTTCCTGCTCGGGGAAGGAGGCTGCTACTTCAAAACCTTCCTATTTGAGACTGTCTGCTTCGCCTCCATCCTCAACGTCACAGCGCTCAGCGTGGAGCGCTACGTGGCGGTGGTGCACCCCCTCAAAGTCAAACACATGACCACACGTGCTCATGTCAAGAGAGTCATCCTCATGCTGTGGGTACTGTCCATGCTGTGTGCTGTGCCAAACACCAGTCTTCATGGCATTACAGTGCTACCTTCGAAGTTTGGACGACAGTTTCCCCAATCTGCTATTTGCTGTACGTATCATATCGTACTTTTATTTGTGCTATTTATAAAAGTCTTCAACCATGCTAGCATTTCTGTGAAGCCAAAGTCTACGTCAGCATGTTAACGTGTCCACAATGACAATGCTAACATGCCGATGTTAAGCAGATATAATGATTATTATTGCTGTGTCTCAAATGGATGCTTCCATTAGTACACTTCTATATAGTACACCTCTATGTACACTATATACTTCCTAGCATAGTGCATTCAAGTATGGCCATTGTGTACTTGAAATGATGATTGCAACATTTTACTTCTTCTTCCTTGCCAGGCAGAGCATTAGTCTCAATATTTGACTGTCAAAATATAAATCTGAAACATATGTACAACTTACATTTGTATTTTACGGTATTTGCTGCAACCGCTTCAGCTCAAGCAGCTTCCTTGGCCACCATTTAGTGGCTCCTCCCCTTCTACTATGTAAAAATTGTGAGAGGATTGTGGGGGAATCCCAATCGGATACTCACAGTACACTGCATTTTGCCATAATTGACAGTGCGACCACACTTATGTACTCAAAGTACTAACCAAGTGTACATATGGAAGTATATTAGGTGCCTTAGTCTTCCATCTTAGTTTAGCATGTTAGCATGCTAACATTTGCCCAGCTGCACTCAACACAAAGCACAGTAGAACTTGTAACACGTGATTAGTTTTTGAGGTATTTTGTCCTGAACCAAAGTATTGGACAAATTCAAATTTTGACCTGATGATGACATTGGATCAAAAAATGCAGGTGCTCCGTAAAGTTATTGCAATTCATCTTGACAGGGACATAAACATCTGTACAAAATGCTGTATCACTTCATGTAATAGTTGTTGAGACATTTAACTGAAAACCACAGATTCTACCTGATGGTGGTGTCAGAGAAGTCAGGAGATCACATAAAGTATTTACTGTACATTGTTTGGGAACCATGAATGCAACAAATTCTTTGTTAAAACATTCAAATAGATGGGTAAGTACCGCGTACATGAATGTTTTAACCTGTTGGTCATTAGTATCCATCCTGTCAGCACCATGGATATCAGTACCAAATGTCATGACAATCCTTGACAATCAGTCGCCAAAGTCAGTAGGAATAACCTCTCGTGACAAACAATGTCTGCACAAAATGTTAACAATGATATTGACAATCAAATCTGTTAGGGTTAAAAGGTTTTGCTATGGAATATGAAGCTATAATACCCACATTACTCCCCTTTGTCTCCGTCCTCAGATGTGGTCAAACCCGCCTGGATGTACACCCTGATCATCCTGATTTCTACGTTGGTTTTCTTCCTGCTCCCCATGCTGATAATTAGCATTCTCTACCTGCTCATTGGCTTGCGGCTACATAGGGAGAGGTTGGTGACCATGGTGGACACCAGGTGTAGCTTTGGACCGGAAAGTCTGTCCAGGTCCCACAAACAGAGGCTGAGCAAACGCAACCTGCAAGTCACCAAAATGCTGTGTAGGTGTCACGTTTTCTAACTGACTGTTTCCCCCCATTGTTCCCATATGTTACTTTTCACACTATTTCTTCTGTTTTACTATTATTAATCTCTCTGCTTTTGTCTCATCTGACACATGCTGGTGATTGGATTAACGCCATGAACATGTCTCATACCATATGTGTGTGTGCTTCCGTTTGCCTGTTGTCAGTCTATCAGTCCTTTGAATAAACTATCCGTCCGGCCTGTCCAGGTGTGCTGGTGGTTGTGTTCGGCCTTTGCTGGGCTCCTTTCCACGTGGACCGCTTGATGTGGAGCTACATTGACCACTTGTCCGAGACGCACCGCATGATCTTTGAGCAGGTCCACATTGTCTCTGGAGTCTGCTTCTACCTGAGCTCTACCGTCAACCCCATCCTCTACAACCTCATGTCCACTAGGTTCAGAGAAATGTTCAGTCATGTTACCTGTTATTCTAAAAGCTGGTCAACACGCTCCAGCTTACAGATGTCACAACGCAGCACAGTGTGTGAGAAAACACCCAGTAGTAAGAAATGGACTTAAGCTCCTCAGAGCCAGTCTGGGCCAAAGGAAGTCCAAGAACATTATATACAGAGAGGGATGACAAATCAAAGGAAACACTGAATAATTAGTGGAGAAATACAACAAATACTAGGAAGGAGGGGTCAACGGATGATCTGATGAGCCTGAAAATTGTGTGAATCATATCCTATGGTCTACACAGTTGCCAGATCTCATCACTGAACATCTATTGAGCCATTGGGTTGGCTACTATTGTCATCAACCCATCAAATGAGGGAATAACATTTGGAAGAATGATCTCTTCAATTCAGACTTAGATTAAGTATCTATACCAAGGTGCATTGAAGCTGTTCTGGGCCAACATCCAAAAACTCTGTTCCACAAAGGGCCAGTCTGACTGCAGGTTTTATTTCCAACCAAGCAGCAGTACACCAGACTTGACTCATTTAATCAACTGATCTCAGTCTTTAGAGAGTTGATTGGTCAAACTGTGTGCTCTTGGTTAGTTTGAACAAAAACCTGCAGCCACGCCGGCCCTTTGTGGAACAGATTGCCCAGGCCTGCCCTATCTAGAGCCATTGTTTAGTTTGTTTATCTGTAGATAAATGAGTCCTTCTGGCGTAACAAAAATACATTATATTATATTCAGTTTCTGCCAAATTCTAATTCTTCTGTCCTAAGTCTTACAAACTGGGTGTTTAAGAGATGCACTTAAAGAAAGATCAGCATTCCTACGTGCTGCACACTTTCCTATAATATCTGGCAAGCAAGCAGAAATATCCACAGAAACTCAAATCCCATTTAAAGAGAGCACCAAGAAGACAGCATACTGGAAAAGAGATGATGAGACGGAGCAACATCGAGCAAATGTCCAGATGAACAATGAAATTATCATATAAATAATGCAACAGCATCTTTATTCATGAAATGTCGCCCATCACCTCTCTCACAAGTAAATCATTTGTATATTTGTGTATTTGGTGAATTTATTTATTGTACATACGGTACGTGCTCTCAATAATGTTAAGCATAGCATTTACAAGCTCGCCTATTTACTGCTGTACAGCTCCTACTGCCAACATTAACAAGAATGAATGCACAATGGCGAGGACATATTCATAATCAGAAGTGAAAACGAGAGCCAAATGAGTGAAGCAGAGGACTAAATACAACATGGTTCATTTATGGTACTTATAGCCATTGACAAAGGTGATGTGCCTTACAAGTATTCAAATTATATCTGAGAATACCTGGGGTATTATTATTTCATATGCCAACTGCCCCATTCCTACACATATTTCTTTGACAACTTACAATATTAAAACTATACAATGTGACAAATCTGTAATTATACATAGTATATTGCTTTCCTGATGTGTCATTGTTGTTTCATGTATGAATTGCTTTAACAGTTGTAAAATGTATTGAAGCATGTATGTTTTTCTCAGCATGTACACTTGAAGTAGGATATATATGGAGTTGTGCCAGCAGTGCTTTTGTCCTTATTATCGGTTTATTTGGAAACAAATGAGTGTAATAAGTCATTGCACTGGAGCAAGCGGCTCCAGGATAGAAATGTCTTCTGTATAAACATCATGGTTAAAGTACTGCCCAAACAATTCAAGTTATTTATGAGTAATGAGGTCTGCCAAGAGCCACAAGAACCTTTCCACTAGACTGTCTCATCTCAACTTTGGGTGACACACAGAGCGGGGGAAAACTCATTTGGACAAATGGAGAATGGAGATGATGATTACGAGGGGTAGAGGCTATAGGGAAAGATGATGTCAGTGGGTCAGTAATGTGGAAAAAAAATGAAATAATGAATGACATGAAGCAGTAGGTGGACAAAGATAACTGATGAATACTGACAAATCACTTTGTAATGGCAGTGCGCCACACCAACACTAACAAACAGCAATCAATGTACAGCTTCCATCACCATAACAGAGCACACTGTTTACCCACCAGCTACTCCGCAAATAGACTTGTTCAAAAGGCTGCATGGCAGTATCACCCAAGTAATGGTATTCATTCAAAAGCGGAGTGATTATTAGTGCCTGTGGCATTTTGACATAACAACATGAAGCAGGCAGTATCATTTTATCCACAACATTTTCTGCATGCTTCATTTTGCCTTCTAGAAATGACCTGGAAAGTCTAAAAACTATATAATCCCACAATTGGAAAAAAAAAGGGAGGGATGAATTACAAAGTTTTCAACTCATATTAAGTCATTTATGTTTATCATCCTGACTCACAACATGATGTAAGTATATGATTTATTCTAGAATCTTAGTTGACACAGTCAATGCAGCTGTAACCTTATAGACGACCTTTATTAAAGCAGCTGACGATAGGGGATAGAAACCTAAGGGCTACAGCACTCTTACAGTATTCTTAGATAGATACCAAAATGTTAATTTAAGACAAGTGCAAGAACGGGAGGTAATCTAGAACCACAAAAGCATATCAGGGACAAGAAGGATATGGAGGAGGAGATAGGATTCACAGCCGGGAGGATGATGTGAGGTGTGTCATAATGAGATGAGTGGAAGTGTATTTTGAAGATGGGTACTGACAGTGATGGTCTTAACTGGTCATCTTAAAGGTCATTCTATTAAGAACAGCAGTTGTGAAAACGGAGAGAGAGGACGTGAGGCTGAGCTCTGATCTCTGCTTAGCATTATGTTTGTGACTCTATTAGCAGCCGTGTACACCGGCACCAGAAAATTAAATACCAGCAACACAGATAACCTATGGAGGAAGTGTTGCACACCCAAAAAAAATCCAGCAATGGAGTGATCACCACTCACAACCATTTAAACTACCCACTCAGCTCCAAACAGAAAACTAGCAAGGTGGAGAACATGAAGCAGTTCCTCAAACGATCACTTGAGGCTGGCTACAGAATGAGTCAGTCTCCATAAGCCCCCATATTAAAATGCACAACTTCACGGTTTTGGTCTCTATAGCTAATTTCAATGTTCATTACAACTGTACTGAGTCTGATTTTTTTTTTTTTTAACTCACCCATTCAAATTATATAAAGGCTTAAAGTTATACATAATATACAACATCGTAGTAAGTGCCGTTTCAGGTGGCTTGTTTGAGCACCTAGGCTACATTTGCAGAATTGTAGGTGATGCCATGGATACAATCTCCCATTTTATACTGTCTATGATGAACATATAACCAACTTAAAGATAGATATTTTCTCAGGACCTGGTGTTTTATTGTTTTAAAGATTGAGGCATAATTTAGATGCATTTACAGATACTCATATTTGGGCTCCTATCACTGCAAAACATGTTTTTTCCCCCGCCACAGATAGATAATGGCTTTATGTTTCTACACAGGCCGATTGGCCGATTCAAGGACTTGTAGATTGATGGTATTGATGACATTTCTAAATCCCATTTCTTTAAACTGTCCATCTACTATACTTATATATAGGACTGACATGGTCATCAGCACATCAGCAGCACACCATTTTCTCACCTAAGTCACTAAACGGAATAAATTCATCTACATGAAAACCTCCTTCCAGCATTTGTGCAACTCCAATGTATTATTCTTATTCTTATTCCATATGTTTATATTCTATATAATTAGAAAACTCAACATATTGTGTGTCATGCATTGGCCCAGCACAGACTCCATGTCATCACGTCCTCCACCTGTGTTCCTGAACAGAATAAACGCGTGTGGAGAATGACTGGATGGAAAATGATTAGGTTAGAAACTCTGAATACTAATGTGTGACTGCAGCCAGGAATGAATTTTCTTATAAAGAATCCTGGCCAGTGAATGATAATGTAAGAAACACTATTCGAAGGCACTACCTCTCCCTCCCTCCTGTAAATTGTTTGTACAGACCAGTATTGGAGTGTCAAGGTTGTGCCACAACATTATTCAGCTCCTGGCACAGTACGCTCACGTACCTGCAAGAAAATGTACTCACAGCACTACAGCCAATGTCAGTGTAAGCAAAATATAAATCAGAGACTGTAAATATTGGTAGACAAAAGGGGAGAGGGATATCAGCAGCACATTGATTAAACTGGTACGGCTTCACTGTTTCCATTTTCTCCTTGTTATAGCAGTCTTAGTGGGTGAGATTAGCTCCCCACTCAATGTATATGAAAGCTATTTCACAAAAGACAGGTAAATTCCAGGACACAGGAGTACTGCTGTGACTGCGTTTTCCTCGTGTTTGATGCTCTCTTGTGTGAAATGACTTCTGCAAAGTCAAGAGGGAGAAAGTTACATGTTCCAACACATCCCGTTTTTGTGTTTTTAGCGACATAGCTCCAGGGACAACGTCAGTCGGTCCACCGCTCTGGCCGAGATACATTTCAACCACTATTAGATAAATTAGCATGAAATTTTGTACAGGCATTCACGAGCCCTCTTCTTGTGTGTGGGTTCACACATGTGGCTATATCACAGAGTGACATTCTTACTCCTTACAACCGTACTTCCTGTTTTTTTTTTTTCCAGCCAATTAGCACAAGAAAGACAAATTTCTTTCCCCTTTCTTTCACAACAAAAGAGTCCATATCATAGAGACGGTTCCATACTGTGCGCGCGTGTTGTTACCTGAAGGCGTTGTTTTTATCCACCACTGTGGGTAATTAGGTTGAATAGAAGTGTTTTTTGTTTCTGTGCTTAATTATATCAGTGCTCAATAAAGCACATTTTCGACTCTGGTGTAACCCAGTCCGTGTAAAAACAACCATGTGATACTGTGCATATATATTTGTGTTTTGGAACATATGAGTTTCTCTAATAAAATTGTGTTTTGTCGTCCATTTCTGGATTGGATGGAGTTATTTAAACAGCAGAATACGGGCTGAATTGAAAAGATTATTTAAAATGCCTGTCAGAGTAGCTTTTGGGTAACAGTCCCATCCAAAGCGTGCTTATTACTGTGTGTTACAGGTAAGATGGAAAAGTGTAGATGAATAAAAACACTGTGCTAAGCAAACAGAAAATGGTTTGTGGCTTTGTTTACATTTGATGAACTTTGGTTATGCTTTACTTTTCCTTTCTTTGAGTTTATTGAATTTCCTTTTTATTGATTTTATTGATTTTTTTTTTTAAACACGTCACCTTTAGTGCTAATTAGAAAATGCTAGCATGCTAAGATGCTAAATTAATATTTTCATCAGTACATGCATTATGTTTGTTAGTAATTACATTGTCACATAGATAAGTCATTGTGATGTTAGCCCCACAGAACATATGCCATGCCACTTGTAGTCTTACAGTGTTATTTCCTAAAACAACAGGACACTAGTTTTTACCAAGACAGTTAGTCACGTTTGATATTCACCTGAGACAGAAACTGAAGTGATACTGGGGGAAAGCTCATAAATTCAGAATCAAAGTTTAAAGCCAACTTTTAGGTGAGAAGCAGTTCCAGGCTGCATAAGCCATGTGATATAAGGTTACACAGCTAAACTCATTTTATATGTGTAATGTTAACTTATTCTTGTAAGTCTGTCAAATCCTAAAAGGGTTGTTTCTATCAGAAACCAAATATCAGCTGCAATAATCATATCAGCAGCTTAAACCTGAGGGTAAAAACAGCTCTGAGCTGTGACTGTGTATTCTTTTAGCTTTAACTTCAAGCAGTTTTCTGTCAATGTGCTATGAACCATTAAATAAAGCAGAACCATCGGTCCCAACCCACCCTTAAAAAAAGATTTCCAGCGACAACCACTTTGAGTCAGTGTCGACGAGTCTGTTAAAGTGAAATAGTGGAATTCGTTGGAAGGCCTATTGTTTCAGCGCTGAATAACACAGTTCTTTAAATAAAACACAGAATATCTGTTTACAGCTGTGGCAGAATATAACATCTAAATAAGGAGATCCTCGTCAACTCGTCTACTCACACTGCTCTGTATTACGAGCATGGCTTTACTGGTGGAGTGTTTCGGGGCGTATGTGGAATAAGATTACAATGGCACTGAGTTTAAAAAACAAAACATCACTACAAATCCATTTATGTGAAGTGTAGGAGACATGATTAGATTAAATATAATGGATGCACTGCAAACTAATTTACTTTTCACCTACAGCAATGTGAAGATGTGAAGGCAAATAACCAGTATAGTAGGAACTATTTTAAATAGAGAGGACCTTCAACCAGTAAATTACAGTACAACATATCACACTAATAATATAATACATATAATATTCTTATTCCCTATAACTATATCATCCCAACTATACTGGGTTCAGCTAATTTGCACATGAAAGCACAATCTGTGGAGACGTATATTTTTCCCCTTGAAATGAACCAATGTAACAAAAGAGTCCATCGCTTAGAGGAGAGTCGACATCGTAATTTGTGAAATGGTGTTAAGCACGTCATTACCTGAAGGGATTGTTTTTAATCCACTACTGCAGTTAATCAGGTTGTTCTTGTTTCTTTGCTTAATTACATCAGTGCTGTGGTGTAACCCAGTCCCTGCAAATACTACCATGTGACACAGCACATGTTTCATTTTCTATTTTGGATCAGAGAAGATTAGGATGATTTTCTGTAATGAAATGATTGTCATCCATTTGTTGACAGTTCATGCCGAAATGTGTATTTCTTAAACAGATGAACAGGATGATGTTACTTACAAATGTACAAATCTAGACACCCCAAATGTAGAGTAGTTTCTAGACAATACTTCTCATCAGGGTCGCAGAGGGCTGTAGCCATTCACTGGCATCACAAGAGGCAGGGTACACCCTGGATAGGTCACCAGTTTATCACAAGGCTGACACACAGACACAACCGTTCACGCTCACCAAGAGTCACCAATTAATCCACGTCTTTGGACTGCAAATGAACCAGGAACCTTTTTGGTGTGCTAACCAGTGCTAGCCACTGCACCACCATGCCACCGTGGCCATATTTAATACCAAATTATATTTAAATGCAATCAATTAAAATGATTGTGGGTGGATTTATGCTTCTGAGTAAAGAATAATTGTGTGTCAAAGGCAACGTATGCTCTATTTCAGGTTTCAACTCTGAATATAAGTGAACAGAAAATAGTTTATAACTTTAACTTTGTTTAGTTTGGTATAAAAACAGAGACCAGCATGTGTTGTGGAATTGGCTGCTAAAAAACTAAACCACAAGACATCTTTTGTGTAAAACGTATTCCATTTAATTTTAATAAAAGTAAGAAACAGTCATAGAAAAGTAAAGTAAAAAACTCCTTCTGCTTACTAAATAGGCACCACAGTTCACTATCTGATTTTTTTTAGTTAAGCAACAGGAAACTAAAAACAAGAAAAACATCCTGAACAATAACATAATGAACGTTGGGGACAAAACAAGCAGTGAAGAACTGAGAAAAGAAGAAAATCCACAGCTCGTGATGCTTCACAAACACTGCCTGAGATAGAGGTGTGAGGGATTTTATTCCCATCCTTCAAAAAGATTTTCAAAGGTTTTTAGGACAGTACTTTTGCTCAAACCGGGCCACGTCAAACTTCCGAAGGCAGCCTTTGTAGTTCATGTAGCGGATCTTTCCAAAAACAGGCCTCTCCGCCCAGCCCTGGTCATGGATGCCACAAATAGACCACATACAACCTAGAAGCACGGTGAAGAGGGCATGAATAGGTCAGGAAAATAAAAATCGGTGACACACTTGCGCAAATGAGAATTTGAATTCATGTCCTCACCGACAAAGCCGTTAGGGTCCTGGCCATCCAGCGAGTAGCGATCGTTTAGGTACAGAGCGATTGAGAGCGCCTCCTCAGGTGATGAAGTCCACTCCAGGATCTTTTTGGCCCAGTACATCCTTATGAAACCGTGCATCTTCCCCTCTGTGACCATCTGGTACTAATGGAGACATGCAAATAAAAGCAGTAAGAAGCAAAGCTTAACACAGACTTGCGAGCAAATGTGTTCATTAAAAACATAATTAGGACACAGTGAGACGTGCTTTGCACCTGAGCAGCGTTCCACAGTTTGTCGTGTGTTTTCGCTTTCTCCAGCTGTTCACGTGTGTAGATATACGGCCTCTTGTCTTTAGCGTGATCTTTCAAAGTCTTCTGAGCCCACTCATACGCTCCTGAGCACCACACACATATAATTTAATTTTAAAGAAACAATAATAAAAAACAGCAAACAACAAAGAACTCCTGGAGCTTTATCATTTAATGGGATCTGGACTGACCCTCCACGCTGTCATATTTCTTGTTGTAGAAGCAGAAGTTGTCAGTCAGCTCCCTGCGCACCACCAGCTCCTCGATGAAGGAGGAGACGGACTGACCAGTGTTCTTCCCACTGCGCTGAACTTGCAGCGCCACCCGCTGGGCTGACAAGTGGCCTGATGGGAGAGATGGTTGAAGAGGATGAGAGAGGAAGCAGATAAAGATGAACAGAATGAGGAGGCAACAATGAGAGGACATCTTTCCCAGTTCAGTGTGGTATGAGGAACTTTCATAGCTAGGCTCTTCTGTGATCGAGGTCATCGGGCTCGTTCACCTTGAACTCAACTGCGGATGTGGAATATGCTGATGCTTGTGAAGGCCATCCAACCTTTTCATATACCTCGCAGAGGTGAGTGTGACAGCAGCCTTGAATGGTAAAAGATATCAAGTGGTCTAATGGTGGTGTCTGTTTACAAGATATTATATATATATATATATATATATATATATCATATATAAGAAATATGTAGTGGACTGTATAGTGTTTTTTTCTGTTTTGAAAGGAGAAACCGTTTGAGGATCTGCTATCTGTCAGAATTCTGAATGTTATAATGGAAATATAACAGATACAGTACGAGTACAGGTTTAAGGAGGAACATCAAAGCAGTTTTTAAAGACGAAGTAACAACCTGATTTAAAAGGGCACTGCACAAAGCGTAAATTTAGAGAGAACACGTCCAAGATTTCCAAAAGACCACATCACACTTCTCCACTTCCAGTCAGTAGTACTTAGCTGATGAGCTCAGGTCCAGAGAAGTTGGTGGTTTTTCTGGGTGTTGTTGAAACATGACTTTCACTTTGCACATTAAGAGTCTTGGGGGACAGCAGGAGCTCAGTCTGTAGGTACTTGGCTTGGGAACCGGAGGGTTGCGGTTCAAGCCCAGCATGGACCAAAGTATGGAGAATGAACTGGTAGCTGGAGAGGAGCCAGCTCACCTTCCTCAGCAAGGTACACCTAACTGATCCCAGAGCGTTGCTCTGTGTGGCTGCCCATCACTCCACCATCTCTCCACATTTGCATGTCTATGAGCCCTTTCTGTGTGTTGCAGTCGAGCATTGAGAGACGTTCTTTAACTGTTGGACTGTTTGCCCATGTGATAAACCTTGTCCTATCTTTGCCTGTGAACGACTGAGCCGTTTTTAAAAAAAAAAAAAAACAGCCCACAACTTTCAGTCTTTTGTTGTTCCAGCCTCAACTTTTCCAGAAGTGGCTGCATGCATCACATTCATAATGAGTATATATTTACAAAGAATAATAAAATTCATCAGTTTGAATATTAGATATATTGTGTTGATATTCTTGTCTGTATGCAACTGAACTGAGGTGAAATGCAAATCATTGCATTCTGTTTTTTTACTTTTACAGAGCCCAAAACGTGTTTGTTGTACAGATAAAGTGTATTTAGTCTTTTTGGAATCAAAAACAAGCATAAAATTAGTAACTGAGTTGTCAAAAGACTATAACTTGGACAAGGCCTTGCATACAAGAGGATACTGTGAGCATAAAAATGTGTGACGTCAATTTCATCTGTTGAGTAAATAGAGGGAGCACCAATATTAATCCTTGTGGAACACCTTTATCAATCATTTGGGGACTTGAATTTAAGCAACAGCCAATAGTTGTTTGGGTCACAAGTGTGGAAAAGTGAAAAGAAATATGATAAAGAGATAATAAAAGAGTAAATCTGGGAACTTAAAATAACAAGTACAATAAACAATAAAATAACATAGTAATCAACGTAACAATAAAATTCACACAACTTAACTACTGACCAAAGCGGATCCAGGGGGAGAGCTGGCTGAGTGCTGCGGCATTTGGATCGTTCCGTTGGGTTTCAAACAGTTTAAGGCGTACATCGATGAAGGACTCCAGCATTTCCACTCCTGCCTTGGTGCCCGGTTTAGCCCACTCTGGCTCTCCGACTGTTCTGTCAACGTCCAGGGAGGCTTGATTTTTTCCCCAGTCTACTGGCTGTAAGGGGACGGTGGGAGAAAAAAAAAAAAGAAAATTTCAGCAGAGGTCACAGCTGACAGTGATGTGCTGAAATATACACTGGTTTTATAGGGAAGTACAAACTTCAAAAGAGGTGAAGAAAGTTCTGAGGCTTTCACCAAGCTTACGTTATCAAGAGGCTCAAACCAGTGAATGGCATATCAATCACAGCACTGCAGTGCGAGCACACACTGCTGTAGCTTCAATATCTAGAGCTGGGAAGGATATTTCAACTTTTGGACAGTCAAAAAAAGTCGACTGTTTATATTCATTCATCAATAAATAATGCGCAGCAGCTGAAGTTTGAAAGGAAGTGTTTTATTGCAGCAGGGTGCCTTCCAAACTCCCCGTCCAAAAGCTCCCTGACAGCCCACTTTTCCTTGTATTGATCTTGGAGAACATTAAAAAAAAAAAAAAAAAAAAAAAAAGAAAGAATATTTTTACATATTATGTCTTAACTGATCCAAACGTCCTTGAAACATAAAAGCAAACACTTTCTTCTGCTTGCAATAGCATGTTAGGAGCTCTCTGATATTAACCTTTATTTACTATACGAATGTGTTGCTGCAGCACTTACTTTGGCGGTTTTTGTTGCTGTGTAAGGATGTTTCTCTACAAGAGGAAAATCAGTCAGGAACTCTGGCAACAGTTTGGTGATTTTTCCTCTGATGGTCCTGGCAGCGTACTCAAGTTTAGGTGATGCTTCCCAGCAGGGAACAATATTGTGGGCATCAACCTGTAAAATGAAAATGAGGAGTTTAATGAAGAAATGCTGATAGCACGAATAAAGGCATTACACATAAAATGAGATGGGGGGTCATTTACATTGGTTTTCATATTTCTTTCTTCATGAACAAACATGATGAGGACAACAAGTAACACAAGGAAGTAATCAGGGAAAGACAAGGGAGAAAGCAAACAATAATATCCAACAGCAAGTACCCAGGATACAGAGCATCCTATCAACACTTGAGGTTGTACCTGTATGACGGGAATGTCCTTTGGAAGCTTCTTTTTAACGTCCTCCAACCACTGCAGTCGCTCTCTGAGGGGGGAGAAGTCCGTCACCACAGCCCCCAGGCTGCGGTCTGACACAAAACCAGGGAGGACGTCCCCCGCTGCACCATGCAGCAGATGGAACTGGATGTCCAAGGCTTTACATTCCTGTTTGGTGCCGGCAGAGCAACAAAGTGTTAAGTATCTGAACCACAAACCGCTGAAGAACACCCATGATCACAATGTACTTGACTTGTGTGACTTTTAAATGTCCCAAAACCTTCAACCATTACACATCTAATGTTACCTGTAACAACATCTATACTCTGAAAAGAAACATACTAGGAAGCTAACTGTTTGATTTTTTATTACCCACTTAACTAGAGCTGCAAATAATAATTTTCATTATTGATTAATATGTAAAAAAAAAAAAAAAAAAAAAGTTTCCTCTTAATCGATTGCCATTTAGTGTTATAGAATAATCAAATTGTCTGTCACAATTACCCAGAGCCCAAAGAGTACATCTTTATATTTCTTACTCCTACCATCACTTTAAGTAAAGCAGCAAATTGTGATATTTTAGAAGCATTAAAACTTTAAAAACAGATTAGTTTGCTCTCAATAAAATAATAAAATACCTAATAAAGGACTTTATAATTTCAGCTCAAACATCACATTTAACAAATAAAATGTCAGAAATGACAAATGCTCATCTTGGGCTATCAGATATGTATTCTGTTAAGTTACCAGATCCTAAACATATGATTATATCAAATGAAAAAAGACATCAATACATTCATGTAGAGCCTGAAAGTGCTTGGTAGTAATATTTGATCTGCTTCATGTGCTAATGTAATAAATGAAATGAGATCGACAAACTGACTAATGCACGAATTTACAGCTACGCTCAAAGATTCATGAAGTCACTACCTTTGCGACTTCTTCCAGACCTTTCAGCATGAAGCTGTAATGTCTCAGTGTGGACAGCTCTGACTTTGGGACAAACAGGCAGACACAGACGTGCAGAGGAAGGTTCTCCTCCACAGCGAGCTGCTGAGCATGGATCAGTGCCCAATTATCTGAAACACACAAAACATGTTGCCAGTGGAGACATGGAGAAAATACAAGGCCAAACAGGGATCTCATTGCACTGCTTGTATTTGTTTACCTTGTACTCTGTGATCTCTTGACATCCAGTACAAGACACCCTCTGAGCCCTGCTTTATCTTTTCCGTGTCAGATATAACACGGAGGCGCTTTCTGTTGAATTTCATGTCCTTCTTCTCTGTCCTCTGCTGCTTCATGAGGTCCTGCAGCCAGCCACCAGTTTTCTCCTTCATGGGGGTCAACTTTTGCTGCTTAGCACTGGGCCCTTTAGCAGCAGCAGCAGCAGCAGTTGGCTTGCGTTTTTTGTCAGACATGATGGCTTGACTGGTGAATGATTTAGTCAGGCAGGAGAATACTGAGGTGGGCCTCGAGAATGTCCTTGGTGCAGAGGAATAAGATGAGCTGCAAGTAAACCACAATGAAAAAGGTGAAAAGCTCAAGACATTCACTCAAAACACTACAGACAGCAGAAATGACAAAACAACACTTAAACAACGTATGTTGGACTTAATTGTGAAAACAAAGCACAGTGTAGGTTTTGCATTAGAGGAAAATAACAGGACGATTTAAGAAGCTTCTCATTCAAATGCCGTTTAACATGCAACTTACCGCCTCCAAATGCAGCGCAACATACAATGACTACAACTTTGCGAGAAGTAGCTTGAAGCTAACCGACAGGAATCACAGACGAAGCGGCTGTAGAAGTCCAGTTAGGAGAAACACGTCGGCGGATACCGCATTTCTCTTTAAACTACCGGTTACACGAGGACGTAGGTATTTAGGTTTTGTAACACGGTTTTTGTTGAATTGAACTACAGTTCCCACAATGCAAACGGGACGCGGTCATGGCGCATGCGCGGCGCTGTTTACGTTCGGGGGAGGGTCGTGTTGGTTGTAGCGTAAGCTAGCCTCTATAGGGACGAACTGCTGGCACGGCAGCCAGCGATCACTGCTTTTCCCCTTTCACCCGGGATTGTTTGTCGTGGTTTTAAAGTATGAACAAAGATGATTTTACAGCAGGGCGGGGGAGGAGACCAGCGATACCCGATAAAGTGGACATGTCACTAGGTAAGGTCCCCTAACATGAACGATATAAAAATAGAGTACTGCGCTAATGTTAGCTAACGACTAACAACTGGTGGGAGGTTGTCAGCAGCCAGCCAGCTAAATTGATCCTGTTTGGTCATTCAGACGTACTAATCAACTACTGTTTGTATGTTTCGATGTAAACAGATGACATCATTAGGTTGAACAAAAAAGAGCAACAGCTAAAAAGGAGACAGGCGACTGTGAGCCGTCGACCAGTGAAGAAGAAAGGCCGTTTAACCCAAGGAAAGGGGGCTCCGTCAAGGACTGCCGGACCAGTCCAGAGAGGTTAGTTGTTTCCTTTAGTGGTAACCTTTACAATATTTCTCTGTCGAAAACTCCTCCGTGCTTGTGTGTGTGTGTGTGTGTGTGTGTGTGTGTGTGTGTGTGTAATATCGCTAATATTACCTCTACCAGGAGGTGGCGTGTCCCGAGGAGGTGGAGGTGGTGGTGGTGGTGGAGGAGCAGGAGCAGGAGCAGGAGCAGGAGCAGCACCTAAATTAAGAAACAGACGGCTCCCTCCAACACTGGGTCGACGGCGGGGTCAAGGGGTTATCACAGGACTGGCAGCGAGGAGGCCGGCTGCTCTGTTGAAACGAGCCGGGACATTTAACAGAGCGTCAAGGGTTCAAATCAACCAGGTAATGGAGGACATGCTGGAGTGCAGGCTACTGGTAGCAGGCCTAGCTATTGTAGACAGCTGGCACCACTGGTGTTTAATGCATAGATGTTAATGTGGGTCCATAACATTAACTGAATCAAATATATAAAAGAACTTTAGCTCAGAACATAGTGATCATTGCTAAAAAAAAATAACTCTGTGTATTAGAGGACGAACTGAGAAAGGATGCTGAAGCTGTTTGCATATCCTTCGTGCCTCCCTCTTCAACCTACCTGTCTTTCAGTAGTCACATTAATAATCTTCAAGCATAGGTGTCAACCCTGCCGTACACGTTAGGTCGACAAAGTACATTTCTGCCTGCTGAAATTACAATTATAAAATGCATTGCATGCTGAAAAGAAAGAAGAAAAGCGGCCCAAAGATTGTAGAGTACAGTGAGCACCATGTGATGTTGCAATCGCAGCAAAGCTTGATCAACTTTTCAGAAAGCTTGTGCATTGTGATTAGTTACCTTGGTAACCAAAGCAAGTCTTGCTTGCCCAGTCTACTACGTGCAAGCACGCCCAACAGGCCGTACTCCTCCTGCTGTATTGACCTGGACCTGCTTGATCATCATAACGCCCAAAGTTTTCACCGCATCCTGTCGCCTGGCAACAGACATCAGCGGCTGCCGGCTGACATCCAGGAACTACTGATAATAATATCAGCAGATGTGATTGGAATTTTGAACTACCACAGCCCACAACAGCAGTGTGTTTTGCACACTTGATATTCACCCCACTTGGGGATTCACTGACTTTTTCTTGCTCCTATTTTTCTAAAGCGAAAGAGATTTCTGATTTTAACAGATCTTCTACTTCGTATCTGCTTCCACTGCTTGTCTTACATTTATTTATACTGTGTCTGTCCTCCACTTTTCCAGAAAACACGACAGAAAACGAAGCCCTTCATTCAACGCCCTGAAGCCCAGTACAGGAAGCCAGAGGTACAGAGGCGGCAATACAGACAGCCCGATCCACAGAGAGGACAGAATGCAGCGCCGGTCAGGAGGCCATTTCAGCTGCAGCGGCGGTGAGAACACTTTTTCTATAACAACTCATGTACAGCCCTACAGGGCACGTAAACAAGGAGAATTGTGGGAATAGTGTCAGAATTCAAAGTCGGGCTAAGTAAGTATAACATCATACACAGCAGAGTATTTGGAGGTGTAGTCTTTTAAAGTAGAAAGATCTAAATTTAATAGACATTTTAATAGGCCTACATTCAATACACAGTTGTGTTTAAGTACTGTTTTTGTGTTGCATTCATGCAGACCACTGCCGCCTGTCCAGCAGACACAGAGGGAAGCACGCCAGGCCACGTTTCTTTTTCGCAGAGGACTCAAGGTGAGCGATGGCTGCGTGCGGAATTGAGAATTAGCATGCAGTATTACCTATCTGGTCTGGGCATTTTAAAACGCAAGCCAACTGACTAAATGTCAGTACTCACTGTGCATCTTCTTCATTTCCTCTGCACCGCATTACAGGTGCAGGCTCAAGTGCAAAAGCCAAGTCCTCGCACCCCTCCAGTCAGAACTCGCCAGTGAGTATTCTCAGACCTCCCAGAACTGCCTGTTTTACTGTGCATGAAATCACAATGGGGATATGAATCAATTGGTGGGGAAAGAAGACCATTGTTTGCCATTTTAGGGTCAGTGCCTATTCAGCACTTGTGTGATACAGTACAACTTTTTTTGTTTATCCACCAGATGGCGCACATCAACAACCAGCAGTGGAATCTTGACTGTTTCAATTGACAACCCCACAGCCAGGACTCAGCCCGAGTAAATATCACAAACGCAGCAGGATCTTCACACACACATCATGTCATTTAGGAAATAATTTCCATGGGCACAATTTTTTTTTTTGTCTGTAATAAGTCAATTTGTAAACACACACATTGTGGGCTTCATACTTTAGTCAGTGACTGACTGTGACTTCTTTTTAGGCCTCCCACCGCTTGGACCCTGCATCCCCCTGTCGTCCCCTCCGCTCCTGTCAAGGTGGAAACGGTGGAGAAGAAAATACCAAAAGGAGTGCCTCTGCAGTTTGACATCAACAGTGTTGGGAAACCGGTAAGAGCGCGCTACATGGACTTCTATATGGTCGAAATACTCAGGCGTAGAGCCGCTTTGTCTCATGACGGTCCTCAATAAACTGCATGAACATGTCTGTGGTGTCTCTCCGCAGCAAACATCGATGACCTTGAATGAGCGATTCCGCATCCTGAAAGATCAGCGCACAGCCACAGCACAAAGCACTAAAGGCAGTCGGTTTGTTACGGTGGGTTAGCCGACAAGAAGGCGGTGACTGCTTAATGCTCCGAAGCCCTTTTTGTCCCGCTCAGACCCACGCAGTGAACCCCACCTTTCTGACGGATGGGACGTGGCGACCCACTGATTGACTTTACTAACACGAGGGAGGCAAGCCGTGGGACAAACGAGCACAACTGCTCAAAACTGTGAGAACTCAAGTGTGCAAGTGTCAATGGAAGAGTTTGTTTCCAAAAAAATAAGTTTCCATTTATTGTCCATATTGTTGTTCTCCGCTGTTTGTATTGTGAATGTCCTACCGGGAAGGAAAGATGTATTTTCCTTTTCCTCCAACTGACTTGGAACTGTTGACACTATTATAAGCTTGGAAGTATTTCTTTTCAGAAAGGAGAAACTTTGCAAGGCTGGCACGTATGTTCTCAATAACCCTTTTTTGAATTTTTGAGAATTGTTTTGTAACGTTTCCTCAAATAAATGAGTTTCTCTTTAAAGATTCGGTAAAGCTTCAAATCACTTTGTAGCACAGGACTGCCTGTTAATGTTTTCATGTGAAGTAGAAACATTAACTTGCACTTTCTTTGTATCTCGGACACTGTGTCCTGGTGCGGGTGCAAGGATTTGTTCAAATTCACAGCTTTTACCACGAGCAATTTGAGCCTCCAGAGGTTGGCAGATATTTCAGCTAGTTTCCAGCGAACAGTAATAAGTTTCAAATGTCCGAACTATAAAATATTTTCCAATCTTGTATTATTGTGGAACTTTGTAAGAAAGGAAACAGACATATTTTGGAATCTGAATATTGCTTTTATTTAAATACATTAAAATTTGCAATGTAACAAAACTATTGGCATATGAAATTCAAACACCATTTAAATGAACAAAACATGGCTCACTTCATTTTTCTGTGACTAGTGTCAGTAACACTAGGTTATTTTTCTCTTTACCGACTCTGCATTATCCCTCCCCCCCCCCCACGCTCCCCATTTACACTGTTCACAGACTATCTTACAATAAGAGTGCTGAATAAAAATGAGGTAAGAAAGTGGTTTGAAGATTACAGATCATGCAGAACATGCTGAACAGCAACAAAATATTTGTGAAGGAGGAAGTAACAAACAAAAACAACAACAACAAAAAAAAAAACATACATGTGTGCATTTAAAAATAATCAATTTACACAGCTTTGCATCTTTGGTTACAAAGTAGGTTGAATGATTTCACAGCTTTCCCCCCCTGACCCCCATCAGGAAAAACATGGGGGAAAAAAACACGAAGGAGGAGGGTATGGCAATACTAATTCACTTTTAGAGTAAACTACCAACAGAATTGAATCTTCAAATACCTTCTGCAGGCCCACCTTAAGATTTGATGACAACGGGTGAAGAGTCACCCATCGAGGCTCTTAATACTTTATACTATACAAAAATGTACATTCATACTGGATCTTGACTTGAGCAATAAGTTGGCAATTGCAGAGTAACATTTGAGTTAGTGTTAAACGTTTGTCAGAATTGATGTGTTTGTTTTGCCGCCATCTTTTAACGATTAAATATAAAGCATCGCCCCCTGGGAAGTATGGCCAATCTGTTGCAATGCTGTAAAAGAATAAAGGAAACAAGTCACCGGGCTACTGTTAAAACAGGTTTCATGAAATTGTTCATTTATAGCAGCCCTGTAATAAATAAAACACTTAACAGTAGAACTCAAAAGACTGATGCAAGGGTTGGACTTGATGTAGAAGTAACGGCAGAGGTGTGGCGCTCCGAAAAAAACCCAAAACAGACTCTCTCTCCCACTTCTTACTTTACAACATGAAACAGCAAGGCTAAAAATACCCCTTTACCCACTCAATTATCTCTCGTTTAAAAAAATAATCGCTCTCTTTGACAATCACTCCTGTTTGTCCCTTATGTGAGGTGATGAACCTCCCTCCCTCCCTTTCCACACCCACGCTCTGAGCAGGTTTCAGGTCAGGTCGTAGGCCCAGTCTGGCTCAGTCCTGGTCCAAGAAAAGACATCCTGTCCACAAGCTTGGACCCAGCAGTCGACCAATCCGGGAACAAAGCCAAGATGGGGGAGAAGAAAAAAACACCCTGACCTTCCCTGACACTCTACACACACTTTCTCTGTCAAACTCTCTCTCTCTCTCTCTCTTTTGATGATTGCATTAACACTGGAAAGGCCCACAGTACAGATGCATACACACTTTCATTACACAGTCACACTTGCTTCTAACCCATTCTGACACACACACACACACACACGAGCACTGTACTTTGTGGTCAAGCTGGTGGCTAAGAAGACAAAGTTTTTTTTTTCTTCTTTTAAATTTCACATACACTAAATTGTAATAAGTTGTAGAGAAGATGCTCTTCTTTTTTCTTTTCTTTTTTTCCTGCCCTGTGCGAAGCAGGGCAGATGCACTTCAAGCGGAGGTGACGTTGGGTTGCAGTTGTTGTTGGCTGGGATCGAGCTGAGTCTGGAGCTGCTGGGGTTTGGGGTGGTGCTGGAGCTGGGGGTGTGACTGCGGCTGTGGCTGATTCTGCACTTGTTGAAGCGGAGGCTGGGCCTGCTGTGGAGGCTGGGCCTGCTGCGGAGGCTGGCTGAGTCCTTGCTGGGGAGGCGTGGTGCCGGAGCTTGTGGCCGACTGGGTGGACAGCTGAGACAGCTGCTCGCTGTTGGCCAGAGATTTCAACACGGCGTTCTCCCTCTCCAGCACAGAGTTCCTCTCGTACAGCTCCTTGATCTGCTCCTTTAAGACCTCCACCTCTTCGCGCACTGCATACATCAGATGGCTTTTCACCAGGTCCTGCAGGAGGGGAAGAGCGTGACATAACAACATATAAGGACCTGACCAGCGGCAGCAGAGTCACAAGGGAGCTGATTTGTCATCAGCTTGAGTGAAGCTCAAGGCTACATTTGTTCAAGTATTTATTCTAGCTGTATGTTCAGTGTGTGTTAATGCTTTAAAGCAAACAGACACATATTTAAAAAACAAAAAAACAAAAACGCAGACATAAAAGGAATTACCAAGATTATAAAGATGAACCCAAAAGACTTTAATTTAGAAAATGGCATGCACGATCAGTTATTAAAAAGGATTACTCACCATTGCCTGTTCAATTTTATTATCAATGGCAGCGACATTGGTTCCAGAGGCCCTGTGAGACAGAAAAGACAGATAAGGTCATGTCAGGAGTGATTGTTTTCATACTTTTCTGCTTTCTTGTCAAATCAGAAATATGCAAATGAATGATAAAAGAAATAAAAACCCCCAAAACAGACAAAACACTGGTGCTCAATGAATCAAACAACCCACCATCGTCTCGCCTCTGATGTGGGGCTGATCATATAATATAACCTTGTCACCGCTCTTACCATGTACCATCGTCATACTATGTATATTACAACTCCTATCTAGGTCAGGCCCCTGGCTGTACTGGGCAAGTGTGAGTTGGTGTTTCTTGAAAACGCCATATTCAGAGTAGGTGTGGTCATGTCTGCAATGACTGCCAGCAACCCCAAACAGGTATAAAGACACATTAAAGCATTATATATGTGTATGCACAAGACACATATTTATGATGACCCAATTTCTTTGGTCCAACGACTTGAAACCCATCACGAATTAGGCGCATGTCGCATGTCTCATAGTACATGTATGTGTGCACATACTTCATGTAAGCAATGCATTCAATTTTAGTTTGATACTGCGCACATTGATTAAAAACAAACAAAAAAAAAACAAAACACCAGAGTTCACCTTTAGAAATACTGAGATTATTCAAGGAAACTTTACAATCCTATCAAATAAAGGCTACTTCTAATAAATCACAGATGACTCCAAACCTTCATAAACTACAGATTTCAGATCATTTACCATCAAACAAAGTAGACCAACAGTACTCTTCCCCTCTACGATATCTGCACGTTTTCGCTTCAGCTGTGGCCGCTCCCGCAAGAAGCATGCGGTCTGCGGGCGGGCAGAGCTCGGCGGATCACCGGCCTCCTTTCGTTTACCTGCGGCGTGTCCGACAGGAGAGCGGCGGCTCGCAGGTCGCGTGTCGGGTCGGGTCCCCGGGGCAGCACGGAGGTTTGTAGGAGAACGTGCACGGCATGGCGCTGACTGCTGCCGAAGCTACATGGGTCACGACGGGGTAAAAGAAAGGGGGCACCGCAGCGCACCGGAGGCGGTTTAGTGAGTTAATGTGGCCACATTTAGAATAATGAAACACGAACCGACGGGTGGAGGAGTCAAGAGGGGCTGACAGGAGGCGGAGAGTCATGTCAGACATGTCCGCTCCGCCCGCTTCGTAGTAACTGTAGTAACTGTACTATACGGAGGCCAACTCGTGCCACAGTTTCTATCAAATAAAAAAGCATGTAAAAAATTATATGTGTTCTTAAAACGTTTTTAATTGGTCAAACTCTTTATTTATTTATTTTCCAAACTTCCCCGAGACAAATGTTTTAAAAAACTGTCTACTAAAAGTGATGGTTAAAATCAAACTAAAGTCGTCAAAGGTTTTTTTTTGTTGTTGTTTTTTTTTGAAACCACGTGTTTAAAATAATTAATTTAATAGTATTGAAAGTACAGAGCTACAAAAAATAGAATCTACAATCAGATTTTCACCCCAAGGCTGCACAATGGGGAAGAAAGTTGATTAAAAGTAATCATTTTTTAATTAATTCTGAATTATTTATACAAATGTATTAAAACCAGTACTCAATGCAGTTCATAAAAACAAATCCCATTTTGTGTGCTTGGAGCAGTTTCATCTTTAGTATACCATGACACTACTAATTATAAATACATTTAAGTTTAAATTTATGGTATTGTAACAACCTTAGTACAAACAGCATGCATATGTGTTTGGAGTTTTATGGCCTGACAGGCATTAATAACAACAGTCTATAGGCAGTGACTTATGGTGATAATGTCTAGCAGCTGTTGCGTATCATGATCCCCATCTTAGTTTGGCGCAGTAGCTTCCAACATTTGCGAATTATCACATAGCACTAAATATAAAACACAACTGAGGGTGTTAGGACATTAACAGGTATTTGTTCAGGATCACTAACCTAACTGAAATTCATCCTCCAGCAACCACGACCAAATTTTGTGCCAATGAACAATCCAGTAAATGGACCACTGGGGTAAAGTAAAGTAAGTAAACGCAGTAAGGATTCATCCCCTCGAGACCTTGAATATCTACACCAAGACATTTCACACAAAAACTCAGGGTGGTGCTACATATGTACAGTCAGGTATTAACTAACAATAGAACTAATAGCATGGCATACATAAAGTACACGAGTAAAAAGACAGTAAATAATTAAATAATTTCTCCACCAGAGGGCACTGCCAAGCTTGTTTTTCCAATAGTTGAACGGAGTCCACTCAAGACGTCTGCAACCGGGCATGAGGTTGACTACAGACCCCCCCCCCCACCCCCCACCCCACCCGAGGACACGATGTTCTGTTCTTCAGCACCATCCAGCTGATGTGTGTGTGAGGTGAGCGGAAGCACTCAGTAGATTGTTATCGGCGAGCAGGTCCAGGGGAGGAACGCTCCCCATACCTCTGCTGTAATGAACACTGTCACTCACATCCCTCGTCTTACACCGCTGCCTTTGATCAATGTCAGATATGACAGGGCCTTACATGAGCTACATGCGAGCACTTCACATGATGAACAAAGCTGACGCGTTGACTGAGATACACGCGGTGTCATTCAGCCTACAGAGATAGACAGGCGCGCACACAATACAAAAGAATGTACAGCTGTCAGTACTCGTGCGTTAGTATCTCGTTCTCCCTGTCATAGACCACTTTATGTGACCCCCCACGAGTGGTTACATAACCAGGAAAAAAAACAGCATCAACCTCAGCTTCACCCTGTACCAAATGTGTGTTTAATTTCAACGAGGCGTCACACACACACACACACACACACACACACACACACACACACACACACACACACACACACACACACACACACACACACACACACACAGGCCCTCCTATAGTTTTCCACCCTAACAGGAGTTTTCAATAGGCCTGTGCCCAGAGGAATCTCTCACTCTATAAAGTACAGACCCTGAGTGGACTCTCTGGGCTACACCCTTGTTGCTTCACTAGTTTCTTCAGACAGTACAGACAAAAACACGCTCTATCATAATCACACTCGTACACACGTTGTATATTCAGCGCAGGCCTGTGTTATTATTAAGTTATGGCCCAAAGCTGCTGAACTTGTTCAAACCAGTTTTCAAAAGGCCGATTCACACATTTCCCAAACAGTTTTTTCTACTTTTAAAAAGTTAAATAAAGAGCATGCACTTCTGTACAGACTTTTTTTTTTTTTTTTTTTTTAAACCCACAGTGACATCAACTTCCAAATAAGAGATTTGAATTCAGTTTGTGAGCTGCTGCAAGTTCACAGCCAATGAAAGGAAGATGGAAGAAGATGCAGTTTGGCTGCATTTCCACCCGTCCTCCAATAATAACTACATCATTTAAACACACCTATGTAATAACAATAATAGCGGTGATCATAAGAACTTTTTTTATATATATATATATATATATATATATATATATATATAGCGCCTTTAAAAACAGAGCTTACAGTACAAAGTGCTTTTACAGACAAAGCAAAAGCAGGATATTTGGAAAGCAATATAACAGAAAGCAAAACAATAAGGCCAAACAAAGTGAGGCTAAATTCAAGTTAAGAAGTTAAACAAGAAGACAAACAATGCAGAAATGCTAAATAGGTTTTAAAAAGCGATTTAAAAAAAAAAAAGTCATTCTGTGAGTTTCATCTCCTCAGCTGGTCGTTCCAAAGCTGGGGAGCCCTGATGGCTCAGTCACATTTAGATTTAAACATTGACTTAAGTCCTCCCTGTGGATCTATGAAGGGGTCAACATCTCTGCTATTTAGCCTAAAGCCAGACCCAGATATGGTTGGAATGTGATCAGTGAAATCTTAAAATCAACTTTAAAATGAACAGGAAGCCATGATGGAGAATGATATGATGTATGTTAAAACCAGCAAGAACCCTATTTAGATATTTCACTTATTTACTGTATAACTGAAAAATTTGGCTCCGATTAGACCAATTAGGATAATGTACAATAATAATTAGCCTATTAACTTGTATTAGCAAATTGTGTGTGAATGAAGTATATGAAGAATTATAATGTCACATGTTGTGAGTAAGACGAATATTTGGCTCGGCAGCTGACTATCAAGAGGGGCTGTCCTTGCCAACGATCCAGTTTCAGATGTTGGGGATATGCAGCGACGACTGTCTTGTTTACATAACTTAACTAATGAGAGCTGGAGAGACAAACAAAGTGAACCAGGACAGAGATGAGACAGATGGGAAAAATTAAGAATGGGTGCCAGTTGTTAAGATGTTGTAAAGGCAGCTGTTCTGGAGACAAATATTCTAAGAGGACTCGCACAAGAGTGTTTCTGGATGTTGACAATAAATAAACGCTCCCCGGATTACAGGAGTAATGAGCCATCCGGGGAGGGGAGTTTTTGGCCCGTACCTCATGTGAAGAGCATTACCATTTCCCATAATGCAATTTGATATATTCAAATCAAATTATCGAAATTGTTGCAGAATAGTTTTCTGCCAGTCGACTACTCAACAAATTATTTCAGATTTTTTTTTCATCTACGCTTGACAGCGATACTGTGCTGTAGTTACTTCTCCTAATGACTGTGAATGACCTCACTGCTGTTAAAGCAGTTGGGTATTGAACCATTTTCTCTTGAGGTTTTCCTTCAGCTGGCTTCAGTGGAGGTAACAACAATGTGATGGAACAACACTACGGAGATCAAACCGGAGAATAAAAGGAGAGGAAAACTCAAAACACCCACGTGTATCGTCACTGGGACACGTGACAGCCCAGTGATGAGTTTGTAACTATGGAGACTTGAAAACATCAACAATGCAATAATACCTCTCATAGCATCTGAGATTTTCATACAGCCCGGAGCCAAGATTTGGATGATAAAGTGTAATTCTGCTTCCTGGAGTCAAAGTGGATAAAGATGATTTGGTTAAATCGCGATGGTTTGGGCGGCCACGCTTTACTTCAGCTGCAAATGTACTAGTTACATGGAGGGAAGCAGGAATAACAATTGAGCCAAAACCATATTAGGACACCATCTGGTGCCCCAAGTAGAACTTCCAAGAACAACTGGCACTGGGGGGAGATTTTTGGAAACCTCAACATGACTGAGTAGTGTTTTGGGGCTCAAGAGCGAGTGTGCCTGGTTAAAGCACTGCTCCTGACACACATGATCTTGTTTAAGCCTCTAGATCTCATGTCAAAGCCAAGAACTTGTTTGAGCACCTGACTTCAATACAAAACATGCTGCATGCATGCTAAAGCCTCGTCCTGTTTTTCCAGCGTTACAAAGCAAACAGTATATAGTGTAACTGATGTAAGTAAGGTCAAGCCCTGCAGGGCAAAGGGCTGGGCTGAGATGAAACAGAATGCTAATGAGGGTTTGAACTTACTTTGCCACTGATTACGCAACTGAACGCCTCTGTAAACTTCACCTTCTGCATTAACATGAGTGACGTTTATAAGCTCTGGGTAGAGTTTGGTGGTTCGCATACAGTTGTTAGCTATAAAATAGGAATGTCAATAAAAAAACTCCATTAGAGGCAGAAAAGTTTACACTTACACGGAGCGTGGACACGCCGAGCAGTGGGCGTGAATAAGTCATCTGAACATCGAATAGTTGTCATTACTCGCCTCTGGCAGAACTGCTGGCATATTTAAGAGCAGTAGGTTTCCTTCAGTAAAAACAACGCCAAGTCTATTTATCTCCTCAGACATGATAAGGCAAGTTCAGAGCTTCAGAGGAGAGGGCTGATCAAATGCCCAAGGACAACAGGTGCACAAGACAATCTTACCTTGACACTTGTGATGCACAAACACCTCTAATCTTAAAGCGTAAATCCAGATCTTTATTGTTTACTTGATCTCTCTGAGTATGTAGCTTTGTACAGGGCCTGCTGACAGTAAAATCAACACCAAAAGTACAGAGAGCATATCAGATGTGCATATACAATTTACTTTCAATTTGATCCGAGACAACTTCCACAGTTTGTTACTTTACTTTACAGAACTGCGCTTGTTACGGGGTGTCAGCTGTCAAGCCAGCAGAGAAGAAATGAGGAAGCGCTAAAGCAACAAACTAGAAAGTATCAAAACTGTTGGCATGGTCGGACTCTGGCCTAATTACAGAGTGAACAACAGAAACGTCTTATGCGGGCTTTGTTTCTGATGTTTACATTTTTGTACCGGGGCCAACAAGACAAACGCAGCTCTATAATTAAGCAACTGACGACTTTGGATGGTAAAGATAAGAAGCAAACTAAACCAAACATATGTACACAAGTTAACAAGCTTGAAGTAGAATTCAAAATCAAATTAAAGTTGGGTAATTTTGCATATTTTTAAACAAGACAATGAGTCTATAGCCTAACTTGATTATTATTACGATGCTAACGTGCTGATGTTTAGCATGTATCCCATGTTCGTCTTAGTTTAGTATGTTAGCATGACAACGTTTTCCAATTAGCATTAAACACAGACTATAGCTGAGGCTGGGGATGTCATTGGTTTTGCAGACGTTTGGTCTTCAACCAAAATAAGAAAGAAAGATGAAAAGCTGAGGCATCGCTAAAGTTATGACTTTACTATTCCTGTGGGAGACACGAATGTGTGTTCATGACAATCTGCAACGGTCAAAGCAAAATCAAGTGGACCTCATGTGGGGGCTAGAGGAAAGGTCAGGAGATCACTAAAGTTAGCTGACACTTCCTCTGGGAGCCACAAATATCTGTATCACATTTTCATGACACTCCATCAAATACTTGATATTTCAGTCTAGACCAAAGACTGGGAGATGAATCAGGACAATAAAAGTAACAACTCAAGCAATTCTGGTGTGGTTCTAGTAAATTCAGACCTTGGACCCCGGAATGTCAACACATATATGTACACTTTGCTAAAAGTTGGTCAATTCAATTGTTTTATATAATGGAAGTTTTTTTTCTTTTCGATGAGGAGGAAAGAAAGAAAAACAGACAGAAGGGGATGACATACTACAAAAGGTCCCCTGCCAGAAACATGTGCCAACTGAGCCACGAGGATGCCCATATGGGGGACTTTTATTTTGACAGTGCAGTCTTCTGCATCTGTCATAGTTCTACTGTGCAGCCGTGACGCTGAAACAGAAACAGCTCCCTGTAAACAAAAATGAGTATATTAAAAGGTAGGTTTTCTTCACATATATACTTTTTTTTTCTTTAAATACATTTTCTCAACATTGCAGGGGAGGCTGATGTGGTCTGACATAAGTTCCATATAGGGACTTGATTGTGATTTTCACTAAAATGTCACATTTTCTCTTTCACTACCTCTTCTATGACTTCATCTTGGTTGCCTCGGACATGATCCCAAATAAACGTGAATAAGTGATCAAGGGTCAAAACCAAAGGCCATCGCCATGATCTACCAAACACAGAGTCTCAAACAAAGCCCTGGTTATCTTTGCTTCCATGGAAACAAAAGCAGCCCTTGGCAGGACAGTGTATCCACAACAAGACCACTCAAAAAAAAAAAGAAAAAAAAAGAAGTGAAGCATGGGGCCCATAACAGTACTATTTGTGCCATTCTACTGCCTTGTGTTGAGAGCGGAAATCACCTAAAATTGGAGCAAAACATTGAACGAATAGGACTAAACAGATATTGAACTTAACACGTCTCAGTTTAGATCATAAATTACCTGCGTCTATAAACCCAGCAGCAGATGGACTAAAGTTAGTTAGTGTGTGTGTGCGCATGTGTGTGTACAGTCCCTCAGTGGCTGGTGATGGTGTGTCAGCTGTATATTTCTCTAAAAACAGTTTCATTTCCTGTCACTCAGATATGGTTTCACTTGCTTCCTTTTTTCATTTTAGTAAAAGGCATCATAAGGATGTTGAGGGCACTGTCTCGCTCGGCGGTGACAGGGTGACAGGTTTTTGTGTCTGCGTGAACTCGAGGCCACACACTGCAGCAACTCATTTTTAAGTTTAAAAGCTCATCGCAGATTGGAAAGTGGAACTGCGAATAAAAGTGAATTCAAGAACCAGGCCGTAATCAGGCTGTTATTTGAATCCTGTGTTACAGACAGCATGCACACACGCTCTTCAGCCTTCTTGATTCACTTTAAAACCAACAAATTTTCACTTCTAGCAGTCGTATTATTTTCATAGAGACTAATGACTGAAAGCAACATGAGCAGTCAGATTTTGAGACAGGTGATAAACAAACTGGGAATAATAAAATCATGACCAGAAGCGCCTGTTCAAAATGTCTGTTAGACTGAAGCGCTACTTCCTGCTTCAGCTTTGATCATCTCGTCTGTGCTTATGGGGCCTAAAGTTCCACACCACGATGGACAATTAGCAGGAATAAGTTAGGTCTTTCCTTTGTTTCTTTTCATTTCCAAATAAAAAGTGAAGACCCAGCTCTTCGGAGAGTACCTCCTCTCCTAGCACTGCCAACAACTGGACATGATAAGTCTATCCCACTTCTACAACTGTCACTTGATTCAATATGAGTAGTACTTACACGCCCTTCTCACATTGTACTTTGATTGTTTTACTTTGGATAAAAGCCTCAGCGAAATGTCTAAATGTAAAAGTAAAACAATTAGTCAATTCATCGATTAGTCGAGTGACAGAAAGCTTAAATTTAAAAACAATATTTATTCTCTGCCTCTGTTTTATATACCAGGAAAAACACTAGATTTTAGAGGCCAATATTGATTCAGATATTTGATATTTACAGTAACAATAGTTATTTTCATAACATGGACAAAGATCTTTTATTCTGATTCCCTATATTAGTTTTTTTTTTTTTTTTTTATTATTAATTGTGACCAAGACATATACTAAGCAAGACATTTAACAGCTACCCAGTACTCTCTGAAACCTTGTTTGGCATTTCTGTGCTGCAATTTTTGTGTTACTTATAGTTTAAGTATGTGTGCAAATACAGTGCAATTGGCTATATAGTATATTGTTCTGAGCGATTTATCTGTCCAGTTCTGTTTTATATCATTGAAAAAGTGATTATTTATAAAAAAAAAAAAAGAAAAAGCTGTACTATGTTAACTTGTTTATATAATCTGTTGCTCTGTATGACCGCTTGTGTTACTTGTCTTATTGGACTATGTTCTATTGTTTGTCTCTGCATCAAAACAATAGAGATGGTGGCCAAACTTGTGAAAATAACACCCCGGCAGTAAATTGAACCAGAATTTTTAAGAACGACACAGGCATTATATATGGTTACAGATAGAGGCTGTCAAAGAAAACACACCAGAAAAGAAAATTACAGACACAGAGAGAGAGAGAGAGAGAGAGAGAGAGAGAGAGAGAGAGAGAGATGTTGTTGAGACGCCTATTGGCCAATCCCGTGCGTGCTTGCCAGGCTTTGTTTCCAAACTCAATCCATGCACGTGGAGAAAAGCAAAGCTCGCTGCTACTGAACACTGCACACATGTTGTTACACTCTTGCAGGCGTGTCCAGTCCAAACCAATACGGTACTGTACCTATCGCTGTGGGCCTTTGAGTCCCTTAATCTGGTGCCAGACTGGAAGGCCTGGTAGAAAGCCTTGGAAGGGTTCCTGTTGTCAACCACATTCAGGGAAAGAGAGGAGGAGACAAAGATATTGAAGAGCTGAGACGATGAAAGCAAAGTTCGATTCCTAGAAATGTGTCCTTACGCAACTCCACCCCCGCCTTAATAAAACCCCTCTGCCCCGATCGTGCAGTTAATTTGGCTGCAGGAAAGCCTCTTTCAATACGACATATAGGATATTCAAACACAGTAAAGCGGAGGGGCTGGAGAAAGGGAGTCTCAGCACTGGAATGGTATGTTCAAAAGGTGGGGACAGCCTCATAAACTTCAAGGGCCTCCCTCGGGTCAGTCACCTACAATACGCTGGCCATCACTCATGCTTGGGTCTAAAGAAAAAACTGGAGAGGGGAGAATCAGCCATAACTTCTGGTTTCAAGAAATCAGAGTTATTCTCAGTTGTCAACCGTGTTGAGAAATGAGTGCTTCATTCACGAGGTCAAAGGTTACGCTTGTTGACTTTTTTTTTTTTTTTTTTTTTTTTTTTTTTTTTTAAAAGGTCATGTTATGGAATTTAACATTACCTCCAATGTTCCTGGGGAGCCACGAGTACACTGTGTTCTACAGCAAGGGATGTATATTCGGGAAGAGGAAAGGAAATCCCCACACTGACCCCACACAAACACACACACTTAATCTACTCCAGGCTGGTGCCTTCTCTCCCACATACACACAAAAAATGCACACTGACAGGAGTATATGCGCGCACACACACACACACACACACACACACACACACACACACACACACACACACACACAAAAATACACACTCAGAGGAGCAAGCCAACACACACATACACACACACACACACACACGGGAATGAGGAGTTGATCTACAGCATGTGTGTGAATATTATAGCAGCCAAGGCTCTTTTCCTAGAAATCACTGGCACAAACTCCCTTTGTCACATTACCTCATGACTAAACACTCTCACAAACCTCTTCCTATGCCTCTGCTTAGTTTTACTTTATGGGCTGTGGTGCGAGAAAATCCACCACGCACGCGTGCACACCTCCACCACCAGAAAAAAAAAAAAAAAAAAAAATCAGAACTACAGCTACTGGCTGAAATCGTTGAGGTCAGATGGCTTGGAGTCCAACAACGTCTTCATGAATGAGGTAAGAACTGGAGGAGTCATCACTCCCTGGTTTTCAAGTAGCAAACACTCTGGCTCTCAATGGCTCTCTTTGTAACTCCAAAATGTAACATGTCAATAACCATTTATGAAAGCCCCTCTTTGTGAACCTGCCAGTCGATGTGTTCAACAGTGGAGAAAGTGCCGTCTTCCTCGTGAACCCAGAGTGTGGTGTTGGAGGAGGAAAGAAGGATGAGGGAGCAACCCACAAGATGTGACCCTACAAAATCCCAAGAAGCACGAGAGTCAACCAGACACAAAAACAGACCGATGCACACGCTTTGCCTGATGCTGTCCCAAAGCAAACTTATGACCCGGCAGCAGACAGAAATAACGTTTTGGTGCATTCTTGCTGGTTGAGGTCACGCATGTAACTGGAGCATGACATAGGGTTTTTCCTTCAGTGTGTGCCTGCTCTGCAAAACAGTGTTCACTTTCACGCCGTTGGACCTCTTAATAACCTTGCTAACTCACTGGGCATGAGAAGAAGCCACAGTAGCCTGAAGGGATGAGGAAGGAAATGCAAGTAAAAGTTCAAGAAGAGAAAATGGGAGGGAGATGGGAAAGTACACAGACAAGAAAAAAAAAAAAAAAGTTGTGACTTCTGCATTCAGGTGTTTGAGGAGGCGTATTGTGTTAGCTCCACCGGGGTTCCCACCAAAGCTGACGCTTGAGGTGATCTGAAGCGAGGTTGTATGAGGTACTTATCGAAAGTTAGTGTGTTACCTACAGTAGACGGCAGGCAGCACGACCCAGTTCAGTGAAACGGACAGAAATCCTGGCACAATGGCAGACTTGTCCACTGCTGTGGACCGGGTCAGCAGAAATACATATTTCAGCCACATAAAAAAGATCAATATCCCTTAAATGGATGAGAGTTACCGGTAACGGTACAGCCAGAACAACACATGTATGCACCATCTTTAAAAGTTTTGGTGTTAGTCTGACTGTGAGGTAACAGTTAAAGAATTCTAATACCCCATTCGGACTTTGAAACGCCACAACACCTGATTTGGCCACAGCCAGACGTCCAAAAGTTTATTCTGGCTCAACTTCTCTGTCATAGGTCGCTGTATTTTGTTCACCGCAGCACAGGATTTGCATAGTGCACAGGTCTGCTTCTGTGCCGGGATCCCTATCTGCACCTCCAAACTGGGGGGTTTGCTGCCTACTGTAGGTAATACACTGACTATGTGTTGAAAGCTTTCGCTGCTGGTGCTCATGAGGTGTCAGGTTCTCTGCACCATCCATCTGCCACAGAGCAGAAGTAGGTCAAAACTATTTAGATTTCAGCTGCCCTGTGGGAGTTTCTTTCAGCAGGTTTAGGTTGTAGACGAGGGAGATGGAGAACAGGGAGGACCCAGAGCCTCTGTACAATTACAGAACTAGCTGTCAGAGGAGATTGGGAGTTTGGATGTTATCGCCACACTAGGATAGGTTAGTGCCAGGACAAAAAGACACTTTATCTCTGTGATGACCACAGGAACCTACTTTAAACTTTTTGATCCTGGGCCATAGTTCCCCCAAAAAAAGTCCCTTCTTCTTCCAGGGTACTTCCAAGAATCATCAGAGTGGAGACTGGTCAAACACAAGCAGCTTTCTTATGTACAGAAGGCATTCATGCTACAAACGAGCACTGTTTGTAGTATCAAAATATCGAGACTAGGACTTTTTTTTTTTTTTTATGAAAAGTGAACAACAGTTATGCAGTCAACTTCCCAAAACTTACAAAGAAGACAGATAATGAGAGAAACTGGGTGAACAGGACAAACTAAAGTAAAACACACTTATTTGTTGATTCTTTCATTGTCGTGATGGGTCAAAGGAACATTTTACACATTAAAGTTTGTTTACATGTCTTCGGGAGCGCTACTGCAACTGCTGTTAGTGGTAGCATTGCAATGCTACATCAGTGGAGAAGGAGAACAGGTCAACATTTTCTTTCTACTTTGGAGACATTTCTTGCATTTCATGCCTCCTTTACAACGTAGTTTTAAAGGTCACATTTATCAGCATCTAGTGGTAAGGTTTCAGATTGCAACCAACTGAAAACCCCTCACCTCATCCTCTCTGTTTAAACGTGGAGGGGAAACTACAGCGGCCGTGAAACTCATGAAGAATGTGAAAGTTACTATGCAGGGCCAGTATCCGGTTGGTCCCTTCTGTGCTGCTGTAGAAAAACATGGTGGGTCAACATGGTGGACTCCATAAAGAGGACCCACTCCCTCTGTAGATATGAAGTCTCATGCTGTGTACAGCAGCTACAAGTTATGAAGGAAACGCAATGACTTTAACCTCCTCTGCATTTGCTGTGTTGTCTCATCACTTTAGCAGCAAATTAGCAGCCAGTTGTTTTTTATTTGTCATCTTTATTTGTCCAATTTGCCAAATCTTTCATGAGTTACAAAAAAAAAACAACAACAGATGTTTAGTTCCAAAGATTATTTTTTGGTCTCAAATATGTCCAAGAATCTCAGCTGATTTCATAAAAATAACTGACAGTGCTAAGTACAGCAAAGCCGTTTAAGAAAGAGTAAATTGATTCATCACAGAACGCATGTGTGATACTTTCCATAGAAAACTAAAAAATAATTTATCATGAAAATAATTATTAGTTTCTGCTCAGTTGGTGAAAAGCCAGAAGCAGAGTCTCGATAATGCTCCAAGCCACTCAAGTGTCACTTACCAGAAACAAGATAACAAGCATATTCTCAGCAAAGCTTATCTACAGCACAGTGCAACACATCCCCAGTTAAACAAGCCATTAAAGCCTTGGACTGAGCCAAGGACGTTTGTCTGCTTGTCAGAACAATCAAGGGCCACCATACCTGGGGTGGAGGTGTTGACTGAAGCAAAGCCTACACACATACAGGCCTGTAGCGTCAGAACAATGCATCTTTCTTTGTGAAAATAGCTCGAAGGCTGAGAGGAGGCAGGGGAACTGGAAGGTGAACAACTTGACTAGTGTGTAAACACACACTCCATACACAGTCAAGGGTTTAAAAGAGTTCATGGCAGGAGTGGAAGATGAATTATTCCGCTATTGCTTCATACACTCAGGTATACCTAAAACAAATGCAGCCTAATACAAAAGCCCTGGAATGAATTCTGCCTTTACAAAGATTACAATGTTCAGCTTTTATTGAAACAGTTTAGAGGGGTGTTTACTCTTTTTATCGTTTTATGGTCATTTCGGAAGCTGTAGCTTGTGCTGCTGTTTGAGTGTCATCAAAAAAACAAACATTACATCCTCCATGAAGGTAGGTAAGACCTGTTGTCTTGGAGCATTTGTTGCTCTAATTTGCTGCCAATTGAGTGTACAGTTACAGGTAACTGTATTGCTCCTTTGAAGATACTAGATGTGGTGGTGTAAAGCAGGGCTGACACCTTCCCATCAGTTGGTCGGTTGGTCTGTATGCTCTTGTTTTTTTGGGGTGTAGGAGGGACACTGGCTATACTGTCAGAAATAACATTGATTGTGATGGAGTGATAACTTTATCGACTGTCTGTGACCTGACTTCATATGGAATCTGCTTTGTCGTGTTTTATGTTGTTTTTCCCGTTCATTCTGTTGGTCAGTCTGCTGAACTTGGCTTTATCATGTAGCACAGCTACTCCTTCAGGTTCGGGCTGTTGGAATACTGACGGACAGTCAAATCTAAATAATAAGAACAGTAAGTTTAGCACCTCAGTATCTGAAACTGGACTGCAGCACTAACTTTGTTCTCCACAATCCTCTTCATGCTCTTCTTCCTCATATTTTTAACCTCTTCTCTACACTCTTGCGTTCAAAATCTTGAACACGCAAATCCATGAAATCGATATGTCTGTGCGTGTGTGTTACTATTGCATGCATATTTACTCTTTTTGACAGAGCTACATGTGAAAACATTAATGGTCAAATTGCAGGATTTCATTTGCCTGGCAGTGTTGTATAACTTTGATTAGCATTGATTAGCAGCTAGCAGGTAGAGCGCACTCGGTGATTTAGTCAATTGGCCACAGTGCATTAAAAGACAATGTGCAGATTTTTATTTTTCTCCCCATCAACCAATCGATTGGTTAAAGGGTATGGAGAATTTCAGTTGACCAAGACTTGCTTTGGTTGACTGCAGCCCTGCTTTACAGCTCAAACACAGTGAAGTATTACAGCATTAATGGTGGCAGCCAAGTTTAGAGGTCTGATTACTGAGGCCAGAGATCAACAACATAAAAGAATCTGTGTACTTCTACCTCTGTGAGGCACTCTGGATAAAATGTGCCCACCAAATGTCATATGATATGACCAGAGAGTCCCAGCGCGGAAGCAGGGAGCGAGCTAAGGAATATTAAATGAATAGAAGGTAGAGAGTGAAGTGAGGGACCGGCTGAAAACAGGATGCAGCAGTAAACCAGAGGTCAGAGAGGGGAGGAAAAGACCCTGTTGTCTATCTTTCTTGCACATACACCCACGCATCCACCCTGACTAACAATTAACAAGCTGTGTTAATTTGTATGGGGAATATTTGGCCATAAGTAATGGCTCCATTTCATAGTGAGTCAATGGCCCCCACCCCCCAACTTGGACTGAGTCAACCCATCCCCTTTTAAAAAGACACACCCCTCATCCACCCACACAGACACAGTCTCTTGATTCACAGTGGCAGAGACTGCTCCACTACATCGCAGGCCAGGACTCCCCTCCCCTTCCCTCTCCTCTCCTACCTCCTGAGGAGTCCGATTTTTACATAAGCTGCCATTATGGGAGGACAATAAACCGTACCACCCCTCCTCCCAAGCATGAGTTCGATTACACACGGGCTACAGATACAATGCTTTTATGCAAAATAGAAGCAACTCCTCTGTGAGTGCAACAGAGACATCATGACAGTCAAACACCTTCATTTACGCCTTCAGGTGTTGAAGCCATCTGGGAAACATTAAACTGAGCGAATCATATTCATAAGTATGGAAACCAGCATCTTTAGTCTCTGGTCCATACGTCCAGGTTTGCTTTATTTACTTGCAGTGAAACTGCAGGTTGGAGGAAGATGTGGACAAACATTACCAAAATGGCCAAGAGAGGTTTTGCAGGTTGTGCAAGCTACGACCAAACATGCAGTCAAAGCTGCGTGCGTGCATGTGTGGGTGCGCGTACATATAATACCTTTCAGTGTTGCGACAGATCATAGATATTAACTGCTGTAGTAGTCCGTTTGTGTGTGTGTGTGTTTTTGTTGTGCGGTGTGTGTGTGGCAATGGGAGGCAAAATAAACAGTGTGGTGGAAATGTAGAAATTAAGCAAGAGACAAAAAAAGCTGTGTGTGTGTGTGTGTGTGTGTGTGTGTGGGGGGGGGGGGGGGTATAGCTAAAATGCTTGCTGAAGTGAAGCACAACGTTTTGCTCTGCAGCTTCCTGAGTATACTATGGTTGTCGCTACAAAGGAATGTCATTTCGCACTTCATCTGTACAAGAGCAACTGTCATGCCTTGTCTGTCAGTCAATCAGCAGGGCGACAGGTACAAAGCATTGACTGTAAACTATAAGGCGGCAGCCAAACACTCAGAGTCAGCCAAAGCTCTGAGTGACTCGTTCAACGCGCCCACAGCTCTTACAGGGGGAGTGTGCATGCCTACAACACACTGGGGTGTGTGTTTAACCACGTCCAGAATATACAGTCATTTAGCCCACGCTGTGTTGCAAAAGAAAAGCACCATGACCTGACAACAAGCACAGTTGGTTGACACACCCCACTGTCAGGTCTCTTATCGGCAGAATAGAGGCACAGTGGAAAGACTACTGCTCAGTGTCTGATAGGACTTGGCTGTCGTAAGAGACCCCTGCACTTATCAGCCTGGAAGCTGGGCCCTCTCACAAGCAATACATAGGTACTCCAAAAAACACACACCGCACGCTGAAGTCAGTTGCATTGTCACAGACCTAAATATTTTAAATGTCCACAGTGGATATCTAACTACTACACAACTATCTATCTATGACATCGCACTAGGTGTGTGTGGAAAGCCACTCAACAATGGAGGTTTTGTTGGTCGATGGCAGAAACAAAAATAACGTTGGGCACAGAGAGTGATAATTGTAAGCTTCCTCTAACTTAATAACATATTCAAAACGATGTTGAAGAGGTTTTCCACCCACGTGAAGAAAAAATAAATAAATAAAACAGCAGTGCCAGTGCTGTGCAGTCTGTATACACTGTCTGGACTACATTCTGGTATATCTGTAACACTGTAAATGGAAACCACAGAGAGATTTCAGGCACTCTATCATTTCCGCTCATGTGTGCCATCTACTACAAGTGAAACAAAGCGTTAAAACTCGAGAATCAAAAGGAAGGAAGCAAATGTTATGGCCCAAAATAGTTCATAAAAAGAATTATAACATTACTATTGAGCAATGAGAACAAAAAAAAACAACATATCTGACATCTAACTTAAAGAATAATACCACATGTAAGTGTTTAAACGTCTACCACGATGTCTGCTTACAGAACTTGTCTGAGAATCATCGTGTCAGTGCAAACTAAAGGCTCATTTAGCAACATAATATCTGCAGTAGAAACTAAAACAGTTATTTTAGCCAATACTATAAAATCCTCTGTAAACACATTCCTGAGGGGAGCCTGATGGGGCTGTGAGTGGAAACCATGATATCATAAATGCGGCAACACAAAATCAAACACTCTTCACCATGTTTGCATTAGACAGTCTATTCCGGAGCAGGAACTAACTTATTTAAAAAAAAAAAAAAAAAGGTCGGGCGTGCATGCACATTAACCAAGTGGCCAGCATTAGCCTGAGGCTCACAGAAAGCTACGCTAACTTTATGCACAGAAGCAAGCAGCAATAAATCTTTGCAGCCGTAACCACAGACACTCTCCTGGAGGGTGAAAGCAGGTCGGAGATACTAGACCTGCAACAATATGGTTCCACACTCAAACTCAAATACACACCCTGACACACAAGTAATCACAGTATGTTTAACAAGTTGTTGCCTGTGCAGTGCAGGCCATGGGTGTTCTCAAGTGTGCTACACACCACTTACTTCTTTAGGCCCTAACAACATACAACAAACATTAAATTTCCTTCCTGTGTGCCACTTCTCTCTTCCTTCTCCACACTCCCCCTCCCACCATACCTCCCTGGAACTGAGGGGAAATCCCTGTTTGTTCATCTGACAAACTAAATGGTCAACACTAAGACATGCATTGCCTTTGCTTTGGCTTTCAACCGGTCTTGTGATCATGGCAAATGGCCAAACGTGTCAGCTCCTCAACTGTACACTGAAATAGGTGCAGTTGGAGTTTATACTATCTGTATGTGTGTTGATAATGATGCACAGGCATGACGACGATGCGCCACAATTTTCTATCAATTCACAATTTAATATTTAGAGACTGTTACCTGTCCACATCCCCGTCGACAGGTATGTGGATTCCAAACAGGCTGTTGACGGTTGGAGTGCCGAGCTGCAGGCTCTCAGGCATGAAGGGCTTCACTGGTTCCTTTCCAGAGACGACAGGAGACTGTGCGTTGACGAGGACATCTGACTTCCCGCCGCCGCCACCACCCTCAGAATGTCCAAATGCAGTTGTTGGGAGGCCTTGCGCCCCCAAAGCCACAGGAGTCTTGCTGTGGAGTATCTGACCTGGAGGCAAACTGGAGGTTGTCACATTTGGCATGGCTGCACTGGAGGCACTGGGCACAGCAGCGGGCACAGCAGCGGGCACAGTGGTGGGCACGCTGGAGCTCGCTGCGATGGCAGGCACATTTTGTACACTGGAGGATGTAGGGTGGAGGCCGTGGGGTTGAGGCTGTCCAGCGGCTGCATACTGACTCACGGTCTGCTGCTGCAAAGTGGATCCACCAGTCAGTATGGAGCCTCCAACACCTCCCATTCCTCCAGTCTGCTGCTGCTGCAAGAGACCCGGGGCTGGCTGTCCGGTAGGTACAGATCCCCCTCCTGCTCCTGCAACATCTCCAACCTGACTTGGCACAGAAGCCCCTCCAGAGGTTTGCGACAAGACAGAAGCAGGCCCTTGTCCTATGGGCTGTGGCCCTGCAGCAAGGCTGGACACTGGGAGGGACTGACCAGTGGCAAGACCTGGCTGCATGGAAGCGGGCTGTTGTTGCTGATAGTACTCCGACTGACTGGTCAGGTGGTGGCCCATAGGAAGCTGCTGTTGCTGTGGTGGGTAAGCAATGGGTTGGGCTGAAGGAGGCATGATGGGGGACTTCTGTAAGAGGACACCAGGCTGAGGCAGGCCGTTTTGTCCGACAGGCAGCCCGCTCTGGGGAGCAGGAGGCTGGAGACCTACGACTGTTGGCTGAGCTTGGACAGGTGTAGGCTTGCTGCCGGAGAAAGCGCTCTGTGCGGTCGACCCACTGACACCCTGTTGCCAAGCGCTGTAGTTTTGATGGTGAATCTGCTGCTGCTGCTGCTGCTGCTGCGGTAGTGTCTCCACTGGATGCATGCGGGGTGACGAGAGAGAAGCATCCGCCACGGAGCTCAAGCCCTGACCTGAATGTGTTGCCGGGGCAACCACAGATCCTCCTGTGTGCCCAAGCCCACTGTCTCTGTCTGCAGCAGGGTCCAGTGTTGCACTGGCATGCCTTATGCTATCTACAGTCCTACCAACAACAGAGCCCTCAGAGTCTTTCTCATAAAACTCCGTACACATCCACCTGCCTCTTCGAAAGGGTTCTCCAGTACCGTGATCGAGTTTAATGACCCTGAAGCGTGAAGTGCAACTCACCGTGGAGGTCGGGGCGGGAGGAGCAGCAGCAGCAGCAGCTGAACTGGTCACTGCAGCAGGTTGGGATGTGTTGGTTGACACGCTGGCTGCAGGAGCAGACTGTTGCTGCATCGCCAGGGGCTGGGGTAGGGGTAGAAGGGGTAAACCAGGTGTGACGCCCGGCGGCGGCTGCTGCTGCTGCTGCTGCTGCTGCTGACCACCTTGAGTCACTTTTCGAAACTCCCCAGTGGGATTGCTTGACAGCGCAGACAACTGACCGGGGTGAGGTATGTGTGAAGGTGCCATAACACTGACTGCCTCTGGCTCTCCAACGTTATTCAGAGCTTCTTCGGACGAACTTCTGTCACACGCAGGCTCGTACTCAGCCCGAGACATGTCGTATATTTCCGACGACACATCTTCAGTCCGTGACTCGTCTGGGTCGTCCAGACTCTCCGTGTCGTCGGCGGCACCTATAGCCGCCACCTGGGCCTGAGTCACACTTGTGATCTGAAAGCAGCTCTTCTTCTTGGCCGGCATTTTAGACATATTGACAGCCCGATTCCAAGTGTGCTATGGCTATGTTTATCCTCCGTCAGAAAGGGACGAGCTGGCTGCAGTTTCTAAAAGCTCAGATCATATTAAAACATCTGTTTTACTTAGCTGTGATCAAGATGAATCTACGCCATCCCCTTTCCTCTCTCGGTCTCCTGTTGCGTTTCATGAGCTCATAACGCAAACGCCACACTTCGTCTCGTCTTGTCCAGCAACGCAGCTTTAGACACAGATATCTGCCGCCTTTACGACGTTTGATCCGGAGCTTTCGGTCCCGTCCGGACCGGCCTGCTAATGTCCCGGTTGTGCAGTTGTCAAACGTCCGTTGTCGCAGAGTGTGTTACCCAGCTGCAGGAGCTACTTTAGGCTGAGGAGGGCCCGCAGCCCTCCACTCACTGAGCTAGCTAGCAAGTCAAGCCAAGTGGCTGCTGAACACTCCCCCTACGTCGGAATAAGTATGTGAGACATCTTCCCGAAAGCAGTCCTACGTAGCGGCTCACTTCACCAGCTTCAAGTCTTTCGGTGGCGACACTCGCTTCACGGTCGAGGTTGGAAAAACGCTGTTAAATTTCACGCTTTGAAACAAATGAGGATCTAAACAGCGCCCACAGTTACCTCCCTCACTCAGTCACTCTTGACAAGATGGCTATGTTGTATGCAACCGCGCTGCATCGTGGGTAGGTGCTCTGCGCAAGGATGTTGACGTAGGAGAGGTTGGAGAATCGCGCCGCATGCTGCCTTCAGGACACCGTCGGAAAAAAAAATAAACCGGAATGAAATTGAGAAGACTGTGGGTCCTTTTACACAACCACGAGTTTATAAGTGTTTATCCAAAGTAATATCTTTATAGTCCTTATTAATCCTTTTAATTTAGTCTCTGGGGTTCTGGGAGCTACTGGTAGTACTGAAACAAACAAGCAAGGTGATTAATTGAGTTGTTAACTAAAAATTAATCACCTATCATTCTGATAATTGATTAAGTGTTTAACTCATTTTCATATTCTCTGGTTTCGTCTTCTTCTATGTGTGCATCTACCACTTTTGTTTCATCAATTAAATATATTTTGATTTTATGCAAATTTCTTGCAAGCATATTGAACTAATCACCCTTGGATTTTGGGAATTTCTGACAGACATTATCTGACTATAACCTCCCTATTATATGACATCGTATTGACCAAACAATAAATCAATTAATCAACAAAAACAGAATCAATGGAGGTAGGTCATGTGGATATACATGTGGCTGCAGCCCTAACTGTTTTTCTGTGTTGGCATACTATTCTGTTTGTTGTGTGGCGATTTGATTAAAAACATTCATTTAGGAAAACGCACAACAGAAACGGATACAATAAAGGTCTAAAAACTAGATTTTTATAAAACCTCTTCAAAAGAGTGCTCTAAGGCCCTTACAGCTTAACACAGCAGAACTCACCTTGAGGCTGTTATCAAGTCTGTTCATTATGTCGTTAATTTGTCCCAGAACACATTTTCAATTGAATAGCACAAACCAGATGCTAGTCATGGCAACTAGTTATGGAAATATCCCCGGAGTTTTTTATTATTATGTGCAGCCTGTGTGAATAATTCATGCCACTGTGATTTTTATAAACATCAGTACACATTGGCCTTGCACTACAGTTCAGAGAAACCTGGTTTTGATCAAAATACATACATTTATTTAAAGTTTTTTCATCTCATCAATCTATTCCCAACTTTTTCCTTTTAACCATACAGGTCAGACTTTGTTGGAGTGCACTTGAAGGCATCAGCTCTCTATCTCCCACTACCTCTCTAAGTATTTGTATATGCTGCAGTATTACTACGGTACATGCCAGCCAATGTTATCGGAGTACTACTACAGGAGCATTTCACAGAGTCGTTGTACAACTCATAAAAATTATTACAGGATCCTATAGTTCTTGTTTTGTGAGGGTGCTTTGTTAAAAGAAAAAATCCTTGTGTGCACTCTGTAAAATGCAGAGGATAAAGTATGGTTGATTATTAATTACTTTTGCAACATTCATGTATCCACGTATGGCAGTGGAGTGTAAAAACACCATAGTAATATTGAAGATGATTAAAATAATTGTGCAAGGATGTTCGGTTTATAGTTCTCTGTTGTTGTTGTTGTTGTTCTTGTTGTCTTTTGTTTGTTTGTTTGTTTGTTTGTTTGTTTGTTTGTTTGTTTTCAGAGCTCAAGATTGATGATGCAAACTTTTATTCACAGAAAAGCATGAGCCAGTTTATCATGACCTTCAACACAGGTTACCACAACTTTTTCATGATTTAAGTTGGAATTTCTAAATAATTTAGATAGCACAGTTATTTTAGATTGGGTCTTAGTTTGTTGGTTCTGGTGTATTACAACAGCCAGTATATGACAGAGGATAAATAAATTCCTGAGATCACAACAGGATCGTATTCATTGCCAAATGGTCCCTCTAAATAAGAATATTTTAAGCATTTCATAGAAAACCTCATGCTCTGATGTGGTTGCAGGAACATAATGCATCATGCATGAGTCAGTCATAGGGCTGCATTACATCTGCAGCATTTGGTGCAGTGAAAAAGTAAACTATGCATGAGCTTTTATCTGAAAGGAATCGCAAATAATACTTAGACCTGTTTACAATGTGACAAATTTTAGCACATATGAATGGATAGTAAAGTTATTTACATGTTTTTGAGATGTGTTTTCACAGCCCTGCACCAGAGAGGTATGCTGTGGACCAGTCACAAATCATAGAGAACATCACCCCTGGTGGCCAAGAGGTGAATGTTTCACTTTGTAAGGGCATCATGCTTGTTTTTCCTTTTTTGGTTATTTTGGATGAACCTTGAACTCTCCACCATCTTAGCCAGCGTACACCCCTTAATGCTCTTGGGTTTATGCCGACATATTAATAGCAAATACAAATTCAAACGGTGACCTAATCTATTAGTGATCATCATTGATCTCCAAAACAGGCAGCCACAAAACTGCTGACCCAACATCATGGTCAAAAAGTAACATACTATAATCTTACTAGAAACAACAGTAATGCCTTTCACACACAGCTCATGTCATATGTTCTATCACATGTTGACTAGAGCTAAAAGTCACTGATCTAAATCTGTAAGTGATATTGTTCACAGCTGATGCTTCATTTACCGTTCTATATTTCTAATCTTTAAAAAAAACATATAACGAAAATAATTAAACTTCTTTTTATATAATTTGACTTTTTGTTATACTTGCAGAGGTACCACATACTGGAAAATGTTGAACGATCGAACAATCTATCAGATATTTAAATCCTCCTTAATTAAGAGATTATTTGTTCCTCAACTTTAACTATTATTTTGAGTCAGCCAAACAAACCCAGCTGGGAGGGATGCTCCTGCTATTATTGAGCCATTTCACACAAATAAATAGCACTGGTTCAAATCTTTAATTTGACTTGCATTGTGTTGAAGAACCTTTATTGTTTGTGTTGGATCCTTTTACATTATTACAAGAGTTATGTTGTCACTCAGAGATGAACAGTGGGATGTTGTGTGCATTAGTTTCAGCTTGCAGGATACTGAGTCTAAATACAACGAAGGCTCTATACTAAAGGCAGAATCTGTTGGTCAGTGATGTGAGAAAAATGGTATTTGTTTTTATGATTTAATAATCTGACCTGAGGGGAAGACAAGGTGAAATTAAACCCTTTCTCTTTTTAAGTAATACAAGTATGTGGGTGAGGTAAAAGAGATTAATTACTGGTTCGATTCCTGTTTATTACAAGTAGAAGAGCATATAGATTGCTCTTGAGCAGGGCACTGATTTTCTCCAACACTCCAAGGTAGCACAAGACAAATTGAAATATGGGAAATGACAAACTTTCTGGGGGTTTTTGTGGATATTCACTTTACTTCCTTGTGATTTAAGGACCAAGACAGCTTAACGCTGATTGTGTAAAAATAATGATAACAGTGATTTTCTTACAAATACTGTCTTCTTTTCGACTGGCCTTATTAAAACCCAGGATCTACAAAATAGTGAATGTTTTACCACAAACTGGGTTTGCAACATTTGAGGCAGACTGAATGAGCATAAAGCTTATTTACACCAAACAGCATATGTTTTATGGATCTGCAGAAACAGCTATATAATTGCTATTGTTTGGAATTCACATGCACAGTTACATTGGGTCAATTTCACCTCAAATGGAACTGACACGTCATTTTCTGCAGCAAACTTCTGAAACATTACTTGTGTGCAAACCTCATACAATTAGGAAAATACGTATTATACAGTGTTAAGTATGTTGTTTGAGCCCATGACACCAGGGTTAGGCCTACTCAGATAAAGATTCTGAGACACATTTAGTGTATTTCAAGTACTTATAAATGAAATGAAATGTCTTATTAGTCAGTGAGGAACATTTTAAAAGAAGAATTCAACATTTTTAGTGGTCATTTTCTGATCGTGAGAGGATGCTGAGCCTGGTGCCGCACAAGACACTGTGTTTCCTGCATGCCCTGGCAGTAATTGCCATCCTTAGATGGACAAACTGGGCGGTCTGACAGTCTTTGTCGTCACTCCTAAACACATTCAGTGAATGAAAGGATGGATGACTAAACGTTTCAATCAGTAAATCTCCATCCGCCTTTATGTGTACCCCGGCATTCCCTCAGACAGTTGACTCTTGGCTGACCTGAGTCAAGCTGAGTTTAATAATATACGCTTTTTAACCACAGGTAGTCCGTACAGCAGCGGCTTAAGTGGGCGTTCAGACGGGGACAGGCAAACCGGACACCGGCGGCGTTTTTCAATTCATTGTCAGAGGAGGTCGGGACTTTCCGCACCGGCAGCCCGCAACGCAGGCGTTGCCGCAAAAAACGTCGCCGGCATGCTGGGAGAGAAGTTGAGCCAGATTCAACTTTAGAAAACGCTGCGGCCGCCAATCAGACACTCAGATCGGTCAAATCCCCACAGACAGCCTGAAATGTCTCTGAAGCAGAGACTGTCCAGGAATTCATGACTAAACTCTGATACTCTACCTGTGTGTTCTGGCTTTGTTTATTTCATGTACCCAGCTTCCAAATCTGAGTCTGACTCGCAATTTACGCTGCAAAAATATAATGACACAAAGAAGTTTAATTTGTTTGTGTCCGCGGTGATTAGGAGAGAGAGAGAGAGAGAGAGAGAGAGAGAGAGAGAGAGAGAGAGGGAGTGCTGGTCTTCGATGAAGCTGTTATTAATCAGAGAAATAAAAAGCTATTTCCTGATTGTTTCATGGCGGTTACGTTCAGCAGGTATAGACACGCCCACAGCAACACACCCTCAACCCCGCCGCCGCCTGCTGCCATAAAAGCGCCGAGGGGAGCGATGTGATACGGACTTTCGGCCCAGGCGCGCCTCACTTACCCGCTTTTTGCTTCCCTAGCTTTGACGTTGGTTAATCTCTTAATTCGTTTCAGGTTTTTCCTTCCGACGGTCTCTTGTTTGGCAACCTTAATTCCTAAAGCTGTAGGATTTTTCATATAGCATAAAATAAATTCGACTATGGATTGATGGATCAATTGAATGACCTGGAAACAGTGTACCGACTGTGAGATGTACGCCATTGTTTCAATGTCTCAACACGACCAAATGGGACAGGTCTTGGCAGCATACCCAACGGATACAGAGTATAACAAATTCTGCAAAATCAGGGTAAGAGTCAAAACTGGACAATTTGAGTCAAAGTATGGCTTGTTGTTGTGTATCACCTAGGTGGAGATATTGGGACTTTTGCATCGTGATCCGATACTAAGTAATACAGGGCTAGTATCACCACTGATACAGGTACCGATACTTCTTTACTTGAAATGTCATGATTTTGTGATTTTGCCTTGAGTTGGTTGATTATGATTATGGTAAAACACAGCACAAAGATTTTAGGCAATAAAAATGTGTTTTTTAAATTAACTAACTACAACAATAGAAAAAAAAAATGGAACAGTATAAAAATAATAAAATAACTCTACTCCTACAATTGCTTCTAGAAAAAAAGTCACTAGTGCAAATAATAATAAAAAAAGAAGAGTACTAGCACGATGAGATCGATACTGCAGTTTCTCTTCTGTCGTCCAGCCATTTACTCACATTTTCTCAGGGCGCTCGCCTCTGTGCAGAGAGAGAGAGAGAGAGAGAGAGAGAGAGAGAGAGAGAGAGAGAGCAGTAATACCAGCAGCAATACTCACCTTTGGTATCCATATTGACTGATATGCCCACCCCTACTATCACTTCCTCGCAAACGCGCCTGACTGACTGGCGCGCTAAAAACCTTCACAGGGTCTAAATGGCTAGCGTTAACAGTGCCGTGGCTCAGTGTGCTAGCCAGTTTATCGGTGGCCTGTCTTAGCTCTCCTGCAAAGGAAACGTTATGGATTAGGGACTGTGGTGGATCAAACAAGACTTTGCTTGTGGTTTGCATGTAATGCATCAAAGATACACGGCAATTGTTTAACCATGAATGGTACCGCTTTTAAAGACGCCAAGCAAATCAAACCGGAATACTGATTTAAGCAGGGAGCAGACAGAGTTCGACTGAAGAAACGCGGCATGCTTTGTGTGCACGTTGCTTTCATTAGCTGACGTTATTATTATGTAATTTTAATACTTTAATTTATCTTTCTTTTATATTTGTTTTGCACCAGACATATTCTTTAAGTGTGAAAAACGATTTGCTATTATTAATCTGATTCTGATACAATATTTAAAATGTTGATGGGAGTAAAGTGACATGTCTACAGTGACATTGCATAGATTACAGCGATTTAAACAGAGGAAGTGACAGGTGATTTACAGTATTTCACAAGAATATAATGTATTTGACCGGTTTGCCTGTCCCTAACTGGAGTGCACTGAGGCAGCAGACAGGACAGGCAAACCGTTTGCCTGTCCCTAACTGAGTGCGTGCACTGAGGCGCGGCAAGACAGGGACAGGCTGGGGCGCGGGGCGCTTGTCTAGTCAGTGGAGTGGTCACCCCATGTTCGATGGCCTGCTGCGGGCCCGGTTTCTTCAGCTGTCTATCAGATAAAGCTTCTTGAAAGGCACAAAAATAATATTTAAAAAAGATATGATAGCAAATCCAGTTAGCTCAACCCCAACTGGAGTGCAATTGGAGGCGTGTTAAGACAGGGGACAGGCAAACCGGCTTGTTTCAAAAGTTGAATCTGCTCAACTTCTCTCTCACGCACACCAGCAATGTTTTTTGCGGCAACGCTGCCGGTGCGGAAACACACGACCCCACTGAAATGAACTGAAAAACGCAGCCGGCGTCCGGTTTGCCTGTCCGTGTCTGAACGCCACCAGACATTACTCCTTTAAGTGAAAACGCATTTGGCTATAAATCTGATTCAATATTTAAAATGTTGATGGGAGTAAAGTGACATGTCTACAGGACATTGGGTACAGATTGTTGATTTAAACAGAGTGAAGTATGTGTGATTTACAGTATTTCACAAGAATATAATGTATTTGACCGGTTTGCCTGTCCTCAACTGAGTGCACTGAGTGCGTGTTAAGATAGGGGACAGGCAAACATCCGGTTTGCCTGTCCCTAACCGAGTGCACTGAGTACGCTTTAACCACAGGTAGTCCGCACAGCAGCGCTTTCTGGCGGGCGCTCAGACGGGACAGGCAAACCGACAATCGCGCATAAGCCAATTCATTGTCAGAGGAGGTCGGACTTTCGCGACCGCAGCCCGCAACGCAGGCGTTGCCGCGAAACGCCGCCGGCGTATGCGCGCAGAGAAGTTGAGCAGATTCAACTTTTGAGAAAACGCTCTGGCTGCCAATCAGACACTCAGATCGGCCAAACCTCCACAGACAGCCTGGAAATGTCTCTGAAGCGAGAGATCGTCCAGGTGAATTCACGGACTAAACTCTGATACTCTACCCAGGTGTGTTCTCACTTTGTTTATCTCATGTACCCAGCTTCTAAATCTGATTCCCACTGCAATTTACGCCGCAAAATATAATGACACTAAGAAGTTTAATTTGAATTGTGTCCGTGATTAGAGAGAGAGAGAGGCGCCGCCTCGATGAAGCTGTTATTAATCAGAGAAATAAAAAGCTATTTCTGATTGTTTCAGCGGTTACGCTCAGCAGGTGCAGATTAACGCCCACAGCAACACACCCTCAACTCCGCCGCCGCTGCTGCCATAAAAGCCCGAGGAGCGATGATACGGATTCTCGCCAGGCGCTGCCTCACTTACCCTGGCTTTTGTTTCTCAGCTTTGACGTTGGTTAACTCTTTTTTACCCGCCTCCAGGTTTTCTTCCGATTTGGCTGTTCTTGTTCTGGCAACCTTAATCTCAAAGCTGTGAGGGATTTTTCATATAGCATAAAATAAATCTGACTATGGATTGATGGGATAGCCTGAATATCTGAACAGTGTGGACGGCATCGAGATGTGCGCCATTGTTTCAGTGTCTCAATACGACCAAATCGGACAGGTCTTGGCAGCATACCCAACGGATACAGAGTATAACAAATTCTGCAAAATCAGGGTAAGTAGTCAAAACTGGACAATTTGAGTCAAAGTATATTCTGTTGTTGTGTATCACCTAGGGGTGGGCGTTATATTTCGGGACTTTGGTATCGATCCGATACTGCAATTACAGGGCTAGTATCACCACTGATACAGGTACCCGATACTTTTACTTGAAATGTCATGATTTTGTGATTTTGCCTTGAGTTGGTTGATTATATCATGGTAAACACAGCACAAAGATTTTAGGCAATAAAATGTGTTTTTTAAATTAACTAACTACAACAATAGAAAAAAATGGAACAGTATAAAAATAATAAATAAATTTACTCCTACAATTGTTTCAGAAAAAAAGTCACTAGTGCAAAATAATAATAATAAAAAAAAAAAGAAGTAGTACTAGCATGATGATCGATATCAGTTTCTCTCTGTCATTCACGATTTACTCGACTTTCCTCAGGGCGCCGCTCTTCTGTGCAGAGAGAGAGAGAGAGAGAGAGAGCAGTAATACAGCAGCAATACTCACCTTGGTATCGATATTTAGATCGATATGCCCACCCCTACTATCACCCTCGCAAACGGCCGCCTAATTGATCAGCTAAAAACCTTCACAGGGTCTAAAATGGCTAGCAAGCTACCAGTGCCGCGTTCAGTGTGCTAGCCAGTTTATCGTGGCCTGTCTTAGCTCTCTCCTGCAAAGGAAACGCTGCAGGATTAGACCTCATGGATCAAACAAGACTTTTGCTTGTGGCTTGGTATGTACGATCAAAGCACGGCTAAATTGTTTAACCATGAATGAGCACTGTTTTAAAGACGCTGCTAAATCAAACCGAATACTGATTTCTACAGGAGCAGACAGACCTGGATCAAGAAAACGCATGCGCTTTTTGTGCACGGCCGTTTTCATTAGCTGACGCTATTATTATGTAATTTTTTTAATACTTTAATTTATCTTTCTTATATATTTGTTTTGCACCAGACACATTCTTTAAGTGAAAACGCATCGGCCATAAATCTGATTCAATATTTAAAATGTTGATGGGAGTAAAGTGACATGTTCAGGGACATTGCACAGATTGTTGATTTAAACAATGTGAAGTGACAGGTGATTTACAGTATTTCACAAGAATATAATGTATTTGACCGGTTTGCCTGTCCCTAACTGAGTGCACTGAGTGCGTGTTAAGACAGGGACAGGCTGGGGCGGCGTTTGGCTCAGTCAGTGGAGTGGCCGCCCCATGTTCGATGGCCTGCTGCGGGGCCCGGGTTTCTTCAGCTGTCTATCAGATAAAGCTTGGAAAGGCACAAAAAATAATATTTAAAAAAAGACAAGGATAGGCAAACCAGTTAGCCAACTTCTCTCGCCGCACACCAGCGATGTTTTTTGCGGCAACGGCTGCCGGCGCAGAAACGCACAACCCCCACTGAAATGAACTGAAAAACGCAGCTGGCGTCCGGTTTGCCTGTCCCTGTCTGAATGCACACTTAAGCCACTGCTGTATGGACTACCTGTGGTTAAAAAACATATTATTAAACTATCATATTATGAACGTATCGCACATGCATAATTTTTGATGGGAATGACAATGTGTTTATTTATTTATTTATTTTTTATTCATTGAGAGGGATGGCATGGGAGCCAGTCCGGTGCAAATACGTCACTTTACTTCTGCCGCTCACTGCAGGCAGTGATGGGATGTACACTGGTGGCATTAATGTCGATAGGTCTCACGCTTGTATTCACTAACTTCTGGTCTTTAATATCAGCCTGGGATTATGATGTTAGTTTTATATCCACTACTGGTACCAGCATATCATATCTACTAATGTTTTTGAATAACGTATTCATTGTCTATTCATCTGTTGATGATTTCCTAGACAAACCCCTCGTTCTTCTAAAATATTAGAAAAGAAAGTGAAATGTTAGTAGTATAACTCCTTAGAGCCCAATGTTGTGTATTGCTTGTTTTGTCTGGGCAACGGTGCGAAACTCTAACATATTTAAGTTTCAGGTTTGTTTGTCATAGGTTAACACAGGCACAACAGTACAATGAAATGTGTGACAACAAATACATAATAAAAATATAAAATATGCTAAACTAGAATATGAAATATGTATAAGTGTTCAGTGCATATACACAAGGATCAAAGTGTCACTGTTTAATTTTTTTTTTTAATACTTGATTTTATCTTCCTTTATATATTTGTTTTGCACCAGACACATTCTTTAAGTGAAAACGTACTTGGCTATAAATCTGATTCTGATACAATATTTAAATGTTGATGGGAGTAAAGTGACATGTTCACAGGGACATTGCACAGATTGTTGATTTAAACAGTGAAGTGTCTACTAGAGGTCTGCGCGGGACAGAATTTTCAGTCCGCAAGATGCAGACATTATTTCTCACGAAAGTTCTTTTCATTGGCTTGGGAAATTAAACACGCTGAGCTTAGCTGAGCTCTCCACAGACCAATCCTTCATCTAGCGCACATAGCGAGGGTGTGCGGTGCCAGGCGAGAAACCTTTCATTTTCCTTTTTTTGGAGGCTCTGAAACCCCACTGGTCCGTCCTGCACACGACTTCAAACGCCACGCCAAGCGCTTAGCCCGCCAGACTTTGTTTACTTGCTCAGATTTGGCCATTTTCCCGGTGTATGTTCTTTTAAACATGCTTCTACATGTGTAAATATGCTACGTAGTTACTTAGTTTCGCTTTTGTCTGTTTTTACGACTGGCAGTCTGCAGTTTTTCTGTCTGATGATTACAGAGAGGGAGAGAGAGAGTAACAACAGAGAGAGCGAGTGCCGGCCTCGATAAAGCTGTCATTAATCAGAGAAAGAAAAAGTTATTTCCTGATTGTTTCACAGCGGTTACGTTCAGCGGGTATAGACACCTCAGCTCCCCTCACCCCGCCACCACCGCACTCCCCCACCACCGCACTCCCCCACCACCGGTTGCCGGTTTCCCTGTCCCTGTCTGAACGTAGCCTATTCAGCGCGTAGCCGAGCGTAGATATGCTTCTGGGACGCTTCGAGAAAGATCCACGTTATGCAGTTTGCAATACATGTAACAAATATCGGCATCGGCCAAGTTGTTATTTTAAACATCGTTACCGGTATCAGCCCAGAATTTCACCATCAGTGCATCATCCCTACTACACACACATTATGTGAAGTTTTTTTTTTTTTTTTTTTTTTTTTTTCTCTCTCCCTGACCCGGTTGGACCAATTGTCAATATAAGAGGATTATCAGAATTAATTCAGCTTATTCGGATTGGTGATTGTTAGCATCATCTGTTGACTGTAAATCATTAAGACAACTTCAGACAACTGTAAAACATTTAACTGCTTCCTTAGACTTCAACACTGCTTAATCTTTTCATCACTAATTGATTTGTTGCTAATTTCATATCCATTAACCAATGAAACGGCAATGTCATTTTACTACAGTATGAATGCATTTTGACTGTAAACCCAGGCTGTTGGGTTCCAACATCTTGGAATTATTTGCTATGTGCTTTAATCATCAAAGGTGTATTCACAAATTGTCATAGTATGGTACTTAGAAGTATATTTAAAAGAAAAAAAAATGATGCTGTGTACACTAAACAATTGAAAATGGTGTTGGTGTTGGTGTTGGAATAAGAATTTTTAAGTTGTCTTGTGAATTTTTTTCTGAGAATAACTGTATTCTGTGCCATAAAATCGGTCTGATCTGTTGCTACTACAAGTTTTAACTGCTGCCCCAGAATTAAATGACAGAAAAAATACATTTGCAATATTTTTTTTGAGTTGGAAATTCCTTCTGCCACAAAATCTGCTATTTCAAATGCCGTGAATTGATGAGACATCTTGTTTATAGACGGATCAAAAAAGTTATTCCAATCAGTGGTAAAGCCAATATGTCCTGTCTGTTGCCTCATGAAGAAAAAACAAAGTGTTGCCTGATTTAAGAGTTCTATGGTCGATAGCTTTAATTAACATATTTAGTTCACACTGACCGTATTAATGATGCACCACATTAGCAGGCAGTTACAGTGGATCTTGTAATGTACTGTTAAAGTGAGGGGGGGGGGGGGGAACTAATAGATTCCACTGTTCTCTGATGGGAGAATTGAAGTGTCAGGGGACATAGTCAAGTTTTCTCTCCCTGTGGTTCTGTTACTCAATCCCAGAAATAACTAGCCTACCACATTGTTTCCAGAAAGCTGGAGGGAAATCTATCTGGTGTCTCTGATGAGAAAGTCATTATTTGATTATTATCACTAATTTGTCATCAATATATGCACTTTTTCAAATTATAAAGCACAATTGGGGAGAATCGCTTTAACTCTTGGGTTCAGAATTAATGAAAAGAAACAAAACTTTTACTACCTAATTCCAAAACCTAGAAACCAAATAAATAAACTATAACCCCATACGGTTTCCTCAAATTTCTTCCTTTTATTTCTCCTATGTAACTTTTTATTATTTATTAGATTATTCTGTCTGACACTATCATATACAGTTAGGACACTGGCATGTTTTGTTATTTTGGTTGTTTACCAAAATATATTCAAGTTTTAGTTAAATAATGAATATGGGCTAAAAGTGCAGTCTCCCGGCTTAAATTTGGGGGTATTCACATCCAAATTGGACAAAAGTTTTAGGAATTACAGCTCTTTAAAATGTAGCTCCCACTTTTTCAAGAGACCAAAAGTAATTGGACAGTTGGACTCAAAAGCAGTTTCATGGATAGGTGTGAGCTGTTCTTTTATTATTTCTTCATCAATTAAGCAGGTAAAAGGTCCGGACTTGATTCCAGGTGTGACATTCGCATTTGGAAGCTGTTGCTGAGAGCCCACAACATGTGGTCAAAGCAACTCTCAATGCAAATGAAACAGACCATCCTTAGGCTACAAAAAAAGAGAAAACCCATTAGAGATAGCAGGAACATTAGGGAGCCCAGTTCTGGAACAGCATTCTTTGGACAGATGAAACTAAGGTCAACCTGAACCAGAATGATTGGAAGAAAAAAGTATAGAGAAGGATTTGACCAGCTCATGATCTGAAGCATACCACATCAACTGTAAAACACAGTGGAGTCAGTGTGTGGCATGGGCATGCATGGTTTACAATAGCATTGAGTCACTTATTTATAATGTTACATAAGACAGTAGCAGCTGGATGTATTCTAAAGTGTATAGGGATATTGCTCAGATTCAGCCAAATTCAGTTGACTGGACAGTGCTTCATTTTACAGACAATGATCCAAAACATTTTGAAGGAGTTTTTTAAGACAACGAAGTGTATTATTCTGCAGCGATCAAGTCAATCACCTGATCTCAACCCGATCAAACATGCATTTCAATTGCTGAAGACAAAACATAAGGAAGAATGATCCACGAACACGCAGCAACTGAAAACACCTGCAGTAAAAGCCTGGCAAAGCATCACTAAGGAGGAAACCTAGTATTTTGTGATGTCCATAGAAAATAAACATTTTATTTATAAATATTTAAAACCCATTATGGAGGCATGCAGAGCCAAAATTATGAAAATTCTATCACTGTCCAAATATTTTGGACATAACTGTATATTCAGTATATACCTGTTGCAACTATTTAAAGCTACACAATGTTCACTGAGTTCAACATTCATATGATATTATGTTCATCATTTTAGGCACATTTTCCTCATAGGCATGTTTGGTATTATAAGAGACTTGAGATTCCCACTATTACGTAGGTTTGAACAGTGTTTGAATGACATCAATGGCGTCATGAGTTTGTGACAAATGACAACAGCTAACAGTAGGTTGCTGCTTGTCGTTTAAACCCACATATGACAGGAAAGATGTTGAGCACATGCCTGTTTAGGACCCATTTATCCCTGAAAGACATAGTAACATTGTAAGCATTTACAGTGTTTGTTAAGACAAATTGTTACTACTTGTTTTGAAGGCATTTCTCTCAGTTGTCTGTGAAAAATTATTTTCTACAGGCTCAACGAAGGCTAAACAGATATAAGTTTAAGCAAATTCAAATCATATGACTAAAGCTAATGCAAATTAACTCTAAAAAAAACAAACAACAACAACAAAAAACAAACAAACAACAAAAGAAGTGTCAAACAAGAAAAATGTTCCCATAAGATGTTTATGCTACATTTCTCCAACACGATTTGTGCCAAAGACTGCATGTCAGCATTTTAGTATGGGGTGTTCAAGGCCATGCCCCTCATTTTGGCAAGGATTAGCAACACCTGCTATGGTCAGGTGTTTCTATAAGTTTAATTAGGACCAAACCACCCAGTCTTAAATGTGGTTTTGCAGCACACTGTTGGGGCAGTCTGACTGTTTTTGCCTTTTTCTTTGTTCCAATGGCATGTAAAGAGAGTGGGATTTTATTATGCTTAGGACTTTTTTTGATTGCCAGTTCGTTTTGCCAATGCACCAGCCTAACAAAACTTAAAGCATTGGATAAATTAAGTCAAGTTAAAGGAGGTGAACTGCGCCATGGAAAACTCTTAATTGGGCACAATTCTCTACAAGGTGCTAAACTCAAAGGAACCAAGAACTTAATGGATGTTGATACAGACTACCAAGCAGACATGGGTATGTAAATTTGTATTACAAACTAAACTACAAAAGTTGTTAATCATGACTTAAACACTGTCTGACCTTTACATTTGTAAATGAATCTATGCACCATTGTTTGAACACTTAAATAATCATGGTGTACTTATTTGAACTTACAAAGAAACTTGTGTTTAAAAGCTTGGGGGCAGCCGAAGCAACCTAAAGAAAAGGATTATGGCCCAACAACAGATAATGCAGCAGTGGCACGTCTCCTTAAAATGGAACCAAAGGTTGAATGTACGGGAGACTCCATGAAGCTTCAAGTCAAAGATGCTGCTTCTACCCCTGGATCTCTGTTCTTTGTCGACAGGGGTGAGTTTTCAGTGTGCTGTGGAGTCATTAATAACTCTTAGCATTTATACACAATAGCTGATGTATGCACAAAGCAGTTTCATATAAATGTTTTGATTCTTTTTCTGTTATTGGTCAGGAAGTCTCCTGTCTCCTCTGCCTCTATCAAAGTTGCCACCAAGCTGTGGTTATACCATCAAGTCAACACGAAGAGAATTGGTCTTAGTTGCACCTTATGATGGTTGCTTTGTTGCTCTAGAGGTGGGATACTTTGAACACACTGCACACCTGAACAATATACACTTGTAACATTGTTTTTGGTGGTTTCAGGAGGACAGCCATATTCTCCCATTGCTTTGGTTGGGGTTGCCAATGAGGATGTCATGCCCTTCAATGAGGCAGTCTACAACTAACCCACCAATGGTCACCTGCCACGCTGAGGGCATGGTCATAAAAATTGAAGGGACTCTATCTGTCAATAGAATAAAAGTTAACTGTAAGTTTGAGCATTTAATATTTCATGTCTGTCTTAAGAAATTGCAAAATCAAAGCTGTTTGACTTGAGCATCTTCTCTATTTAAGGATGTTTTAATTACAATGTATCTTGTCATTAAAAAGTCAAATTGCCCACAATTTCTCAGTCTTACTTGGATTACTAGGAGAATTTGTGCAGTGATTTAAAATAGTCTTGCAGGCCTTCAATCAGAGTAGTTATGAAGATGAAAAGGGCATCCATAAGGTATTCACAAATTAACAGATTTCACTTAAACAGTTAAGCATTGCTACACAAGTATTTCTCACACTTAAGAGTGTGTCTCTCAGTGCAATGTAAACGGCAGTGACTCAGAAAAGGAGCATTGCCCAATCTATAAATGTAACCCTCTTTAAAAAATGGCATTACTAAAACTACAGGTTTGTGGGCCATTTAGTTAAGGTTGCACATTGTGATGCATTTTATATTTAAAATGGCTTCATGTTTTGTTGGTGTTTAATTTTCAGAGGGAAGGGGAAGACTCAACAATGGAAAACCTTCTGCCTTGTGACTTTACCTTTTCTTAGATTTTATTTTTTCTTCATAGTGAATGATAACTGGGAGCCACTGATGAAAGCCTCATCTAGATGTGCATTCAGTGTAGTTGTACATCCTGATGGTGTGGTCATCTCAGTTCGCTATGCACCCTGTCTGGAGAAAAAGGTATAGTACAAATTTCTAGAATTGTAAAATTTTCTTTACTGATTATGGTAGGATGGGAATGCCTGAAACCCATTGACACTGTATGTTTCAGGGTGAAATGTATACCCTGGAACTGGCTGGAGATGGAGAAACTAAAATTTCTTGTCCACCGCTGTCATCAGCTAAACTTGAACCCAGTAAAAGCCCAGGAAATGGTCAAAAAACGCAAACTAAAACCCCAAGCAGAGGGGTGTATCCCGCCACACCACCACATGATTCTGCTTCAACCAATGCGCCTGTGCCTACTCCAGAAAATCCTCCACAGCCACCAATCACCCAACAACCTAATGGCCAAGAGAAACAACCTTTATACTCTTATCTATTTTATGGTACTTACCCACCTATGCCTGAAAATCTTTTTTTCAATACTGAAAAACCATTACCGGAAGACCCTGTGCAAACAAAGCAACCAGTTTCTGAGGAACCAAAGGTAGAAATACACCAGCCACTATACCCATTTTTGCCCCAAGGTCCTTACCAAATGCCTGTGCCACCTTTGCTCCAAATCCCTACACCAGGTCCTTTCTACCTTCAGCCAGAGCCTGAATATCCACCAGCTACAAAGCCCACAGCTTCTCCAAAACCACCACAGCCGGAAGCCCCTCAGGGCCAAGTATACCAGCCGATCCACCCCCAGCCAGAGCCTGAAATTCAACCAGCTACAAAGCACACAATTGCTCCAAAGCCACCACAGCCAGAAGCTCCTCAGGGTCAAGTATACCAACCCCTCTATCCCTACCCTTTCTATAACCCTTTCTACCCTCAGCCACAGCCTGAAAATCAACCAGCTACAAAGCCCACAGCTTCTCCAAAACTACCACAGCCGGAAGCCCCTCAGGGCCAAGTATACCAGCTGATCCACCCTCAGCCAGAGCCTGAAATTCAACCAGCTACAAAGCCCACAATTGCTCCAAAACCACCACAGCCAGAAGCTCATCAGGGTCAAGTATACCAACCCCTCTATCCCAACCCTTTCTATAACCCGTTCTACCCTCAGCCACAGCCTCAAAAGCCAACTGCTGTTCCAAAGCTACCAGCAATGGAAACAGCTATGGGACAAGTACATAAACCTCCTTACCCTCAACCATTCACAATACCAGGTGCTGGTGATAACACTCCCAGTAAAAAGCCAGTCCAAACTGAACAGCCACCAGCTGTCAAACCTAGCCCTCAGCCTCTAACATTGCCCCCTGCTATCTATATGCAGCAACCACAACAAGTCACCACTCCAAATCCTGCGTACTGCCCTGAATTCTGCAAATTTGGATTTTCTCATTGCTGTCCACAAATTGCTTTTCATCAACATCTCCATCATATTGTTCCTGCTGAGCCTGGCAGTAAAGGTGCACCTTCACTCTATCCAGCATTGCCATTCTTCCCTTCAGCATATTCTGGGTTTAGCAATAGCTTTGGTTCTGCTCCCCTTCCTCAAAAGCCAACTGAAGCAGCAACAACTCAAGCTACCACAACTTCCACATCTGCACCAGTTTCAACTCAGTCCCTTCAACTTGGAGATCAAATAAAGCAGTCATATCTCCAACCACTAGATGGCAACCCTTCTACACTACCCACAAGTAATCCTAGCAAGTTTATGAATCCTAAACCAGTTAATCCGTATTTTGTACCCAATTCACTTTATCCTAATTGGCAACATCTACCACAAAATCTGCAAAATTTACTACACAGGCAATCACCAGCTCACTACAGCATGCTCTCTAAACTTCAGGCTTCGAGTAATGAACCAATAAATCCACTATCAGCAGGGGACATAAATAACCAGAAACCTAGTAAGTCTAAAGGGCCATCACAACCTATAGTCCAAAGTAAATATGATCATGATCTGGTCCCTTACTACATGCTTCAAGATGCTCAAGCGCCTACTTCCAAGTCAGAAGTCCCTAACAATTCCTCACAACCACAACCACTTGTGAGTGGCTCAAAGAAATCTGAAAGACATGAACAAAGTTATGTGCTGCTACAGCATGGCCCGCCAGGTAGGGAGCCCAACAGTTTTATTGAGTCTCCACTGTCCTTCAGAGACATGGTTTATGATGCAAACTTCCTAGCACAAAATGCTGCAAGGCATCACAGAAGTAAAGCCGAAGATCCCCATAATCTAAGCCCCCCACAGCAAAAACCACAACCCACCAAGTGGCTGCAAAAAGGAATGTCCAGTGCCTTACCTGGTAATGTGAACTACATGGCAAGGCAACTACATATTCCTGGGAAGGAATTTCAGCAATGGAGGTCTGGATCTCGCCACCAAACAAATGGTGTGCTGTTAATTTTTTTTTTTTTTTTTTTTTTTTTTTTTTAATTAAACTTTCAAGTACTACTTAACCAAGTATTTTTGGCCTAATATGTTTATCTTTTGCAGGATTGAACCAACACATTCAGAGACCAGGTGGAAAGCAGGAATGAGTTGCCTTCAGTGTCAAATAAACAATTGAACTATCTGAGCATGTATGTTTTGTTTTTTTTGTTTTTGTTTTGTTTTTTCCTAATTGCTTTTGTTTAAGGGTTGCAATTTAGAGGGGATGAGGAAAGAAATTTGTAAAGTGGACATAAGAACAGGATGTTATAGAAGTCCCCTTATCTCATGGCATGGGTGGTCAAGGACACCCCCCCCCTCCTTGGTTTCAAAGTTAACATTTTACTTGGTACTTGTTGGCATTATATCCGCTGCTGAGAATCAAAAGGTGCATTGCCCCTGTTGAACTTTTTATCTTGCTTATTTTGCCTTACCATGACCTAATACTTCCTGAACATTGAGCCTTTCACGTAAATACATTTACTAGAATTTGCCCATTCTTACAGTGGACTCGAGTACTCAACTCAAATCTTTTGTGCTTGTTTGAACTTATAAATCTTGGTTATTACCTGATTCCACTTTTAAACATTTTATCACATCTTTAACTTGCATTCTGGAATATATACATATTTCAGTGACCTGTGATTAGCCTGGCCTTTTATTAAAGGGAATCTCAGTCTAGACGTGAGTAAAGTAATTTTTAAAATGTTGAATTGTCTTGAGCATGGAGTTGTACAGGACAAAATTGTGAGTAACTTTATTTTTTTGTCTGTGGAAATGTCAGTGAGTTCACAAGAATGCCATTGGCATGAGTAAATACAATTGGCAAACATCGTTTTGTTTTGCAATCATTAAAGATGTGGCATGGATGATTAAATGCATTTTGGTACCTGTGTTTATTCAAAGCTCTGCATGGAGAGGTTATCAGCGTGTCCTCATAAAACCTGTAAAAGGCCTTGGGTAACTCTCCACTTCATTGACTGCTGCCAATAAACACACTAAAGTAGAAGTCTTTGAATAAATTGTTTCAATACATTAAAGGATGCATGATAACCAAAAAGTTACAACACAAAAAGATTTGAGTTGAGAGATTTATTCAGCATCAAATGCAAGTCTTGTCATCAATTTTACATTTTATAGTTGTAATGCTTATGGCTCTTGTGATTCTACAATTTCAAATAATGGATTATTCTTTGTTTGCATATAGTATTTTGGTGTTACATCTACCTATCACAGAACATGTTCATTTATCAATTAAAGTCACAAATCACTCTAGCACCAGTGTAGCTGAAGAAAGCCAAGTATGGAGAGTCTGTGGGATCTGAACACTTAGAAGAATCTGATCCTTCCTGGGCACACTGGCACTAAAGAAATTGGGTCTATTTGAGCTGCAGGGGTGTCAACCACTATTGGGGCGGGTACAGCGGATACATCTCTCTTCATCAAAACAATAGGGACCTCTGCACTTCGTGAGGCATCTGAGGTCGATACACTGTCAGCAGCTGGAGCAGGATCAGCAGCAGTTGGAGCAGGGTCAGCAGCAGCTGGAGAAGGATCTGCAGCTAGCTCAGTAACCGGTACAGCTGCATCAACAGAAATTAAAGGAGCATCAACAACCACTGCAGGGGCTACAGGTACAACTTCAGCTGACTCTGTTGATTCTGCAGACACAAGGCCACTCCGATGAGGGTCATGGAGAGTCGTCAGTTTGTGGTGTTTCAGACCATGCTTGGGCGACAAGTTGCCTGTATGTACATGGACCACTGGTGGCAAGACAGGAGCTACAGGTGCAGTGCTGTTGGCATCTACAATAGGCACCTGAAAAAATGTACACACCAACAGAGGCTTAGGAAAAAAAACATATATATAAATGTAGCATAGTAAATTTTGTGACCTATTTATGGGCACCATAAATTATTTGGACAAGTAAGTATAGCATTTTACCAGAGTGAAAAACATCTTGCAGTCCACTGAGTGAGCAGCATTCAAACCTCTGGCAGAACAAATACCACGTGCCTGGTAGAGAAAAGAAAGAAATTCTGATCAGCTTACAAGCGGGGTTGAAAAGGTGTATATAATGAATGATTCCAATAATAATTTAGAGAACTCCTCTTCTTCCATTCTCCAAGTCTTTTTCTTGTGGAAAGCCAGACTGGTGCTTTGTGTACTTACAGCCATGACGTCAGCCAGTGGCACGCAGACATCATCAGTGCAATTAGCCTCAACTACAACATATTCTGCTATATAGATTGGCCCACCAGACACAATCTGAAATAAAGTAATGAGAAGTATTGGTGTAGTGAATTAAAATGTGCTGGCGCATTGAATCGTGTAAGATTGAACTGAACAGAGTATGCTCGAGCCCACCTGTGATGACATCCTTCCAACCTCCACAAGAGTGTAGGTTATGTTCACAGTCATGTTGTTAAAGGTTGCCAGAGAGGCATGGACAAAGTCCAGTGCTGTGGTGTCGTTTAGTGGAAGGAGGGTAGGACAACCTATGCACAGATCCTCTCTCGATTCTATATGTTATTAAAAAAAGACACATGCAGGTTTTAGTGTAGAGGGCGACACACTGTCTGTGATCATATGGCTTAAAATCTGAAGTTTTACCCTCGGTTTTACACTTGAATGCTGTGACAGTGAAAGCTCCGCCAACCTTCTTCAGCACCACATCACAGTCTCCTTCTATTGCCTGATTGGAGACAAAGAATCAATCCAAATAGCAAAACAGTCTCATTATTCTCATTATCTCAAGTATAAGAGCTTCTCTGCAGTCTCACCGTCAACATTTTGGGTCTGACTGTGCAGTTAGCAACAGGTGTGGGGTCCAGTACGTGACAGTCTGTCTCCAGCAGGTCAACTTCCAGGAAATAGATGTCTCCGTCGGGCTGAGAAAAGGTAAAATGAAAGATTATTTTGTTGTTTTTCACATTATTTTGACAGGATACTGCAATGTGTTGATCGATCGCCACATAGACAGAAGCCCCCAAAGTGAAATGTTCTGAAAAACAGAGCATAGTTGAAATGTTAATCTGAAAATATTTGCTTGCAGAGGCACCATACACCAACTGTTTGGACATATACATGGGTGGATTACACTAGAGTGGGATTAAAGCAAGTAAGGAATCCTCATCAATCAATCATCATGCTGTTTTCTGGAGAGTTTCTCTGTCATTTTACCAGATTTTTAAGCATGGCATATTTGTATAAGATGTGTTTTCCCTATTTTTTGTTTTTAATTTTTTATTATTCAGTGATGTGTCAACATCATATTCAAGTTACCCATTCATATCACAGTTCAGTGTTTAATTTTGCAGAATATTGTCTAGTGGCCAAGAGGAAATAAATAGTATTATAGAGTATTTTGTTAAGTACTGAATCCCATCATCCTGCCTCAAAGCTGAAAAACAGGAGAGCAAAATGTCTAACTATATGTATAAATGTTTTTTCTTGCACCTATATAATCTTTACACCCGCTGACTTACAGTACCTGAGGACGAATCTTGATGTCCTCGATCCTGTTCAGTGCATACTTGTAGCCATGGGTGTGCTGGGCATTGAGGTAATCCTGAGCCACCAGAGCAGCCTCCTCTACCTCAGCAGAGTCGCACTCAGGTCGTCGATAAATGACCTGAGCCCATGTCCCCACCAGTAGTACCAGAACCAGAGTGAATCCCAGAAGATTCATTTTCTATGAGAGAGGTATCAGAGCAGTCAAGCAGATAAGGGTAAGGAAGAGAGGCTGAATTCATGCAGCCTCGGGTGTATATATCTCGTACTTCAAACAGGAAAACAGAGCCAAGTTAAACACCACGATCATCCCTCCTGACTCCTGCGTCACATGTGGGTCGTACTCTGTTTTAGGACGTCTGCCAAAACAAACCTATGTTGACAAAGTCTGCTGTGGGATGAACAGTCTCCAATTTAAAATCGGTGATGGTTCACTGGGTTGTATCGCTGGACATATAGAAACATCTTCACTATCTCTGAGTTTCGTTTAATAGCTAAAACAAATGTGGCACAAATGTTTCCTGAATCAAATATGATGTCTAAAGAGGCTCATGTCCAAACACTGATGTTGTGCAAGCAGCTGTCCCTCTCCACAGAGGTCAGAGTGAGCGTTCAGCTACAGCTGCAGGGCCCCACTGCCAGCAGGGATTCAGTGACTTGCTCAATGACACTTCACCAAAGAGGTCATTTGCCAACAGGGGGGACATAGTCGAGGTACAGGGACACTCATTGCTGCCGCCCACATATTTGCTCTCTATTGAACCATCTGCACATTACACTAATGTTGCTCCTGGTGAACCAGATTCTGATGAGATAATTACCAGTACAAAGACAGAATTAAAGCACTGACAAACAACATCCACCTTATACCCACTTTTATTGTCTCTTCTGTGAGATGACAATGTTTTCAGTCTCTCTAAAGTTGCTCAATCTTTTCTCCACCCCACTGCGAAAAGTGCAGAGACACCTGAGCTGGACATTTAACATTAGTTTCATTGAAGGTATCCCACTATCAGTAGAGCTGCAATGATTAGCTGATTAGTGGTCAACTATTAAACTAATCTCCAAATGTTTTGATAATTGATTTATCATTTTGAGTCTCTTCTTTTACAGAAAAAAAAAGGTCCAAATTCTCTGATTTCAGCTTCTCAAATGTCAATATTTTCTATGACAGTGAACTGAATATCTTTGGGTTGTGGACAAAACAAGAAATTTGAAGATATCACCTTTGACTTTTGGCAAACTAATGAACAATTTATGGATCAAACAACGAATCAATTAAATGAGAAATGACTCATTATCATGATTTAATTGATAGATAATAAAAAAAATAATCCTCAGTTGCAGCCCTAGTTGTTAGTGTTCTGACATGTAATTTAAATGACTGATATGTCACAAGAATAATGCTTTTGCTTTATAGCTGAATTAGGCCTTATTTTCAACACCAAAAACAATGAAATGCCAGTTGTTTGTCTCTTGCTTTGAGTGCTACATACTCAGCCATAAAACTATTTTGGTTAAGCACCAGTTCAGATAAAACAGAAAAAGAAACAGCATATATTTGCATAATATCTATTTTAGTTGAAAAACATAATTTTGCTGGGCTCATGTTGTTAAATAGTTCAACTAAACAGGTATAATTGCTTTTGACAACTTGGCAGGAACATAGCTAAATGCTGCTATTGTTTCTCTTTCAGAAACATAACATTAATCCAACATCAAAAATAAATAAATAAATAAATAATACATTTTTACAATCACAATACAATTTAGTTTGAAATCCACAATTCTGAAAGACAGAGCATACCGTAGTTGAAATATTGATTCTTAATCTTAATATTTGCTTGCAGGGGCAACTCTTTGGGTGTGCATAGGTGGATTAAAGCAGATTAAAGGAAGTAAGGCATCCTTATCAAAATGCATTTGTATTTATTTATCTAATTTGTCTGAAAAGTTTCTACAATTATGGGTCTTCCTCTGGCATTTTACTAGATTTTTAAGCTACAGAATGCAACGTGTTTGTATCATGTTCTTTCCTCATAGTTCTCATTCAGAAACTCCAACATAACAAAAACATGAAATGTATTGTTTGTTTATTAATTTAGTCTCATAGCCACTAGTTTGTCTCGGTTAACTCTGATTGGTCGGCGCCAGTGTGACGCGTTTCACCTGCGACTCTCACCGTGGCTTGTATACATGATGTGAGACCCGCTGCAGGTTGAGAGGGTCAAACAACAAAAACGTCGAGTCTGAAATAAAAGCTGCATCGATTGTCCAGGAGGTAGATAGGGTAGACTTTTTTTCATTTTTTTTTTTATCAGACAATAGTTCATCTCACTCTGAAATTTCAATGAAGCAACGAGGCAGAAACTGTGGCACAGTGCTCACAGCTACATACAGCTGCTGTGCCAGGAGCCGTGTTAGCTAATTCAGCTAAGGTCTTCATCTGGAAACACGTGTCAAGAAGAAATCCTGCCGAGCTGTGGGACATGTGTGGCCTGGAAGCCTGGAGGAAAACAAATAATCAGTGTAATGATTGTTAACTTGTTTGTAACACAGCAAGGTCAACTTCAGCATGCATTGATTTGTCTCTGGGTCAACTCAAAATGATGCTTCAAACGTTTGTAAGTCAGACAGCTGTGCGTGTGTGATTGTGTTTTATGGAGCGCCCAAGTTGATAAGTCTTAGTCCCGTTGCTGGAATTTTGAGCTCATCCATTTGGCTCTTTAATCTCTCACTCTCTCTTTTTTTTAAAGATATTTCGGGGCGTTTTAGGTGAGAAATTAACCCTGGACTGCTGCTGCACAGACTGAACCTTTGTAAATGTGGTGCACACTCTACCAGGTCAGCTACCTGGCACTCCAAGCTCTATAACTCACTTAAAAAGTTATAGTAAAACATACAAATATCCTGCATTCAAACACTTGTAAAATGTACATAAAGTATCTAAAGTAAAAATACTTGTCATGCGGCACAATTGCTGCTGCCAGTGTTCAGTTATTATATTTCATATTGGCTGGCTGTCATTGCTGATGTGTTAAGCTCTGTCCTGGACTGCCCCTTAGACTCCGCAGAGGAAGTGGGGGAGAGGAGGATGTTAGCAAAGCTTACATCCATCATGAACAACTCCTCTCACCTCCTGCAGGAGACTGTTAGACTGCTACTCCCGCCATGTAAGAAGGAGCACTACTGCAGGTCCTTCGTTCCAGCAGCTGTCAGACTCTTTAACACCAGCATGACCTTTTTCTATATATTTCTCATTTATGAGTAATTTCTTATCCATCTTGTGCACATGAGTTGCTGTGACAGGCAAATTTCCCCAGTGTGGAATTAATAATAATAACACAGTATAAAACAGGGAGATGATTTTAACCACTCTCTATAGCATATATGTGTTGGGTAGCTGTCAAATGAATGTAGTACCATATTTCTTGCTGAAAAGTAATGGAGCATAATGAAGTAGAAATCCAATTATATTCGGCCATCCACATTTACAGTATTTCACAGCCATAACCTTCATGTCTATTTACCAGGCAAACCGTGTGTAACCTTTTTCCAATGCTAAATGAAAATGTGTATAAGCCCTGTATATAATAACACATCCACTCTGTGTTGCAGCAGATGTTTGGGCTGCACATTGTTCTACTGAAGAAGTCCCCAGAAGTGCAAGCAAATCTCCCTGTAGCTGAGTAAGCTATGAAAATCCTGTCAAGGTGTGTGTGAGCCTACAAGACACATCAGCATCCTGCATTATCGTTCACTTTTCCAGCTGGAGTCTACACTGGCTCAGCTGGTAGGAGCTGACCTCAAGTATCAAGGGAAAGTTCAATCTGCACCAGTTGTTAGACGGTGGACGATGGCCTGGAAAGCGTGCATAAAGAAGACAAAATAAAATACAGACACGGCACTGTCACATATGTGCTCTCTGACTCCCTTCCTGCCGATGAAAGGATTACCACACCTCCATGCTCTCATGTGACCCTCCATCGCTCACTCTAATCAGTCTCTACCAGATGCATCGAACACAGAGCCACCGGCGCAAAGCAAAACACCTCATGAGAAAAAAGGGATTCATGTCTTCAATCAAGGGTGTTTCTCATCTCACCAGGCGAGCCAAGAGGCGCTTGTATTGTAAATTACAGCTTTGGATGTGGAGGAAGCGGAGAGAGAAATGCCGTTTTGGAATACTGAGAGCAAAGAAACGAGCTTGTGGGATCAGCTCCGGTTCGTGGCTCAGCGTGAAGACACACTCACAGAAAAATGGAAGCAAAGTTGTGTCACCTCGTGTTGGATGTGATGCTGGAGGTTCAGAGGACAGAGGGAGGCAGAATTGCTTGCTGAAGCTGTGTGAATCTGTCAGTATGTCAGAAACGTTCATTGCTTCCAGCTCCTTGCAGAACCTGGTTACGGACACAGATGTCTCTGCAGGTAACGCCACCGCGCCAACAGCCACGGTGCCATCTCAAAAAACAGAAACTTTGGTACAGCTTAGTGATGTTACCGACCCGGTAAAACATCCTCACACTGTCAACCCCGCGTTGAGTATAGACAGTGATGCACGCGAGTTAACGACACATTTTAAAGAACCGAGGACATCGGCGCAAGCTCAAAAACTTGAGATTGACGACCCATCCGGACAGTTGACTTCTGTCCCTCAGGACCAGGCTGCAAATAGAGATGATGAGAGCATCACGAGTAAAATAAAGACAGCACCATCTTCAGCTTCTCACACTGATGCCAGCGTCAAAGTACTGACCAAGCACATCCACGGTAGATTCACTTTTTATCCTTTTTCCCCATCATTCTTTGGTTTGCATTTCAATTCTTCACAGCTGTTTCAGACAAGAGTTGTGTGTTGTCTGAAACAGCACAGCAATGTTTTCATGTTTCTCTAGAGTTTCTCGATGACTTCTACAAAATATATGGAAGCTTCATCCCTCTACAAAAGAGCGACGTGTTGAGGCACCTGAAGAGGAGGTTTAACACTGATTTCAGTGACAGGTAAAAATGAACTGAATCATGTGATTATCTCACTTTGAATGACAGAAGTAGTTGTTACAGGTTGTGTGTTTAGAGGTTGAGTATTCACAGTGTTATCTGTAATAGTTTTATTCCTGGAACAGTTGCATTGTATTTTCCTGCCTGTGCAGGAAGAACATCATTTTCACAGAAGTTACCAAATGCCGCACTGCGATCATCCAGAGGTCTGTTCCCTCCTTCCGGGTGGTCTACAAGAAACACACACTGACACTGGATGACTTGTCTACACTGGCAGATCAGAACTGGCTCAATGACCAGGTTAGCATCTAGCATCTAGCATCTAATAAATGAATAGTTTTTAGTTTTCCATGAAATTTTCCGAGTGGAAAGATTAACGTGATCAACAAAATGCAGGTTCATGCTGAATGTAACTAATAGATATGTTTTATTTCTGCTTAAGGTCATGAACATGTATGGAGAACTGATAATGGAATCTGCCCATCACAAGGTAATCTGAAACACTTCATAGCTAGCAAACTCTTAAGATGCTGGAGTAGCATATTTTTTTTTCATTTCTTCTTATATTTGGAACAATAGATGAAGTTTTTACCTAGCAGGGTTATTAAAATATTGCCAGTTATTAAGGGACAAGTTGGGGCACCCCGGTACAGCATGTGTCCCATGTACAAAGGAAGGCCTTTGATTTGCAGCTTTCCTTTCCAGCTAACACTAACAAATAAGGATTAAAAAGCCCACAGATGAATTGTAAACACCAAAACAATAATTTGACATTCTCATTGACGTTTTGGGAGATGCACACTTTCTTGGCAAAAGTTAGATGAGAAGATTGATACCGGAACCTTTAGCTTTCCTTTAGTTGATCACAGCACTGTAATCTAGACCCTGCCACAAGCAGAGAATTGTCCCGTTAATTCAACTCTACCTACAACAAATTTGAAAGTGCAGACGCAGGTCTATTTTTCTTTTCTTTTCTTTTCTTTTTTTTTTTTTAAAGCATGCCCGACATGTTTGAGTGTCAAATTTTGACTAGAATAAAAACACCAACTGTACTAATTTTGATCTCCTTTTGTGTCCTCTCTTAGGTCCATTTTCTCAACAGCTTCTTCCACAGGCAGCTTATGACAAAAGGATATGATGGTGTTAAGAGATGGACAAAGAAGGTTAGGTATAAGATTGAAGTGGTGCGATCATTTGTTGGTGTTTGTGACATAAATAGCTAAAATAAATAAACTTTTAAGCATCAAATTACCATGAGACGACTAATTTTGGAAACAGAGAGAACGCAGATTGAGTGACTTTAACCTTGTCTTTCTTGCTCAGGTGGATTTGTTCTCTAAGGGTTTGCTTTTGGTTCCCATCCACCTGGAGGTTCACTGGTGTCTGGTGACAGCCGACGTTGTCAAAAAGAAAATCTGCCTTTACGACTCTCAAGGAAACGCACTCCTGAAGGTTGCAAGGGTAACAGCAGATTTCACGTTTTTTTTTTTTGTGTGTGTGTGTGTGTGTGTGTGTGTGTGTGTGTGTGTGTGTGTGTGTGTCGCTCTAAGTATCTAAGTTGCTTTTACTGCAGTAATCATTGTTCACTGAAGTTCGTGAAATGGTGTTTTTCTTCTGTATGCGTTGCTTCTAATAGAACATCCTGAAATACTTGATGACAGAAGCAAAGGAGAAGAAGCAAACCGCTTTTGAAAATGGTTGGGCCCTGTCGTTTGATGAGGTCCGTAAATGCTAATTTTTACAGCTGTACTGTAATAATACGCAACAAAAATGAGCAGCACAGAGACAGATTTTGGAGAGGCCATATTGGAGCTAAAAGCGTCACCTGCTGACCTGAGTTTCAACTGACACATTCACTGACATGATGTCTCGTCTCCCCCTGCTGTCCTTCACAGAAAAGTCCACAACAGACCAACGAAAATGACTGCGGGGTGTTTGTCCTGGAGGTACTGACATGCTTTTCAAACCTAATACACCTGACTTCAGTCATTATAATCTCTGAGAGCTCACACATTATATAACAACTGTATTTTGTCCTCCTTTACAGTATTCTAGATGCCTTGCTCTGGAAAGGCCTCTGCAGTTTTCCCAGAAGGACATACCAAAGATACGCAAGAGGATCTACAAAGAGCTCTGTGACTGTAAGCTCCATGAACAGGGCTGACGAGTATCTTACACTTGTATAATGAATTGCTGAGAATATGTGCTGCTTTTGATTAGGGTAGGAAATCAGCAGTCCACACTTGTCTCTGTGCAGGGGTTCATTAGCAGCTCTGTATCAGCCTTACAGCACTGTGAGGGCATTTTGACTGACCCCAGTTAGTAGGAGTCAGTCTTCTATCAGGTGCACTGTTCATACTAAATCGTAACCCTTGTATAATTACTGCATTTATATGATCAATATCTAAACAGGCATGTTATTTAAGCAAAAGGTAGACCTTGTTGTGGAGTTTACACATCTATGGTGCACCAGTAGAGCCTTACTAAATGGACTACCTGTTGAAACGGATCTGATCTGTCACGGTCCACGTCTGGGTTTAGGTGTTATTTTCTGTTAAAATAATCTGTACACCTCATTTTGCACATTTTGTAAGTGTAATTTTGCACCGTTTGATTTGTTTGCATCATAGTTTACCTGTTAGCACTAGAAGCTAAGTGTATTTTGTTTTGTAAAGAGTTGTGTTGAAGTTGTGTGAACATTATTATTTTTGTCTGTCACATAAAAGAAATATGTTTTAAATAATAATAATAAAAAAAAAGTTTCCAAACATTTCACCAAGTTTATTTTCTGTTTTCTGTTATCATACAGGACAGGTACCACGCGCACCCTTCATCAATTATTAGGTACAAATATTAGGTACATATTTTTGAATACACAACTTCCTGTCTATGGACATGTATTTTATTACTATCCATGAGATTATAATTGTATGTGAAAGTGTGCCTGAACAGTTATAAAACGTACACTGATCAGAAAGCAGTGCTCCAGATAAAAAAGTGTAAGGCACCGGACAAACTAATGTATGGTTTTCAGTATGAGAACCAGAGAAATACATTAATATACTGTAATAAATATGGTGTAATATTCATTACCAAACAAATCTGTTCACGACAGACACATTACTATTAATGACCTTGTCAGTACACTAAAATAATACGCATGTATTGTATATTTATTGCAACTGTTCTTCCCTGTCTCTTCTGATCTAGTAACTGACTCGTTTGTAGATGTGAGATCAGAAAAACGTCTGACAGTCTTTTAGGGAACAGATTAAGGAACACAGATTCTTGTTTACTGAGAAATCTGTGGTCAACTTTTTCCAGTTAAGGCTGCACTAGACAGAAAATTTTATGTACTGTAGATACACACCCAGTTTATTAACCTAAAGCACAGGTGGCCACAGAAGAGAAGTACATGTTGAGGCTCTCTTGCCTTTGGTATAAAGAAGCACATAATCCGATGTGCTGTTTGCAGGTTAATGATAAAATGTTTATGATGATTAATGCTAATTCAAGATCATTTTTGAGCTAACATTTGTTCCTACCCTCCAGCTAGACCCAAGTTCAGTCCAGTTTGGACTGGTACTCCAGTAATAGACAAGGAGGGGCCTAATCATTGATGTGGAATATCCACTCAATTTCTGGCTCATTGTCGAGGCGTATCACCAGGTAGGACGCCAGCTGGAAGACGTTCTGCCACAGGCCCAAGAAGAGGTACAAGTAGAAGTCACTGACGTCGATTTGGCAGTGTACCCCTGAGAAATCCATATCACACACACACTCAAAACTGTTCACGTAGTTGAGACAAAAGCCTCCGTTCATGCATGGGTCGGAGGCACATTCATCCACATCCTTCTCACACCTGGAAGGAAAAATAAGGACAGAACAAAAACAAGAAAATGCAACATGGGAAACATAACTGTAGGAAGTTTAAGGCTAGCTTTGTCACTGGAAAAACTGCATAACTGATCCCATGTGTTTGACACAGAGCATCAAGGATGCACTATGATCATTGTGACATTGTGGTTAAGGCAAAGTGGTTGTGGACACACACTTTTGGCCACTTGGGATAAGCAGAAACAAGCTACACTGACATATTACTTTTTAAGTTAATATGCTATTTATTAGCAGACAGTAGCCGTTTTGCACATGTGGCAGAGACAAAGCAACATCAGCATTCATTCTCTCATTCATTGTAATGCCAATATTAACTCTGGCTGTATTTTTGGTCACCACTAACTCTTGAGGGAAATATGTTGCTCTTAATACAGCTTTAGCTGCTAAATGTTGCTAATGCTAATTTTGCCTGTTTGTGCATGTAGTGTACCAGTGGGTGCAAAGTTTTTGTTTTGGTTCCCTGCTGCTGCTTTAAACACAGTACTGATGAGAATAAAAACAGCCAGGTCGCAGGTGTAAAATCAAAACAAAGTGCTGAAAGACACTAAAACTAAAACTGAGAAAAACTACAGAGTTGGGTAATCATATTTTGCAGGTTCGTCAATTGAAGCAAGACCTTTTACATTTCATGTTCCATGGGAATTGATCCAATGTTAATATAAAAATATTGACTAAAGGTTTGGGACTGGGTTTTGTTTTCAGCTTATAGCTTATGACCTTGACTTTGGGTCCCAAGATTCTTACTTGTAGAGGTATTCACAAATTTAAAACCTAAAATGAAAAATATTCCAGTTTCTTGGAGGAAAAGGATTAAATATCATGTACACGTGCATGTCTTACCACTGTCCTGTAAAACCAGGCAGGCAGTAACAGGTGCTGTCAGTTTCAGAGCAGTTCCCTCCATTAAAGCAGCTGTAGTTCCATCTTGTACCCATGCATGTAGACTTAGGCAACTGAGGAAGCCTGAACAGACAAAGAATACAAAAAAATTTCACTGCCCTCCTGTTTGGCAGTAGTCAATTTATTATTTAATTTGTTAAGAAAGTGTTTATTTTCCGTCTTTTTTGTAAAAGCACTTACGGATTGGTCTCAATGTACCATGGGATTTCAGGAATTTTTTCACTGTAAGAGACAAATTTTGAAATCAGTACAACTCAAAGCTCGCTAATCTATTATAGGTATATTCTAAAGTATGTTTAGTGTTACAGAAATATTAATAAACAGTGGATGGACTCACTCGCAGTATTGGCCTGTCACATTATGTGGACAGAGGCACGTGTAACTCTCGAATCCCTTGAGGCATGTGGCACCATTGCCGCAATTGTTGTTTTCGCACATATCAACTTCCACCTCACACTGTTCGCCACTGTAGCCCACCTCACACACACACTTGAATCTCTCTGGCAGGTTGGTGCAGTTTCCATAGATGCAGGGGTTGGAGAAGCAGGTGTTTGTTGACTCTCGACACAGTGGCCCTCTCCACTCGGAGGGACATGTGCAGTGATGCAGGTCGAACAGGTCCTTGCACACACCTTCGTTCTTACAGGGATTGGGTGTACACACACTGTCTCCCCAGCAGCCGTATTGTGGGGAAGCGTTGCTGTTTATCCTGGCAAACTGCTCCTCTTGAGGTCTGGGGAGGTTCAACTCTATGTCCTGGTGAAAAGGGAGAAGAAGGCCTCCAATCTCCACTGGCCCCAAACAACCAGACAAATTCACACCAGCATCTAGGTTCAGTCCCCCCAGGAAGATATCTGCTCCCTCCTTAAGAAAATCCAGATTTCCTGCAGTTGTTTTGGACACACTGAGCTCCTCCTTACCTCCATCCACAGCCATGATCCACCTGGAGGTCGGTAGTGTCTGGTTCTGCATGCTGAGCTCCACAGTGTGCCACTCTCCATCACTGACTGGGCCCTGGCTTTGAACTGTCACCCTGCGGGTATCATTGTCAGCCCGAACCTGGAGCCCCATGACCACATGTGAGTCCAGAAGGGAGATGGTGAGGTAGTCTGAGTCCTCTTGTGCATGAACTAAGATGGCAGCAGACTGTCTTGTGCGGAAGCTGAGAGAAACGCTACTGAGGCTGTGCTTTATCTTCCCATTGCTCTGGTAGTGCAAAACACTGCTTTCAACCCGAAATGTCACATTAGATAAACCTGGAGGAAAATAGAAGAGATTTAATTAACTGAAATGCTTCTATTTAGTTTTCTCATTTAGATGCAGAGTATCTATTCTTAAACATTAAATAATCATGTCTAAATAGACACCAATCAAAGTTTCTGGAAGGGTTAAAGAGATAATAGCTGCTATTATGTGATTGGCTGGCAGTTGCCTTAAAAATAAGCAATATCTTGATGCCTTGACACAAACATGACTCAGTCCGGACATGGAAGAGAAGGGTGAGGTGCACCATGTGAAGTTGGTTGCAGTCTGCAGCCTCACCACTTGATGCCACTAAATCCTACACACTGGACCTTTAAGCAGGAAAGTTTAAGACGTTATTGTCTGTGCACATCAGACAAAACACACTATATTACTTATCATGTCGTCTGCTGGGTCATTGGTGGGAATGTAACATCAAGGAATCCACAGAAACAGTGGAAAAGGATTCTAAAATTGGTCAGTGATAACGGTAAAGAGAAAAAAGGCTGCTGAATGCTGAGTATGTGTACAAATACAGGCACAGAAAAACACAGAGCAGGGCTTGGACTGTCAGCCTCTCTTCTCTCTTTGTGAACATGTGACATCTCCAGGAAGACTTGTCATCGTAAACTCCCACAGACATGTGGCGGTAGACTTAATCTGACCAGGGATTATCACGTCTTAGAGGAATCCTGTGTAGGGTCCCTGCCTCAACTCTGTTCCCTTCTGTAATCAGCCACTCTGTAATTAATCAGTGCCTGTACCAGTGAGTGCCCTGAAGGGATTGTGCACTGAAGACATTCCCTTCAGTGGATACAAACCAAGATCAGAAATGGTGTAGAATAATAAAAAGCTGCTATGAATCTTTTATCTTGGCAATCTTTGAGCCAGTGTTAGTAATAGCCATGTGGCTGTACACAATACACCACATTCGTACCATCCTATTCCTTGGCCAGTCTTGGCCATGAGCTTTTTTTCTAATCTGATGGTCACGTCCTTATAACAACCTCATCTGAGGACACTCACACTCAAAGCCCTCAAAGCGGGGTTGACAAACAGCAGTGGCAGGGCAGGGAGACAGCTCACACCATTTCACCTCCTCACAGCGCTGCCCTGCAGTGTTGGGGGGGCAGTTACAGATGAAATCATCCCACATGGAGTAACACACTCCACCATTGAGACAAGGGTTGACCTAATGAAGAAAAAACAGCTCAATTCAATCAAGCCTAACCTCCTGTCAGTTCTACAATGTCCGTGATCATTATTGGTGAAGATAAGGAATGTATATACGCCTCTAGCTCATTAGAAATAATATCACAAACATGGCGACATGGACTTAACTCACAGCACAGGCATTGTCACTGCTGCATCCTTGTGCAACATTGATGAGTTGCTCCAGGCTGTGAGATTCCACTGGAGTTGCAATGGGATAGAACTGCAGCCGTTTGCTGTTAATCCTCAAATCCTGGACACATCCCTTAAAGTAGCCACCAAAAGAGGCAGAGGATCTTGAGTCTTGTAGCCCACCAATGAAAACCAGATCCCCAGAGTGGGCCTGGATGGGTCGAATGTGCATAGAGCCCTGGCTCTGGGTTGACTGGAACAAGATGGCCTCAGTTTCTTCCAGCTTCACGGTCAACAGATGGAAATGACCATCATTAACTTCAACCCGACCAACAAGGGTCTCAAAGTTGTTGACCTGAACTTTGACCCTGCCCTCTTCCAGCCAGAGGCGGAGGTACTGGCTGGTGCTGTTGGCCAGGATAAGGAGCAGGCCACTGGACTGTCTGGTGCGAATGAACATGGATATAGTCACAGTATCATCTGGGTCATCGTCTAATGAGAAGAAAGCATAACTCTCCAAGTCTTTATTTCCAAACCTTGCAGTGATATACTCTGTATGGAGACAAAGAAGAGAGAGAAAAAGCCATCAAAGTCAAACTTGCACAAAACCTGATGAAAAGCACATCTTAAAGGAATAGCATATCAGTTTGAGAAATACCTTTATTAGGCTTCTTACCAAGAGGTAGATGAGAAGATTAATACCACTTTTAGTCTCACTCTTAGTCACAGCCAGAGGCTTGATGCTTTTTGCAGCTAGCCTGTGTTTATATAAAGGTAACAAAATTTGCCTTTCACATTCATAAATTTACTGGTATCTTGGCCTTAATAAGTAATCTAGCACATAATGCCCCCGTAAAATAGTAAATTGTTTGTTTTGTAGTTTCCCTTGTTTCAATTCTTTATGCTAAGATAAGTTGCCTAGGTCCTCGCTGTAGCTATTTAATGGATAGATAGAAGCAAGGAATGGTATTACTTCCAATCTATCGCTTAGTATAAGTGATAATAGTAAGTATATTTCCTAAAATGTCAAACTTTTCCTTTAATAAAACATCAGATTTTTGTTATCAGTGTTAGTTACCAAGGATCATAAACTCTTCATTATCTTGTCAAAAGCTTGTTTTGGCAGATAGTTAAGGTTATGGACTATTTCCAGCATTGAAACTGTTCTTTAAAAAGACAGACGATGCTGATGATATCAACTAATGAAAATGCCTCTGCATAGCGTGAGACTCCCTGATTTGTCACAGTAAAGATGTTCCAGGTGAGCTACTGAAACCCACGTTTTTTTAATCCCCAGCCCAGGTGTGCCAGAATGCCTCCTAATTGCATGACTCTGTGCTATTTCTACTAGGACTATAAGCTCCTTTAAAGTGTGCTGACTAACTTTATCATCCTGCAGGCCGTGACTGAGGTTGCATTTGACTTGGCCTGTACCTGGCACCTCATTTTGAGACATGTTCTCTTGTTTCAATAAATGCCATGCAGTAGTGCTTACAGTGTGTGTGTGTGTGTGTGTTTATATGTCTTACCCTCTGCGCAGTTTCTTCCCTCGTGTGGCCTGTGGCACTCACACATGTAATTCCTCCAGCCCTGGCTCACACAGCGCCCTCGGTTCTGACACGGACTGTCATTGCATTTGTCTTTGTCGCTGCATCCCTCAGTGATGTTTGCCTGGATGTTTGAAACTTCTGGCACTATAACAGGCAACACCAGATGTGAGTCCACAAAGACATCCCTGAAGCAGCCCAGAAAAGCAGGCGGGTGGTTTGCTTCATCCACTAACTTTCCTATATCCCAGTTACCCCCGAATGCTCCTACGAAGAGGCTTTGATTAACTGTTCCTGGCTCTGGGAGAGCAGAGGCTTGCTCAAGCAGCTGGACTTCAGAGCTGGAGTCTCTGTTGCAGCTTCCTTCAGTGCAGAGCAGCCTGATGAGACTGACCATGGTGCCCAGCGATGCTTCCACCGTGTGCCACTTGTTGTTGGACAAGTACTCTGGCAGCTCCTGAACCAACATGCTGGAGCCTGGACCTCTCATGCTGCGGAGGCAGAGATGCCCATCCATCAGCTCAATGCTGAGAAGCAAGTCATCTACTCTGCGCTGCAAAAGGGTACCAATTGGTCTTGTTGACCTGAAGCTGAATGTCACATTAAGAGGAGCCTCTAGGTCTAGAAGCTGAGTCTCTATGTACATGTAGCCTGGGGACTCAAATGAAAAGACAGTGGGAGTCTGGCATTTGGGGCCTGCGAATCCAGCAAGGCAGATGCATGTATAGGTGTGCTGATCATTGATAAGTAAGGGAGAGCATATTCCTCCTTTCCCGCATTGGTTGCCATCACAGCCTGAAAGTGCAGTTGTGCAGGTCTCTCCTCCATACAGGCGTCCATTTTGGCTTTGTTGGGAGCAAAGGCATCTGAAACCTTCATTGTGGCTCTCACATACACCAGCATTTTGGCATGGCTGCTGTTCACATCCATTGAGGTCCTCATCAGAGATGGCCCCTGAAGACAAAGACTAGTTAAACCAAACCATTAACACTTCTTCAAAATCGAAAAGTAAACTGCATGCACACTTCAAACTAGTGAGTCAGGGAGGTTCAGCACACAAATGTGTGTGTGTATGTGGGGGGAGTAAATCAACCTGTAGAATAAGATGGGAAACAAAAATAATAATTGCTTAATTTGAGTTTGGATAAATCTAGATCTTAGAGCAAATGTACAACTGTATGTTGTGCAGTACACACACATTGTGAACCTCAGCTAAACAATACTTCCAAATATGACAATCATACGGTAAGAAAGCAATCAGAACAACACTGTAATTTTAACCTCAATGAAAGAACTAATCTATAGCTATATTGGCTACAAGACAGGAACAAATGCAAATGATACTATCTGATTACAACATGCATCCTGTATCCATAACATTACCTGCATAAAGCAACCATAACATGCACACACGCACGCTGATTTTCAACATTGTCCTTAAAAAGTGCTCCAAGTTACTAGATGTTTGGCAATTTCTTCAGCTTAGGTCAAAGACAGGTGGAGAATACTTGTGCATGCAGTTCCATCTTCAGCTATGCTCATCCACTGAAATGCTTGGCACACTGCAAGCCAGATAGGAGGGATTAAGCTAATGCACTTACAATGTCTTACTCATTAAATGTGTTGGTGAAGGGAGGGGTTCATCCCAGAGGCTAATTTGAGCAACACCAAACAGTTTCCCCTCACTGAACTCTGATGTACACTACACATATAAGTAACACCTGGGGACAACCTGATGAAAACAGATGAACCTACACACCCTGGAACATGATAATAAATGCACACATGTACTATAGATCGTGTGCTCAGCTGAATATCATTTGGTTGCAGTCTGCTGGACTGAGGCTCGCTCTCTGTAAAAAGTAAATCAAGGCCACTGGTTCTAATCTGGGAAGTATCTCTCTTTAAAACTGATCACTGACGTCATCACAAGTCATTTCTCTGAAGAGCCCTAAGAGCATTAAGCCTACTCATTTGGGAATACTAATGACTCATTAGTAATACTAATGGCCTTACTGTTCTTTTTAGTCTTACAGTTGCTCTGGCTCAGTTTTCACAAACGACCATCATAACAGTCATCATTCGTCTTACATTGTGCATGTTGTATAAAGGGTTTCTCTATATAGACATGTATATACTGTATGTAGTCACACACTTGCTGATAGATGGTCAGAAGATTACCATGGCATTAGTATTTTCCTAGGTAGGCATGACATGTATGTTATGGTATAGTGTGTGGTATGACATGGTATGGTATAATAGTAACATATATTTAAAGTACTGGTACCTCAGAAATGTTCTCAAATACAATACTTGCCTTCAGACTACATTGCCCATAATGCCCTCGTCTCGTGAACCCTCGCGTGAACCTTATGTTCGACAACTCATCCCGCTCGTTTTAATTCTTGTTTGACTTTTTATGCTTTACATAGAAAATTAACCAACGAAGCTCTCAGTGTCAGTGTTTATTCAACTCTTTTGTTGTTATTATTATTATTAATATTTTTTACTCGTGTTTACGGCTCTGAAGGGCTCGAGAGGACAACAGCTGAAACAGCCAATGGGCGAACGGTTTGTTACGGTGTCCGACATTTCTGGTAGGATGGAGAGGTGGGGCGTTACAGATATACAGGAACTTATTATTCCTCCGTTTATTTTCCACATTATTTATGCCAGCTGGAGTGTACGTTGCGTTGTAAACGCGCCCCGTGTATGTAAGGTAAGATGTTTTTTTTTTTTTTTTTTAAAGAAACGTCCTAATATAAAGGGTAATTTCCGGGGTAGCAGTTAGGGTCGTTTGTCGATACTCTCCTCGGAGGGGGGCCCGTCGTCAGACCGATAACATAATGGTAGGGGTCCCTCAGGTGGAGAGCGAATATGCAAATACAGCCATTAATATTCCAGGATAGTCAAACGCTTGTAAGCTTAATGTTACATTTCCGTCAGGCCTATCATTGTCTATCGAGTGAAGTGTTCATAATGAGCTCTGCATTAATAAATAACACATATAAGCCTCAAACGTTGGCAATAAGTCGTTGTTGTGCGTCTTCTCATGCACAATTTCTATAATAACTTCTTACCACAGTGTCCCCTTCATGTCAGCTTCATGCTACTATTGTTGTGTTGTGATACATGCTAATCCATTTGTCTGGCCTCTTGACTATCACTGTCCTATTAAATCTGAATCTAATCCAATGGCTTGGGAGAGTTCGCAGCACTCATGCAGGTTCAGTCTCTGTATTATTTCTGTTCCTCTGGTTTTCAGGAGTGATTCATCGTAGCCCAAAAGACACACAAATGAAGAGAAAGCCTTGTAATGCTCTGCGTCCTAAACGCAGCAGGCAGGTCAGTGCCAGCAGTGAATGTGCTGCAGAGCCGGGCACTGTCCTGGGCTGCAACGCTCCACCAAACTCTGGATCTGCCCCAGAATCAACCTCACAAATCAGACACCTTGCTATGTCACAGTACAGTCACAACCTCCTCAAGTTTTTGAATGAGGACCGGACTCGGCAGAAGTTCTGTGATGTGTCAGTGTCAGTGGGTGGGAAGCTATACAGCGCCCACAAGGTGGTGTTGGCCCATGGGAGCAGCTACTTCCATGCTGAGCTGTCCAAAAATCCTGCTACAGCGCACGTGACTCTGGACCATGTGGAGGACTCTGTTTTCCAGCACCTGCTTGGCTTTTTGTACACCTCTGAGTGTGTTGTCGCAGAGACGGATCTCCCGGCTCTAACCGAAGCAGCCAGATTCCTGGACATGATGGATATGCTGAAGCTGCTGTGTGAAGAAGGGGACAACAACAACCCAGTATGTGCGATCCAGGCACAGGATGAGATAAGAGGGTCTCCTGAGGTGGAAATGATCTCCAGTGACTCACCAGCAGGTGACACAGACATCCACAGCCCATTTGATGTTCAGTGCACTATGTGCAGTCGCCAGTTTAACACCGAAGACTCCCTGCAGATCCACTTGGCTGAGAGTCACACTGATGTACACAAGGAAGCCTTAACTGAGAAAGAGAAGACGGCAGGTCAGAAGCCTCCTACCACACGGAGATCAGCTCGCAGGAGGAAAACACCCACCAAGTATCAGAAGGACATTGTGGAGTATGTTATCAGCACTCCTGATGAGAAACAAAGCACCGTGTCACCAAGAGAGCAAGCTGAAGAAAGAGCGGAAGATGCAGGGAAGCTGGTTGTGGAAAACCGAGCGAACAAACTGGACGCGAACAAGACATCCAAACCGGTTCGTTGGAAAGACGCAGCGGACGAGGAGGAAGAGGAAGGAGACGTGAATGAGGACGTGGTACTGCAGAGGAAAGTTGTTGAGGTTTGCTCAGCAGACAGGAGTCAGCAGGGGTCAGAGGTAGAAGGGACAGAGCACCAGACTGTTCCAGAGGTGGAGGTGCATGTACCAACAGCAGGAAGCTCTACCCAGGGTCCAGTGTACCCTGAGGGTCTAGCTCCAGTCATCATCCAAACCTCCAACAAGAAGACTCTCAAGTGCCCCAAATGTGACAAGACCTTTGACCGTGCAGGTGGGAATCATGGAGTAAGGTTTATCTGTGTTATATCATGTAATAGCAGTGTTAGCAGTGGTGGCTACTGTAATGCGGTATAACTCAGCTGACCATACCAAAGTAAGATGTTAAACACCAGAATCCTATCTGTTAACTTGTTTTACTGACTATTACTAAATGTAAAGTAAGTAAAGTAAATTTATTTTTTCAAGTGTACCAATGCACCAAATGTGCCCAGCCCACGTGGGCTTAGAAGACACTACACACATAACAAATAAAGGCAATAAACAATTATAAGAACTAAAGAACAAGTGAAACTGTGCATAGCAGACAATACAGAAAACAAATGAGGCACAGCTGTTCATAAAACATAAAGAGACCTCTTATAACTCAAACTGATCAAAAGAACTTTCTTAATTTTACTTTACACAAAAACATCAGCTTCCCATTTCTGTTTAGAAATTTCAAATAGTAACACTACAAGATAATTTATTTCTTTATATGTGTCAGAGATCAGTCTCCCTTGCCCAGGAATAATTACCTAAAAGATCCCAACAAAAAATTTGTTTTGTTAGTCTGTTATCGGGCATCCTGATTAATCTATTCCACAGTCATACCATGTCACCCTTGTGCTGTACTTCACAAATGATGAATTCTGTTTTAGGTTTGCAACTGCTGACTATTTTTATTTAGTTTAGATATCTGTTGATATCTGTGTTTTTTTCAATGAACTGGTCATCGTTTGGACCATAGATCGTCTCAAGATAATGCCTTCCATTTGTTTTCTTTATCCGACCAATAATCCAAAATCCAAAGAAAGTCAATATGAAATACAAAATAATAACAACGACTAAAAAATGATCACGTGAGAAGTTGAACCAAGCAAACATTTGACATTTTTGCCTGATAAATGACAATTCATTATCAAAGTTGTTGTTTTATTAGTTTCCTACCTGTTCTAGGCAGGATTAGAGCTAATCATTTAAATATCAAATTAACATTTGGTCTGTGTCATCTGTTGCCACTGTCAGAAACTCTAAAGAGAAAGAGTAGAGGCAACGCAGCAACATAATTGACACTCACAGTAAAACTCACTGGTATGGTTATAGTATTGCCATGTTTATTGATAGCAATTATACTATTGTCTCAAATGTGTTACTGATACAGCGCATTAATTAATTTCCTGCATTTTAGGGAAGTATGAGAGTCACACTCGAGTGCACACAGGAGAGAAGCCATTCCAATGTGACATCTGTCTTCAGCGCTACTCCACCAAGTCTAACCTGACCGTACACAAGAAGAAGCACGCCAGCGACGCTCCCTTCCAGAAGAAGGAGCACAAATGCCCCTTCTGTAGCAAGCTGCATGCCAGCAAGAAAACCCTGGCTAAACATGTCAGGAGGTGAGACACTGCAGCATCATAACACCCAGTCTACCCAGTGCTCTGGTGGAGAACAGTCCATCTTCCTGTTTATTTTACACTGGTTACGTTGGCAAAACAAATGTGGCCGTTCCAGACTACACAATGCATCTTAGACAGCAACTTTTTCATTTCTGAACTTAAATTGGTAATTCCTGTGTTGATATGTCAAAATTAGTTTGCAATGATATTTGATAGAACATTTTGTCTCTTCCTAATGGATATTGTTGTTTGTCACATGTTATCATACAGGTACAATCATAGTGAAATGTATTTCATGTGAGCTCCTCCAATTAGTTCAATTAAAAATACTGTTAAAGGACCAGTGTGTAGGATTTAATGGCATCTAATAGTGAATACAGTTCTAGTGAATTCCTCCTTTCCAAGCCTACAGGAGAAACTACAGTGACCATGAAACGCAGAAGGCCCTATCTAGAGCTAATGTTTGGTTTGTCCGTTCTGGGCTACTGTAGAAACATGGTGGTGCAACATAGCAGACTCCATAGACTCCAAGAGGACCAGCTGCCTCTGTAGATAAAACAAGCTTGTTCTTAGGTAATTTTTTTTTCAGGTGATTATACACAAAAAATACTGATACAGTATAATCTATCCAAACAAAAGCTACCAATAAATCCCCCTAAATGTACACACTGGACCTTGTGAAGATAGTTACAAGAATAGAAAATACACAAATAATAATAGTTATAATGGAAGTAATATGAGTAAATAAGTAAAAAAGTAATCTTAAAGGAACTGAAGAAGTAGTAGTAATATGATAAGAGTAATCGTACCTAAGTAACAACAATATTAATAGTCATAAGAAGTAAAATAAGTAAGAAAAGTATTTTATGGCACAGCCTTGATGTCGCCCTCATTTAGTATCCTAGTGGTCTGAGCGCCTCAGTGCTGGCCTGGTGTGTCTGTAACCTTCTTCCTGATTGCAGCGTGTTATCCGGGTGGTTGGGAGCTATTTGATTTGAATCTGCCATGAATAGTTCTAATAGCATTATATTTACCATCTCAGTTTAGTGTTCTAACATGCTAAAGTTTGCTAATTAGCACTAATGACAAATACAGATGAATCCAATGAGAATGTCATCCATTTTTCTGGTATATGGCCATAAATTGTTGTGAAAGTGTTGGTCAAATTTAAATTTGATCTGATGATAGCACTCGAGGAAAAGTTAAGGAAACACCAGTTATTGCAGCATGGCATCTTGAAGGGAACACATCTAACACATGTCATGGTGATCTGTCCAGCAGTTGTTGAGATGTTTCATTGTTGATCAAAATGTATTATTGGCTATATTAGATGGCACAGTCAAATTGAATTATAATTTGTAAATTATAACTCTAATATTGTGATTTATAAGTTGATTTTGTAGAGCTAACTTCCCACTAGATCTCCATGATGAAAACAGCTGTGTTCGCTATATTCCAAGTCGATGTCATGTGTCTTTTACTGTCCTGCCAGGTTTCATCCAGACCACATCCAAGAATTTCTTACCAAGAGGAAGAGGAAGAGTGAAGGCTGGAAATGTGCTGTAAGAATTACTTTCAGTCATGGAAACTGATCTTAAGACCATTTTTTTAAGAATAAGATTGCACGAATAGACCTGGAATGCTCAGATCACATAGAGATGAGATAATGAATACATGCATTTTATTATGTCTAAATGTACACTTAAACAGTCTTTTGAACCTTCTGAACCAGATTTGCCTGAAGACCTTCACCCGCAGACCTCATCTGCAGGAGCACATGATCCTCCACACCCAAGACCGGCCTTTCAAATGCTCCTTCTGTGATGAATACTTCAAGTCGAGGTTTGCAAGGCTGAAGCACCAAGAAAAGTACCACTTAGGTGAGAAATATACCGTTAAAATACATTTGTAAGCTGTTCGGGTTAAGAATAAACGTTTACTCCTGCTGATAGACAAGCTTTTTAAGAATGAAATATTAAAATAGAGACAATTAAGTAAATAGAGGATGTGGCATTTTTATGTTTCTCTAGCAGTCGATGTATTAGATGAAATAGTTACAGCCTTTCTCATTTTCAGGACCCTTTCCCTGTGAGATTTGTGGCCGACAGTTTAATGACACAGGCAACAGAAAGAGGCACATGGAGTGTACACATGGAGGCAAAAGAAAGTGGACTTGCTTTGTTTGTGGGAAATCCGTAAGAGAAAGGTGCGTCCCTCTGTCCCTGAACTTTCCACACATTTTCTTCGTTTTATTTTGACATGCTGAGACGTCTGTCTCTGTGCTGCTTTATTGAGAGCATTTTTCTTCTTATAGGACAACGTTGAGAGAGCACTTGAGGATCCACAGTGGGGAGAAACCTCACCTCTGTAGTATCTGCGGCCAAAGTTTCCGTCACGGGAGCTCTTACAGGTAGGTCTTGTGAAATCTGAAGAGTGTGTGTGGTGGTGGTGGTGGTGATTGTGAACGTTTCAAGCTCTCAGTTCGATTGTTATTAATAGAGTTGCCTGTAATAAGCAAACTCTTCCTTGGCACAGGCTCCACCTCAGAGTCCACCATGATGACAAGCGTTACGAGTGTGACGAATGTGGGAAAACCTTCATACGCCACGATCACCTGACCAAACATCAGAAAATACACTCTGGTGCAGTATAATCCATGCAACAGTGGGATTCTCTGTCGGCTTTGTCTCATTCACACAGATTTCACAGTCTCCAGTGAGTATTTACTTGAACTGTTTATTACAGGTGAGAAAGCGCACCAATGTGAAGAATGCGGAAAGTGCTTCAGACGCCATGATCATCTGACGGTCCACTACAAAAGCATTCATTTGGGAGAGAAAGTTTGGCAGAAGTATACTGTCACAAAAATCACATTCACACCTAATCTTCTATTATTGCTAATGTTGTAAAAACGCTAAATTTGGCAAATGTTCCTGGTTTCTGTCTCTGTTAATGAAGAATTTGTTCACAGGTATAAAACTGCGGTGCATCAGTGTGAGGTTTGCAAGAAAGAGTTTAAAGGAAAGTCCAGTCTAGAAATGCACTTCAGGACACACTCTGGTAAGAAAATAAAGAAGCCAGTGGATATGTTTGCTTGAAAAAAATGCATATCAGAACAGAAGAGGGACAGTTAAATGCTTGAGGAAGCAAACAATTACCATTCACTAAGGCCCACTACTGTTGCTATGGTTGCCAAGCTTTCTATTTTACTAAGGTGAATATCCAAAATTGACAATAGCAGGCCTTTTATTTCTAGTTGATAACTGTAAATGTTTCCTGTCTAAACTGGTGACTAACCTGAGCAGATTTTATCTGCTGAAGCCTTTTAGCATAAGCTAATACTAATGATATGCTAGTATAATATATACTAATGCTGTGAATTTGGTTTTGAAAATGAGACACCGGTAGAGGCTAAAGCTGCATGTCTCAGACAAAAAGTCTGCATTCCTAACTGCTGATGATCCATTTAGAAGACATGGAATAAGGAAGCAACGTTGTTTGTGTACTGCGGGATCGATCTATAAAAATGCATTACAAATCACTCTATATGTTTGAGTGCTTAGCCTTTTTTTTCCCAAACAGAATAAAATGATTCACATGTACAAGAAATGTGTTAGCTGCAAATTGCATTTGCAGCAAACGATAGCACAGTTAAGCGCACAATTTGCTCCTTACACTTGAGTTCGTCAGTTATTGCCTTAAAAAGCAAAGGTGTACCAAATGGTTGTCTAAACATACTTCTTCGATACTCTCACGCTGATGTTCTCTTGTGTTCATGTGACAGGCGAGAAACCCCACAGATGTCCTGAGTGCAACCAGACATTTCGGATCAAGAAGACCTTGACAAAGCACATGGTGATTCACTCGGACGCTCGTCCTTTCAACTGCCCCCACTGCAGCGCCACCTTTAAAAGAAAAGACAAGCTCAAGTACCATGTCGACCACGTGCACAGCACCCGTTTCACCGAGCAGCCCCTCAGCACACTCAGTGAGGATAAAGTCGTCTCCATTTCTTTTGAGGAACCATCCAAGTCATACCACGCTGAACCTAAGTCAGCCCTCCAGAGCACCCCACCTCCTACAAATCTCTGCGTGCCTGTCACTTTGGTTCCTGTCCAGATGGCAGGAGGAGCACAGGGCGACTTGAACACTCACAGGGCTTCATCCCTCTCCTCCCAAACTCACAGCATAGTGAGCATGCAGGCTCAAGGACAGCAGCAGAACTCTGGCTACCAGGCCGCTACAGACTTAGCATTCTTAGAGAAGTACACCCTCACCCCCCAGCCCGCCAACATTGTTCACCCTGTGAGGCCAGACCAGATGCTGGACCCACGAGAGCAGTCCTACCTGGGCACGCTGCTGGGACTGGATTCAGCTTCCTCTGTCCAGAACATGTCTAACTCTGATCACACACACTGATCTTACTCAGCCAAAAACTGGGCCTTTAAGGCATAGTTCAACTTTTAACAGTAATTTAACAGGAAGAACGGAGGCTACGGTATGCAGTATCTGCCAGTTAATGTCCTTCATGCAAGATGATTTAAGTTGCATTTAATTCATTTTGGCTCTGGGAGCACCTCTGCAGATTAGCTCTTCAATGTTTGACCTGATTGCACACCTTACTGTCACCAGAATGAAAGTATTCCTGTGACATGGTCAAAAGGAAGAAAACTGTGTACATCTAAACAGGGATTGTTTTTTTCATGACAAACTTAAAAGGTCAGGACTGGGAACATTTCTGTACTAATAAAAACGAGAACACAAATTTGAAATGTTACAAAATCATGTGACGATTGTACATGTGTTACACAGACTGTTGCTTGGTGTATTTTCTGTGTATTTAAGTTTACTTTTGTTTATCAACACAAGTCTGGTTTTTAATCGATGGTTGGAGTTAGAGTGTTTTTAAAGTGTTTACCATTTTTACTGTATTTCAAAAGAGCTGAAGTCAAATTTTTATCAGGTGATTGTCAGAAAAGTAACTGATGACAATTTTGATAAGTTGGTCACTCCTTAAAGTCATTCATCAGTTAACAATAATAAGCAATCACTTTCTGACTCTAGAGTCTTGGATTTTAAATTGTTTTGATTAGACAATAAATGACAATAATAAAAAATAAAGATCCATAGATGAAGTGTTAATAAAAAGAATGACTAGCGGCAGCCTTGTAATGCTTAGTGGCCTTAACATATATTGTAATTTGTGTACAGCCTGTACAAGATATCAAAAGTTTTGGGTTGGTATCTGCATGTTTAAAAGTTAACATACAGGGAAGGAATGTTTTAGTCATGCCACATACAATATTTGAGCACAGCGACGGTATTAGAAGTGGATGTACTGATGTATGTGTGTGAGAACCTTTAAAAAACCTTTTTTAATAATTCAAACTGTAAAGTGGAGTGGTGAAGTACCTGTTCAGAATTAATTGTTACATTTCAAACATAGTCACATTCTGAAAGGATCAATAAAATCTGATTTAAAACATTGATGTTTGTGAGTTATTATCCCTGTGACAGACAGGAGGCTGGTCCTGAGTGTCCCGTACCTGTGGGAGCCTCCAGCTTCAGCATAATGGTTGAATAGTTCTAGAAATATCAGAGATGAAAGGCCAGGCCCGTGCAAATATACACACCATGTTTATTTTGTGTCATTTTTTCAGCTTTGAGTATACAGACAAACAATTGGCTCCTACATCATGCAGCCATTATTTAATCAATATGAAAAGCCAGAAATGATTTGTGTCCGTGTGTGACAGCATAATCATAACTTCTTCCAGAACATTCCAAGCTGACATTTGTTTTCAGTCAGTGGAGAGCAAATCCGAAGGCAGCATCTTCCTCTTGGTGATACAGCCCTAGCAGAAATTCTAGTTACAAGACAGAGGTTTTACAAACAACTCATTGGAGTAAAATATAATTAAAATAAAGTTAAATATAAATGCAGAATCATAAATGTAAATATAAAATTAATAGTATTTCGTGTGAAACACATCGATATGGAGGACAACATCATTATGTGTGTTTCTTTGAAAAGTAGATTCAGGAGTTAGACTCACCGTGCTTATTTGCAGCCTGTTACAACCTGAAAACAATCACAGGGGCACATCAGTGAATGTGTGGAGCAGCTTACTGACCTCTCACAGGGATGTAAAGTCTGTCTGATTGACTAAATGTCAGCAGGCTTCTCACTGATTTCATTATGTTTTCTTGTATTGATTTGTTCACTGAGCAGTAGCAGTAGAGGAATGGTACAGCACGACTAAAATCATCGCATGGAGCAGAAGCTTATACTGAATCAGTTTGTAGATATGATAAATAGCTTCACCACTTCTTTCTTTACTTTGGCTAATATCAACGGCCAGTTTAAAGGGAAACTCCACTGATTTTAAACTTCACCTGATTCTATTTTTTTCTTTAATATTCATTGTGAGTCGACTGTTATAAGAGTGCCAAATCAATGGAGTGTTCTTTTGAAGGAATACTCTGACAAACAGAGTTAAGGTTGGGGACAAATAATTTATTTAGCTTGCCTACAGTGATCATACTAATGTTTGTTAAAACTTTGTGGCTTGAGATGAACATTGTGATAATCTGTTGCTGCAGATAGATCTTGTAGATAGTTAGCACACACACTAATGAGCTTATAGAGATACTTACATCTGGAAACAGTAAGTATTCCATCAGTGCACCGGGCCACAGAAAAATTGTCAAACTTAAACTTGTCCTTGCATTCCAGTTCCACAGTCTCACCATATTTGATATATCTAAGTCCAACGGGTTTTAAGTCAGGATTGTCGTTAGTGTTCACAGAGCAGAACCAAACTGCAAAAAGCAAACAACAAAACGTTTGTTACCTCTTCATGCAAACCTCTTTGACAGACCTTTAGAATTGACTTGTTTTACCTGCACATGTGGGTACTTCTGACCATGTGCCGTCACTGTAACATGCCACTGTCTCTGGACCCATTAGTTTGTAAAAGGTATTGCACTTGTACGTCAAAGACCTTAGAGATTTTTCCACAAGACCATTAAGAACTCTGGGGGGTTGTCCACATCGATCAACTGAAATACAAAAAAAGTGAGATTCAAGGTTTCTGGAAACAAATATTTTATATTGTGAAGATAATCAACTCAAAATTTCACATTAGATTTCAGTTTCCTCAGCCTTTTACAAGCGGTCTCACTGATGGACCCAATTTATTCCCAAATCCCTCAGTAAGATTTTTGGTAAGGACGTTGTTAGATTCAGAAGTGAATGAAATAGATAATTCCCAAATAAACCAGTAAAAAGGGCATGAGTTATTATCTGGTATCTCTGGAAGAAATGAATTCTTATTTACTTGTAGTGAATGGTGGTTTAGTGACTCTGTCATTCAATCCGGAGGTGGTGGAAGGTCCTGTAAGATACAGAGGAAACACCAGTTGGTATCACACTCAGGGGCTGATTTTATGCATTTCTTTCAAAAATGTCTAAACTAAACAACAGATAGAGCTGCTAAAGAGCCAGACATTCGCTGAACGTAAGATGTATTGTTTGGAGCTGTTTCACAGCTGTGAATGAAAGTGACGCAAACTCTGATGGTGTATGAAGGGTGTTAAGGTTGAGAACTGTTGTTCAAACTGAAGGAAAGAGGAAGAGTTAAGGGCATTTATTTCTAAATAGGAGATTTTAAAATATTAATTCAAATAAATATTTGCAATTTGTTTATTGAAAATGTTCTATTTTGCTAATTTCTTCAACAGTGTACTCATTACATTGTCCACTTACTGCATGTTGGGCCTTCAGTCCATTCTCCAGATATGTCATGCCATATCTAAAAATTTCCCCACTCTTCTTTTTAAAATAACTCAGGTCAATAACTCACCTCCACCTGTAGATGGTGTCCCACTGTGAGATGTACCTCCAGTACTTGGTCTGGTTTCTCTGTCTGACGGGAAGAGAGGAAACTCATTACATATACATAGAGTTCATATTCTATAGAGGGACTGGACTGGAGCGATAAATGGATATTCATTTGTGTGTCTCCCACCTGTTCCTTCCACTGTAGATCCAGTACCTGCTCCTGTCCCTCTGCCTAAGTGAACAGATAAAGATAGAGAACAGATAAAGGTATATATATATATATATATACACAGCGGAGATATGTATATATACATACAGTCATTGTTTCAGTCAAGTTATGGTTGGGCAGTTGCTGATCAGCGGGGTTCAGTGATTAGATAACTGTCTCTCTAACAATCAATAAAACGTATTTTTTTAATCATATATCTCATTACATTGTCCACTTACTGCATGTTGGGCCTTCAGTCCATTCTCCAGATACGCAAATGATGGATTTTTTGTTTTCTGCTCCCTCTACAGTATACCCATCTTCACATTCATACTGTACTTCTGAATCTACAGCAAACACCTCCTGGTAACCCTGATGAATGATGACGGCATGGGGAATTTGAGGGGGCTCACCACATGCAAAGATACTCCCTGTAAAAATAAGCACATTTGTCATGTAAAGCTACTCAGGTGGTTATTTGGTTGGCTTGCTTGTTGAGCTGGTGAGAATTCACACCAAGACTTACACTGTCAACACTGTTAACAGTAGTTTTACAGCTTACTGATACTGAATATCCGATAGACTTACTCTCACAGACTGGTACAGAGGACCATGCTCCATTTCTACATACAGCTGTAGTATCCCTGAGTCTGTGCTCATATCCTGTGTCACATGTTATCCATATTTTGTCTCCGTCCTCATACCAACCATTTTGGTTTTTAGTGTAATTTGCGTTGGGGATAGTTGGAGCAAAGCAGGCTTTTTTGTCTGAGAGAAAAGACAAAAAATAAAAAATAAAAACACAGTTTTACCACAGGAAGTATTCCCCGAACACCAACAGCTTACGTTATCTTAGCCCTGATGACTAAGCACGTTAAGCTAACTAGCCAATGGTTTACTGGCAGTTAAGAAGATATGTAAATATTTGTCTTACTGGGAGGCATTTCATTACAGACATTTCATAATAATGTTAGAATTTGTGATCTATTCCAATAAAAAGCTAGACAAGTGTAATCTTCATTTATATTATAGGATTATTTGGATCCGAATTACAGACACATGATATGCTGTAACAGTTTAATTCTTAGATATAAGCCTAAATGTAGATGTTGTTAGGCTCACCATTGAACAGTACCATTCAAAAATGTAATCAAATTAGATTTCTTAGTCTGCAGTGTCATAGACAGATGGATGACCTCAACACTGAATAAGAAATAAATATTTTCAAGGGGTATAAAAACCCCATAAAACATGAAAGGTAACAAACAATTTAAGCATCCAAACAAGCCAGTGGATATATTACGAAACACTTACCTATACATTGTGGCTTGGGAGACCAGATGCCATTTTGACATGTAATTTTTGCCCACCAATTCTCCACTGCTGGTTTATGTTTGTTATCACAAGCATAAGTGAGCGTAGATTCATGAGCATACGTAGGTTGTTCAGGGACAAAATAACCATGACTCAGTCTGGGGGCGCGACAATGCTGAGCTGCACTTTGCGCTGAAACAATGACCAGAAAGACATCAGTAAGAGAACACTATGCTGAAACGCTTTTAACAAAAACATTAAAAGGATAGGCGATAGAATTGAATGTTCTCACCGTGTAGTGCTCCTGGAAACCAAACGAGAAGAACAAATCCAAGATATCTCAGGCGCATTTTGTCAGGAGTTAAAATCAGAGCAGAGTGGAGAGCCCAGGTCATATCAAAACCCGTTAATGATTGTTGTGGGCATTTCCCCCCGAAGTTAAGAGATGTGGAGTGAACACACTCAGTGACTGTGACTCTGACATCACGCTGTTGCTCTGAAGTCAACACACTGACTAACACATACATTACAAATACACACAGAGGGATCAAGACTCAGAAACATGTGAGATACACAGTAGAACATTTTGACCATTTCTAAAAATAAATCAGATCAGCACCACCTATTGGTCTTTTTTATGCCTTATAATGACATATTCTAAAACTATGACAACTACTACTACTATTATAATGTGATAGAAAGTCATAGTTAAGACATATAAAGTAGTATTTATAAGATAGTACCTCATAAACAGTACTTATAGTAGTCATGAATTAGGATCTTACAATTATGATATCTCCATATTGTAATATTAGATTACAAGCTAAATAAACTAGGTAGCATAGTTAACACATACACCTTGATCTGATTACCAGTCTGTCCATTTGATGCCCTAAGGCTTTATTTTAAACTCTAATTTTATTTATTTCATGTATGTGGCATTCCAGCAAATGTTGCAGCATTCTGAAGTGTTTGTTTAATGTTTGGTAACATAGAATAACTCAGACAACAGTCATCCATTTGTTTAGAGTACAGATTTCATAATGATTTCCCGGACTGCTGTGATCAGAGGTCAGCATTATGAAACACCAAACACAGTCAGACCAAAGGTCTGAAGTTTTTCAGTCTTTTTTCAGTCTTTCTTTTAACTTGCCGTTAAAAGAAAGAAAAGTCTGCTAAAAAATGTGATTATAAAGCAAAAACAGAACAGGAGCCACTGTTTATATTATATATTAAAATGATTTAGATCTATATTGAGGATTAGGACGTGATCATGCACAGTGGTTACAGTCACCTTTTAGCCAGAAGGTTTCTGGTCCAAACCTCAGCTCAGGCCTTTCTGTGAGGGGTTTGCATGTTCTCCCGTGTCTGTGTAGGTTTTCTCTGGGTACTCTGGCTTCCTCCCACAGTCCAAAGACATGCAGGTTAATTGGTGACTCTAAATGAATGGTTATTTGTCCCTCCTGTATGTGTCAGCCCTGTGACAAAATGATCCAGAGTGTACCTCTTGTCCAGTGCCAGCTGGAATCAGCTCCAGTCCCCGATAATAGGCAGTTGTAGAAATTGGATGGATGGATGATGTGATGATACGGTTTGTCTTTGAGACTTCGTGTCAGTTTTTGACTGCCATCTTCTGGATCCTAATGTGCTCTGCATCACTTTACACAGTCATAATTTGTTTGTGCCAACAAATTCATATTCAATTCTGCAATATATAAACAAAAATATAGAATATTTGAAAATAAGAAATGAAGCGTACAACATGCATTATCTACCTTAATTAACTGAGATTTTTCCACATATTCAGTCAGCCAATGAAGATAATAATACCCAGTTACTCCTATAAAGTGTACCACCACTTTGACACCTAATTTCATAAACCAGTCGCTATTTTTAATCATTCATTTGGCTGGGTGGTTATCAACACTTTCTTCCACTCCATGTTGTTATTCTGTTTTCTGGTTTGGTAACGTGTTAATAAAATCTTTTTGTTTTCTAAATATGCTGTGTGTTCTGTGTAGTGATATGTTTTGTCCAGTGCTTTTTTTCCCTCCTCCAGGCCACCATACTAGGAGACATCACTGACCTTTCTAATCATGTTCTCCATAAACATGCATTCACTATACTTTAAATAAGACCACCTGACATTTCACGTGGGACTGGCAGGATCGCTCAACATGTCTTTGTGTCGTGTCTTCAAAGTCTCACTGGACAACATGAAAAACCAGCAGAAACCAATTACTGCCCCACAATGATGGTCGACTTCAGAAGGTGACTCAAGATTGGACATTGTAAAAGAGGAAGTAGAGTCTGGATGCAATTTGTCTTTCTGTCTGTGTACAAGACCCTCTTCGTCAGAGATTTGTATTGATTTCTCCCTCCTCCATCTGCTTTACCGATCTCTTCCTGCCCTCACTGATTGATGAGGAAGCTCAAGATCAACCATCTTTTCACATTACATCTTCCTTCGTCCTACATTTTCTTCTCTCACTTTATACCATCCATCCTTTTGCAGTGAGCTGAGAACAAGTGAGCTGAAGGAAGACCCTGTATTGTGCCAACTTGGGGATTAAAGGCCTTGTTGGCATAATAAAAATCATACTTCTGGTTTAGCTCAAGAAGAAATGAATCATATCTTGGGATATCCAGATTCCTCCTATTTGATGTTTTTTTTTTTTTTTTTCTTTACAAATTCACCCAGAAGCCTTGGAAGTGGCTACTTAGGAGGAGTGAGGAGTCAACAAAATTTTGGTCAAACTACAAAGATAGTGTTAAGTGGTTTTATTTACCATTTTCAAGATATTCCAGTACTTGTTTTTTAATACTGCTATAACAAATTCAAAAGTGATCTGTATCAGCGCTGTATCGATTAAAATGCCTCATAGATGGAGCAAAAAAAATCGGGGCATCCATAGCTACGTTATTAACAACAAGCCCCCTACACACCATTACACATCACAATCATGCAAAAGAGCAAGTTGTGCTTTTTGGATGACGTTATAAAACGTAGTGCTAACAGTGTCAGTATGCAGAATGAGGTCGGTGTGGGGCAAGCTGGGGTGTGTGCAGTAAGAGACAAAGGGGTAGGTGTGTGCATGTGTCAGGGTGTGTCTGTATGAGTGAGATGGGAGCGGTTTGTGAGTTAGTAATACATAAGGTGGATAAATAAATATACAGTTGTCAATTCATGATACATCATCTTACTGATGTCATCATACCCATGATGATTTTAATGCTTGCTACAATAAAACAGTTAAATAAATTAAACAAAATGCATTTCTGGTTTTTAAAGCTGCATAATACCAATATTATATGGAAAATGTGAAATATTTGTTAAATAACCACAGTGTGAAATGTTTGTTGAAAATTCTGCAAAACTGAAGTGCTGGCTTTAATTTGTATAAAGAAGCTACTGTTCTACTTTACTAATTCTAATTACTATGAATGGGACTAAAAAGTTGAATAAATCTTACAAGGGGCAAGTTTATTCTAGGGTGCTGGAAAGGAGGCTCCAACTAATTGCTGAACCCCAGATTCAGGAGGGGCAATGCAGATACAGACCAGCTCTTTACCCTGTGCTTAGGGGGTCATGGGAGATTGACCATCCAGTCTACATGTACTTTGTGGATTTGGAAAAGTCTTACGACCATGTCTCCCGGCGCTCCTCTCTGTCGTACTGAGGCGGTATGGGGTACCGGGGCCATTGGTACGAACCATCCAGTCCTTGTACAACCAAAGTGAGAGTCAAATACATTCTCAGTGAGTGTTGGGCACCGCCTGGGCTGCTGCTTGTCCCTGATCCTGTTCATGATATTCATGGACCGAATCTCTCTCTCTGTCCGGTTTAGGGACCTCAGGATTGCATCTCTCCTGCTTGCAGATGATGTGGTTTTGTTGGCTTCATTGGACCATGACCTTCAGTACTCACTGTGGCGATTTGCAACCGAGTATGAAGTGGTTGGGATGAGCATCAGCACCTCCATGTCTGAGGCCATGGTTCTCTGCCAGTAAACGGTCGAATGCTCCCTCTGGGTTGGGAGCAAGTTGCTGCCCCAAGTGAGGGAGATCAAGTATCTTGGCGTCTTTGTCACAAGTGATAGTAAAATGGAGCGTGAGGTGGACTGCCGGTTTGGTGCGGCATCGGCAGTACTGCAGACATTGTAAATGACTGTTGTGGGAAAGAGAAAGCTGAGGCAGAAGGCGAAGCGCTCAATTTTCCGGTCCATCTATGTTCCAACCCTCACCTCTGGATATCTCTGGAGCTTTGGATGGTGACCGAAGGAATGAGATCGCAGATACAAGTGGAATGAGAACCTAGAACCTGCTGGAGGGACTATATAGCCCATCTAGCAAACAACAAACCATCGTATATCGCGTATTTAGTTTCTTCATTCTGGGCTACTGTAGAAACATGGTGGTTCAATATGGCCGATTCCATGAAAGAGGACCTGTGGTTGATTTTTATTTTTGGATGATTATAAACTAATAAAGTTATAGTTACGTATATTATATATCTGCCATGTGGAACATTTGAAAGTTTGCCTTTCTTCCAGCACAGAGCGGGCCTATGGTATAGGCAGTACAGGCAAATACTAATACTAAATACTAGACAAATGGGGGAAGGGTAACTGTGTCACTATTCTTATACTAAAACTAGTTGTACTATTATTTCTTAATATATAAAAGAATAAGCCCAAATAAATTTAATTGCATAGTAAAGCCTATTAAACTACAACATCAACAGTAATGATAATAATAATAATTTGAATCAAATCTAATTTGCATAGTTATTTGCATAACTACAGTATGAAAAGCAACCCTCATACACTCTCTTATTGTCTTACTGTGGCTGGAAATAAAAAATAAAATCTAAACGAATATGAAAATCTGAATGTTGCAGACCATGGCTGAATGAGCGCAGTGGAAACACTGCTGTAATTATCTGTGTTTGTTGTCCAGCATCATTGTCCAGCACAAGAAAAAGGCACGAGACACATTAAAAGACTGTAATTAAACAGGGTCTGTCCATCATTGCACAAGAAAGAAGATGTAACATGATATCTGTCATTTTAGGCAATCTGCAAACCTATAAGATTTGTGGAAGTGTTGACAAGGCTTATTTCCTCTCTCCTCTTACTTAATAGCATGCCAAACAGACATAATGATTTATTCCTCTTTCTGGACAGTGGGCGTGCATACAAATAGGTCAGCAGCCCAACCCCCCTCCTCTCAACCTTCCACTTTAACAGAGCAGGCAGCAACAGCAGCAGAGACGGCGTGACGTGGTGGGAGAGCGTACTGCCACCGAGCCTGGAGCTGCCTTTCAGAACGAACACGCAACTCACTGCTCTACCTCCTGTTCATCTTCCTCCTCCCCCGCTGCTTTCACCCCTCTAGTCCTCTTGCAGACAACACAACGGCAGCGCAGAGCGGTGTGCAAGGGACTGCTGAATGAGGAGGGTGAGAAGAGGAAAGTGGCACCAAGGAAAAAAAGGCTGAGAAACACATGGGGGAGGGAAGTTAACATGAGAGCATGTGAATCAAAGAAGGAGAGTGAGAGGAAACAAGGATACACACAAGAAATGGAAGAAAAGCTGGACTAACGGAGAGATGCAAGGCTTATGCATCATCCAGAGACGATCCCCATCTGTCCACTGCTGCTTTGATGTACACAATACGACAAGCAAGGACAGTGAAAGGACCCAGGGCTGGAGCTAACTGCCAACTACCGACTCTTTGGCCAACGGCAGCAGCGCAGCACCATAAGCATCAACCCTCTGGGGACAATGCGCCAAGGCAGATGGAGAACCTATGCTTAGACGGGAGAATTTATGCTGTGAAGGCTTAAAATGCAACACCCACGTGAAAATCAACACAATACTACGGTAAAGAAATAATTGATGCTTGCAAATCAGTTCATGAAATTGTATGTACTGAACAGGATGTAAGGGGTGTGCCTTTAAAAGTCTTGTTTCTATTTCTGTTGATGCATGCAAGAGCCAACAGAAGTCTTTTCAGTGCTTCTGTGAGCTCTCACAAACTCCTCTTTGTCTTGTTGGGGTCCTTTAAGAGGGTGGTGTGTAATTCAGTAAAAAAAAAAAAAAAAAACTTGAGAGAACACATTCCACTTCATGGTGCTAGCAGACCAACATCACATGAACATAGTGTGAAAGAGAAAACTGTGAAAAAAGCCTGAAAAATCTGTCATTTAGTGAATCCAACTGCCAAATGACAGCAGGGAGAATGAACAGTAAAGTTGGTGGCTATAAAAGCAAAACAAGGAACTGAAAGATCACAAAACAAGCCAGAAAGTTGAAGAGAACTGCAGACTTGTACAATAATTCTCCACAAAGTGATATTATCTGTTGTCAATTGCATAAATGTATCCTCTCTGTGTCCTAGTGATCCAACAATAGAGTGGACATTTCACCTTACTGCTGGCTTTTCAGAACACAACCACATGTGCATAATTGAGAATGAGATTTCATCATCGGGCCTCTAACGGAATCCATCACAATCCAGGGATCACTCCTTGTCAGAAGCTGCTTACACCTGTCTGGGTGAATTAGTCCTGAGGTAACCATGCAGTGGAGACGGCGCCATTGCTGTGCCCACACAGCTAAACTTCTCTATCTTCTCTCACTGTTGGGCGTACTGGTACTTCTGGTTCAACAGGAGTGGCTGCCCGGGTTCTCAGGTATGCCATGGTGGAGAAGCCATCCCGTAGTGTACGGAGACGGTGAACTTCATACCACCAACACAAGCAGCCACCATTCAGAGTGGAGGTTTGTCATCGTTCCTCAGCCAACTTTTAAGGCCGATGCTAACATCAGCTCCCATGAGAAGGAAGGTGTCTCTTCTTCTCCAGGAGACCCAAGTTTTGAGAACACTTTGGCAGCCAGTGTAGAGGGAGAACTAAGTGGCAATATAAGCCATGGGCCTTTCACTTATATCATCAATGAGCCGGACAAGTGTGCAGAAAGCAGACCTGTGCCATTCCTGGTGTTGCTGATAGCCACCGAGGCTCGGCAAGTAGAGGCAAGGAATGCCATACGGCAGACATGGGGGAACGAGAGTGTGGCACCAGCTTTAGGATTCATCCGGCTGTTCCTGCTGGGGAAAAATGACGGTGAGCTGGGACTTTTACAGCAGAGGATGCTTGAAGCAGAGAGCCGGAGATACCATGATATCATTCAGCAGGACTTTATGGATTCCTACAAAAACCTGACCCTTAAGACATTGATGGGAATGAATTGGGTGGCAATTCACTGCCCGCAAGTCAGCTATGTCATGAAGACGGACAGCGACATGTTTGTCAACACAGAGTACCTCATTTACAAACTGCTCAGGCCAGAAATTAAGCCCAAGAAGAACTATTTTACAGGCAATAACATGAGAGGCTTTGCACCCAACCGAAATAAAAATAGCAAATGGTACATGCCCCCTGAGCTGTACCCAGGTGACAAGTATCCCACCTTCTGCTCTGGGACTGGCTACGTCTTCTCTGGGGACTTGGCGAGGAAAATCTATCGAGCATCACTAAATATACCCAACTTGCCTCTGGAGGATGTGTATGTGGCAATATGCCTGGCCAAGCTCCAGCTCGAGCCCACTCCTCCACCCAACGAGTTCCTATTCAACCACTGGCGGGTGTCTTATTCCAGCTGCACATACAGCCATCTGATAACATCGCATGGTTTTCATCCCAATGAACTACTTAAATACTGGCATCACCTGCAGAACAACAAACTCAATGCCTGCATCAACACACTGAGGACAAGAGCAGGCAGGCACTCAAACAGAACAAAAGAGAAACCCTCTATGGCTGTATAACTGAAAATGTTGCTGCTAAATTCTCCTTGTTAGATACAAATAATGATTTATTTATTTCATCTCAGCACATCCTCTTCTTTACTTGACATCAAGGTATTAATCCACTTGGAGATACGGGAACTCAATTCTGCATAAATGTTGCTGTGTAAAAAAGGAAGTGCTCTAAAATGGTTGCCAATTTTGTACAAAAGAGTTTAAAAAAGGTTTGAGTCAAACCACTGGAATTTTTAAGTACACAGATATATTTACGAAAGTATAAGCTGTGTTTCACTGTGGTGCAAAAGCTACTTTTTGTAATAATGTAAGATTAACTGTATGTATTTTATATTTGCAAGGTGGACGAGGTACAGTGCCAATAAAATATTTCCAAATGTGCATCAAATAGTCAGAGGTCATTTCAAAAGAGGCTAGTTTACACGTGAAGTGAGCTATTGGAAATTGAGAACAAATGTGAGACAAGTTCATTTTTAAGTGTCAAATTACCCCCAAAATACATTTGAGTGGGTACAATTGACAAGAAATCAAAACTAATGTGGCGGTGTCTTAAACCCGGATTCTTTCTAATGGCCTGCAGGAGGCAGCGTCATTGGCTGCAATTAAAAGTCAGATTGCACTGTGCTGTACAGAAAAAATGACTCACTTGATTTATTACCTCCGCAAACAGTTTCCTAGTGAGTTTCTGGTGTCTGATCGCTAGTTTCAAGTCTTCTACCGTACAACATGATGTAGAACTAGACAGGTTACCATTTTCCCCTGCTTGGTCAAAACCAAGCACAGCCCAACTTGCACCAGGTCAAAGCTCTCTGTCTAAACATGTTACTTTGGGCTCTGCAAAACCGAGCATGCAACGACCGTCACTCCAAACTCAAGGCTTCTAAACAGTTGTCCACAAAGCAATGGATGACATCACGGTAGGTTTACACTTGAGTACTACATTACAAATCAATTTCAAAGACTAGCAAGCAGCTAAGTAACATTATGTTAGATTTTGCACCTCTTAAGATGGTCTAAAAATGATAAAAGACAAATATTTCCTTTCTGTGGTTTAAGCCGATGTTCTTTGAGGTGGTAAAAAGACCAGCAGATGGTAGATTGTCTATTCTATGGCAAACAATAAACTCAACCAAAAAAACAAAATTTGTGAATATTTAGTAGTGTTTTGATAAATTCAGGTGCAAATCTAGACATTTTTGTGCCAGATATTGTACAATAAGCATGGTGATCTCCCACTACTGATTGAAACCCGACCTGTATTGTATTTCCCTGTTGGTTGATCTGGAGGTAGGTGACATATATAGTAGAAACTTTCATCGCCAACAAGATGTGGTCAGAAACAGAAAAATATAATCTGTGTTTAAAGCAATTTTGTGCTCCTTATTTCCTGTAATTATCCCCTTTACACCTGTATGCAGTCGAATAGTTTCAGCTAGCTAACTCTGTTAAAGGAGTCCAAATATATATCTGTAAGGGGACAAACTAAATCCTGACTGAATGTTTTGTAAAATTCAGGACCAAAACCATCTGGTCTGGGAGCTTTACCTCCCTTAAGTGTGCCTATGGCTGACTGGAGTTATTCTATAGTTTTGCTACTGTTAAAATATTCCACGTCAAGATTTGTCTGTGCTGACTTTTATTGGTGTTTTGAGGTATTTTGCTTGTTATACACATTACGTTGTGGGGCAACTGGACCTCGTGTGGTGAAAAAGGAGAGTCACATAACAGAAATGGTGCAAAGTGGGGACATGGAGAAAGGCAGGAGGGCCACCAAGGAAAGGAGTAGTAGACATGGATAGTCTGGCTTTATGGCTGTTCCCATGAAAAACAATGTTCCTGTCATTGAGAGCACACTGCAAGAGAGCGACTGTCCAGGTGGACATGTTTGAGGTTGTGACGTGGAGCCATGTCCACTTCATCCTTGCATTTATTTTAACTCAAGCCAACTTGAACTCAAGTCAAAATCACCAAATTTAAAGTTGCATGATTTTTTAATTTCATACAAAAAATATGTAATCTGAAAAGTAACTTCAGTAATCTGTCAGATAAATGTAGTGGTGGTGGAGTTGAAGCATTAAATTGAATAAAATGGAAATAAGCACCTCAAATTTGTACTTAATTGGAAGGATGAAGTACTTGACTAAATGTACTTAATTACTTTCCATCACTGCTGACAGTGAATCAGATCCTGGAGAGTTAATATTCATATATGTTAGCTGACAATAAAAAGGCTGAAACTAAAACCACTGTTGTGAATTAAAATGTAAAGAGCTTACTGATATACTTACACTGGGTCAAAGTTATTCTTCTATTAGTAAGTTCATTACTGAGCAACATTTTATTAAATCCAATGACATGGAAACCACCTTTATATATTCAGTTACCAGTTTAACATCTCCTCTTGGGCTTGACTTAGTCTTGGTGTAGGAGTTCTTGACAACTAGAAATACTTAAATTACAAGTTGGATAAAACCTAAAAGTTAGAAAGACCTTTGTTAATGTGTTTATAAAATGCTGCTGTTTTGTAAATATGTTCGGGATTGGACGTAAAAGAGGAAGTAGAGTCTGGATGCAATTTGTCTTTCTGTCTGTGTACAAGACCCTCTTCTTCAGAGATTTGTATCGATTTCTCCTTCCTCCATCTGCTTTACCAACCTCTTCCTGCCCTCACTGATTGATGAGGAAGCTTCCTTTCCTCCCAGTTTTTTTTTTCCTTTGTCATCAACCATCTTTTCACACTACATCTTCCTTCGTCCTACATTTTCTTCTCTCACTTTATACCATCCATCCTTTTGCAGTGAGCTGAGAACAAGTGAGCTGAAGGAAGACCCTGTATTGTGCCAAAGTGGGGAATAAAGGCCTTGTTAGAATAATAAAATTCATACTTCTGGTTTAGCTCCAGATTCCTCCTACTGATGTTTTTTTTTTTTTTTTCCAAATTCACCCAAAAGCCTTGGAAGTGGCTACTTAATCACAAACTGTGTAGACTGAGCTTTGCTGATAAAGCGCTCATTACTCTTCATTTGGGGAAAAAATGATGGGATTTCAACACTTACACTCTGGTCAGGACACCCAGCTAGGCTTTGCTACAAAAGCCTAGCAGTCAGCCTGCGTTTGCTGTCAAAGTGTGTGGCAGTGACACATGATACAGAGCATGTGTTCCGTAAGGGCAGACATTAATTTATCAAAGGTTCATCCTGAGTTTGCAACAAAAAGTGGGGATCTCTTGACTGAGAGCTATAGGATGACTCTTGAATATCTCTTAAAGCCAAAAATCATCCATCCAACCATTTCTTTCTACTTATCTGGGGGTCAGGTTGCGGTGGCAGCTGGTTTAGCAGGGGCGTTCCAGGTGTCCCTCTCCCCGGCAACAAATATAGCTCATCCTGGTGGATCCAAAGGCATTCCCTGGCTAGATAGACCTTCTTCTTTGATGGTGGTGCCTGAACCCCTTCAGCTGGCTCCTTTCAACATAAAGGAGCAGTGACTCTACTCAGATCGCTCTCAGATTTTAGTTAGTCTCAGATTTTAATATTAAAACTGAAAAAAAAAACAAACAAAAAAAAAACACGATTATTAATAAAGTGACCATGTACAATAGGATATTTTTTTTTCTCTGAGGCTTTATTGTCTATTTCATGTGATGACATAAAGCAATACTTTCCATCACTTCTCTCCTCTATCACAACACCAACAAAGAAAAGGAAAAAAAGAAAAAGAAAAAAAAAAAAAAAAGACCGTAACAAGGTCATTGCATGACCTAGAAATGTGCTGCTCTGTCAAAAAGCTGTGCTAGGAACTGACTGAGATCATTTTACTGAGCCAGAGCAGAGTAGTTTTCTGAAGTATTAACAAATCACTTACCTGTATCCTCCTTCTCTGCTTAAAAGAGCTTTGGCTCTGACAGGTTTTATCATATATGTACATTCAGACCACCCCCCACCCACCAAACAAACAAAAAAAAAAGAAGGTGTGAAGGAAATCTCTTTCCTCAAACTAAGTGGCCGTTCTGTTTGTACCCAGTCATTTTGACATTCCTCTCAATCTTAACACTTCTGAGCTGAATTCACTGACAATTCATCGAACAAAAATGCAAACGTCTTCTCCTTCCAACCCCGCTAAGTTCCCGATATCTTGTTTAAATCATTTCCACAGCATGTCGCCTTTTTTATATAAAACATAGTTTGTTTTGAACTACAAGAAAACATTAGAAAACAATTACAACAAAAACGTGAAAATCCCCTCAATCTCCTCTCCAGTGTCTAGAGCAACAGATCCAGCGCATTGCATTAGGAGTCCTCAAGGAAAGTGTTGGAGGAAGTCCGCTGGATAATTTGTTCTCCTTATCCCGTTTCGATGGGGATCATGTTGGAAGATGGGATGGCAGCTTGGATAAGAGGGGCGACCTCTGCAAGAGGAGGGCTGAGGAGAGTTGGAAGGTCGGAGATGGACGCTGTGATCTGGGCTCAGAACCTGAGGTGAGATTTGTGTTTCACCATGTATCTGGCAAACGAGAAACAGAAGGGAAGAAGGGTGAGTTTGTGTATTCTATGTAACTGTTGGAGACGTGTGTAAATATGCACAAAGACAGAGACAGACCTGTCGAGGGTTTCCCAAAAACGCAAGAAGACAGGTCGGTCCAGATGGCGCCTGTGACGACTCAGCTCCAGGACGGTCACATCCCACTTCTGCACGTTGGGGTCTGTCTTTGCCTCGTCATACTTCAAATGAAAGGCTCGAACTGGAGGGGAAACATGCATGCACGCATACGTTTACAGAGATGAATCCAGATTGACGGTTGAAGTAAATAAGGCGCCGTTATTGTGGTGGCGCCTCGTTTTGTTCTACCAAAGAAGCAGGAACAAATTTTTGGAATTTCTGCTTGAAATGACTCGATCGACTAATCGAAAGCCAAAATAGTTGGAAATTCTGTTTATTGCATAATCGTTTCAGCTCTGATTTGTGTGTGTTTGTGTACATGCTGATCTGTTTAATGTTGCATGAGACTGAATGCTGCCCACCTCTTCTATACTGAACTCCAAATCCTTCAACCTCAATCTGGCTGGTGATATAAACATTTTGGCTGTAATTAAATCAGTAGCAATTAATAGTTTAGTGTATTTTATGAGACTGAATTCAATAAAAGAATTGTTTTTATTATTTATTTAATTCTTTCTTCTTTAATGGTGGTACCCAGAGAAGATTTAATACTGATTAGTTAGTCATTAAGTTATTGTTTATAAAAATATTTAAATGTGCAGCCACTCTGTCAACATTAGAGGCCACGAGCTGATGCCTCGATTCACTTACTTTTGGCGAAAATGTCAACAGGAGATCCATCAGGCAGCAGCCACGGCCAGCCTTTGAACTGCCAGGCAGGACCCTGCACAAACACAGCCACCACTCGATCCCTGCAGGAGGAACCATTCACAGATTGGTGTTGTGAAGAGACATTATGTGTTTGTTTATTAGCCGTGTGGCTGTTAGCTTGTAAATCTGATGCTTTACACTTTTCACTCCACAACCCTCCATTGTTCATCATATCATAAAGGCAAGAATGAGGATGTAAAGCGGTGTTCTTCTAATGGTGGGGTGAGCATAATGAAAACACAACTCAGCTAAAAGAAGGGAAAAAAAAAAAAAAAAAAAAAAAAACCCAACCAAAAAAAATTAGTTCAACCACATGCTTACCAGTCCTGTGGAGCCAGTTTGAGTGGCTGATCAATTATACGATACGGCACAGTCACACTCAGTGTTGTGCCACCAGGCTGGATCTGGTCTTTGCGTCTCTGGAGCAGAACCTCATTGTCGCGCTGGATGCCCTGCTTCTTCTTCTCTTCTGGCGTGACAAACCTGGTACAGTACAAATGGAGTTCATACTTTCATATATTTTAGTTGTTGCTGCTTTTTTTTGTTTTTTTTAATTTTATTATGACCTTGTACAAACAAAAGGATGAGAGGTTTGCCTAACAGGATTGATTCTTTAAAAGCTAGAGCTAGAACCTTCACTCCCTCCCCTTAACTTAATTAATTTTTTTAAAAAACAATAAAAATAAAAATCAGCGCGACTCAAAAACTTTCTGGACCCATTTTACAGGTTTATTTCTGTTAATTTAAATGTTTGAATGAGGACCTCAGCATTAATGGCCGAAGAAGCAGATTAAAAACAAGATAAAGACAAAAAAGAGCAACCGCCATGTGCACTTACTTCAGATCTTGCAGAAGATCCTTAGCATTGAGCATTGTGATGAGCGAGGTGGTGGCGGCAGGGATGATGACGATGGGTGTCCTGGACCCTGTGGAGAAAGCCAAAAGAAAAGCACTTAAAAACCGGCTGGCAGGTACAGCATGGTGAGCCACAACAGATATTACATGACGTGAAGTACACTTCTTTTTCCATGAATGCTAAAAACATATCTGAGAGAGCGTAATGTACCTTTCTTCTGGTTTGGTGGAGGTCTGGCTTGTGAAACTAGAAGGGGGGGAAAAAAGACAAGAAGAATGTGAAATAGTGTTTCACAGCTCATCTACTGTTACAGATTAATTGTGTCATGACTTGTTTTTCCACAAGTCAAATGAACAGGATTGGGGTGAAGGTCTTCACTAACCACTCAATTACAATAACTAGTACTAATATTAAATGCTTCAGCCACCTCGCAATGTTGTAGACTCAGATTTAGAAGCCGGAACATAAACAGGTAGATTAGCAGAGTTCAGTCCATGAATCCACCCGGATAGCCGCAGCATAACGTCAGGCTGTGTTTTTTTTTTTTTTTTTTTTTACAAAAGTTGGATCCAGCTCAACTTCTCCGGCCCGCACCGCTGCAGCTAAAACGCGCTACCACCACTGGAATGAATGGAATAATTTGCATTTGGCCCGTGGTGCTGGATCCTGTCTGGATGTACCCATAGAAAGAGAGAGAGCAACAGAGAAATATACATGGACACTAACCTGGACGAGGGACAGGCTGCAGTGCTGGGGTCTGGGCCTTCCGGGCGGATGCGCCTTCCTGGAAAACACAACACCAGCCAAGGGCCGCCGTTACCATAAACATACAATGGCTTCAACTAAATGGCGCTATGCTTTGTGTTGCCACTGTTCACACACTCTTTAAAGACACAAGTTTGAGAAAAAAGGCTGAAGTTCCATATTAAAAAGGAATTTAACCAAATAACTGAAAATAAAACTGAACATTCATGGAGTTTCTGGGTGAATGTATGAATGAGCAGATACAATTTGAAAATGGTATGAACAGCTGCAAGTGTGTGAAACACAAAGCTGCACAGCTGGCTTTAATTTGAATGTGTTTGTCTGTGGTTTGGTGCTGAGCAGCTAGCATGCAGTGGAGGTTTATATAAGCTATATATATATATATATATCTTTCATCAACAACCACATGTGTTCGTCTGCCTAGAACAGGATGTGCAAAGACCACAACTTTGTTCTTACCGTCACTGACTTCAGGGTCATGCCGTGGTAGGTGCCCATGGTGTCGATCTTGAAACCCTCAGTTTCTAAGAAAACAAAATAAATTCCAGATTACAGGCAGAAAAAAAACATGTTATTCTCAACAGTATCGATGTAATAAAAAGACCCATATATTATGCATGAAGTCTGCGCCTTTCAATTCTTACACTCGCACTATGTGCACCTTGCATTAATGTTTACTGACACCAGCAGTAAAAGAGGCGTACTGCTTGGGCCAACCTGAGCAGCACAATATCTCGCCTATTTTGTTCCACTTGGTGTGGGCGATTCTCAGCAGAGACTGTATCTACATTATACTATATATTATTATATAAAAATTTTCCTACCTTTCTCTACAGTTTCTATATCTGCTGAATTTTTTAAAAAAAACTTTTCTTTTAAAAAGCCCTCTGGCATTTCTGTGAACTGAATCCAGCCATTTACTAAGGCGAGGCTTTTTTTTGCATTGTATTTATCAAAAGGCATGATAGGGCTGGCAGCCAACGAAGCAACGTTCAGACACCCTCCTTTGAAAACGTTCCAAAATATTAGCTACAGACGCACGAGTAAAACTCACCCTCTTTTCCTTTGAATCGCTCCTGATCATATCTGTTGTAGGCAGCTGGGACAGGCTGCTTGTTCCTTAGGGACGGGTCCTGGAAACAAGAAGAACAACAAACAATTAATTACTGTACTGTACTCCAGATCCTCCCTAGAAGGTCAGAGGTCCACCCACCACAGTCTAACAAAATCCTGTGGGGAAACATTGTATCATTGTCTGATTTATTTGCTAATGTCATTAATGCCATTGGAGGTTAAAACTCCTGTTTCAAACCAAACAATTACTTTAAATCTTTGTTACAGCTGTCAGCAGTTCTTGTCCGCCTTCACAAGCACTCCAAGAAAGTGATTGTGGCTGTCTGGGAAGAGACGTTGGTCTTGTCTCAGTCTCGATACACTCTAGTCTTGGTCTTGAAATATATAGAAAGACGTCTCACCGCTTGAGTTGTGTTCTGTGCAGGTCTCTGCTCCGGGGCTCGCCCTTCTTCTCTGGCTTTCACTGACTGAAGGATGGCAAAGATGTTCTTGGAGAAGTTCTGCAGAGGAGCAACACAGATGAGGATATGATGAGTACCAATCATCTGATGGTGGCTTCCTAAAGGTGTAATGTAAACCGATAAAACATAGGAAATATTTATTATTTGACCTGTTTCAAACCTCTTTAAAAAAATGTCCTGGATAGTCAATACTAATACTACTAATGTGCTTTTGGAGCGTGTTCAGTGAGCACTGACATCTACAGGCACAGTTTTAGCCTGATATGAGAAAGTATAATGCTGTATGTAACGCTAGTCCCAAGTATCACATTAAACAAACTAATGTCGCAAGTCAAAGTCCATCAGCGACCCAGTAGCAACTCAAATCTTAAGAATAAATACACACAGGATGAAAATCATGCTATTACTGCCACCCAGTGGTTGAGCTGTGTGTGTTACATTCTTGGGGTATCTTGGGGTAATATTTGTATAATATTGATCAGAAAGTCACCAAACCAGGACTGAAGGTCTACAGACACTTATTATACTTCAGTCATCAGTCAATCAGTTATTTGATCCAAAGCTTTGGCTATCTTTGAAATGTACACATTTAAAATGTACATGAACAACAGGCAGATCTTGTAGGTGGAATAGATTTTTTCTGGAGCATTTTTTACCATATTGCTTGAAAACCTCTTCACGACCCCATTGCAGCCAGTAAAATAGAAGGTTTGTCAAAAAAACGAAATGTTTTAGTCCAGTCTAGAGGGCGAAATCATGGGAAAACACCGTCCAATCACGTTGATGTGGCTGCGCATTATGATTGGATCCTGACACGTCCATCAAACTTCAGTCTGCTTCTCCCTCACCCTCTGCGCGTTCACCCCGTCGTGAACGAATAGAGACCCTTCCATTACTTTGAAGGCGTGGTTTCGAGGGGAGGTTTGAAGAAAAGACATGGGTGTGTATTTTCAAAATATAGCTTGCTGGAACCGTTTTCACAACATCACCCAAAATCATCATCAACAAAGTCATTTATATACACCAATATAACTATATTAAAGTAAAGTTGATTGCTTTCTGTTACTTGTGGATTACCATGATACTAAATATTCAAATACAGACAAAAGAAAAAAGAAATATCAAGATGACTTTATGCATTCCATAAGACAACAGAAAAATTAGGTAGCTTTAGAAAAGAAAATGGGGAACCAAGAAAATGTGTCCAGTGTATTTCTAAAGAATAATATCACTGAAAAAAAGAGGTTGTTCCCCTTTTCTGCATGTGCATGGTAGAAAGTTGTTTTCAAACTCCATCACAATTCATCCATTAACTCACCAAGCCTGCATTTAAAAGTCGAGTGTGCAGAATTTAGTGGCATCCAACGGTTTAGTTAGGTATTGCAACCACCTTGTTTGTTGACGCTCTCCTCCTAGAAGGTCGACCAGATCCACCTCAAATTGAGTTACCTAGTCAAGTTTTCCTAAGACACTGTTGCCATGGCAATGCAGAGAATTTCAATGTTTTTTACCACTTGATCACATTTTTGAGAAGCTAGAGATGTTCAATAACTCATGAAACACGACACACACACACACACACACACACACACACACACACACACACACACACACACACACACACACACACACAAAATAGGCAGCAATTTACATTTAAATTTACATGAAGCAGCCCAAGTGGCTTAAAGTGGACTCCGACCTTTCCAGTGCTCTGGAGGATGGTTGTCCTGGTCCTCCAGACCCTCTCTCTGCTGACAATATCTCTGGTGACATCCACCTCTGCGTCCACAAAGCTTCTCTGCTTCAGGGTTATGTCATCATCCAGATCCGTTTTGATGGTGGACCGTTTCTTGGCCATAATCTTGGCTTTGATGGCTGCGATTTTCTCCACTGACATGGCCTCAGACAGTGATCTGGAGAAGAAGGAGAAAAGGTTTTGATCACATGAACAGCTCACAGCTTTGATGAACTGGTCTGTGGGCGTCCAGGGCACTTAGGTTATTACTGATCAGTTGTATGCTGAATAAAAAAAAAACACAACTGATCTCACTGGTGAAATAATTTACACTGGACATGTTATTGCTTTATACAGAAAACATATAATGCACAACCCAGATCATTATACCTGATCTGGTCAGTCTGCACGATGCCCTCTTTGTGGCCCTCCAGACGGGCAGCCAGACGCTCCTTATCCAGACGCACTCGTTCCTCATCCTGAAGATGAGAGGAATGTACACATGATTAGTTAGACTACAGAATAAAACAAGACGCAATATCTGATGCCTCTCATTTAACAAATCGGTTGCCTACACTCATTGTAAATTAGTTAGTGGTATGTACTGCACCATCATTTGGACTTTTGTGACTTGTGGACAATCAATTTTTGACTTGTTATTTTCTCTTTGATCAAACGATTGAACAAAACAAAAAAAAAGTTTCACTGATCAAAAATTGTAGAGGCCATGTGATTTTCAAATAAAACCAGAGTGAAGCGAGGTCTGACTGTTTAAGCTGTGTTAATTTATTCAGAATAAATTAAACAGCCATTTAAATAAAACTTATTTTCCACTGCTGTCAATATTTTGGTCTGATTTAATCTGAATGTGGCTGATGAGCTCCCTGCACACATTCGGATGAACTGCCCCTGCTTGTGGAATAGAGATAAGGGAATAAATGATCTACAGGTTCTACTAACAGCTGCTTAGTATGACCACCATACTAAGCAGCTGTTAGCACAAGATGTGCTGAGTCAGTTTACCTCAATCCTTGGTTTTTTGGCTTCAGAAGATACCTCATCGGCTGCTCGTTTGACTAAAAACAAAACAGGACACAGGAATTATTTCACGGCACAGTCTACTTGGTTTTGTACCGACTTGACTGTGACTACTACCGGTGGAAGCAGCTCTTCAAACTTCACAGTAAATATGGTGTGAACTTACCTTGTGTTGGCCTTTGTAAACCTATTTCTATAGGTGCACTTCTGTCAATACTTGTTGATGTAGCTGTAAAAAGACAAAATTAGAAACTGCATTAACAAGTTGCCAATTAGACCAACCACACCTAAGCTTCTAGGGTTTTAAAAGAACCATTTAAACCATAAAAAGGAAGAAATCTATGTGAATGATCTATCTATCTATCCATCTATCATTCGTTTCTCTCAACATCACCCTCGACGGGTGTATTGCTAAAGGCTCAATAAAGTACAGTGTTGAATTTGGTGCAATTTGGCCAAATAACTTTGAACTTTATGTTTTAGCCTGTAAGTTTTGAACCAGAACTCTCAAAAACAAAACTTATATGTTTGTGGGTCCAAACATATAAGCCATGAAAACAACTTAGAGCACAAGCAACACATCCAGATGGATTTCCTACCAATCAAATTTTTAATTTTGTCCAAGTTGTTTCTTTCACTGCTACTACAATCAGTCAATTGACCACGTCAGTGTCCGTCTCCTGAACACTTTGTGCTACGGCAACCATATTTGATGGATGCACAGACATAATGTAAAATTTGGTGCCACTTAGGTGAATCTGTAACAGCATCATTTAATTATAAAAATGAAGAAATCTGTCTATCTGTCTGAGTATTTTTTTTTAACTATACAGGACTGTAACTAATATACAGTCCTTACTTTGCAGTATGTACGCGTGTATGTCCTTCATCTAGTTCAGGAACCGTTCATCCAATTCACGCTTGGCAGGTATATTGCTGAGGACCCGAGGGAGTGTGAAGCCAATCGGATGAGCGTTTCTTGAGAACGCCGCATGCAGCATTTCTGGGGACTGTGCAATCAGCCTGCTACAAACAGGCCCCCACACTAATCAATTGAATATGTCATTAATGTGTAACGTTTTAGTCAATCAAGACCTATAAGAAATCAGGACGTGGTGTAGATATACTGAAGAACGACACAGAAAGAAATTCTGAACAAACTGCACGCAGTAGAAACCCCAAGTGCTACTTACAACTGTCTCCATTGAGATACGACAGCAAGCCTTTTCGATCAGGTCGTCTGACGACAGGGATGTTCTCTGTCTATAAACAACATACAACCATGTCACCCAAAAACACTTGTAGGACCCATATGAACGTAAAAATATATGTATGAGACATAAAAAAAAAGAGGCAGAAACACACGCGTGTCTTCAAAATAAGTAATTAATTACGGGCAATGACAGAATAAAGGCAGTTTTGAATTACTGCAGAGCACTTACTGCAGCTCTTCGCACGTAGGATGGATGCGGGAGATGCACATTGTTGAGCAAAAACAAGATAGAGTCCAAAGTATAGTACTCCTTGGGCTGGCCTTCTTTACCAGTACTGAAAGTAGAGACACAAGCACAGAAAAAAAACAAAACAAAACATAAACATCACATCACTGAAACCTCATAGCACTAAATGACTGCTGCAGGTGGCACATTTCAATGAATCTACACTGCAAAAGTCTACACCATATGTGATGAAAGTAACATGTACATGAAGTTCACTTGATTAAGTTAGGACAACACTGGCTGTGAAATTACATAAACACGGAACTATCAACAGTTATCCGAGTAGCTAACCTGCTAACGCTGCGTTTGATTTGTGCACCGTTTAATCACGACAGTAGAAAGCACCAGAAAAAAAAAGTCTCTCTTCTCTCAGGGCCACTGGACCTCTGACTCCATGGGAACACAACTTGAAGCGAGCTAACGTCGCTACTTAGTTAGCATCACGTTACTACTGCAAGTTTAGCCGTAGCGACATCGCTCATAAATGCACGTTAAGTTACAAAACAGAGGATTTGACACCCATAAATGCAAGCAAAGAGGCCCCGTCCGACTGGAGGAAGAACGCTCACGTATCACGTCAAAGTAATCACAAAGTGCTGAAAGTTGAAAGTACGACAACGGAGAGAGGAGTTAGGTTAGCATCTTAGCATCCAGGAGCTAAGCGAGCCTTCCGCCGTTACTAACAGCACACGATGAGCTTCAGACTGCGGGCCCACACAAGCGATTCACAGATACTTTAGCGCTGACATACCCCCAGATTATGTAGTTGGTCTTGACATTTTTTGGCCAGGAGAACTCTCCGAATATAACTTCATCTCCTTTGGCGACGATTTCTTTTTTCTGGATGTTATACTGACGGAGAACGCTCAACACATCCGCCATCTTCACTTGTCTTGATGTAGTGTGTTAGCGAGGCCCCCCAATTATCAACACGATGTGGCCTCGCAGGATGCCTGATCTGAATTCAACGTTTTATCAACAAATGTCGCCTTTATTGCAGGATTGCCGAAAGTGGCAGCTGAATTGTCCGTTGCCGATAAACATCATCCTCAAACTTGACTAAGTTGTTTGTCGGCCCTAGCAGACATGGACCTGCTAGAGTCCTAGTGCCTTGCTTAAGGGCACTTCCACAGGACGGACACCGAGAGGTCATACAGCCACAATAAAGTCCCAGACAGTTATCTGTGACATAGAAAACCAACACTATATTACGAGCAGCAAAGTGTTTATTAGGTTCTCGTTGCCACTACAGTCATGTTAAGCGAAATGGATACAACACACAATATGATGGGAAAGAAGTTAATCATGGTGGTAAAACACTTGTGAACTACCATACCTCATAATAATTATTTCTCATGTCAGACTTTCAACTACAAACATTGCATCAACAGTCATACTATACAAATACTTTAGCTTATAGAGTTTTGACCTTAACACTGAAATTGACAGCATCGGCATGTGTGGGCACACGATCCTTCACAGTAACATGGTCAGATATTGTATTTTTCTTCAGATTCATTTACACCAGAATGAACAAGTTTAGTTAATGCTGTCAGTAATTAGACCAATCGCCGTTGACTTAAAGAGCATTTCTATTTCACCAAAATGAATTGGTCATTAATGCTAAAACTCACTGTAAGCAGTGTGTGTTTAACCTGCGTTTGAAGGAATATAAAGCAGTGTACTTTAAATATCTACTGTTACATGTTTTACAAAAGTACATTCAATTCATTTTATTCCAGGAAGGTAGCAATCATCTGTTAGTTTTTGCATAACAAACACTCATACTTCAAAAATACAGAAACGCATGTTAGCAGATTCAGTCTTGGTAAACAACTGTTAAATAGATTTGTCCTTCCTACATGTAACAATACAGTAAAATCCAAATTGTAATGCATAGAAATCAGACTAAAAAAATGGGACCTTCATCTCTCTAACTTACAGTAAACTGACTTACAGTCCACACTCATTGGCATTATTATTTCACAAAGTCCCAAATATTCCACCAAAAAATGGATCAGCACATTTAAGAGCACCAAGGGTATTTTCTTTTATAGCATAAATTCAACAAGCGTAGAACAGACACTTAGAGTTTCAAAATAAAACTAGCTTCTGGGGAAAACCACATGTTAATAAAACAGCTAAAAAAATGTAGCTAGGCTAAAGGCAAGAGTTGGAATGGAATTCTAGATATTGATATTAGTATTAAACAAAATCATTTCTGACCAAGTAAATCAAAGAATTTGAAAAAGTCAACAGAATACATTGCATTTTTTCAGCTTTTGGTGCTTTGTTTTAATTCTCTTACAGTCTACCTGTTAAAAATGTATAATCATGCTACAGAAAACTGAAGGACAGGCTCTCAAATTTTAACTGGTGCTACCATCACATCAAACCTGCTAAAATCAATTCAGATACATACTAGAAGCTATAATAAAACCCCATAAAATAAACATACAGTTGCACTAAGCCTCTAACATTCTGACTATTTCACTGTTCCTCTGTAACTTTATTACTTTGCCAGCGTCTTGCTTTAAATTAGTGGAATTTACTGTTGAATGGGTTAGTGTCTAACCATGAACCATCAAAGATGTAAACAGCCCTTCATACAGAGTGCTGCTTGCCTTTAAATTCTTGACAATATGTCATGATATGTGATATGTAATCACATATTATGTCTTTTCGCTTCCTTTTCACCCTTCAGAAAAAAAAAAAAAAATATATATATGCACATAACATTTTGAGTGCTGTCCAGCCCGCTGGACATTTTGTCAACTGATCTGTAAGCGACGTGACGTTGTAAATGTCAGCATCTTTTGGATTAGTGCTGTTTTAGGGCACTTTACATACGAAGTGAGCCATGTTGGTCCACTTTGTGCCTTCTTTTTGAACTCTAAACCACATGATTCAAAAACCGTCTCCAATACTTTATCAGATCAGATCCTGAGCGAGGTTACGAATGACGCTCAGAGCTCCGAGGTCAAAGCCACAGATGCTCAGTAAACCCCTGTCTTCTGTGTCTGCAATGGCATGTCCAATGGAAGTCAGTCCACACATCACCAACTTGGAATTGGCTCCTGATATCTGTTGAGAAAACACACGCAAAAAAACAGTTTTAGTAAAAGGCTTGTGTACATATACACTCATATTTACTTAAACATACAACCCTTACTGATGAGATTAATTTGGGTCAAAATGTTTCACTGACAGACAAAATTGGAAAGGGAGCAGATGACAGTGTTGTGAGTCTTTTAGTTGATTCACATCCCGGTTATAGTTTGTAGGGCTGAGCAAGCATGTGCCTTCAGTGACTGTCATGTGATTACAGAAAATGGATTGTGCACCATCTCTATTAGGAGGTGTCAATTTAACACAACATGAACATAATTTATAGCCGTGTACTGGAAATTGAGAGCGCGGTGATACGCTTTAATATAAATGTGAAAGGGAACCTCATCCCATTCTCCAAGTCTGCGGCCATCAGATGAATTCTACCTGGTGTTTGTTAGAACGTGCTTTCTAAAACAATCACAGGATACTGTTCAATCGAACACCCTCCACAAGCAGACATGAATGGATAAATGTACTTGTCTATGCTTCTTTAGAGACTCCACTGGGCTGGCGGTAAACGTCCATAACGGGTTGTTGGTCAGAATGATGAACACGTCCACTGCTTTCCCATTCTCTGTGGCCCATGTGATGGGAAGTGTGCAGTCTGTGCTCCCACCCGGGATCTGGAACATGTGGTGGAAAGGTCAGAAAGAGAGAGATGGTTGTGAAATTCTCACAGTGTACTGATGGGTTACTGTGATGCATTACTTATTCTTTGACACCGTGACATGCCTTACCTTAACAAGTTCAACCGTTGCTTGCGCGAGAGTCATGTCAGAAGAGACGCAGCATGGAACCAGAGCTCCTTCAGAGTAGGCCAGCACATGCGTGTCTGCCTCTGTCCTCGCAAAAATCTGTGCCAGACACAGACGGGTCAAAAGAAAAGCGCGACGTCACTCTTAAAATATGCACACACTCGCACACGATGCTGCAAAACAAAGACAGCTCCACATGCTACAAGTATCACACCTCTCTCTGCAAATCTGAGAATCGTCGTCATGATGGCAGCTAATACATCCTGAAGATAATCGCAACGCCGAAGGAATGTCGCAGGAATTCACAGTATGTATAAACAGACCGGTTTCTTGACCCAGGCTTCCTCCAAAGATGGACCGGCCTGAGCCCCGCTTACAGACGCAGCTGTCCCGACTGGTGCGACAATTAACCACACTCTGTGTAGCTTTCTTGCTCTAGTATTATCTTACCATGGTAATAGCTGCAGCAGCAACAGCAGTGCTGACTGACGTCCCCGGGACAATGCTGCTCAGTGATGTGCTCACGTCTACTGCCACTAGGAAGCGTTTACCTACAGGCTCCACATGCTGAGGACAGATAGCAACAGTGCGAGAGGTTAAGTGACAGCTAACGCTGCTGGTTGCTGTCTTCTTTGATGGTCTGTGAGAAGCTGTGATAATGAAAAGAACTCACCGTAAAACTCGTGTAAAAGGCAGAGTCCATTGCCTTGAGGATGCTGCTGTCTGGTTCCCATTTTGTTTTACCCTGATAGCCTTGGCCTCGTTTGTAGTTTTCAGAAGACAGGAGTAGGCTGAAAGGGTGAATCTTTGCCTGGCGATTTCAAGACAGACATGAACCACTTTTAAACGCCGCCTCGGGTTCAATTAAAAACACAGCTGTAATTAAGGAGCGAGATCTGTGGGTCCTACCTTCTTTAGTGCCGTCTCGCTCTGGATTCTGTCACAGACAGCTTTTGTTTCCGAACTCCCCGATTCAAGAATTTTATTTGACGTCATCTTACCCAAGATCCTTAGCAATGATTGGAGAGGCATTTCCTTCAACAAAGCTCTCCATACCTCCAGAAAAAAAAAAAAAAAAACACGTGCTCATATCAGATTCAGAAGAATCATTATTGCTTCAGTGTAGGTGCAGTGCAGGGAAATGCAGTTGTCAATGTATCCAGAAAGGCACATTTCCCAGCATATTGATTCATAAAACTTATTTACAAATTACAAAACACCCGACTGAATGCTGTTTTGCAGCTGACTAATTACCATTCATGGATTATACAGTTTTGTTGATCTGTAACATGATTTTGATGATGACAAAGTGGCTCTGAAAACACTCCTCTCGTCATGACAACAATGGCCATTTAAAAAAAAAACACACACACACACACACACACACACACACACACAAAACACTCACCTGTTTGGACTTCAGGTGGTCTGTCAGTAGTTGTTCCCTCTCCAGTTTGTGTTCCTCTATTAAATTGATGACCTCTGTTTCATCACAACTGTGCTTGACCTTCTCCACCACTTCGAGATACGAAAGCACTTTGACAACCTCTTCTGAGTTCTCTCTGTCTGAGTAAGCAGCCTGGACCTCTTTCCATCCTTTTGTTACATATTTGCTGATCAAGGCAATTGCTGGAAACATAAAAGGTCATGCCTGTTAGATTTATTGAAGTCATAACTCAGGATTGAAACAATAATAATAATAAAATAATAATAAGGACAGGTTTACAAAGGCTCTACCATTATTATGTAATAGAATATTGGTTCGTAATGTGGACGTAGAGTTAAATTCCAACAGTGGCAGTGTAGGATTATTTCCGACTCGTGTGATTCAAACATTTCCAATTATTCCAGAGTAGTCTAAGTGTATTAGAGGAAGATAGAAAATTCACGCCATGTTTTTTTTTTATCTCACAAGATATTCTGCTTCAATCCATTTGGTTGCCTTTCACGAACATGTTCGCTGAGGACAGAAAACAGTCTCTCTCCCTCTTGCTGCACACAAAGGGAGGCACAGACCTGTATTAACAGGGCGGTCTAGCATTGCTCTAACAGCTCAATAAATTACAATTATATAACCACAAAAATCGATTTCAGCTCTAACACTATGATAATGAATGACTTAAGTCATCATAAGCTATTAGCCTGCGGGCGTGATTATTATTTCATCATTATTTTATGCACATTTTGGATTAGCCCGCTGCCTACATGTATTCATTTTGACTCACTGATGGGGTTACGTTCATTAAAAAAGTCGACTTAATGAGAAAAGACGAACTAATTTAATCTGATGAATTAATTTATTCAAATTGAGGATTTTGTTGTTTGATTTTTGGGGCGTAATGAGACTAATAAGAAGCTTCTAATTAAAAAAAAAAAAAAAAAAAAACACCAAATCTGTAAATAATGAAAATGAAAATCATGCTTTTGTTATGTTTATTAATTTAACTGGCCATTTCTAAGGCTGGGGCTTGTAATGTTAAGTACTTTTGTGTCTATCACTGTTTCTCTTTTCTATATATCACCATGACTTCTGAGGCACGTTCCCTTCCAGCATTACATGACGTTTTAAACACTTGGTAAACTCAGCCTAAGTGGTATTTAACTTTACCTGAAAATACAGTAACCTGATAGTCATTAGAAAGTCACCTCCGACATTTCAACATTTAAAGACACTGAACAACAGCATATTTCTTTCTACAAACAAAGATCTGCATTTAATGAATACCTAAAGTTTTACTAAAAATCTGAAAACAACAAGCAAACCATTTTTTTTTTAACCAGAAGGCGAGGATATTGTGATGTGAGGTGAATTACAGCTTTGGCCATTCCCTCTAAACAGCTGTGTGTAATGTGGGTCTGTGTAAACTCACCTTCATTGGCTGGTTTGGTGTGAGAGAGCCTGAGCAGATCCTGGTGTGACCATCCCTCTCTCTGTTTACATTTGGTCACAGCCGCAGCCAGGCTCATGGCATCTTGCTCATTGTACCAGTCAGACACTGCTTTCCTCAGGGCACGTCCCCAAATCCCGCACTTCATCCCCTCTTTTAATTCCTTCTTGGTCTGGATGAAAGAAAACAGGTGCGCAGGGTCCCGACAAACTTCCTTCAAAGCTTTAAAAGCCGCCTGTCTGGTCTTCAGCTCTGAGTGCTGGGAGCACATAGCCAAAGCAAAAAAGGAAGGGCCTAGTCCGACAGCTCGCCCATCCTGTGCGAACCTTTTTATCTCCTCCACCACTTCAGTACCTCGACCCTCCTGCAGCAGGGAGAGCAGAGTGCCGGCGCTCTCCATGCTGACATGACCCTCCTCTCTGGCAGTGTATAAATCTCCCTCAGAGCCATAGCAGAGGAAGCGGCACAGTCTGGTCTTGTCGCTGACCTCCCACGGGCAGCCGCCACCTGTTGAGTTCAGGGTGTGGTTGCTTGAAGATATTGTAGTACTTCCCGATGGCTCCATTGTAACGCTAGAGAAGGCCTAAAACAGAAAGCGGTGAAAGGAAACTTTTAGATTCACCGATTGCTTAGTGGACAACTTTGTGGACACATCAGAATGGACTGAACCACTGCTCAGATTTCATGTAATGAGTTAATTTCCCATTCGTGATGCCGGTGTGGGACAGGACCAAGCTGCAACTCCTGTAAACTTGTGTGGAGATCAATGGGCAGACAGAGAGCCTCCATCAACACAAGATAACACTGACTTAGCAGCATTACTTACTCAGTGCGCCGACAGAAATAACTTAAAGCCGATTACAGGACATGATGATACACATGAGACAAACACAAGTCACACCGAGTTATTCATAACCAGCCACTCAACCCGAAGCTAACGTTAGCGCTAACTTAGTTAAGACAGAAAATAAAGGCAGTCTGGGCATTGTGAAGTTAGCAAACTGGCTTAGCCGACTTTAATAACGTTAGCTTACTTAACCTATATATAAACACACACACACACACACACACACACACACACATATACACTCATGGTAATTGTGTATCTAGCTGGCTATGAAGGAGAAAGTTCCCAGCTCACTCCTGATGTTTCTCAGCTGCATCTGTGCAGGAGTGTCCGCCATCCGGTCTCCTCTGACCACTCACTATAAAGTCCCACATCTAAGCCTTTTCGTAGCCGGACACCGGTGTGGAAAGCTGGGCTAGGCGGCTTGATGCAGCTCGTCTGGGATGGGCAGCGACCGAGCTACGCTAACCTTAACCAAACTGTGTTGGCTTAAGCTGCCAACGTACACTGTTTGCTAATGAAAACACTGCGCTGAAACAATCACACGATATATATATAGCGCTACGTGAACTTACCACGATATACGTGCACAGTGTTCAAGTTTTTGATGTAAGGTTAGCGAGATGGAGAGAGGCCTCCCCTCTGTCCGTCAGTGGCATAACGAGGGGCGGGGCCGCGATGGATGATGGGAAACAGAGTTCCATGGCCCACTACCGAGATATTAGTAATATAGCTCATGTGGATTTCACATAAACTATATTATTATTATTCTGGAGCAAAATGTATTAATTCACTATTAAAAGTAGCCTAAAGTATAACCAACAAAATGTACACGAACTATTAATAGCAACGACCCACTATGCATAATATAGGCTAAATGATGGAGCCCTCACAAAAATATTTTTAGATCATGTGTACACAAGATTTTTTTAAAATTATTATTCCTATTTATACACATCAGGTTAACTGTTTAATCTTCACTGTAATATGTTTGGAAGAGACTGGTGAATAAAGTTTTGAGAAGATACACTTTATCTATCAAGAATAAATCACATTGTCATCATTTCACGAGAAGAAATATTAATATTTTATTCCAACTTTATGGGCAACAGTGTATATGAGGGGGACTCCAGTTGCTTTCCTGTTTTGTTGCGGTGCAATTTACAACTTTATCATAAAGTACATGATGAATGCATGCAAATCAAATCAAATCAAATCAAATCAAATCAAATCAAATCAAATCAAATCAAATCAAATCAAATCTTATTTGTATAGCCCAAAGTCTCAAAACACATTTAGCCTCAGAGGGCTTTACAATCTATACAGGGAGTGACACCCTCTGTCCTTAGACCCTCGGTTCAAGTGAGGAAAAACTTGCCCACAAAAAAAACCTTTTAACAGGGAAAAAAGGTGGAAGAAACCTCAGGAAGAGCCACAGAGGAGGAATCCCTCTCCCAGGACGGACAGACGTGCAATGGATGTCACGTGTACAGAACAAATCAACACAAACATATTGTACAATTACAATGAATGAAAAATGATTACAGTAGCAGTGGAACCTGTGAAAGAGATCGAGAGACACAGATGCACAGCAGCAGTAAATCATTAACTAACTGTAAACTGTAGTGGAGATATGGTAGCAATAATGACAGTAATGCTATATATAGTGGACGTCAGCAGCAGCAGACCACAGCAGCAGCCACAATCCACGAGAACCTGCTGGACGAGAAAGCACAGAAACTCCGGGGAAGAAGTTTAGTTAGTAACATGCATTGACGGTAACGGTGCATGCAGTGGTGTAGTGGTGCCTGGAGAAGTGGGTATGCTTATAATTTATTTTTAATATTTTTAAATCGACCTGTCCTGCAAAGAATGAATGCCCTACATATAAAGCTACTCTTGCATATTCACCTTAAAATGTGCAAGTAATATTTGCACACTTAACTTCTGCTGCTTGACTTCAGGAAGTAAAGGTCATTATGAAATTAACATTAGCCACAGAGGAGGTGCAGATTTTACAACAAACACTGATCTACAGGTGAAACAACTATATAATTATACATTTTAGTAAAGTATTACTTATTTCTTACTCCATCCACTTATGAAAACTGGACAACCATCTCATGCCTTTGCCATCCAAGGAAAAACAATTCAGCTTGCAGAACACGATGCTGTGCATCAGAGAGTATACCCAATGCTGACTGAAAGAAATAAGTAGGAATACTTATTACTATATGTTTGTGCATACTCTGCAAACTAAAATACAATGTTTTCCTGTGAAAAGAACTAAAGTACAAGTAAAGCAGCTTCAAGTGGATATACTTGGCTAAAGTTAAATTACACTCAATGCTGAGTAAATGGACTAATGGAGTTACTATCCACCACTGAAACCCAAACCATGGTGGTCACAGGCGGTCAGAGTTATACATGTATGTACATCTCTGCTACATTCTTCTAGTCTAATGTGTGTATGTCTTCCATGCACTACGTCCTTCATCTCCTTGTTTCTTCCCTTTTTACCCGCACCTTCTCCTCTTGCTGCTGCCAGTGTTTTTAAACTATGATTTCCCTAATCAAATGAGGAACACCAGTGGCACAGAACACTGAAGCAGGCTAGGAAGGAAGATAATGATGATGGTTGCTGAAACACTGCCCGGTATAAAGACTATTTGGTCTCTGACACCATGTAATACTTATGACTTTGGTATCCTTCCTGTAAATGTCACTTCCATTTTTACATATAGTGGTGTTTTAATGAAGCCCGAATGTGTCCACCAATCGGCGGTTTGTAAGGAATATATCTTGACCTGTCACAGAAGGAAGAGAACAGGTGTTAGCTGTAATAAAATGAATGATGGCTGAATTAGCTTCAGGGTCATGGTATTGTGCACGTTGGCTCACTGTGACACGGACACTTGACTGGAACGGAGCCATCATTAACGTTATTAGAAACACCTGTTGTGTTACCGAGACAAGTCAAAATGTCTGCTGTGGAAAAGGCAACATCATTTTGATCTTGAGCTGAGACAGCTTGTCTGTAATTTTGGATTTTTACAACAAATGAATGATTAGTGTTGCAGTTACTGCACACAACCGAGCCAAAGAAGAAATGGTCTAATTTAAAAATCAACATAACTAATAACAGAATCACCAATTTGACTGTTTTCTTGTGTGAAATAAGAACCTGACAAATAAGGGACAGATTTAATTGAGCTTATTTCAGCACTTCAAATTGACTGGAACCGAGAAACGCTTCTTTCACATAGCTTGTTTATTTGTGGTGAGAACAATGATATGCTTCAGTTGAGATTAAACCTCCTTTCATTTAGTATTACAGCTGGTTACATCGGGTTAGTATTCCTCTGGTGAGCGTCAGACAAAGTGGGAAGAACAGTTAATGAGTTCATAATTAATCATCCAGCCTACACAAATAAAGCAAATCAAACAAATCATTATCATTGCGACGGATGGTATTTTTCTAGTCATAGCACACAACCTGTATTTCTGCAAATATTGACTCCAGTATAGTTCAAAAATTATTTTTGCTTGTAAGTTTTCCCAGTCACCATTGGGTGGCAGTAGCACATCAACTGTACACAGGATGTATCATTTACAACACTTACACAAACACAGGTAGTACCACAAAATAAAGTCTGCATATTGCATTGCTTTATAAGGCATACATGCAGAATCATTTACATTTTTTTATAAATATCATCCATTTGCAAACCACGCAAAATACAGCAGTCACCAGTCACGTGCATTTCACTGGCAGAGAACCATAAATATATCAGCAACAGTTTTACTTTCTGGTTATGTACCATGTTCACTGTACATCAGATGGCACCACCTGCGGTATCCGTTGCACAGCCCCAGCTTGCAGTGTTGACAGATGTTATGTTTTTGAGGTGACATTCCGAGGAAAGGGGAAGTGCTTTCAATGTCTGTCAACAGTAGTTCCTGAGCTTGTGTCTGTGCAATGCTTTTCACTATCAACATGCAAGATGTCAGCCCTTATGCAAAGATTCGCTGTCACTCTGCAGAATGATTGGTTTTGAATCATGCTGTATTAGATCTCCAGTGCTCTTTATCTTCAAGGCCTTTCTATGCTTCCCAAGGCCTCTCGGCTTAGAAGCCACAATAAATGGGACTTTGAATTGCTCAGACTGAATGAAGCGTGGGAAGGAGTCATTCTCCATCAGGCTGTAGATTTTCCTCTGTGCCACAACAAAACACAATGGACTTGGATGCTGGAGACTCTGGCCGATGATCTCTCTTGTGTAGAAATCTAGATTTACCTGCAAATAGATGTGAAGCAATGCATGGCTAAAATAAGCATGTGCCACTTGCATCATTACCACAGGAATGTAACTATTTCAAATGCTGGCTGTGGTTGATTTATAGTAAATGATACAGGTCAGTGTTTTTTTTTTTTAACTGCCTGAATTTTGTGGTCACTCTTACAGCAAACACATTCATTGAATATTCATGTGCAAACAAAGTATTTCTTATGCTTATCTTATATTTTAGTTTGAGCACATTTTGCAACACAAATGTTGTCTTCTTTTTTTATTCAGCAATAGAACAATAGAGTTTGTTTTTACCTCTTTGGGAGCGTCAACCCTGATAAACTCCTCATAAATATTTGCTGCTCTCTGTATTAGCTCCTCTGGGGTGTCAAAGGATTTGTACTCTTGACAGGCGAGCCAGAAGTCCAGATTTTCCTCACAGAACTCCGATTTGAGAAAGTCCCGAAATATTCTTTGTCCACCTTTAACAGAAGGGAACGTAACTATATTATAAATAAAACAGTAATCAACCATGATATTAGTTTTGTATTGCTTGAAAGGAGATGAAAATTACGTTTCTGGGAAAGGAGTGTCTCAAGAGATACGCCTATTAAGCTTGTTTCACTTGTTTCTTGTCTGCAGAGGGAGAAAATGGAAGCTTTATAGATTTGTTCATACTTTAAGGAAATATTACACAGCACAATATTAATATTCAGTATGATAAAAAGAAAAAGCACCTGTTGATTTTCCGTTGTGGTAATGGACTCTGGATGAAGTTGTGTATTCTGGATTTCCATGTTTCCATACCATTGTGTCTACAAGATAAGATAATACTAAGAACGCTCGTCCCATGTGCATAAAACAAATAGGTTTCAAAATAAATCTTATTGAACTGCAAATGAGACATGAGTACTTACATTCTCTTTGTGTCCTGGAGGTCCAGCGCTGTCCTAAAGGTCCCATTCATTGCTGAAGATGAAATATACTCCTAATCTGTGAATTGTAATTTGACAGTATCTCTCAGTATGCATAATCCTCTGGATCATGAAGATTTTCCCTTAGATTTCTAACCTCACAGCCACAGTCATGACTATCTCTTCTTACGGATGGGTCAAAACCAGAGTGGAATCCAACTGTGATGTCAAGACAGCATTTCTCTTCAAGTTACAGGTCTCAAATCTTTTTCCACCCTTGTTTTTCCCTGCTATTTTTAACCTCTGTTGGCATAAAGCCTCATTGTTATATTATTAGAATGAACCACATGCATACTCAAAGTACGTCAAACCTTGTGTTCTTCCCTAATGTATCACAATCCCCATCGCATTCTTCACAGTTAAATGCATTACGTCATAGTCTGCTGAAAGGCATTTAGTCTCTATGTTATTTAGCTCACCATTCACGTCTGTGCTATTCTTAGTCACAGGTCAAGAAGTCACAAGTTTCTTTTAGCAGTTTTGCTTTTTGTATGCTGCTTCTTCTGTGTGTCGTTTTGCCAGTGGAACATTAGAAGTTGAGATCTAAAATCTGTTTGGAAAGAACAATTCAATATCAGCAGTAGAAACTCTGATGTTACAGTTCAATTGTCCTTTCGGTATTTTTTGTTCTTTCTTTTTTTGATAATTTAAATGACAGATAGAGTACAGTATATTTAAATATACAGTACAACTGGAACCTGTTTTAAATATTGTGTTAACATGACTTGAAATAGAAAAACAACCCCTAAGACTTAGCAGTATGTATCGACACAGGACCTATGGAGCTAACTTATGGATTTTATATGTCAGTGCACACTTACGTTGGGGGCAGAGAAATTACCATCTCACCACTATGATAAGGGCATCTTTAGAATTTAAGACTAGCAGCATTTCAGCAAATAACCAAACACTGGCCAACTGTAGCACAAGTTTACAAAATGGATAATAACTCATAGGATAAGGAATCCAGTTAATGTATTTGAATTTAGATTTCATAAAACCAAAAAATAGCAGACATTCTGAGATTTGGAGACACTTATAATTAAGATTTCACAGTTGTATTAATACTGAGAGAAAAGAAGTGGATACAAGATAAACTGAGTGCAAATGTGCAGATTGCTCAGAGATAAATCAACCAGCTCCTTTTGTTTTCCCCACATTTCATTTTTGTAGTTATTTATTTAATATGTTAGGAATTATATGTGTTTTTGTTAAAGGATGTAAGGGTGAAGGACATATGTAGGTATGGCAATAGAGACAAAACAATTGTGATCCTTTTTTTAAATTCATTTTGAAAGTAACTACTGTAATGAATAATAACATTATTACAATTCCAGTGATGTCAGCAAGCAATGTCAACATACTTATATGCTCACAGTCCTAACATGCTGGTGCCTAACTCTAAGCAGGTAATGTTTACCATGTTCGCCATCTTAGTTTAGCATGTTAGCATGCTAATTAATACTAGTAGTACTAGTACCAGCAACACAAAGTACAGTTGATGCTGATGGGAATGTTTTATTTGGTCATAAACCCAAGTCTTGGACAAATTTAATTTTGACCCAATGATGGGCTTCAGAAAATGTCTTTCTCAAATTTCATAGCAACAACTGTTAAACATTTCACTCAAAAGCATGTGCAATATCAATTTGGTTAGCACTGTATCAATGGGGAGACAACTCATCTGGATCACTGAATGTCGGTACAAAATGTCATGGGAAAACATTTCATAGTAGCAAATGAAAGATGACATTTCCATCCCTACAGTCATGCCACAAGCAGGGCTAAAAATGTCTTGGTCACTAAACTCAGGAAATTGAGTAACTCCAAATATAACTGTTTGGGTAAGATTGTGAAAGTGACAATTACTCCTGATTAAAATATACATGTGGAGGGACTGTTCATTTAATTGACTCTCACAGTTCAACACAATCAGTGAATCAGTGTTGGCTTTGCAGTGAATGGAATGTGAACATGAACTGTTGAACAGAACGTTATTGTGACTGAAATACTGCCACAAACCAAACAAAAACCGGTCTGGACAAGATTTCACTTGCCACTGAAACAAAGACATGAATTAGTCTGTGGTGTGTGTTGAACAGGAAGTAGATATGAGAGGAAAAACTGCATACTTACACATCCAAAAGTGAGCCTTATGTGTGTGTGTGAGAGTTTGCTAATGTCTTAAGCAGTTTACCTGCTCCAGCACCCTTAAAGAAACATGGTGTAACCTTTCTACCATTAATTAACAAATCATTTTAATGCTACACTGATTAGATGAATGGTGCCTCTGTCATTCTCACTTTTTGCTCCGTATATACCTGTTCTTGCACTAACTTTGTGCTCCAGGTCTCCTGTCAGTGAGATTGGGCAGAAGTGCAGAAGAAATCTATGAGACACTGTCACACAACACCAACTATTTCACTGATTTGGTGACCCTGGATCATATTTTATGGAGAAAATGTGTGTTCCCTTGTGTGTTTTACAGAGTTTCCTGATGGACATTAAAGTAAACTGCTGAGATCTACACTTGCTGTTAGCTAATGTTAGCTCAGTGCGTTACTGGGCTGCCTGGACTGTGAGCTCAGAGCACAGAAGGAGTGTTAGTGTTTGTTCCACAGGCATCTTGGACCACTGGGAAAAGGAGGTTTTCAGGCACAGGGTGGCGGGGCAATGCGGACGGGAATGAACCAGTGTTGTGCCAGAACCGGAGCTGGGCAAGTGAGCAACAGGATTAACAACCTCTATGAAAATAATAACATAAGCGAAGAAACGGAAGAGGGCATTGACACCAAGCCCAGGATGCAGTGATGGTGCCCCTGCGAAAAGGAAAAGAAAAGGTAACAGCTGCTAGCGTGTTCACATTTGTATTGTTAGTGACCAGGTTAGGTTTAGGGTAACTTGTCATTTTTACCGTGTAGATTGCTACCTTGGAGGTTACTGATTTTGTTTCCTGTAGCGAAGTAGATTTTGAAAACAGTAACAAGAGGAGAGTGCTGTGTGCCGGTCTTGGCCATCTATAGATATAAAAGGCTCACACTTTCAAAACCTAGTTATGAATATAATATTCAAATTGTGCCATGTTCTGATGTGGTTCTAAATTAAGGAGTTTTATAACCCCTATCATATTATAGATTTTACATTTGCATAATAAGCTCTGAGCTTAGTCACTGAGGCATAATTTTGATCACATATTAGTTTTACATAATACAACTCTGGCAGCCAAATACAAGGCTGAAAAAAGTTATACAACTTTCCATTTGGGAATTATATCACCACAGGTTGATGTATTGCTGGGTTTATTCATGCTGGGATAAATTTAACCTAATTATAACCATGATACTGAATTTAGTATTTCATTATTTGGATAGAGTATTCGTAACATTTCAACTTATTAGCCAATTAGTTGAGATTCAACAACCAGTTTCTAATATTAAACCACTCTGGTTAAGGTTTGGTTAGTTTTAGGTATAGTTAGATGTATAGAGGACGCTGAATCAGTGAATCTGTAATCAACCCTGTATTCACACATGAAGCCTTGCACAACACACTAACGTATTTGAACGCAGTCTACCCTGCTGTCAATTTAAACAGAAAATTAAAATATGGAAAGTTTTGTTTCATTGTTTTTTGTTTTTTTTTAACCATAGCAGCATGGCTGCGTGGACACAATCTTGGTTGGTCCACCTCTGAAATATCACAACTGGATGGATTACCATGATGGACATTCATGGTCCCCAGAGGATAAATGAAACCAACTTTGGTGATCCAAACTAACTATTCCTCCAGTCCTACCAAAGGTGGACATATTTGGCATTTTGTAAAATATTGTACTTATGTCTCTAGCTTTCAGATGAATTTCGTAGTAGCACATACTGCACCTGATGTGTTCAGTTTTAACATGATTGAGATCTAGTCGGTTGGATGTTTTGAAGCTCGTGTTTGACTGGAATAGACTTTTATTTGCTAGAAAATTTCCATATTCGCCTTCCTCGAAATAGACTGCAAATAAGGCCTCCTTTGTTGAACTGGTCACTGTTGCTACACAGTGATCCTGTGACCTCCGTGTATACAGCCCATGTGGTTCTAAAAGAATGACTTCTGTCTCATGACACACATTGTGGCAACTAAACCTATGATTTTCAAAGAAGAATTTCAGTTTCATATGTAGTGTGGTGGGCTTATCAGTGACTTGTATTGCGTGACAACTCAAACATCCTGTCTCTTAGACGTAACCTCATTTGTCTTCTCATGGTCATATGACTAATCTATCGCAGGATGATCATGTCACTAACAAGCTGATGTGAAAATAAGGAAATGATGACCAGACAGGCAAAGTCGCATTCACGTCAATTTAACACCTCAGCTGCATCAGATTAAACAGCTACGTGTGGAGAAAAGAAAAGTATGTTTCCTCCCTGCTGGTAGCTCTTCTGGCAAAAACACAAAATCACTGTGGTGTTTTTTTTATACTGTTTTCTTTTTCTTTTTTTACTCTCTAAAAGCAGGAAAGAGTTTCAGAGGCATTATTACTTGTGTGTATGAATCAGCCTTTGTGTGTGCTTGCACAAACACAAGGATTCATGAGTGAGATTAAAAGAGGATGTGGTAGAGCAGTTAGGCCTTAACACTCCTTCCTAATTTCTGTAACCTTTAAAAGAGTGATACTCGTTGTGTTCCCACAGATTAACTTCCTTCTCTTTGCTTTTTTTGGTGATATAAATGCAGTTTTGTTTTTTAAAAGCCTTCTGCTTCATTGTAAACGATTTATGACGGTGATGTCTGATTGTTATACTGATCAATGTAAGACTGAATGGTAAAACAAAGACTGAATGAATTGTGGGAAGTGTGAAATATATTCAATAGCGCGGAAGGCGAATGTCACATGAAGGCTGTTGTAGAAGCAGATGCTGTGTAGGTGGGAGCATAATACATCTTATTATGGTGCCGTCGCTGAGGTCTTAGTTGTTAACCCTGTAAACCTCACTGATCTGCAGTACGACCTCAGTCTGTGCAGCCAAACACAGTTTCAACCCAGAGAATTTTTTTCTTATCTTTATCTTTATCTTCAAGCTCTAAGCGAAGTGCTGAAACATGCATTCAATTAAAAAAAACATCTTAAATATTTCAACATGACAGAATGTCAGTCAAAGTGTTAAGTGTTAAACCAAAACCTTTTATTGTTAGATTGATACCCCACTCAAATATAGTAAATATGGTTTCTCCAGTAGCCGTTTAGCTAAGTTTAGCACATAGACTGAACAGCTAGATGAGCTCTGTTCAAAGATATTCTATTTTTGTACAGCTTTTGTACACAACAAATGAATAATGTGTAAATCTGTGTGCTGTAGCGGTGCTTGTAGATTTAGTTCCCTTTTGACAAAGCCAAGCTAGCTGTTTCCATTCTTTGTGCCAAGCTAAGCTAACTGGCTAATGGCTGTAGCTTCAGACTGACTGTACAGATATGTCAGGGGTAATGTTCTCATGTAACGCTCAGCAAGAAAAAAGTAAGCATATTTCTCTAAATTATTTGGGGTAAAAAACAAAGTAAAGTTACTTTCTATAAAGATAAGGATATACAGTTCCAGACATGTGAAGCACTGTAGGCTGCACTGTTAAGTATTTCAGAAGGAAAAAAAACACTAGGCAGAAATATTGTAACCGTGAGTAAATATGTGAACAAATGAAAAAAATGAATGAATGAATTGATGACCTAGTTGCTTCAAGAAGTCTGGTGTGTATCTAAAGATTGACAGGTACCTGACCTTGTTTGTGACTGTCTGTCTAGATGTGCAGACCAGATTTTAGTCATTGTGGCGGTGTACATTTAAAATAATTTGTTTTGAATCAATTTCAATGCAAACATAATGTTTTGTTTATTAGATATGTACAATTCCATGTTAATATTCACAAATATTTTCAACATATAGCTTATAACAAGTTATTTCAGTATGACAGCACTAATGTTGGAATGTGAAACTTCTAAATGCATAAAAATCCACATCTGGAGAGCGTCTACTTTTCTACTGCCTTAGTGAGATAGCAACAAACCTATGTTGTGCAAATGTAGATACCAGCTCATGCACTTGCATGTTGGGTGGAAGGTGTTGTTTGCACCACATACAGTTCCTGCTGTATCTCACAGAAAGTCCCCAGCATTTTCACGACATAATCGTGGCATCTCTGGAAAGTCTTTTGCTTTACAGCGGCTATCACAGCATCTGCTGCTGATTCATACTCAACTGTAGCCATTTTGAACAAACCCTCTTCAGCTCTTTTTTTTTTCTACAACTGAGGTGATTTATCCTTTGTTACGCAGTCCATGGCCAACCCCAAAGCATGCCATCTCAAACTCAGAAGGAAGACATGAATGTACTGAAAATGAAAGTTGAAAGTCTTTGGTGCTTTTGGCGGTAAAGAATCACCACAAGTCGTCCCAGGAGACACACATCACAGTATTTCTCAGGTAGTCCAGCATTGGGCTCAGCTTGACAGTTCAGTGTCTACAAACACAGTGTCTGTGTTTCTTTACATCTTCACTGATTCTGACGTGGAGTCCAGTAGAGCTTGATAGATGTCAGACCTGAGGAAACGTGGGTAAGAGTCCCGCTCCATTAACCCGTAGACAATCCTCTGGGCATCGTCAAAGCAGACTGTGGTGGGCGCTTTAATGTTCCGCCTGATCGAGTCTCTGGTCTTGTGATCAATGTTGATCTGGCAGCAAAGTAAAAATAATTTTGATAAATACTTAAATAGTGGCAGGGGTGATACGTATTCTGTAAAGAATCAAAATCTGTCTGCATGATAAGAAACCTCTGTGCATACCTCTCTTGCAGCCTCAGCTTGAATGTAGCGTTTGAATATTTTTTTGGCCTTGGAGGACATCCTGAAGGAAGACTTGATCTTCTTGTAGTCCTCGCACACCAGCCAAAACTCAATGTTCTCGTCACTGAACTCTGACTTTAAGAAGGCCTGGAATATCTTCATGCCATCTGAACAGAAAGGAAAAATTAACATCAGTTAGCCAGTGTTGGTGAAGCATACTAACTTTGAAACTTCATTAAGGGAATAATTAACTTACATTTGGATGATAGAAGTCTCTCTAGTGACTGTGACCACTGGGACATCTCCTCGAAAGAGAGCCTGCAAAGGAGGGGTGCAGTGTTACTCACATATACCAAAAGTATGTCAACACTAGACATTCAGCTTCCAGCAGTGTGGTTTTCTTCACTTACCCCTCAGTGTTAAAGGCTTGAGACGATCTAAGCCGAGACTTCAGGTTTCCTCCCCTGTTAACCACAAAAACACAAATTATTTTACTGACATGCTCCTCTTATACTAAAAGCTTGATTAGCAGTAACAAAGAAAGTACATCAGTTATTAAAAAATATTTACCTGTCTTTCTTCTTGCTGTCAGTGTCCATGTTGAAGTGCTGCAGCTCCCTTGGTTGTGATGCAACTAGACTAGGCATGGCAACAGTGCTGTGTACATGTGACTGTGTGCTGGGTTGCTCTTGACAGTTGTAAGTTCTGCCACTGCCTCTGTGTCTGTTTGATGAACCCGTTCAGCGTCAACTTTTATATGTGCAGCTGAATGCTGAAACAAGGTTGGTGAGTAGCGTCACAACATTATACTGAGCTAACCACAGAAAAAGAGGAAGTTAGAATGACGCAGACATGCACGGACTACTGCTGTAACTATCTGTCTGTGCTGTGCTTAGACCTGCATCATTAATTGTTTGGTTTAAAGTCTGAGGATGCAAATGGGGCAGTGGAAAATTCTGCAGTAGATAAGCAAATGCTTTAGTTTCTGTGTTCCAGTCAGCTGTGTGAACCAGTGCCACAGTTTCAGGTTTTGACATTTTGTAAACTAAATGCTGGGGCTATTTTAGCATGTACACAGTGGTATTAAATTAAAATGGGTGAAGATATCTTCTTAAACTTTGTAGAGTACTTATCTTAAATAGTGAAAAAGATTTCCCTGTACCTATCATGGGTCAAACAACTGAAAGAGCTAATTATAGCATCTTTGCAGTACAGAAACAGCTTCATGATAGCAATATCATGTTTTTTTTGTTTGTTTGTTTGTTTTTTTTAAGTAGAATGTTACTTTTTTAAATGCATCCTCACTCAATTTAATACACCCATGGGATTTGTTTTAACACCCTTACTTGACCTTGTATGACCACTAGCTTTTGGTTGCTAAATGTTAGCTGGTTAGCTAACCTAAAAAAGTACATGAGCTTTTTTGATGTTGGGATGTGGGATGTTGGAATATGATTATTTGTTCTCTTGCTAAGTTAGTAGAGAAAATAGACAGCACTGCCATGTTTGTACACTAATCTAAGTCTCGACAAGACAGTGAATATTCCCCAAAATACAAAAAATGTTGATGGGTTAAGTAGCTAATTTTTGCAAAGTGAGTGAGTACATGCGTTTGTCAAAATGTTGAACTATTCCTTTGACTTTTGGTTCACTAGGTATTGCATTATAAAGGACATTACTCATCGAGTTCTTTCACTTAAGACTCGTTCCTCTTTTGTTACGCTGTTTAAGTATAAACCAGTATCCTGTAGTTTTTACTTGTTGATACAATAGCAGGTCAGAAGAGGTTACATAGTTTCACTCTGAAGATGTTCTCACATTTGGTTTCATAAATCTCTCTGCTCCTGTCACTGACCCTTTCTAGACATGACAGATTGTTGATACAGACAATTTTTTAGGTTTGTTGCACCAGTAATACCATACCATCTGAGTTTTTAATCATTTATTCCTACAACTTGTCTGCTCTCACCCACTCTGTGGGAACTCGTCATATAAGGACAACTACCATGCAATTCTCAGAAACAGACACGAATAATAACCCAATTTGACCATGTCACATAACTTTAATAATGTCTGTGTTTCCATTTGATATTTATATATATTTAATTGTGGTGTATAGTCTTACCATTATTTCATCTTTGCCAGTGGTGTCAGACAGGAAATACAGGGGGAAACAGAGAGGGAGATGACATGATACTAAGGTCGCCCACCTTCCTCAACCCAAACCAAGCCAGGGGCTTACACAATGTCTTAGACAATTATGTCACTGCAGTGTTTCCATGTTAGACAGGACTGAAGCTTGAAGACATAAAAAGTCATGCCATGTCATATAGGTAAGATAAGATATCTGCGGCTTAAAGATCATCAAGATCAACATGATCGAGACAAACCACTAACACCCTCAATGTTGTGAGCTATGTCACTAAAGCTCCCCCCCGTCCCACATGAAATGTTAAAGGCTGTTTAATTCACTTTCTGCTCCAGTGTTGACAGGAAGTTTTGACAAAACCAATGCTTTCACCTGTCATCTCGGCATTCCTCTGGGCTTTTCACAGTCTTTTAAAAGAGAACATGAACATCCTTTATTTCTTTAGGTTTATAATAGTCTCAGATGTAGTTCCTGTACTTTCTGCTATAGTTCAGTGCCAATGAATGACATTCATGACAGTCATGACAGTGATCAGGACTTTTTAGGAGGAAATTGTAATGGATCGAAGTCTGTTTTTTATGATTGATAACTTAACAAGAAACATTCAGGTCAGGTTTTACAGTCACAGCACTCAAGCTGTCCTTAGTTATCTGCTTTTTTCACATGAAATGTGAGGAATTTCAGTGTAGCTCTTGATGTAAAAGAACTTCCATCCTTCAGAATTCAATATCTGGATTCTTAAAAAGTTGTATTTAATTATATGTGGCTGTTATCACAGCTTATGGATTGCTCCAGAATCTAATTTCTGCTTGAATATAGATGATGCATACAGTATATATGAAATGAATATATAATTTAAGATGTGAATTCAATATATCCAACAATGGCAACTTCTGCTGGAAGTTTAAAAAATGGGCACCACTTCCATCACTGGAAGACCAAATCTCTCATCTAAATTCCTCATATGTGATGCAGACTGCTTGAACTCTGTCAACTTTGTTACACAGTCATGACGAAATCTGGATTTGGCAAACCTGCTTCTATCAGTACGTCAAAACTTGAAATTAAAATTGAAGTATTCATCCCCGCAAAGAATGTGGCAACTTTGTACATGCTTTCCTCCCTATCTCATGTGGACTACTTTACTTTCATTCCCTCTACTCAATCAGCTCTCGCAATACAATGTTGGAGCTAAACCAGTTTTAATGACAACAACAACAGCAACAACACACTTAAATAGTGTTTTCATGGCTTGAGGGTAGAAGCTCTTCCTGACAGATACAGATACAGATATATGTATCTGGAATCTTCTTCTTGGTCACAGCAGGGAGAAAGGCCATCTTTGCAGGGCCTTGTGGCCTTGTTACACAATCTCTTTAAAGACTTCTTTTTTAACTTAACATAATTAAAGTCCCCATTAAAATGTTAAACTTGACAGCAGAAATAAACATGTTTACAGCCTGGTACAAAAAATGGTTTTGGTCTTTATAGCTAATTATAATAAATATAATAATTATAGCCCCATTCATGACAACTGTACTGAGACTTAAGTTTTATAGAACTCTCCTGTTGAAATTATAGTAAGACTTATGCATAATAAATAACATGGCAACTTTGACTGACAAGTGGGTGCCATTTCAGGTGGCTTGTAGGAGTGACACCCCCATATTCATACTGTCTATTGTTAGCTAACTTTGTAATTGAATGGCCATGAAATTTAATGGCAATCCATCCAGTAGCTGTTGAGATACTTAGACCAAAGTGTTGTACCAAATGACCAAGAGACAGGCCAGCATTACCATCCTTACAGCTGCAAGTATGACTAAAACCAGACATTAATCCTAAATTTAAGTTGAGGGTAGAGAAACTTTCCCTTTTAACAAATCATTTTGACATTCCAGAGTGTTGATTACCTATGGTACCTCAAGCATGTTACAAGCTGATGTCCATACTGTTGTGAAACAATTGAAAACCATGACCTCTCATTTGGCTTCTCCTAAGACTAACAGGAACAGCATATTGTTTGGTTAGCTGCATGCCTGATAAATGTATAGCCACATAAAATATAGTGTTTAAGTAATGAGTCGCTTTTGAGCCAGATCTAAGTAGATTTTTGTCACATTATATGTCTATGTTTGTTTACTTGACAGGAAGTGTTTTGTGTCAGAATGCAGCTGTTGATGGCCTGAAGTGGTGACATAAATTGTTATCTTAGACATTTTCTTTATCGGCGCCAACACCCGTTTGTGGGTTTCCTCCATCAACTGCTGTCACTCTGTGAACTATAACTTTGCTCACTTTCTTTCATTTTTATGTCTTCACTTCCCACAACCAATATCTACTGCAGGTATGCTGCTGAGCTACACACATTGATGTGCGTCAAGATAAACACATGTTTAACGTGTATTTCACAAAATGTGTGGTTTGTCATATACATATACATTTTTTTCATTTTTTTTTTACTGTACCCAACGAACTTAACCCTTCTCCCACAAAGATGTGATTGTAACCAGAGTTGTCTAAACTGGAGGAAGCTGTGGTAAGCTGTCTGCACAACACCAAGTGTTGCTGCACGCCTAAAATAAATCCCCCGTACGTTCAGTGACACCAACACAAACAGAACAAAATGTTCATCTAAAAGCCAGCAGTCACATGGACAAACCATGTTGTGCCTACTTCCACTTTCCAAACACATACACATGAAAAGACCCAGCAAACAATAATCAACTTATGTGTGTATGTGAGGGGAACAATGTAACTGTAGGATTTTGTGCATCAGGTTTAATTTAAATCCTACATGGTGAGTTTAGCGTCATTTGTAATATCATTTGTGACATTACGTCTAAAAGTTGGTAGCTTAGCAACCCTGCGTCATGGTGCTTGCATGCATTTGCATTCTGTTTACATAAACGATTGTATGAGAGAGTAAAATTCAATATGTCCTAAGCAGAAATGGCAAGAAAATAAATAAATAAATGTTTTAAAAATCTACTACTTTAAACTTCCCTTTAAGGGAGATTTATGTAAAAGACAACATACTTTCTCAAAAGAGATGGTTCTGCCCATCGTATTCGACTTAAAGTTGTGATTTGAATCCTCTGGGATTCTTTTTCATGATGAATGAACTCGCCTGGCAACATGAAACCAACTGATTTACAACAAAAAGTGCACTCCCGCCCACCATCCTGTGTCTGGTGTTTCAGGCAAATTTAAGTCCAGACCGTGTTGATTCATACAGTTCCTCTTCATATTATATTTAATGCACCGACTTCTTCTAACTGCAGAGGAAGTGTTTTTTGTTTTTTTTTTCCTTCTTGTCTACAGAATGATGTCGCTTGAAGAACTCTGTTGCCCTCTGGTGTATCTTTTGACCACATTACAGTCTTTGACAACAACAAATGTGATTTGCATTACATTCAAAAGGACCGCACCCAAACGTCATTGGACAACTGATAATATCTAGTTTTTGTTTTTAAGGCATATTTCAAAAACTACAGTGTAGTTGGAGACAAAAATATTTGATAGAACAGAAAACTGACACGGATGTTTTAACAATACACTCACATTTTTATTTGCATGTGAAAGTTGAATTTCTAAGAGCATATTAGGATTTCTATTTGCATAATCAATTAGATAAAGTTAATAATACTTTACAATAAAGAAATTCTTTTTTATTATTAACCTCATGTAGCGGAGGAGAGAAAATAGATAATCATAGAAGAATTATGTGCACAATCTCTTTAAAGACTTCTTTTTTAACTTAACATAATTAAAGAGATAAAGTATAATACAAGCCACAAATTCTCTTGAGCTGTAACTGTCTACTGAATCACACAGGTCGAGAAAAGCTATTTTTGCTACACTTGTACTGTATGGCATAAACCCGTTATCCACACTGAAATGAAAGAGTGCTACAGCAGATCAGAGTTGAGAAGAGAAGATTTTGCGAGCCTCTGTCAGAGAGGCTGTCAGTTTTAAACAGTCACCTTGAATCGTTTCTCCTCAGGAGTCCCTGATAGATGTCAGATTTTAGGAACCGCGGGTAGCAATCCCTGGCCATCAGACTGTAGATGAGCTTCTGTGCCGAATCAAACGAAGTCAGGGTCGGCTGGGAGATGTTCTTTGTTATGTTTTCTCTGGTACCACAATCTATGTTGATCTGGAATCAAACAACATCGCCCCAGGGCATCTTATGGCAACTTAAAGTGCACTTAAAGTTCTGCAGTTTTACCACTATAAACCACATAAATACACAGCTTTATTGCAGTCACTATATCACCACAGGCCAACTAAATTCAGAGTACAATAAATAACCCCTTTGGCATTGGAATTTGAATTCCTTAAAACTCTGGCCTGTTTTTTTCAGCTTGCTGTCATTTACCTGTTTGGGTGCTTCTGTTTGGACAAACTCTGAGTAGATCCGGTTGGCCGAGGAGATCATCTCTGGGACTGACTTGATTTTTTTGTACTCCTCACAGGCGAGCCAAAACAGTATGTTCTCCTCACTGTATTCGGACTTCAGGAACTCCTGGAAAGCTATCTGTCCAGCTGAAAATCATAAAGGTCACAAAGTAGGTACCAATCGTATCTACAATCAAATATATATCATGCATATATATGTATATATTCAAAAGAGACTCTCACCTTTACAACTAAGGACTTTGTCCACAGATTCACTCCAAGTCTCAACTTCCCCCAGTGGATCCTTGGGGACGCAACACAATCTACCCTTGAAAAGAGCATCAAGATCTATCACTAGCCCAGTTATCTGTGAACTCCACAGCACATACCACCTGCAAACCACACTGGCAGGCCAAATAATTAATCTTTAGAGTATGTGTAATGTTTTAAGATGACTTGAAAACATCCAATTTAACGCTTTGAGCACCTGACAGCAACATTTCGTCACCACAAGCCCCTTAGGAAATAAAGGAACAATGCAAGGTGAGACTTACAGTGAGTGAAAAACTCTTTGGTATTTTCCACATGGCTGCCGTAAGCTTGTTGCCTGCTGAAAATGGTAAAGGTCTAATAATCAAATATGCAGTAACTCACTTTATCGCCATCTACTCGTCCTCTACGAAGAAGAAACAGAGAAAGATAAGATCCTGCCAGTCTGAAGATGGAGTTGTGATTGTTAGGAAATAAGGGAGTCAAATGACTGAACAATCTAAATGACCTCCACCTGACATGAATGGAATATATGGAAATCTGTATGCAAAGTGATGCTGTAGACAGGGCATCCTTCCATGTCTGTTGCACCTTGATGAGAAAAGAACTGGGCTGTGATTTAAGGTGACCACACCTTTTGTCGGGAATACAGTGATTGTTGTTAATATGAACAATTTGACAGGGACAGATTATTATATTGAAACCAACACAGTTAAGATTATTGGATAGTTTATTTTTCATCACTCACTAATGACTATAATCTAGTTTTTATGGGTATAATCAGGAACATAATGGCCTATTGTGGTCGAGTACTGCATGTCAAATTCACAGTAAGATTTAACTAAAGCAATGAGCAATGGTCAGGAAGCAACAGGAGAGATCCTGACCATAAACAAATAGCCATAAACAAATTCACTATTAAGGAAAAGCCTTGTCATCCTACCATTTGCATATCTGCTATGTTCTTTATTCATCAAGGTGAGAAAAAGAATAAACAAGCACTGATTTATTAATGTGCCTCATACGATATCAGTTGATGTAGTTGATCACTGACTCTTGGAAACTGGCTTTGAAATACAGAAAAGTTAATGACTCAAAATGCTCTCGTGAACATGAACGAGAGTCCATTGCCATACCAATTCCAATACATATGGGTTTAGTTATATTGTTTTGTTTAATAGTTTTGATGAAATGAGTTGTAGTACTCAACATTTGATTTGAAGGCTTTTTTTTCTGTCTTGTCTTAGAATCGACCACATTTTTTTTTGTCTTGTTGGTCTCAGACAAAGAGGATTCTGGATTTTATTCCAATAAAAGTCAGTAAAAACGTCATGCTTCAAATGCAACCAATAACCTTAGGGTTAGGGTTAGGATTTTAAATGTTTAGAGGGTCATGGTTAGGATTAGGGTTAGGGTTAGTTGTATTTTAACCTTTTTAATTTTAAATCTTTGTTACTGTTAAAAACTGTCACCAGTACTCCAAGATTAATTCAACGATGAAAACAGGAGAAGAATCTGTGGTTGTGTGGATATAGATGTATGTAAATCCTGCAGTGTATCATTTACTGAGAAGGCCAGGACCACACCTTACCCAAAGACACAGCGAACCATTTATTATTGGTCAAGACATCACAAACCAAACCCTCCAAATTGTCAACCTGCTGGTGGTGCTACAGGAAAAGTAGGGGGTCACCAAAGTCAGTAGGATTCTTCTAGGGACCATAAATGTCTGTGCAAAATCTGAGTCCATTAGTTGCAGATTCTGTCTGTTGTGTACTTTTGAACTTCTATAAACTGATGTTTGATTTAGATTATACAGTTGTGAGTGTAGCAGAAGGTGTAGCGCACCGCTGTTGTTGTAGAGGACTGTCCTCCACACATAGATTGTATATGACTGTATACAAGTCATGCCACACAGTGAATGCGTATGTCTAGTGCATTTTAACCTGTCCTGACCTTCCTGACCATTGGTGGAGACGTGATGAGCCCAAACAAACCAAGAATGTAAATCACAGCAGGTGATGGAAAATACCCAGGCTGCCTCTATTTGCATGTGTGTAGACACAAGCAGGTCGAGGAATTTGCTTTTCAAAAAAGGCTCTTCCAGGTACCGGTACACAGAGGAGTGTTGTCTTTCAATATCTGAGGTGTTTTGTGTTGTTGTGATTTAGCCTTTTATGTTCTGGTCAGTGTCACCCTCACCACCAACCCTGAACAGGCACATTTTGTAAAAGAGGACTGATTTGTTTTAATCCTCACATCTATGAACTTCCATGGTGTGTTTCATACAAAGTTGCAATTTTTCCACATTACACAGGGTGGCACTCTAGTCCTCTCCAGGCTCCCTGTATCTATTTCACAATAGTATCAGGTGTCCATCTTTCTCTGTAACCGACAGCTCTGAATTTGTGGGGTTCTCTCTTTATTCATTCGAACATTAAAAGGATTTTGACCCTTCTCCTGAAGCCGCTCAGGACCTGGACGACAAGGTGGGCGTTGGTGAATGTTGCGGATGTAACCTGAAAACCTATTTAAATTAGATTTTAAACCCCTGAAAGTAATTCAGCAAGCATGCCTTCGACTTAATTAGAAAGTGTTTCATCTCTTTCTCTCGACTTTGTAGCATGAAAACAGCGAGCAGCGGGGATCCTGAAATGACCTTTCTTTCTTTTATTTACTTGTTTTAACCCTTTCAACAGTAAAGTTTGTCCAACATCAATAAACTATGATAGTCCACACCTCATGATCCACCTGACCTTGATTAAATGATTAAATATAACGGAGAATCAACCGCAGCATTTTATATCATCGCTATCAACAAACTTTATTCCCCTTTCCACTTGATAATTGAGAAAAAATAATAAATGATTATAATGTTTTGAATTTTTTTTTCCACAGAATTACTTTCATTGATATTTTTTTCTTTTTCCTTTTTTTTTTTTACTTTAGTTTTTATTGGTCCAAATGTCAGTACGTGCCAGAACATTGCATGACCCTTCAGACTGCAGAGATTGTTCTTAAGAACTGTATTCAGGAACCTGCCACCTATTCGTTAATAACTGGAGGGAAGCTGTCTGTCAGGCACTCAGTTGGCTCTTTTTTCTTTCAAATAAACAGCTGCCTCTAAATATGTTCCCAACACTTCAGCTGAATTATGGTGTACAAAGTATAAATTCTCACCTTGAGACTTTGAAACCGAATATGGTCTTCTGTTCGGTGTTGTACTGAAATTTATTTAGGTCTGTCAATATCATTGCAGGCCAACAGCATCGAGCACAAACGGATTTGTAAGGGGAAAATTTCATAGCTCAATATCTGAGCCTGGGAGTCAGCAAATCTATTACTAAATTTGGCTCACATGGAGTCAGACAAAAGCTCCTGAGACAGGACGAACTGGTTCTTAAAATGGAAACATGTGGTATAGAAGTTTGGATAACAGAGCCCAAGGGTGCAAAACTATTGATAGACTTTGGCTTAGATCGAGGAGTTTTAAAAAGGAATCCCATTCGTTTGAGAAAATCTGCGTAAAACTCCCCAATTAGACAGCATACAATAAATTGTTGTTGTAAACTCCTAATAGACTGGTATTCATGTTGTTTTACAATCCTCATATCTCCAGGCAAACTGCTTTCTTATGCTTTTGTTTTCCTTCAGAAGTTCTACAATACCTCTTTAACTTTCAGCGCAGACTGAGTCACAAATTTAAATACCAAATACAAATTCTTAGTGGGCAACTAATCTTAAGCTGTGATGAATTTGGCAGGCCAGCTGAGCTCCTACCTTTGTCAACACATCATTACATTTTCCCTCCCGTCTCCTACTATTTGTGAGAAAAGACAGCATGCCGCTAGATGGATGCATAATTAATGTGAGCTATGAGGTATTCCTTGCAGGGTTTTTGTAAAATGGCAGTAACTTGCGCTCAGATGGAATTTATCCCTCTGAAGGCTACTAGAAGCCCTGACATCTGTGTTAATGAGCTAAACCGGCCCTGTTGTGTGCATGCTGTGCACATGTATGTGCTGGTGTACATTTTTCTGCATACATATGCCGGAATTTTAGAGTGAACTCTGTGGGATCAGTGACAGTTTCAAATTAATATGTATTTGTCTAAGAAGCATAGCTTGTGCATACATATACAGTAACATGAATAATTCTGTGCTGGAATGGTGAGAGCTGATAAGGTCTATTAATTTTTCAGTGATTTGGAATAAGGAAGCAACACATGTTCACAATTTCCCCCACTAGTTAATTATACACATATTATGCCTCCATTTGTCACATTTAGATGTGGTCACCCAAACTAATTAATGACACAAACGGCCTCATTCAAACTGCTTTTATAAGAAAGTGTTTATTTGAGTTACTCCACATATTATAGTATATAAATTTTACAACAGCGAGGCAACACATATGATCATAGAAATACACAAATTATATTAGATGGTAGCAAAAGGTAAAACAGCATCATAATTAATATAATGACATAATATTAGTATTCAAATAAGATATATGCATTATCTGTGTGTGAAAAAGGGACAGATTTGATTCAATAACAGAAATGAAAGATATATATCCCTCATTAAAAAGTTTCAGTGTTTTGCAGTCACCATGGCTGCAGGCTTTCACTGCAAGTTAGTCTGGAGGGGGGTTGGACAGTGCAAGGGATAGATTAATCCATTTTAATGAGATATGGTCAAATTAGCTTATATGCCATATCAACTGTATTAATGTTGTATAAGGTGCTACTGCTGGATTGGATGACAAAGCTTGAAGCTTGAAGCATAATGTGTCAGGAGAGAGGCCTCATTGTGGCTGCCTTTACGCAGAATACTGTCAGTAGCATGGAGATGCTTCAGCTGAGATTATGTCCCCAATCATCCCGTTGTCATTCAAGTTTTGCAAGATTTGAGAAAAAAAAAAAAAAAAAAAAAACACCAATGAAGGTTCAACCCACAAGCAGTGCAGTGTGTCTGAGAAGAAAACACTCAATTCTGATTTGAGGGAAGGTGTCCATTTCAGTTAAGCGCATGGCTCTGACAAAATGGCCTCAACCTTTTTCAATTTACCGTTATAGCTGAAAGGCTAATGGTGTCAGCTATTGTCCAGCTGTGTAGTTTACTACCTGAAGGAATATTTCAACACCTTGGGAAATATACTAATTAGTTTTTTTGGTGACAGTCAGATGACAAGAATCATACCACTATAATGTTCCATAAATATAAAGCTACTGCCAGCTTAGCTTAGCTTAGCGTAAAGATTTGAAACAGGGGGAAACAGCTAGCTAAATTTCATGAGTGTTGTTACTGTTGTCACTGTGAGTTTGTCAGGGAACTAACAAAGGAAGTTACTGAGCCAATAAATAGCTCCACCCAGCATTATAATGAGTCATTTTTACTCTTCAGTTTTCACGTAGATAGAAACAAAACAGATACATCATGTTAATTAGTGATTTTTAAACGTGCTACCAATGGGCAGAGCCAGGCTAGCTATTTCCTGTTTTTGGACTTTATGCTAAGCTAATCTAACCAGCTGGTGGCTGTAGCTTAATTTTTTACTGAACACATTTGGTACACTCTGCTCATCTCACACTGGGCAAGAAAGCAAATAAGCACATTTCCCAAAATGTTTAACTATTTAAATTAAACGTTGTACTGTGTAAGTGAGATAATCCACACTGACCCCAGTGCTTCGACTGTATATAAAAAACACAACACACTCTGCAGATGCAAACCTGTGGATAATAAGCCTCCGCAGCGCACATAACATGTTAACGATTGTGCTGCAAATCATAGACTATCTCCTATATAATAATCTGTTTCACAGAATCAGCTGCTACACCAGCGCCTGCATGTTACATTGGGTTACCAGGCCGAGTCAGTCGTGGCCTCGCCTCTCTCGTTGAACACACAGGAGCGTGACCTTCTGCGAAACATGGTGGCCCCAGGGCCTTTCCTCCTGGTGAGACGCAGATAAATGTCAGAGTGGAGGAACCTGGGGTAGGAGTCCTTTTTCATCAGGCTGTAGACTTTCATCTGGGCTGCTTCAAAACAGCTCTTAGTGGGCTGTGCTATGTTCTTTTGGATAGCCATCTTGGTGTTATAGTCAATGTTGACCTGAGTGAAAGGAAATTAGGACATAATGAGAAACACCGTAAGGAATATCAACTACATACAGTAAATCGACACTATGGGAATGCCACATATAATGATAAACATCATTGTCTTGATTGGAATGTTTAGAACAACACAACATGGGTTGCATATAGGGCCTGGTAGGTTTGTTGTCAACTGAGAATACATCAGATGGTGAAAGAGAAAGAAAGGGGAAACCCTTTCCACTGTAAGAGCAGTGTAAAGTAGAACCAACTGAAACAGCAGAGAAATCTATATCTGCATAATTAAACACATCACATCAAACGTGAACTTTATTTCAGAGTGTGAAGATGATTTTCAGTGGTGTAGCTCTAGCTTAAAGATTCTCGGGTTTGTTGGCACCACGTGACTCAGAGCTCATTTGAGTTTAAAGTTCATACAAGCACACGCCATCAGCTCCCTGGATATCATCACAGATCTGATGGTAAGCTGTGAATTATCTAGCAGTGGCGAAGCTTCTCATGCAGCAATAATAATAATAATAATAAAAGAAGCAGCTCTCCTTACGTGTGAAACTGCACCATCAACCATAAAGGTTACATTCGTTTACATTTGATTCTCTCTGCAAATCACTTGAGCTGTGATATATGTTTCATGTTCTGCAGCACGCTCCAAAAAAAAAAAAAAAACTACCTTTCATATTTACACATACTTGTTCATCTTGAAGTGAAAGTATGTGGGTGATGCAGAGGAATGGTAAAACCTCAAACCAGACACCAAACTCTTTAACGGCCAGACTTGCTGCAGGGCCTGAAAGCGTATTGGACGGTTGTCACAGCATCCTTGCTAAGGGAATGGAAACCTTTGAAACCGCTGTTGTCTTCTACAGAAATAAACCGACCTTCTCTGCAGTGGTGCATGCACTAGATGCATGACCAGTGAGCTGCTCCTAACAATTGTTTACAAAGGTCAGCCTGCTGCAGGCTCATGACTATGCAGTGCTTTAGCTTTATTGTTTATTTCAGTGACATAAATATTTGAATCCTCCAGCAGCCCCCAGTGACAAATAAGGCAAAGAAAATGCACATATAATTTGAGCCTTTATACTATTTTGCAGCGTTATGATAAATAAACATGGCATATCATACCTCTTTAGGGGCATCCGATTCAATAAAAACTGTATAAATATATTTGGCTTTGGACCGCAACTTCGTCTCAGAATCAATGGTGCTGTATTCTTCACAGGCCAACCAGAATTCAATGTTTTCCTCACTGAACTCTGTCCTGAGGAACTGAGAGAAGATTTCCACCCCATCTGATGTGGAGAAACAGACAAACACTGAAAGTTACTAGAGTGACACAATACAAAGACGAACTGTTCAAAACAAAATCTGCATTTTCTGAGCTTGGTAAATGAGCATTTTTTTTTAGCAGGATGTGTTAAAGAGCATAACTTCCTCATTCCAACGACACTAAAATGACCCTGCTGTTCAAACAGTTAAATTACAAGTGAACCTTTTATAGCTTAAATATACATTAACACTATTATTATCTTCATTATATGCCATAGACTATAGTAACTATTCCCATATGAGCACATACAGTGGTTTACAGCGTTTCACTGTGACGGTAAAGGGCAACTTCTGTGATTATGAGGAAGTTGCACAGTTTCTGTGTTACTATCTGGGCTGACAAACATAAAAAGATGTAGTGAAACTCTCACTGCGCTCTCCATTAACTATTTATTGCCTCAGGCACTCCTTAACGGTTTACAATTCAAATGGAGCAAACAGTTTGACAGCAGAAGAAACCGTTTTAGACAGAAATTTGACACATTCATGAGAAGTTTGGGGCACTGAACTGACCAGAGTGCTTTAGCAGTTCTTCAAAAGAGTCGCTCCATTGCAAAGCTGCCTCTGTTGAGATGCTGCAGAAAAAAAAAAAAAAAAAATCAGAGATGCGGTCAGCTCTTCCCTAATGATGCAGCGAAAAATGTTTTGGATTCTCATGAGACGTCTAGATGCCATGTTTCTAGAAGTGTGCAGTGAGTCATGGAGGGTGCTGGAAACTGAGGTTAATAGTGAATAATACTTGTCAAAAACAACATTGCCCGTGCATGAAATTAATGAATTTTGCCTCACTTGCTTGGTGTCGTATTTGTCTTTTTATGAGGACTGACGTTTTCGTGAGAGCCTGACTTGGTTAGAAAAAGGCTTAGTCGGCTCTTCCTCTCCTTGTCTTTCTGTCTGCAAACAGAGAAGAAAATACATTGAGTTCCACAAACTGTGTCGTACATGCAGCTGTGACACTGTTCACCGACTTATCAGAGAATTACACGTACATGACAAGCTGTAAATTACACAACATGTTTGTGGCTCAAGTTTAATATGCACACGTGTTGGAAAAAAAAAAAAAAAGGCAGCAGAAACTCGTCATGGAGGATTTTAAAATGTCTAACAGCTTTAGTGTCAGCTTTAAAGGCCTTGATTTACACTCAGACAAGGTACTATATAGAGACATCAAATGCCTATTATAATGCTGTTATGCTGCTCTGAATAAGACTTTCCTGCACAGAAAAAAAAAATGTTGGCTAATCTCACTCGTGATAAAAGTTGCTCTTTTCAGATTCCTGACATTAACTGCACGATTTACTAAAGCTCAATATAAATCTAACTTATTCTTAAATCAAATAAACGTATGAAAACAGCTGAGGCTCACACACCAACCTGCTACTGTCGTCCTTCATCTTTGGTGCTTGCAAGTCTTCTGGACCTAGCATTTTGAAATATGCTTCCTCCTTCGGGGCCATGTAGTTGAATTGAGGAAATAGAAAGAGAAGCGTCTCCATGCTGTTCTGTCTGTATCTGGTGTGTGAAGCAGCAGGCCACAAATAGCTCCCTGAAAGTTTTTAACCCATCACTCGATGAACCACCTTGTCTTTTATAAACCATGTCACATTTCATTTCCCATACCTTTTGCTTTACTTCCTGTAATGGTGCAACCGCCTGCTGCTAAGAGCTCCATCAATGATGCAGAAAAGCCCCTGGGTTCAACATCCTGTCGACTGTTTACTTAGAAATTTGAAAAGGAAAGCTGGTCATACTTTTTGTTTCTTTCTTTCTTTAGCCTCAGGTAATATCTTGATATATTAGGACACATAATTAGCTCAAATTAGCTAATTTGACACATTGTACTGAAACACTTATAAACTAATAGCCCTGGTTGTTTTTATGTCACACGTGGCTGTTGAATTTTGAACTTTGGTCGATTCTGTGATGTTTATTCACTCTCGTCTCCCAATGGAATTATACGGTTGACGTTGTTGTATAAATCATATGAAGCTAGTTGATGAACGTCTTTGTTAAGTGGGAGATCCTGGACATTACAAGATAGATCTTACTCCATGATTATACTTGCACCATCAGCAAGGCCAGACACTGCAGAGATGGAAAGAATGAAATGTAATGAATAATAAAAATGTGTCTGTCTGCAGAGTCTGGGCGTAGCTCTTTCCAGAACATCAGAGCCTTAATGGAGAAAGACAAACTCACTGTGACACAGTGGAAAGCTACAGGGAATAGGTGCGTTATAGGGCAGATGGAGATAAATGTGATGTCTCTGTTAGAGAGAAAACCTTGACAATGTTTCTTTGGTGCTGGCAACAAATAAATAAATAATTGTGGTGCTGGAAGAAAAATCAGCAGGTCTACCATCATGGACAGGTCATAGTTTAACTTAATTTAAAGATCACCGTTCGCTGAATGTGTTTTACTTATTTTTTACATCCCTTAGACTTGACCTTCACTGTGCAGAATGGATGTATGTGCAGAGTCTGACACTACAAGGCTGTTGCCTCTGTGCTCACCTTAAGTTTAATATTTGGATATACAATGATTTTGCAACATCATAACTGCTTTGGGAGACAGTCCTGGTCCAGTATGCAACTTAACACACTTGTGATGTGAAGTTTGCAGTGCTGCCACGGCTATGTCCATGTTTTATACAGTCTATGATTTGGAGGAAAATGATGGAAAAAACTGAGTTCCTGGGACGTTCTGAGTTGCCACATGTTTTCAGTACAGGCACACTGCATATACACATAGTTAATACAGGTAGCTAACTAGCGGCTAGCCAGCACAGACTGCACAGTCAAATACAGAGAAGTGAAATTTCTCTTTACTTGTCATACACCAGTGTGACTTCAGGCTAAATCCAGGCCAGTCTCTCTCATCATATTAAAAGCAACACCTTTTGATTAAAAGAGACAAGGTCTGAACCACGAATGCATGTATGCAGCTACAGCCCAGTGGGCCAATAAAGTGAAGCTGCAGTATCTCTTCCCTACAGGTAAACAGCCGTCTGCTGAGTCACTGAAAGCAAATTAAATAGCAGTCATTTAGCTTCACTGTATGTATTTGCCTCTTGTCAACATACCAGATGAGAGAACCAGCAAAATCAATACATGCACAGAGCCAAGAAGGTTCTGCCGCCAGCTGGGAACAAAAGATTATGATTGTGTTATGTGATCATTTTGAAATAATATTCCCATTTACAATTTTAATTATGTACCTATCTCCCCAGCACCAGGTCTTGTGGTTCTCAAATGCAATGTGATTGTACACTGTGAGCAAAGACTGAAAGAAAGACAGAGAAGAGGTTTGTTTAAAAGCAATTTAGCCAAGAGACAAAGAGTTTATCTGTGTCAGTGAAGTAAACTATAAATGTTGTTTGGACCCAGCAGTCACACTTAAATGAAATCACATGATCTCTGGTTAATGTTGGTTAACATCATGTGCACCCAGCATTGTGTTCCTGTATTATGGTATCAACAGAGTTGTACATCTGCGGCTAGTGATAATATGCAAATATATTTTTATGAGTGTGCTTTGCATGGTGAAAGGGGAAGTGATGAAGTTGAAACTGCGAAGTGCTGACGCGGGCGAAGGGGGAAGAAGGGTTGTTGTTACTTCCTGTCTGAAAACATCTGTTCGTGTAGGTCTAGTCTGCCTGGCAAGTCTGCACATTTTGCCATTGAAAACTCTATAAAGAAAAAAAAAAAAAACTGGCAGACACCGTGGAGCCACCGAAATAACACACACACACACACACGCACGCACAAACAGAAAACCACAAAGAAATCTGCAACAAACTTAAAAACAAAATGAAGGTTTGAAATGTTTTGAAAATGTACTTGATTCGAAATATTCCATTTGTGTTCTTGCACTCATACGCCACGTGAATAATATGCTGCAGCAGAATTGCTTTCATCTAAAAATGGGACACTTTATGACACTCAAGTGTGATGAAGGGAAAGACATTTGCACAGTGGAGAGGCCGGGCATCGATAAGACCTTGATCTTTCCCAAGAGTGTACAGTATGTCAAACCAGCACAGATGACTGTATTTCGTTTCATTAGATATGCTTTTTAATGATGTAGGCTTGATATTATTACATGCTTCTATACGACTTTTGATCAAATACACTCATTCATTCGTTAAGGGATTAAAAAAGAAAAAAAAACTAAAAGTTTCATCTGAGAAAATGTATGTCAGCTTGGAAATAAACCGCTCACTCATGCCCAGTTATGGGCAAGAGTGCAGTGATTGGCCCAAACAAGCTGAGTGTGGTGTATATGTTTGAGCAATATAAATGGTGTGGTTATGCTCAAGGTGGTGCAGAAGCACTTTTGCCCACTACTACAACACGATTGTGGTGCTTTGCTGCTTCGGGCTTACAGTTGTGCAGATGGCGTCGCTGCACTAATGACTCCTGCAGGGTGGCTGCTTGTGCACTGAATACAAAACAAAAAGGAAAATGTTATATGTAACCTGTTGGGTATAAATGAGCACATCTTGCCTCAGACATGATTCCAATTACATATATTCATATATGCAATATTCACATAGGCTCCATTTGAAGCTCTGGTTCCATTAGCAAGCCACGTGTGCAGACCATTATGGAGCTACTGTATAATGGAGTCAGTGGACAAAAGGGACCAATCATATAGACATGTTGTCTAGGTATTGAATTAGTGACTTGAAATATGTAATAATTACTGTCAGAGTATTGTAGGTTCTACATTTTGGGGTCATATATTTGAAACCTGTATGTATTTGTGGTACAACAACCCAATTACTGCTGAGCAGACATCACTATACCCAGAGCTGACTCCATAGAATATGCCTCACTTCTAGCCTGGAGACTTTTTCTCTGCAACTGCAAGTCTCATAAGCCCCCATCATTCACAAATTGGGTGAAAGAAGTGCTATCCTTAATTCTGTTAGAAAACCTCACATATAATAAATGGAAGTCCCATCAGAAATTTAGTGACGCTTGGTGCTTCTTTATAGAATTCACTCTTATTTTATGTTGTTCGTAAATATTGTAGTAAATCTCTTCCCTCCCAAATAACTACCTTTTAAAAAAAAAAAAAAATGATTAGTACGTAGTAAGTTTAATAATTCAAATAACTTTTTATGTTTGTGTGTATATTGATTGAAAAACTTGTACATAAAGTTTAAAAAATGGTAACTTGCGTGAGGTCAGTTACAGTGTTTGCTTAGCCATTTCTGAATGGTAAACTGCTGAATTGCACATGGGAAAGCACGGTTGTGCAGTGCTTAGCTGGTACCTGGGCCTTTCTTTGCATGTTCTCCCTGTGTCAGCTTGGGTTTATAGGTTAACTGATGACTCTAAATGTTTATCTCTCTGTGTCAGCCCTGTGATGAACTGATGACTTGTTTGCCTCTCGCCCAATGTGTGTGTGTGTGTGTGTGTTGAATATTACCTTTCAAAGATTTGATCTATTTCAATAGAAATAAGCCTGAATATGACCAGACAAAGAGGAAATAAAAAAAAGTCCTTTGTTAGCATTTGCATTAGTTGGTTTCTTATCTGTTCTAATTTCAAATGAATACACAGTGTGCTGATAGGAATGATTACATCTGTTAAAACACTGTACATTTCAAACGGTTCCCACAGGTTTGGCTGGTTCATAGCTGCTCAGGCGTGGGATCTCCCTCATTAGACTTTACAAGAAGGTTGTGAGCTTCCAGGAAATGAGCTCCACTTTTAGCTGATGTGTCTGAGAAGCAGACAGCACAGCAGAGACTATACACAGCAACATGGCTGCGTGCCGATGACATCATTTCCCTGTGAGTGAGTCACACAGGTGCTCCCTCCACAGAAGAAAGGCGTGCTTGCATTTCTGTGCAAATTCTCACTTCGCAGCGTGAAGCCAACAGGGGAATGTACAGGAAAGCACAAAAAAAAAAAAAAAAAATGTTTGCTCTGGTTTAATGTGAAATGGCTTTGATATTGGAAATGACTCATCAACACATATTGAGAATATGTTGACTCTTGTACTGAAACAACAACATCAGATTTAGGAACTTACCTTTCTTCATTTCTGTTGTTCAGACCTATTATTGAACCTTTATGGTAGCAGCTTATTTCATGATAGTGTCAGATAGGGTAGTCATTTACAGTAATTGATAGAAGAAGAAAAACAGAAGTAGAAATAGAAGAAGATGGTTGAGATAAGAAAAATTTAAACATAATTCATTTTCCAAAACAACCTACACTCTAGGAGACGTCACTGGGCACTGGACACAGGGCTGACAATGAGACAGACATCCATTCACACCTGTTGTGGTCCATGCAAACTCACACAGAACAAAGGCCTGGAAGGCCTGAGGTAACCTTATTGCTGTAAGGGAACAATACTAACCTCTACACCACTGTGCCATTTATGGGGGAAATATTGAATTGTTGACACCATTGTATCTTAAAAATGTATTACAACCAGACAATATGAGAAGCTTAAATGTCAAAATTGGTTACTCATGGGCTTCTTGCACCTTCAGTGAAGGGTCACAATTAGGTCACCTCATGCCACCTGCCAAAAACCCTGCGTAACACTGTCTTACTGCATGTGGTTAAAAAGACAAAACAAGCAATTTGATTACATCATCTTGGGCATTCAGGCCTTTTTTTTTTTTTTTACACTTTGTTGCCCCAACAACTAATTGATTAACCAAGAAAATTATCGTCATCTGCCAGCCATAATTTAAACGCTAATATGGGGCAATATGTGAGCTACCATCAGAGGCCATCTATTTCTAAGAATGCAGCACAGCAGGTATTTGTTCTCATATGAGCCTTTCATAAGATGCTTTGACAGGCTAAACAGGCTCAATGCTGCCACCTGATGACATGCTCGGGAATCAAGATACAACCAAAAGATGAACATCATCAAAACACATGTAAAAACCAAGTTGGGTGTTCTTACGAATAATCCAGTTTTCATGAGTATGAATTGCAGCTGTGGAACAGATTTTTTTTTCCTGAGTTGGAAGATTGGATGGTGTCTGTTAACACATAAGATGCAGCGTCTATACTTACCCTGTGAGCTGGGAGCTTAGGCAGATTGGGCTTTTCTGCCTGCAGTTGCAAAATGCTAACTCCATCCTGATTACCATACCCGCCGCTGGAAAGATCGTTTTTCACATTTTATTTTTCTCTTGTGCCAGTATGGTGTTTCAAATCAAAATGGACCACCCCGCCTACTCTTGTGAACAAATTGGCTCTGCTACTGAATCTTACTTCCATTTCAAATGAGAATCAAATGCAAGTCAGATTCCAGCACTCTGCCTCCCCATGAATATTATTACATCTGTTTTTCGCATACACGGTTTCACATTTTTCAAAACATTTATGTTTTAATGTGATTTTAAATTTGGGCTCTTAGTTTGTTTTTCTTCCTTAAAATATTCTGTAGCATTCCTTTAGTTCAAATGTGCTCCTGCGATCCAGACCCAACAATTTCTGCTGGGATAGAGCAGAGTTAAGGCGATTGTGCCAAGACGAGGCCTGTAATGTGAGTTTTTTTTTTTTTCTTTGCAATGCATTGTTCCTTTCTGCGGACACCCTGAGTGATGTGGTTGTAAAGGGGCCTGGACAGAGTTCTTTATCATAGGTCTATGAGACTTTCAGAGTCTCTCCAGTAATCAGGTCCACATGCCGATAGTGATGGATTCTACTCTGCAGCTACTCTGCCCCAGACAACACACACATACAAATCAGAATTTACATGCCCGACTCTTTCTTGATCAATAAACATTTACTCCTGAGGAGAGACTGCATCTGCAAGCCTGTCTTTGTAATCAAATCAAATGTTTCTATTGATATATGAGAAAATGCATAAATAGGATGACGCCAGTAGATATTTTCTGTCAAAGCACATAAACAGCAAGTATTGTTTTTAATTTTAGTCTCGAGCCACGAGTAGATTGCTATTACTGACAGACACCGAGCAAATGTAGGTAGACACGGAGCCGCTACAGCTGCCAAAATTATAAGGATGCTAATGACATAGCCGTAAAAATACAGAGATCATTTTAATCAATTAGCTGAAAGCATATGCATCGCTGATTAAGCCAGAGAGGAAAGCAACAAATGTGTGCGCTCCTCAGGTTGGGTGAGGAGGAAGTCGCCCCATTTCAGCCATGACAGATGTTGGAACATGCCTGGATGCTGTTGGACTGCTAAAACTTTGCAGACAGACGCTTGATATTTCACATTCAACCCCAGTGCGGCTCCAAAGCAAGAAATGTAATACACGTTTGACTGCCAGACTACAAGAGAACAGACTCATGCTGTGACACAGATTGGAGTACGAATGTGAAGAGCCTTTCTGCAAGACCAGCACAATCCTCTGCTGTCTTGTTTTATATCAGTGAAATATTATTATTTTTAAAGTAATATTAACATATTCATCCCATACCACTCTTCCTAGAATAATCGCTTTAACACTAAGGTGAATGGATTTCAGCCAGAAATGGACTTCCTGATTATCTTTCGGTATTTTTCTGTCATTATTATTTTAGGTATGAATACTAATGTCTGTCAATTTAGCCTCCACGAATACAAAAACTTTTCTTTTTTTTTTTCTGAATACTAATCCCTCACTCACTAAAAAGTTCTTGCATAATTCTGAGTGCTCCTGCTTCTCAGTGAATCTGTTTGACCGATGCTGCTATCTCACCCGTGCAGCCCGGGGGGAAAGTAGATACTGTATCATATCATGCCTAAAAGCAGGGAGATTTTTTAGATTCACTTACTCCCCTCTGCAAGGAGGTTAGAGGTCAGAGTCAGATACAGGCCAGTAGTCCTGAAGCTAGTGGGGATTCAGTGTCAATCTCAAGGACATTTTGTTTCTCTGATATTAAGGTCAGTAAACTTGGTTTCATGTTCCACCCTGCTGCCCAAAAGTCACCTCTGGAACACTTCTCCTAGCAATATTTTGGACTAATTATTGATAAGAACAGTTTGCTTGTTTGTCCTAAATAACATAATATAAAATAAGATCATGTTTGGCACATTCCCATAGCACTGTTGTGTCCATTTTAAATTAATTGAACAATATCTCTGTTCACAAAGCTCTCTCTGCGGCTCCTGATCTTTTCTTCGCCATCTAGGAGAAAGTGCGTCACGTTCATCCCACTGCATGCCATTGTATCTCTAATTACAGAGGGTACATTCTCATATTTTCATCACTATTTATGGTAAATCATGAAAAACTGCCACAGTGCCACCTGCTTTCTCTCCTCCCTCCGTCTCCCTTTTTTTCTCTCAGAATTATTGTGAAGGTTTGAATGTTTCATGACTCATCATTGAGGTTGCTCTCCCTCCCTTCCTCCCCCTTTCCCTCTCTGTCTCTCATCCTGTCTCCAATAGCCTGACAATCGGAGAGTTCAGTCCCTTGCTTTCACTCCGTATGAGGCAAGTCTAATTAGAGTGAATTATTTGGCTGATGGTCTGTGAAACATATTGCGCCAATTATCAGTGTACTATAAACAGACTGTTATCTGTGAAATCCCTTTGCCTGGAAGCGTGCGAGGATGGAAGCGTGATTAATATGCAAAGAAACCAGGTCACAGATAAAACTATCCATCGGTCAAACTGAAGACACCTACAGGGGGCTTTTTGATTCTGAGCAGGGTGTTTTGTCCTAACATGAGGAATGTCTCAGTTGGAGGTGAAGCACATCATTAAAATCATAGAGTCTCAATACTACTGAAGTGCTCCTGTTAAAACATTAAGAGATGAACATTTTTTTGTACCTAACAAACAGTCTGCGAATGTTATGTTAGGTCTAATCAGTTAAATGTTCTATTATGTATGTAATAATTTAATTAAAATTGTATTTGTTTTAGTAATGGTGAACATCTTTTTTGAAACAAACTCACGACGGCCACATTAATCATCTTTCATTGAAGGATAAAATTTGTCACTCAGAATTTGTGTGTCAGCAGCCAACGCTGAACATATTTCTCTACTGTTAATACAGATATGGCTGTCGATGCAGTGTATTTACTGGAAACACAGCACCACTAGCACATCTACTGTGTAGTACTTCCCCACTGTGTAAAAGCTGCTTGGAGGCTATTAGAGTGTAGACTAACATTAACGTCTCTGTCCAGCTTTATATTGAAGTTTCCGTTGCAGCAACGTTTCCTCAGATAGAGTTACACTTACACTGGTCCTCATCCTAAAAAGCTTTTTGTCTTGTGAAAACATACTTAAACACAAACAATTATGCATGCAAAGCAGTACAAAATTAGAACAAAACAAAAAAGACAGTCTCATCATATTCACAGTATTAGGACTAACTAGTGCTACACTGCAATACAGAAATGTTTTTTCTTTTTTTTTCTTTTTTTCTTCTTCTAGATCATAAATTGGTGCGGATAGTGACTTTCTGCCTTAGGCATTCATGTTAAGACCAATGCTAGGGTTCTCAGTTTAATATAAGGCAGCTGGAAAAATCAAACAGTCAGTCATAGACAGCGTTTTCAACCAACTCATGGAGCTTATCTGAGTAAAAATCTCCATCTAGAAATGAGCTGCTTTTGCCTACAACTGCCTGAAAGAATACGTGTGGAAAATCTGCTATTGTTATCATTGTAAAATGCGTAGCAACTAAAGGGGGGTTTAACTACAGATAGGATTCACCTTAAGACAACAACATCATCAGCGTCCACTTCTTCACTGATTCAAACTGTGCATCAAAACAGAAAATTGTACTTCAAATGTACATTTTAGGGTGGAATTTCGCTTCAGTGTGGGCTAAATAAAAGTGAATACTTGAAGGTGGCATGTGCAAGATTATTTGTAAGCAATGATCGTGTTCATTTCAACATGAGCTCGCGAAATGCTAGCTAGCTAAAATAGCAAATACCGTTTTGGGTGAATAATGTCAGATAATTCATCCAGACAGATGATCTGTCTTGGAAATTGGCTGGTTTGCCGATTTTAGCATGGTGTCGGTGTATAATGTTGAGACAAACCTCCCTGTTATCTCCCCGGGTTGGTTGATGCAGGATAGAGCAAACAGACGACGTCGATCAATTCAAAGCATTTATTTCACCGTTTTGCAAAACGGTGGAGACCACATTCCACAGAATACCTACGCAATAGCAAGCAGCCGGGTGAGATCTGATCTGGGGGTCCCTCACCCTGCCTTTTTGTATTCCTTGGCAATCCTCCCTAAAGGGTCGTTTCCCTAGCAACTTGCACAGTTCTTTCCCTTATTTGGACATGTCTTATGCTCTTTGCCCTTCTTCATACTTATCACTGGTACCCATCTCTGTCTAACCACTCCCTGTTATTCGTGTGTGAGAATTTACCTCACCCACCTACCCTTTGAGTGACCTAACAACTTACACTGTCTCTGTTCTTCATCTTCTACTCTTCATTCTCTAAACATCCCTTTTCCTGTCTTTCTTCACCCCAGCTCACCACTTCAGCATTCTACTTACACATTAAGCACATTATACATTTCAATTCACCTTTGTCATACATTTATATTGGTTTCATCCTGCTTTGCTATCACCTTGTATCCACAATAATTAACTTACAACTACTTTCTACTAGCCAGGAGCAATACAAGGCAGAAGCCAGCTAGCTAACTGTAACTGAAGTTAAGCTGTGGTCAATCTGGAACTGTCTAATGATGATTTAGCCTCTAGGGGCAAAGGCCAATGTTTTCTGGCCCTCCAGTGTAGCCAGCAGATAGATTTTTCTCTGTAGTTCAATTAGAAACTTGATATGCAAGAATGCCGAGAACAAAAGATTACTGCTGATCTCTATAAACAGATATCTATATATGAATGAAAACTTCAAAAAATAAAAACAATAAAAAGCTGAATCATCACACTTCGGCCAGTGCGTTCTTTCTTGCCCTCCACACGGACTGTTGCAACCAATGCCCACTCAAACATGACTGGTCAAAACTACTCAGACTACAAATGGAAATCAGAACACTTCCGGGGCCAACATCTTGGTCCCTCGGCCACAGATTTTGCATTCATATGCAGATATCTGTTTACAGAAGCTGAGGTTGGCCGGCAGGCCGTGGCTTGGCTGCGTGGCGTGGGTCTGGGCATCAGTTGCTTTATGGTATTGGCTGATGGGGTGATTTACAAAAGGCAAGCTGGTTAGTATGATGGAGCCAATGGTCCAAACAAAACATAGGAACATTACAGAATTATGAAATATGATTGGAATTTATGTATTCAGTTGTCACTTTTGGCCAATGCCCAGGATGCTGACTGCAGTTCACTGAACAACCTAAGGTGTGATTATTAACAAGCGCTTTCTGAATGCTACACAGAGAACCTTTAAACCTTTTTAACTCCTCAGTAGTGTGGAGTTTGTAAACCTTGTACGAGTAGAGACACCATAGATGATACCAAGAAACTTAATTCCTCTTACAATATTTAATAATAGCTAACATAGGGTGCCTCATAATGTTTACACTGCACTTTTCAGCATGGTCAGCCCACTATACAGTATTAAATCTTATTTATCTTATGTTATTCTGAATACCTTGTGCTCTACTTAACAAAATTCATTTGGGTCTCATTAGAGTGTTTTAATGAATAAAGAAACAACTTCATGTGCCCTGGTGGTGACCTGTGATGGTTAATAACATGATTAGAATCACCCGCCATCAAAGTGTAGGCTGATCCTGGCTGATTACCATGAACGCAAACAAAGCAGTTCGGGAAAACTAATTAACATCAAACCAAAAGCAACTTGTTTACAGTGTGATTTTTATCTTAATTAAATCCCACATAAAGAAAATACCTGCACACACGATGTAGTTTCTTTTCATGTAATCAAACAATAAGTAAAACAAAGCCAGTGGACATGGTTGCACATTTATGGATTCATCTCCTCATTATATCATACTGACCCCTTTGACTGTGAGTGTTCGGGGAAAAGTGTCATTATGCTTCATGACTTCTGACATTTCAATAAAAAAAAAAAACTGGTGGATTACCATGGTTACCATGTGTACATATCAACAGCCTTGTCAAGTATTAATACATTATATAGCACATTTGCATTATGGGAATTAAACAGTCACTGACCAGACACTAATTATTTAAAGCAATAATTTCCAGAAATATGACAAGACACAGAGTATGCAGCCCTGTCATTTACTGTAAGACATGCTAGATATAGAAATGAGCTGTTCAGTTTTGTTTTGGTGGCTCATGCAAATTACTTGTTCTTGCAGTCTGACAAAAAATCTAAAAATAGACCAAGTGTTGACTGCTAAATTAAAGAAAGGTGAACAAAGTTCAACAGATAATGATGTGTCTGTTTATTTGTGCCATGACAGGAAAAGCAACTTCCTGTTTGTGGACTATCCACCTCTTCTGAATCTCACACAGTTGCCACAGTCTGCCATTTGGTACAGCTTCATGTCATGTAATGTGCATTTAAAGTATGATGATGTACCAGATTTCATAAAAGGGAAAAAAATAAATGTTTTCACGGATGCTGCCACAGAGCTGAGTATGATAGAAATGAGTCCTTTTGTGTGGTGTAGCGGGCAGCCACGGTTGCCTAGAGGTTATGAAGTTTATAAACTGGAGTGGGTTGATTTAGATATCTGTATCAACTGAGAACACGAGTGAGGAAAGTTAATGAATAAGACTCTCATGTTCGCTGACAACTAGTGTTCAAAGTAAAGTGCCCTTAAGTGAGTGACATTTTATCCAGCTGCCACTGCAGCATGGTTGTCAGTCTTCAGTATCAGATCACACAATTGATAATATACTGTATTGGACATTTACTACATCTGAAAGACACAGAGACAACAACATATTAGGTCCAATTCACTGCAATAACTATCAAATATAAAAAATTTCACAGTATTAATTTCCAGAATGGCCCAGTAGCAGACACTGCAATCTCACAGTAAAAAGCTTGAAATGGGTTTGAATCCAGCGGCTGATTCAAGCCTTTCTGTGATGTTAACATGTTTCTCTGTGCTTGTTTTATGTGTTTCACAGGTAGCTCACATGTTTCCTCCCACAGACTAAACACATGCAGGTTAGATGCATTAACAGACTCCTGCAGGCGTGAATGGTTTATATGGTTTCCTACAAACGGCAACCTCCGAGGCTGTGAAGTGAAGCCAGTGCAGAAGGGCCAAAAGCTGTAGTTCCTCAAACAGAGGACACACACTTGAGACTGGCTATAGAACGAGTCATAAGTCCCCATATTAAAATATCCAACTTCACAGAAGAAATAAACATGTTTACAGTGTGGTACAAAAAACAGTTTTAGTCTTCATGGCTAATTTTCTTGTTTTTGACAACTGTACTGAGGCTGTTTTTTTTTTTAAACTCACCCTTTCAAATTATATTAAGGCTTAAAGTTATGTAAAGATAACAGCATATCACACAGATTTGCTGGGAACCCGGGAGAGGCAGAAACTACCACGCTTCAAAACAGTTCTTCAGAGATCTGTGGGTGACATCACAGACACAACATCCATTCTTCATTCTGTCTGTGATTTTATATCTGTATCTGGTTGGCCCTGTAACCTGCCGCGGTGTGCCAGGATGTAGCTCAATGCATGTTGGGGACCAGCAGCAGCAGCAGCAGCTATAGAAATATATCAAATATATCTTGTAATATGTCATAGATGTAGTAATTGTTTTCACACAGTATCATTTAAATGTTGTTGTATTGTGCTTTGTACCTGGAACAGCATACTGTACCTGGTGATTCATAGCCATAGCCTACACATGAGAGGTTAAAGGACATCTGGCAAATTGTATTATTCACACCCACATGCTCAGAATACTCGACTACATTTACTTTATACTGTATGTGTGCACAATGACAAAGGTCATGAACATGAATAGAAGCTCATACAGACTTAAATAAATGGATTTTCTTCTTGTATTCACATGGATTTTTTGTGTGTAGGCACTGCAGTTTTCTCCCACATATCAAAGTCATGCAAATCAGGAACTGTAAACTGTAAAGATTTGCACAGTGATGGTTTATCTGTACGTGTGTGTTAACTATCGACCTGTCAGGATCCCTCTGCTTCAGACTGCTATCTCAATGACTGGATGGATTGATATCCAGAGGAGGAAATGACCTGACTTGCATGATCTTCTAGCACCATCATGAGGTTGACAGTTTTTGTTAAATGTCTTGACAACATCTGGACATTAAATTTTATACAGCTATTCATGGTACAGAAAGGATAATTCCTAAAGACTTCAGTTATACCTTGACCTTTCATTTGACCTCAGAAGATCAAAATGATCCTGCCAAATATCTCACACACTTGACAGACTGGCTGATGGTGCCCATCAGCCACAATTTGTAGTTTTGAGTTAAACATCTCACCAAATATTAGATGGATTTCCATGACATTCATTACACATATTTGTGTATAATCATTTGAAAATATTAATAATTGTGTTTCCATTGCATAAAATGAGCCATTTTTATCTACAGTGAGAGGGGGTCCTCTTCCATGGAGTCGGCCATGTTGAACTGCCATGTTTCTACAGTAGCCCAGAACAGACAAACAAAACAGTGATCTAGATATGGCCTTTTGTTTTGTTTTGTTTTGTTTTTTTGCTTACATGCTTGGAAGGAGAGGGTGAGATAGGAGTGGAGTATTCAGTTGGTTGCAATCTGCAACTTCACTGCTAGGTGCCACTAAATTCTACACACTGGACCTTTAATACTTTTGTTTATAGCCAAATACATGGAAAACTGACATATCCATCATCCTAAACAGTGCTCTTTCGTTTTTGCAGTAATATAATCCTCCATGAAATTCTTTCTAAATGGCAAATACGTGACAAAGGTTTGTTGTTTCAGAGTTCAGACACTGCCTGTCCAGGCATCATTTGTTAGTCTATCCAAGAAAATTCAGACAAGTTGGATTTGATTGACAATTTGATTTATCAGGTTACATGTCTGCAGCTGCTGGACCACAAACCTGTTGGTGAATGAGGCCTCTCCTTTCTGTTTATCAGGTTACATTTCAAATGTGAAAACCATCTATGCAAATAATTCTCATAACCATGCATCTCATATCGTGCCCTTGTTAAGATATATCATCACAACATCTTCCCTGTGGTGTAAGGAGTGGTGTTTTGCCCTAATTAACCCACTTAGATTTTATCCCAAGCCAAGATTAAACGATACCTTTCATTCTGTGCCAGCAGTCAGACTCATTTGTCTTCAGGACACAATCTTCTCTGTTTTAAGTCAAGGGTAAAAGAACAACACTCTGGGTGGTTTACCCATTGTACAAGTCAGAGCCTGGCCAACTGAGCCGACACAGGACAGAAACGCATCAGAGCACACTTATGAATTGATGACTTGTGCATCACTCAGCCAGTTTCTTTCTTCCCTCTTTGTTTCTCTGTCTGTGTGCATGGCGGGAGTGCAGGAAGGGGGGCCCACCATTTGACGTGATTTACTTTCAACAGAGAAAACTGCTATCACAGAAAACAGGAAATTAGATAGGTGAGGCATTCTTCTTCACTTCAAAAAATCCATCTTTGGTATTCTTGTGAGCCCACGAGGGACCTGTTGAGGTACCTCCCTCCTAATATTCAGGGGGATTAACTCTGGGTGTGATAGAGGACACCCTTGCTTTCCCACATTCCTGTTATAAGAGCTAATTAACGGGCAGGAAAAACATTCAGCCTCGAATACTCATTCTATTCAATTCAAAAGACTTGCTGAGACCACTCATCCTGAAAATGTCAGTTTGTGCCCAATAGATTTTTTGGCAAAGTGAATTAGCCAGCACTTCAAACTGTGTGTCAGTCAAGCACTTGAGTAATGAATAAGTAATTCAGGTGTTTGCTATCTAAAGGAGGAATAGATCAATTGTAGAGATGTTCAAAATGCAGCCATATCACTCTCTGACAGAAGAAGGGAGAACGATCAATAGATCAGCTTGAAACCTAAATCAGAATGTGATGTGTTTTTTTTTACAGCCAGTACTTTCTGACAACTGATAAACAGGGCACGTTTTGCATCCAGTCAATAATGTTTGCTGCGCTGTTTGACTCAGTCAGACTGATTTAACAATTAACTTTTCACCCCACACTGAAGGCTATACTTAGAGCTTGACAGCGTTTGACCACACGCTTATACAAATTAAAGCAATCCAGATATCTAGTTAAGCTTTCAACAAACTGTAATAAATCTTTCCTGCTGTTTTCCAGAGTTGCCCGTCTTCTATCACGCATGTCTGTTTTAGATTCTACTCACTGAGGCAAGGGTAGACAACAAGGAGAGGCTGATCCTCTGTAAGTTAACTTATTTAGAATCAGCCTCTGAGTCCAAACAACAACAGATATAAAGTTTCCATATTAAACCTTACCATGCGTGGGTTTCTCTACAGAGAGATATGTCTGTGCTTCAAGCAGCTTCTAAAGTAATTTATTTTATTTATGTGAAAATGGAGTGCTGTTTTGATTTAAGGCATTACAAAAGAACTGTAATATAGAAAATGATAAAAACAGATGCGTGGGAGTTGTACATATACAGTATCTGTAATGTTATGGGTGCAACTTTAGAATAATTAGTGCTAAGCCTAAAAGGCTTTATTTCATAAAAAAAGATAAATGTGGGATTATTGTCATACTCTTCAGAAAATTGGGACATCCAACACTGTTTTAAAATTCCTTAAAGGTCAAATGTGTAATTGTGGCATTATTTATGTACAGATTTATTGGACTGAAGAGATATTCAATTAATCAGAAGATTATTAATTGAGCTTTTCTAATACAAGGCCTGTCATTATATGACAGAGAGAATTTATGATGTGTTGTACAGCAGCTAAAAATAGTTTGATTAATATAGTATAGGACTATTATACTACACATCGTGGAAGTTGGCCCAAAATAGTATTTTGAATTACAATGAATTCTAATTGTGTTAAGTTTCTAAAAACTTTTTATCAAAGTCACCCTCCTCAATGACATTTTTCACCATAAAATTCTCAAAAGAAGTTAAGAATTTATCAGTAATGGTAATTTTCTTTCTGTAAGAGCTTTCCTACTGAGACAAAGCTGCTTAATTGAATTTGCAATAAATAATATTTTTGGCCACTTGGAGAAACATGTAAATACTAGACTGTCATATCATAAGTTCATATGGCAAAACCACACAGATACACAGTAACGTTGAGAGCTAGTGACAGCTAGCTAGCTAGGTGGGGAATGAGAGAGCTACTGCCTGAGCCTTTATACATGAGGTGTACGCTCTACCAGGTGAATGTAGAGCAGGTAGTGTACAGTGGGTGTCAAGCTTTTTTCCTAAAAACGTCTGCCTGCTATCAAAATGATGCTGATGAGACACTGAGTCAACACAATAAAATTCTGTGCCATTAAATCAAAGCAATGAGCTGAAAGACACTAAAACGCGTTGTAGACCTGAGGGGAACTGCAGATTTGGGTTATAATTCTCTCTGGCTTTGTCACTACATGGTTCCTCATTCACATTACACAGTCATTTGATTCATTGTTTAAATGAAAATATTGCATGGTGCAGTTTGAAATGCAAATGAGCAAAATTAGGCCAAGAAATGAATGTTGATTTAGCTAAGAGGATCAGGTTGTATTGTGTTTGTGCACAAAGTTTGTTTATCAAAGTAAGTGGTTATTAAATTTCTATTCTGCCAAGCCCTCTGTCCGCTCTACTGTCCTTTGAAGAGAAATAAATTGGTATGACTTGAACTAAAATAATCTAACATATAACTAAAAACTAAGATAACCTCGCTAAACTTATCCAAGTTAATGTTCCTGTGGATTTTGGTTTCCATCGAGCTTTTAGTTTGACCATGTCTAATAAATAATCTGTGTGCTGAGGGATTTAAAAAATAAGGAAGAGCTTCCATGTTTTGTCAGAGATTTTTTCATTCTTCATTTCAAGGTTAGACGTGTAAAAAGTAAAACTATACACAAAACATGTTCATAGTAGTACAATTTGAGCACAAGAAGTTCAAATAGCAACTAATTCTAAATCTACAGACTTAAGATCCACACTTGTGTTCTGTGAAAAAATGTTTGAAGTGGTAAATTTGGAATTATGCCCCGCTTGTTTTATGTCCTTTGTTCATCATAAGGGAAAAGTTGAAACAAAAGCGTTTTCTATGCTCGCTATAGGGCCAAATTGTTGCTTGTAGTCTTTTTGATCTAAGGAGGAGTGTGTGCGTCCTAGAAAGAATCTCCAAAGGGAGCTTCTTGAATGCATCATGCTGGAATGTGATACCATGAATAGAAAACAAGATGACTGACGGCTGCCTAAAGGTGAAAGAAGCTGTGCAGAGACTCAAAGGTTGTCTGTTCAAAACCTTCAGACTGGATGGGCAGATGTGGGCTGGGTAAGTATTACACTCTCCGCAGCCTCCACTCGTAGCACTGATCATCAAGAACACATCCCATCACTGCTAAAAAATCCTATTTCATATTACAGACTCGTGTCACTGCTGTACTCCATAGCAGTGTGCTCTTACCCGTCAAGTGATGAAGCCTTTGAGCTGTTTTGAGGAAGTTAAGTGATGCAACGTTCTATCTCATATGCTGAAATGTGGCAAGTCATGTAGATGAAGTACACATATTCTCTTAGAAGTTGAGTCGGGAGGGACGAGGGTCTCTGCTGACATTATTGTTTCAACAACACAGGATAAAAGGCTGTGAATATGTCTTAAATATTTACTGAGTTTCACTGACCGGCACTGACACTGGTGCTCCTCATTTCAGTCTGACGTGACTTAGACAGATGAGAGAGGGAAACATTTGCACATCTGTCACTCCTTCATAAAAAGGGTGAGCTTGCTGTTGTGCATCAAAGGAGGGCACAGCATCCGGAAGCTCTGAAAATAAGTTTATATGGAAAAGCAGGAGATATCTGAGATTCAGGGGCAGAGATAAGTTCTGTGTGCCAAGACAAAAAGTGTGTGCCTACACACGCACACAATGTATATACTTCTACAGCACGTAACACAATCTACAGCCTGTAACACACACAATCCAACCAAGGCATGCAAAATATAACATGTAAAAAATGGATCAGTACAAATCGTTTGTGCCTCCAGCTTCATCCAGTAAACATTAATCAAACCACAAAGCTAGGAATTTAATCAGAAATAATCAAACATAGAGTGTACCTATTCAAGCCTGATCTTCCTTTGACAGCCATTAAGGTGCCAGACTTCCACAAAAATCACAGATTAAAAAAAAAAAGAAAAGAAATATAAATTCTGTGTCAGATGGGTGTGAAAAGCATGTTTTAGCATGTTTTTCTTCGTTTTGATTGTAATTTTAGGGTGGTCTACCTGTCATTGCCTTCAAATCAATTAACAGATTTCCATGAATTCCATTTGGTGGAACGTTAGAGCTCATTTAAAACAACAAAAGTGGAATTTCTCACTGAAATCAGTGAATTCTGATATATTGCATTTCGCTGAATGAATCATGTGCCAGAGAGTCCAAAATGAGTATAAACTGCTTCACAAAAGAGTTACCACAATGTTGTACAGATGTACAGATTTTCTTTTACACTTGAAGTGACTGATAATAATAACTATCTGTCCATCATAACAACGGATCAAATGAGACAGAAGTCACTTGTAGTGATACACCCACAGACTCTGCAGTAACTCTCAGCTCTACAGAGCTTTCGAGCGTCTTTCAGCTATTTTTTTCTGTCTCTCCAGCCTGCAGCTTTAATGCTTTGGTTCACTCTCATCACTCTCCAAAGCATTAAAGCTGCAGTGTCCAGGAACTGACTGTACACAACCTGCCCAGCACCAAAGAGCAGACAGTCAGATAAAGACCCAAATATTCTGACAGGATTTGCAGAGACCAAAACTAGAACTAAAAAGAGAGTGAATAAATTCATTAAATGCCCAGAAATGTGATTCCAAATTAATGTTGACGCTGAAAAAAAAAGACAGAGTGAAGCACATCGGTTTCAATCAGTAACCAGTGCACCCATAGGTGCCACTAAATCCTATAGATTGGTTGTTTAAAATGTGATAATATGTAAATGTTGTGTTCACAGCTTGTACATTAGTAAGCATCTTAAAGGTTTGAATTGTACACATACACAACTCAATAACATTTCTTTTGTTTAAATGATAAACTTCCAGTGGTATGCACTCTCTAGTTTTTACCTATTAAACAGTTTTTAATCACGTTATTTTGATTTGTCTTTTGCTCTGATATTATTTACTATGACATGTACTGAATATAAATGTTGTAAACGCAGATTTTATGCTGTGATGTGGTGAAATTTCTCAAAGAAAACAATGATGTGATGAATCTTGTGGCACCCATGGCCCTCAAGGCAACTTAGCGTGCAGCGGCATCCTCTTTGGGAAGCACTGCTCTATTTAACCTTAATTTAAATACAGTATGCTCAACAGCAGTTTAAATAAGTCTCAACAATATCAAAGCATAAGCCAGTCCCATGAGTCTGTCTTTGTACAGTATATGGTACCACGGGACACCAGATGGCTACAAAAAAACTTCTCTGTCTTTGTCTCTGCCTTTTATCTTTGCTCATTAAAAAGACCCTTTTGAGGGAGGGGGGAGCCCAGAATACAACCTCAGACCTCAATACACAAAGTCCCTTATCTGACTCTGCTTATAACAAATCCTGATACAGAGGATTATTGAATGGAACATTTCAGACAGTTGCACAGACCAATTATATGATTGCGTTGTCCAGGTATGAATCACTGACCCCAGAAACGTGAACAATAATGACCCCCAGTCCTTAAAGTGGTAAGTATTGAGTAGCCTGGAGAGTCATTGGCCTCTAATGCCCTGACTGAGAGGTATAAGAGATGAAGGGGAAAGAGAAGAGGGACAGAAAGCTCTCTGGGCTGCAGCTGCCAGCCCAGCACCTCTCATGGAATAAAAATGTACCTCTTATCTCTGATTCTGTGGCCTCGGCTTGATCCACACTGATCTAAAATGACTTTGTAGTTCCAGAACATTATCCTGCCTCTCCGCAGCCATCAGTGGCATCAGCCAACACACAAGCATTAATTATAAATCCATTAAAAGGGCTAGTTTGTCCGCAATGCAGCCATTATCAGATGGCATGTCATTATTTTCCCTCCTCACTGCAGCAGCGAGTGGTAGTGGCTCCTGGTGGGTTCACAGGAACAAACATCTCATCTGTTTAAGGGGCCTAGTTTGGCACCATATAATGCGTGGTGAGCGGGTGAGGGGTCTCTGGGGGTAATGTGGCATCTACGGTGACAGTATGATGACAGTGATTGGGGTATTAATTACAGACATTTATTTGTCATTGCTAAAACATTATGTACAGTCGCCAAATTTAGCGCGCTGCAACTTGCAAAGACGTGAGCAAGCAGAAACACAACTGATTGAAACACCTCTAGACTACACACTGCATTTAGAGAAAAAGCTGAAAAAACAACAAGCTAATTAAAGCTATTATATTTAATATATTAACAACACTACAACCAACTCTTGACGCAATTTAACCAGCTGTTACTGTCTTTACTGTTGGCTCATTCTCCCTGCTCTTGTTGGCGTCATTGTCAGACACATCAGGTATCTGTTTCACAAAAAAAATAGCTACAGCTGTTAGTGACTTGTTATTGAACATGTGTTAGTATCAAGCAGCAACCTCAGTGGCTGTGAGGTGAAGCCAATGCAGAAGTGCAGTTCCTCACACGGCCACTTGAGGCTGGCTACAGAACATGTCAGTCTCCATAAACCTCCATGTTGAAATGTCCCCAACTTCACAGCAGAAATGAACATGTTTACAGCCTGGTACAAAAAAAAAACACATTTTCACGTTCATAACTGTACTGAGTATGAAGTGCTTTTTTTGTTTGAGCACACAGGGATCTCTCAGCCTGCCTCAACTCCCCCGATGATCCACGTCCTTGCCCATTTTTAGACTTCTTGGGAGAGACGCAGAGACGGGACTGCCAAGAGCGGCCAGAGCCACCACACTCTGAGCTTCAGCTCTTTAGAGACCTGTGACTGACCTCACAGATACGACGTCCATATTTATACTGTCTATGGTTAGCATTCACTAAAGAGCTAAGAGCCTGAAAAACAGCTCCAAATGAGTGCTAATGTTTCTCTTTATTTGCCAGATGTGTAAATACACAACTGCTAACAACTTACAAGCCGATAGTAATAGGAAAACACAAGCGAGTACAACAATGCTGTAAATCATACAGACAACAGAACTGAGTTCCAACACTAATGGAAGAGTTGGTGATTAGTAGAAGCTACACTGTGAATAGTCAATATCTCCAATAATGTCATATAAATGATATCTGACAGCTGTTTATAAATGTCTCCAAGTAACACTGCCTCAGTATATCACATCTCTCAAATTTAAAACCACTGTTCACCAGACTAGATCAAGGAGGAATGGTTATCTATCGATTTCCCTGAGTAAATACTGAACTTGTGAAGACTGCCTTAAAGTACTTTGAATCATAAAAGTGGAACAAGCTTCAAAAAGGCAATCAAACTTAAAAGTTTCATCCCGCTGGATGCATTTAAACTTTTAATTTTCAACCTTTTTAGAGATACATGTGATTGTTTCTGACAGTGCTGCTTGTGTGTGATTGAGTGTGTCTTATCTCTGTTCTGTTTGTCTCTCTGTGCTCGGGCCTCTCTTTGCAAAAGAGATCTTGATCTCAATGAGACTAACTGATAAAATCACGTAAAAAATCTGAATCATGAAATAACATTATACAAACTAAAGTCAACACTGTCGGTTCCCTTTTTAACATTATTGCCGAGCGGCAGACTTTTGAGCGTGTCAGTCGGTTCTTGCTGTCCCTCCTCTCCTGAAGAAACTGAAGAGCCACTAACAAGATTTTTCTGGTACTTTAACCCCGGGTTTTGTGTATGTATGTATATGTAATGTATGAATCATATCATAACAGTTGTACTGAGCTTGGATGTAAGAAAATGTATCACTATGACAACATAAACTCCATACTCTGATTGGGACTGAGTTTGGATTGATTTGTCAAGATCGGTTCCCAGGAACTAAACTTTGAATTCTTGTTGTTTATTACACAAATCTGTTTTCTACATCTGCAGTGTGTTCCTTTATGTGTTGTCAGAGTGGGGAAGATGTTTCTTTTACTTGCCTGTTGTTTTCTTCATTTGGAAGTGTTTTCTTAAGCTGCACTACGTTGATCTCTTTCAGCCGCTGTACTATATATGATTCCATAGCAAGTAAATGTTAATACAGAGAAGAAACACAGAAATACTGTAAGGCAAAAAAAAGAAAGAAAGATCAATATTTTTTTTCTTCCTTCACAGGAAAAATTTAAGATCAGGGATAAAACTGCTCTTCCCTGAGTCGTGCTTATCATGTTGAAAGATTCCTAAAGTTGGAGGCGCTCAGATACAAGGACTCAGATGTTCACTCAATCAACCGAGAAAGGGATCATATGTCTGTGCCAAATCAGACTGTAGTTTATTTGTGTAGCAGGTGGACGGTGTGCAAACAATAAAACCCAATCCAATTTGATTTTTGCCGTGTTGTGCAGGATAGATAAGCTATAATCAAATAGCATGGGGCAGGGCTAGAACAGGGAAATCATGCCTTGGGAAATCACATACAGAATGCGTTTCTGTAGATGGATGTTTTTAACAATGTTGTCCCCTGCAGGGTGAGCAGCTCTCTGCTGTTCATACTTGACGGATGTAAGCAGCATATTCAGAGGCATAAGAATCATTGTGACCCAAGATGACTCAATTGGTGTCTTCGTGCAACAAGATAAAATGAAAGAACTAATTAGCACCGTGCAGATGGCCACCTAAAATTAAGTCCTGCCTGATAATAAAAATGAACAACTATTGAGAGAAATTCAAATTCCCCTATCTTCAGCACACAATTCCACCCATTCTCTAAAAACCACAGTATAAACCCACAATGAAATAGGAAAATCTGCATGTACAAAATAAGCCCCAGGCTTATCATAATTTGCCCTGATTCAGACTCAGAGATCTAAGCCTCAGGGCTGAACACAGGTCTGAAGGCACAGAGAAAGACAGAGAGAGAGAGAGACGCGTGCTGACGAGTGCTGAGTGCACCTGAACCTTAACCTTTCTCTATTTATAGACTTTTGTTCTGTCAATAGTTCTGAGAGGCTCAGATGAGGAGATGTCACTTTCTACTTTGTTTTATATGCTTTCATTTCCCTGGTGGTGCTTCTTGAAACACTAATGATACCTACAGTATGTGTTGATTTCTACTTTGTTATCCACACTCCCTCTATATGAGATATCCTCATTATCTCCAGCTGTGCTCTCATAGGCAGAACACCTGAGCAGTAATTCTTATCCTTGTTAACTGCTGCAGACTGGAGCTGCGTTGATCATGTTTACTTCAGCAGCATGCTGGTTTTAAATGGTGCTAACACAGCTGGAATGATATAATGCCGACAATCCACTTTATACTTTATTTGTGTCCTCCTGTATCAAATATGGGACTGTAAACAAACATTTTTTCTTTCCTTTTTTTACCGCTATGGTTTTTCAAGCTGCTGGCAAACCACATGTTGAATACATAATGCCACTCTAGATCCTTATGTGCATTGAGATATTTTTGAAATATGATGGATCCCCAGAGCCAAAGCTAGAATATAAAGGTAATCAAATTCAATTAAGTAGATGTTTTGGTAATACCTGTAAACAGGAGGAAAATAGTTAGACGTGCTCTGTCCAAAGATAACAACCTAGTTTCTAATCAAACAGCAGAGATTCCAGGAAGTTACCACTCCCAGCCAACACGTCGCTTCTTGTACAGATTAAACTAATTAGATATGTGAAGTGTTGGTTGCTGGAGGTTACCGTTGAAGGTACAGTTTGGGATCTAATATAGATGCCACGATGATTAAAACTGTTTTGTTTTATGTCCATCATATCATAAACAGTAAATGTTTCTGTCATGGTATAACAGATTTTAAATCATGTTGATGGCAGCAGATGTGTAATCAGGTGAATGGTGTTTCTTTCAATCCCTCTCTGCACCCTGTACGCCTGCTCTTGCACTTTGTAACTTTGTTGCCTCCGGCTGCTCAGTTTATGAGCTGTACTGTGAGCTCAGAGCACTGGGGGAGTGTTTGTACCACAGGCGTTTTTGACCACTGAGAAGAGGTTTTCTTTTGGGGAGTTCAGAATCCAGAGCTGGGCAAACGTGCAATGCAACATTGGTGAAAGTTTTGTAAAATAAAAGGCTGAAAGACAGATGCCAAGCAGAGCTTCTTGCTGTTGGACTAGTAAGTAATATTAGCTGGCTGCTATGTCTTGTGTTGTTGCACTTGCATGACGTTGGGCTGATCATAAGTAATATAATCATATATGCACATGTACAGCTGTTCTCATTTATGACAGTGGTCTGAAAGTGGGGGTGCTAAATTGCAAAATAGCAATTTCTATGCAGTGTAGCCAAATATGTACACTTTCACTCACATACAAACTTTATTGAGGGACATTATTGGACAACATACAGTATCAAGAAATTTGTTGCAAGCTATGCATTGATTCAACTACTGGCATGTACAATTTGTCAGTCTGAGGATTTTTTTGATTGCATACATGGCTAATTCCAGTTGAGGTAATGACGGGTAGTTTGAAGTAATTACCATACTACAATCAGGACAAAGCACTGAGAAAGTGTGAGAAAGCTCCCTTATTATGGAGTAGGTCCAGCATTAGTGGGCTGTAATATAGAGCAGTCACCTTTACACTGCAATCAGTTAGTATTTTAATTGTTACTCTGTGTAAAACCTTCCACTGTATTTGCAGGCATACGTGTGTTGCTCTTGGCCAGATCATAAGTCTGATTACAACTGGCAGTTGGTGGATTACTGACTGGTGATGATAATGCACCTGAAGATGTTTAGTAACTAAAAAAGCCAGATGAAGAAGTATAACTTGTGAAATTTAGTGGTCTATGGAGCACAGTGGCTGATTCTGTGTTTAGTTTCAGGGGACATATTCACAGAGGACAGACCCTGTCGGTGACCTTTTCCAGAAACTGCTTGCTAATGTACTTGCATGTGGGAGAAATAATGACTGTGAATGCAACTTGGAGGGTGGATGCATTAATGCCTTTTCAGCATCTTGATGCAATAACAGAAACCACCTCCTGATTCTTCTGGAGTGCTTCTTGGATACACTTTTTTGAGACTTTTTTTTTTTTTTTTTTAGCTATCTGTTCCCCTCAAGACGCATGAAGTGACTCAGGGTAAGTGGGATTGTCCAGCCTCCATTTCCTGCTGCTGCTCTTCAAACACATGAAGTGCATTTATTTTGCCCTTTGCCTGCTTTGTATTTTCCTCTTGGATTTCATAATTACACCACTCGCTAGTGAGTTTTGTGTGTAAGTGATGATTGGTTGCACCACATGTCAGTGTGCTTTGGTCTTAAGGTTGAAAAAACACACTACTACAACACCTACAAAAACAAAACAATTCAATAAGCAGAAGGCCCTTTGGAATATTTCATGGACTCTAATCATGTTCTGCCTTATTTTTTTTATCCTGAACTGACAGCACAGCAGGAAAGGTGAGGAAAAGTGTTGAGCTCATGGGGACTGTGTAACTGACAGATTGGGTCAAGGTCGCTCCTCTACATGAACTCTGAACATCCGGACGAACATCATGGCCAGCCCATGCGACACCATAAAAAAAAAAAAAAGAGAGAGAGAGAATATGGCTGTTTGGCCACAGATCTAACTCTGATCACTGAAGTCAGTCTGTGTTTGACAGTGTCTCCAGATGGCAGTAGGCAAGGGGACATGGTCACATGACCGCATCTTTCCCTGCAGTCCCTACTGCGAGGAAGATGGCAGTACAGTTGCTGTCTGGAGCGACAGATTGCTGGAGAGGAGGTCTTTCTAAATCTGTAATGAATCCCATCTCATGTTCTGGATACAGAAAATGTTCTGCTTCTGTTCCGTATGTTTATGCATATGATCACTATGACGGCCACCTCTGCTGCTGCAGGTTAGACTGGACACAAATTTCCAGAGGAATGTCATTATCATACGTAGTGTTCAATTACAGCACGTCGGTGAAGCCTCATATTCTATGTGTAAATGATTCTTCCGGTGGGTCTGGGATAATATGGCTCCTTTGCATCTCCTGATATATAATTTCACATTTCTTCCCGCTCTCAAATTGATAAATTTTGATGCATTGCTGATAATTTCCCGACAATTTTAAGTCTTTCTCCGCCGCTGTCATTATTACAGTGAACTCAACCAAGGAGCCACATAATGCTAGGTGGGAAAAGAAAAAGCTTTTTGAAGAAATTACAGGGTAAATGCGTGCTGGAAAGCACAGCAGCCACTCTGCCAAGCAAAGTGTTTTGTTTTTTTTTTTGTAAAGGACATTCTATGTATGCTCTGGAAACAATCCTGGAGGCCGTCACTGCTCCTTTGGCGTTAAAGTCTTTTATTTGATTGGCTTTCCAGTGGTCATATGAATGCTGTTTTATCTGTCTTTATGTATTGATAACACACAGGGCTACCTGTCTAAAACCCACTGGCTTTAATGGACTTGATGGAAAAAAACTGTGAATTTCCTGATGTAGGAAATAACACAACAACAATGTACTAATACCACACTGTTAGGTTAGAGTTCCAGATTTTGACCAAGTATATATCAGAATAGAGAAAATTAAAAGGGTTGCATGTAAAAAAATAAATAAATAATAACAAAGCTTGCTGAAAAGCTTCTTAGTTGTGTGATTACAATAGATGTAAAAAGCCAGGGAACAATGATGAGAAAGCTCCTGTTATGATGGAGAGGAAGCCATCTGGTGATACAAGCTCTGGAAAAAACACAAACAATCAAGACCTTGTTCTCAGCTGCTTTGGCAGAGTGGACGCAGAGGATTTACATGGACACAGATCAGTCCACCAGCCTGAAGGTGAGCATTACAGAAGACACAAAGTGACAAGACGGAAAGTGACACAGAAAACAGATGTCGACACAAACGCCAAGACACACAGCGGGAGAAGATCAATTGTGTCTTCTTGGCTTTCATCAAAGTTTGTCAGGAAAGAAAATGCGTCTGTGCTTCCTCACAGCCCCCAGAGATTTATTTGTAAATGTCATACTTGTCAAATCGTCAGCAACTGTGTCTCCCGTAGATGCCACATTTTCCTTGGAACAGAGAAAACCAGCAGGTGCAAATGACAAAATAGCCCGCTGACATTTATTTTATTTCATTTTTTGGTCATCTGCAAAGGAATCCTAAATTTGGAAACCCCACTGCAGTTTTTTATTTGTAAATTAAGACTCCAGCACACACACACACACATGCGCACAGATGAACACAGATGTAACAAGAACCTTTATACTACACATCAGCAGACAGGCAGTATTCAGTCACCTCTCAACCACGTCTTGGTTTGTCTCTCATTAAAAATGTTTGCCTGGATGACACTGTTCTGTCTTAAACCAACTGTGACCATATCATCTGTCCCAAGAATCTGTAAAAAAGAAAAAAGAAAAAACCCAGTCCATTGTTTTCTCTCGTCTCTTCAAATGATCTACTAGAATGCCAGAAGAAATGACATCTTTCTAAATTTGAGGGAACATCTGTTTTATCGCCTAAATTGTTCTCTGGTGTCAGGTTTGCATCAAAGTGGCAAACAGAAGTTAAAAATAAAACATACAGTTCGATTTTCACCAAAGAGAGCCCTTTCTAGAGAAGACTGAGCAAACTGATACTGACAGAAAACAGCAGCTAAAGGTTCAAACTAAAACATTTCCTGACACACACTGGCTGGTGTTAAAAAGCAGAGCTGGTGTAATGAAGGCATACTTTACTATAATATGTTTTCATATTTCATACTATTATAGATCATACTCCTGCATGAGGAAGACTTTGGAATAGTTTAATCTCATAATACTATAATAATGATACAATTATCGAATGAACTAGTCATTCAAAATAGAGAATGTACGTGAACAACGTTTGCCTGGTATTTTAGGTAATAAAATCATTAAAGGTTTTCATATTATATATTTATTTAAGCATTAAATGTTCAGACCTATCTAATGAATTTGAAAATACACAATTTAAAGGAATAGTTTGATACTTTGGGACTTTTATTTGACTTTCTCATAGAGAGACAGATGAGAAAATATATTTCTCTCTCATGACTGTGTGGTAAACATAACACTACAGCCAGAAGCTAGTAGCTTAGCTTAGCATAAAAAAGGTACTGGTAGACTCTAGATACTGGTAGGTGGATTTTTTTTTTTACCTTTGTACTGAGCTAGGCAAGCTGTGAACTAAAGCTCCACACACCGGGGTAGCATTATGATGAAAAAAAGCAGAGCTGGTATTGACAGTCTTCTTTAAGGCAGAATTCTGGGATCGCTGTATGCATGAGCTCAGAGTGAATTGTAACATTCATGAGAACATTTCACAAAATGTCAGACTATTACTTTAAAAGATGTGTTACCTTCGTAACCCCTGAATTTTTTTAACGTGTGCTCATTTACAGCGGAAATATTTCTGCACTTTCATAAAATAAGGAGCACATTGTAAGGAAAGACAATAAATAAACATAAATTACCTTAAAACAGCATAGAGCAATTTAAACAGCATAAAAAAATAGTTGACCTGGTAGTCCTACTCAGATGCACTTTTGTTCACACTACAACTCTCAAGCTGTCTGGAGTTTCAGTTTTGTGGTCTGATCACCCATTTTGGTGCCAAGTATGAAGCGGGTCTGTGAGCAGCAGGGAGCCAGACTTCGAGACTGATTCAGAGTGCAGAGGCGTCAAAACTTCAGCCTTCATCATCGCTTTGACAGACGACAGGTTTAACAGGCCAATAACATGTCTGCATGAGTACGGGCAGAACAATTGTATAAATCATAAATCAAACAGATCATTGTAGCTGTGACTTTTTTAACACGCGACTAAGGCAGAAAAATTTTTACAGCTGCAATCTGTCACAGAAGGTTTGTGTAATTATTTGCATACAGGGTCAGCAGGCGTACATGAAACCTGCTTGTTAATCCTGAATTTAACAGTCTCTGGCCATCTGTCTATCACGTACAACATCTTTGAAGTTTAATATTCAAAAACACAGAGAAATGATGCAAAACATTCATATTATTTTATAGTATCTATTCAGACTCAGAACAAGTGATCCCAGGGCAGCAGTACATTCATAGCATTGTGTACTGCATCTCTCCACTGTGATGTTTTTCTCTGTTCACATTTTTTTTTGTAAATTGAATACTTTCTGGATCATTGGCCACACTAAATGCAGAGTTTGAAAGTGTCACTTGATTTTTGGAACTGCTAAAGGGAATTTGTTAAGCTTGTAGACTGTACGACTAATTTAAAAGATAAATGAATTCATAATGAAACTTGTTAGACTAATTTGCCCTTGCTTTATCTGACAACAATCACCCAACCAAATCTTAATGCTGTAACCTTTATTTAAATGTTGCTAGATGAGACTGTCACTGAAAATGAAGAATAATTTAGATCCACACATTACTGTAATGTTGCAGTTTGGATATTTTCCTGAAAGTTTTTGGATTATTCCTGTTTTTGAATTACTCCTGTCATGTTCTTAATTGTCACAGTGCTAAAGGGATCTTTTGCCTTCCACTTCCAAAACTCACATTTAGGTTTATATTTCACTGAACTTTTCTCCTAAATTCACCTAAACTTAGCATAAGATAATGCATCATTTGCATATTTAAACATAAAATTTCAGAAAACTTCCATCCATTTTTTGTGATCACTTATCCTTATCAGAGTCGCATGGGCCTGGAGCTGATCTGGCATTGGGCAAGAGGCGGGGTACACTCTGGACAAGTCGCTAGTTCATCACAGGGCTGACACACAGAAACAAACCATTCATGCTCACATCCACACCTACGGGCAATTAACCAATTAACCTGCATGTCTTTGGACTGTGGGAGCCGGAGTACCTGGAGAGAACCCATGGAAACACTGAGAGAAGAGGCAACCTCTGCACAGAATGGCCCCAGCTGTTGTTCTACCATGAACCAGGAACCTTCTTGCTATGAAGCGACATAGCTAACCACTGCACCACAGTGCCACCCTTCAGAAAACTTAATTTAAGTCATTTAAGTTAAAACCTTTTACTACATTTAATTGTAGTGTATTTTTTTTAGCCAAAAGATCAAAAAAGTTTTTTTTTCCCTAATACTCTCCACTTCAGTAGCGCTCACATACACCAACTTTAGTTTTATATTCTAAATGTTTGCACAGAGGGGTCTATTCATATATCATTCATAGCCTGATTTGTGGAACATTTTATTCCTAAAAATGGTGACGATTTTTTTTTTCGGCTCAGTGTTTTTTGATTCATGGAGTGATAAAGACACCTCCAAAATTCCCTCTGTAAAAAGCTTTGACTCTAATACGTCAACAAAATGAAATTTAGCTCATCTTTAATTAGGAAATGCCTAATGTGCATACTTAAAACTTCAGAAAGCTTGTACCATAAAAAAAATGATTGTCAGTAATCAACTTTTGGAAGTTTCATGGTGATGTCTTTCAGTTAGAAATGCGCCCTTCACCTGTAGAGTCACCTCTTGACCATTCAATAACATCAGAAAGGCTACATAACAACATTACGTGTCCATACAATGTTTTTGTTTTTCTCAGGCAGAAGTGCTCTGGGGAGTGCTCAGATGTACTGTAGTGTTTGTACAGTGAGAGAGAAAAAGCATTATATGAACACAAGCCCTCAGGCTGCTGTTTCAAAATCGAAGATCACATTTATTAATCAGAGCACTCACATAACGGCGTAGCAGAGTGCTAAATAAAATACAATTCTTTGTCAAAATCTAAATGTGAGGGGGGCATAAACAGCTGGCAGCTCCGTCTCTCTATTTCTCACTGTCCATTGTTGTGAAACAACAGCTAAGCAATAGTCACATGGATCTCACTGAAAAGATAATGCAAGCACATTTGCTAAAATATTAGTTGGGGCAATTCTGTCCTCCCACAATACTGGTAGGGAGTCCGTATGCAAATATACCCCCTCGTACACTCTAATAATTACCTCTAAATCAAGCCTAAATGAGCAGCTGCATTGGTTTATTTGTTAGGCTCCCCATTAGCTGTAACCTCAAGCACAGCTCGTCTTCCCGGGGTCCATGTTTAAATGTGGTGTCAGCGGTCCTGGAGAAATCCAATACAGTGACAAATACCACGATACAGTGCGAACGACGCACTAAGTAATCTAACTAATGTTAGCAATGCTGTGGGTTTGTAAACAGTTGCTAGGATTGCACAACTAACATGCAGAGAGATAGAGAAGAATGCTCCCAGAGCCAGCAAAACCAGCTCCAGACAGCGATACTCACAACTCCCCTCTCTACTACAGCGCTCATCACAGCAGCAGCATATTTTGACAAACTGGAAAGTAAGATGAACGTCCATCTGCATATGATCTAACACAAATCCTGGTGGTGTCTTTAGAAAGCCAGGGCTGTGCAGCTGGATTTCTGGAGACGCTAGACTAGATATTCACTGAAAGTGTATTGGATGAGAGTCACGTTACCTTGAATCACTTACCCCACCTTTAAAAACATATCATGAACCTTCAAACATGCATTAAACATTGCAGTCCCTGTAAATCAATATTTTAAAAAAATAATTAAAAATACATTAATGGGAAACATAAGTCATACTGTAAAAACATTAAAATGTATGAGTAAAGCGTAGAGTGATATTTATATGTATATATAAAACTGATGACTCTCAGTTTCCAGAGTTCCTGGTATCCGTGAAGTCGTCTCTGTCTCTGACGGCTCCTGGCTAATCTGAAAATGGACAAATCGTGAAGCGTCTTTGGAGCTGAGGTAAGCTGAATGACACGTGGGTGCTACAGCTACCTGTTAATTACACATAACTTTAAGCCTTAAATGAACAGGAGTGTTATGTAGAAATTCAGACTCAGTACAGTTGTCATGAACAGAGAAAACAACTACAAAGACCAAAACTGTCACCAGGCTGTAAACATGTTAATTTCTGCTGTGAAGTTGGACATTTTAACATGGGGGCTTGACTCGTTCTGTAGCCAGCCTCAAGTGGCTATCTGAGGAGCTGCACACATTATTACATTATCACATTTTTTTAATTGGAACAATTGATCTCGGGGTACATTCACATGAATCACTAGGGTGACCTACCGTTGATTGTAGTGCTGTCCCTTGTTTAACCTTGTTTTACTAACTGAAACTGATTAAAACGTAATATTGTAATCCATGTCACAGATTTCACTGCATGAGAAGCTGATGGATATCTATGTCAGACTGTTAAATGAACACAATGACTTATGACAGTTTTGCCCTTCAACTTCACAGCGTCATTTGTCATTTGTGAGTGGCTTTACCTGCCACCGCGTCAACACGACCACATGCGGTGACACGGCAGAGTGGCATTGAGAATACATGGCATGAGACCTTTTTTTTTTTTTGTCCACAGCCATCCATCACAGCTCCTTGAGCGCTGATCAAGTCAGCAGTGCACCTCCGGCTAGGCGACTCACGACTTACAGAAAAGTGGCTGACCTTCCCCTCACTTGAACCCAACCACCAATAAGCGATGAATAACGACAATTATGATCCCAACCCACACACAACTCCCCTCGCCGTCCACAAGTTGTAATGTCAGTTGGATTCCAATTTCCAGTCTGTGTTTGGCGTAACATGGCAACACGAGGCGATTGATGAACGCTGGGTTTATGTGGGCAGTGGCCTACTTGAATGTTAGCGTGTGACTGATGGCTGCATCCATCACTTCAATGTCATTATTCAAAAGACATCAAGTAACTATTGGGAAAAGTGGGTCAAAAGAAGGAGAGCTTGGTGAGTGTGAGGGTTTCATCAGAGCATTTGAAGTTTAGTTTTGGCTCTCCACCCCTGTGACAAATCATAGCAGCAGTGGAGTTAATGTCAGCTCAGTAACAAAATTAACATTATATGTGTGAACCCACGAACAGAGACGGCAAAGGTGGAATTTACCTCAGGGTCTGGAAAGTTAACACACAGTCCTGCATCGGAGGAATACCTAATGAGGACATGTTTATATGTATGAGCGTTGCTGCTACATTTTATATCTCCGTGAAATGGTGTAGCAGATGGTCATAAAATTCACACGACTACATGTTAACGTTTCCCTCTTGTGTGTATGTTCGTACACGTGTGAGATGAGGAGAAGGAAACGTCTTGTCTGGTCATACTATTTTCCTTTTTCTCTATTTTTCAATGAGCTGAGAAATGTTTGAACTTTTATAATCCTTTCGTAGCTAATCTCAAATCATACTGCACTTCCTTGAAATACCAAAACAACAGCAGACATTTTGAATATGCAAACTAACTCTGGAGTTAATGACTCCATTTACATGCACACATTAAATCATGTTACTGGGAGAAATCAGGTTAGAGCAAGAAATCCAGAAAACACATTTACATTCACTGCAATAACTTCCAAACCCAGTGTCATATTTATTTTTTTTTTTTTTTAAGATATTTTTTTGGCCTTTATTTTGATAGAGACAGCTGAAGAGTGACAGGAATGCAGAGAGAGAGAGATGGGGAATGACGTGCAGGAAAGAGCCCAGGTCGGATTCGAACCCTGGGTTTCTGCAGCAAGACTGAGCCTTCACACATGGGGCGGCTGCTCTACCAACTGAGCTAAACACCCCCCCCAGTGTCATATTTTTTGAACAGTAAACTGGTGAAATATGACTCTGCAGCCTGCGAGTTTTAGTCAGACCGTTTCCACAGCGCAGTGAGAGGAAAGTGTCTGAAGTGACAGTGTACTGTGTGGTGTCATGTGTTTGAACCTTACAAAAAGCAGACCGTTGAGGGATGAGAACTGACTCGTTTGGTCTTGATGAGTTCAGTGTCAGTTGCCTGCTTCTCAAGAGAGTTAGATGAGACGATTAACACTAATTATACAGCCAGGAGACTCTGAAGCCCTTTGTTGCCCGTTCGCACAAACTGTATAGCACACAACAGGAGATTGTGCGTTTCAGACGTGTTGTCACAAACTGGAAAAACTCTGTTTAAAGGTCAGTTTTGGTTTAAAGCAAACGGCAACCTCTGTGACTCCATGTGCTACTTCTCGCAGGTGATCATACCCAGAGCACAAAATGACATAGTGTAAGAACAGGTGTACAGAGCACAGAGTGGAATGGGAGTGGGAATGTCAGACGCATCATCCAACTCATTAATTACTTTATTAACGTATCCAATACCTCTAGATAACTATTGAAACCATTAGCCCTCTCCTCTTACTTGCTAGCTAGTTTTGATCAATAACAGTGTAAAGAATGGACAGAGCCTGAGTGACGTCACCCGTAGGTTTCCGAAGGTTTTGAAGCCGAAAATATGGACCTGAGGCAGACTGAATGATGTCTGGGTGCTCTAATAATCTGTAACAACACTCACCCGTCAGTCAAGTGGCAACGCTGTTAATTATGCGCAACTTCAAGCTTTACTATCATCTGAACGGTTGAGTTAAAAAAAAAAAAAAAAATCACTTTCATCGCTTGGTTTATATGCACTCTCGGGAAAGCGTGGTGTTTAGGTGTTACATCTGACTCGATATAATAACTCAGATGCAACATTCAAACTCTTCAATCAAATCTTAATTTTATTTTTTAATTGCTATATTCCACAATCTTTCCAGCCCTTTGCAACTACAGACGCGCCCTCTGGAATACAAGTAGGCTACATCTGGTTAGAGCCACACTGGTTTACAGGATATTTATTATCTTAAGTAATATTTTTAATAATTTACAGAAATTAATTAAGTTAGTTAATTAGATTTTTTTTTTCTTTAGACAGTGATTTACATAGTTAATCTTGTTTTGCTTTTTTCAGCAAAGGTGACAGCAACAGAGCAAGGTGAATTTTTACTATGAATGCGTGTAACACTTCAAATCAACACACAGAATCTGAAAGTGTTCTGGTTCAAGGATCAACACCTCGTCCTTTCTAATAAAGTCCTCGCAGTTGGCTGCCTCTACATGCTCCACAAAACAAAACGCAAATAATAATGGAGGATGCCGTGCTGACGCCAAACAAATGTCTCTCTGAAGGACTAATATGTAGCAACATGGGTAAAGTTCAAGTGTGCTTGCTACCAGCAAGATATTCTTTGAACTACGTTACATCAGCTATCATGTGCCTAAACATCCTTCAGCTGAATACAGACAAAACTGAGACCATCTGGTACAGAGAGGCTGATATCATCTTGAAAACTAAGATTCGAGTCAAAACTTTTGCTATTATCATGGATTTGAATTTTAATAACTCCATTAAATAAATAACAAAGTCAGCTTAGTATTATCTGAAAAATGTAGCAGAGAGAAGATTACTGTCCTGCCATGACTCCCCCCCAAAAAAAGAAAAAAAAAAACCCTTTCATTTCTAGGTTAGTGTGTTTTTTCAGGACACTTCAGCTCTCAAAAAAAAAGCTGCTTTCAGGGTCCAAAAGTTGAAGAAATTTGAGCACAGAACATTGATTCTTCGGTATCTGATAATATGTCAAGTGGCCAAAAATCAATTATTGCAGCTTTAAAGTGGCAGCTGGCATCCAAGCTAATACACAAAACAACAGCAGACAGATCAGCGGTGATTTAGAAACCCAGCGGCAGTCTATTTTCATACAGATAGACTGCACAGAAGACTACACTAAAGCTAACAGTGACCCCGCATCTTAACAGCTTTGTCTCAAACTTTTCAATCTCTGTGTCAATGACTTTGTGACCTCTAAGTAAGTGCTCAAAGAATAGCAGATCTTTGTGCCTGTCAGAGAAGAAAAATCCCTTTTCTTGTGATTTTTGTGACTTTCACTACGATGAGCCCGCTGACCAAGCCAGAGGTATTTCTCTCCATATTTTCAAGGCACTTCAGCCGTTTACTACATAATAATCATCCAGGTTATTGCTTACCCTGAGCTATAAAGCCATCATGAGATCTCAGTGCGCGAACATATGGTGAACTATATTGTTGCCAAGGCAAGTCATAAAATCGCAATACATTAATTAATGGTGAAACTTTGACATCAATCACATTAAAATCGTGCTTTTCTCTCCTCCCACAGAACACAAGTCACACGAAGAGCTGACTCCTGCGGCCATTATAATTGTACGGTAGTTGCATTTATGTTCTGTTTGTACATAACACATGCAAATTGCAAGACTTAGACTTAATTGTATGCTTTGGCATTCTTTATCCTATTAGTCACGTCTGGACAAAATGCACTTTGTAACCTCTGCACTTGATGAGACTGCAAAGTGCATTAAAAGTACTAAAGTAAATTATACCGTATGAAGGTTTGCAATGGTGAAGTTAATTTGTTAAACTGACTCTGAGAATTGTTTGACACTGATATCAGGACAGGATTATTATTTTTTTTGGTCTTTGTTATAGCCGAGCTCGTTTGTCTCCTCTTTTCCTGCACATGGTTTATAATCACTGCCATCAGGTTATCTCTGCCTTTGTTGCTAGCAGTGAGCCAGAACTGAGATGAGATTTTCTTTTAGTTTAAATGAATTATTTGCAGCATTTATTTGTTACCCCTGCAGGCTATTGTTTCATAATGAATTGCAAAGGACAGTTGAGGTTTCTATGTGCTCGGCAAATAAACATTCATAAAAGACAGAAAAATAGAAACATGTTTTTCAAAGTGAAAAGAGCTTTTCGGCCTTCAGGCAAACGACTGAAGAATGATTTTACAGTGGGTATTCATCACGTATGTCACTGTATTCAGCTTTCAAAATATGTAATTAATATGTGGGTGACATTTGCTGCTGTTAATTTGTTAAAATGCTAGTTGGCAAGGACAAAATATATTTCTTTGAAAGTGCCATGTTGGTTTTTGATATTGTAAAAAAAAGAGGGCTATTTTTCTGAATTATATATCATTCAATGATAAATCACTTTTAGTCAAGGCTGAAGTAGTCAATCGTCTGAATGCAAGATACCAGTCAAATCTGAATGTGGCTGAATCAACAGGGACTGAGAGAGAAGATTATCCAGAACAGCTCTTTGTTTACGCTCTGATAACTACCTGCCTCAGCCTCAGTGGTGGACTCAGGCAGTAAGAGGACAATACAAGGTACTTCATCACATGTTTTTTTTTCATACAATTTGAATTGAACTGTCAAGTCCACCGGAGTGTTGCAGTCGCCCACGTTTGTTTAATGTAAACACAGACCCTGTTGCAGTGGTCTTGCTTCAAGTAATGACTGGATGAAAGGATGTGTTGCAACTATTAAGACACTTGATACTGCCTATCTCAATCTCAAACAGCGTTTGTTCAGCTGTGAAACTCAGATCAAGATGTTTTCATGCGGATCAAGATCATTCAGATAAATAATAAAGAGCAGCGATGAAAGAAGTACTCATGTCCATTAATTCAGCGCATTGAAGATACTAGTGTGCAGGACTTAGTGGTATAGCAGTTTACTTACTGATTGCAGCCAACTCGCCTCACTCACATGAGAAGGAGAAACTACAGTGGCTGCACAGAAAACGTGAAAGGCCCCATCAGTATTTAGTTTGTCCTTTATGGGCTACTATAGAAACATGCCACTTCAACATGGTGGACTCCATGGAAGAGGACCTGCAAAACAGGTGACTGTACATTAATGAAAACATACATATATTCCATTTCTGCCATGTTCTGTGAATACAATCACCGAAATCTTACACACTGGACCTTTGAAGTATCAAAAATGTGTTTTGTTTCATAGGAACAATGGCTCCTATGAGTGTTACACTATTAGATTGTTACTGATGTAATCATTTGTGCTGTAAGTAGCATTTTACTGTTGTGGCTGTTCAAAGTGGAGCTAGGTTAAGCTTTTAACCCCGTAGTAACCCAGAGCGCCCTTTCTGTATTTTACTATAGTGTCACTTTAAACTCATTCTGTGTCAAAACACAGAAAATAAAGTCCTAAAGTTTGTATTGTAGACAGTTAAAACTGTCATCAATAACCAGGTTGGAAATATACATCATTATGTTGATCTACAAAATGTCACCAGGTTTACAAGAGATCCTAACCCACTGTGCATCAGGGAAATCGATGAAGACATTGTGAGTTCAAGTGTTTTTGCTCACATCACATCACATAATCACCATCAGCAAACAGCAGGACTTACCCGGCATTGAGGAGTGACTAGTTCTGGTGACCTTTACACACACATGATTTTTTTTTTCATGCAGCTGTACAGTGGTTTGTTCTAATGAATGAATTTTACAACCGTTTTAGTGCTGTTTGTGTTGAATCAAACTTGGCTTAAAAAGCTACAAATGCAACATATACAGTATAGTCCTTCTGTTTTTGAGACAGAGCTGTTTGCTGAGCAGCAAATGTTCATTTGAGTCTTCAGTGAGCTGCAGCAACTTTCTAGAATTTTAACTGGGGTCTAGAGGGTTAACTTTATATAGCATAACATAGAGTGCAAAATAGGAGGTTCCTGAAGTGTTTTTCCCTATTCTGCCGCCTTATTTCAGATAGTTCTATGACATCCGCAGTGTTACTTATGCGGTAATAGAGACTCAAAGTCACAACTCACAGAGGCAAAGTCGTCAGAGTAATAAAGACTTTTATTTGATTCAGTGTAAACAAAAGTCTGAGGTGGTTTGCAAAGCATCTGAAGTTCCACTGCCAGGGATCATATTATTTCTAACCTACGTTGCAGGTGGAGATTTACCCATTCTCCAGTAGCTGTTGATGTTTGGCGTACATTTTGAACATGACCAACATGACCTTTTGTTCTGTCCTAATAAAGTCTTGTCTTCAAACAGAACTTTGTACATCAACATAGGTAGAAATTATATATAATAACTTTATTATCGAGATTACATAACCACATAGAGGTCTAGCAATGTTCCACCTCACTTACCACAGAAACAAGTGAGTCCTTTAGGTTTATGTTCTGACTAACTTTGTTTCCAAGAAATCATGTTTTGTTTGATATTTTGGCAAACTCTAGATCTAAATCTCATTAGCGCTGACAGTCGTTACTATGGAGAAGAAGCCAGCAAGAGGCACCCATCAGAGCTACATTTGTCATGTAGTCTTCATGTAGCTGAAAGCATTTCCCTCTGAAATAAAGTGAAGTAAGTAGCGTTAAAAGGAACTGCTCATGTGAAGCACAAACCCCACAAAATAAGTGCTACCTAAGGAAATGTACTTAGAGCCTCACCACCACTGATAAAGATGCTGAGCGTAACATTAGCCTCGAGTCAGTGGCTGCTGTCAAATCTTTTGCTTCCAGGTATCTTTTAGCCAGTGGACTTAAACAGTTAATGAGATGAAAACTCACAAGATATGAAGAAGCAACGATTAGAGCTATGATCAATGCTGTGACGTGAGCCACCCGATTCTTTCCACACCAAAGCTGAAGCCGTCAATAGAGATGACAAAAAAAAAAGAAAAAAGAGAAAGAAAGGACGGCATTCTTCTTTATTTTTTCGCAGTTTAATGTTCCAACACTTTCTGTATTGATTGCAAGTCATCCAAGGCTACAAGAAAAAAAAAATTGATGGCTTTCTTTTTAATCTGCAGACAAAATAAATGCAAGTGTGCATTTATGTTCGTGTGTGAATATGTGTGTGTGTGTGTGTGGGGGGGGGGGTAATTTTGTGCGTGCCACGCGTGTGTGTGTATGTGCGTGCGCACATGTATACACCAAACATTTCTTTAATTTAGCTTAGTGAAGCATGGGGACCCACGCCTTGCACCAGTGTTGATTTCATACTCTCATTTGTATTTCACATTTGGAATGCAGATGAGCTTCACTGCTGGTATTTTAGCACTAGCTGTTTGGCTTTGTCTTAATGAGGTATGAGTAAATGGGTTTCTATTACTCCAGATATGGTGCTTAGAGGCAAGATGCTGAAATATGTTGACACAGGCCAGGAGGATAACCTTAATGAGCTCAGACTGGAGACTTTCTCAATAGCAAACCGCAGATTGAAATCTTGTCATTAGGTGTGATAACTTGCAAAGTTCTGTGATAAGTGGACTTGTGTTTCCTTCTGGGCAATGTTGATCTAACGTTAAACTGCTGCCTCACAGTACTTACACATAAAAATCAGTGCCGAGCTGCCGAGTGTCACATTTCCCTGAACTAATATTTGTTCAAACACCGCGGTGGGAATTTCATCCTATTTTGAGGCGCTGCAAGTGAGGCAGCGCCGACCTCCTCCTCATGATACACATACATGGACAGTTCAGCACACACACACACACACACACGCATGCTCGTCTCAGATGTATTCTCCAGGTCAAGAGCTCCCGGGGATCCTGTTGAGAGGGATCGATGATAGTGTCTGCACCTCCTGACCTACGCTCCAAGTCTCTGTCACCTCTCCTCCAGCCTCCAACAGCCAAGGGGCAAAAAAAACACACCACAAACTCGCCGTGAAATGAGATACTCGCTGTGAAAAATGTCTGCGGCTTTATGCACTCGTTGCCACGAAAGGTCCTTGAAATGCACTTATACTGATAAGAGTGCTGTCTTAAACAAAAGGTTGCAAGCGGAGTGGAGATTTACCTTAAAGTGCTGCTGAACTTTGTCAGGTCTCAACTGCGTGGGAAGTTCTGTCACGTCAGTGTTGCTGAGGAGAGAAGAATTATTCGTAAGTATTATTCATTTGAGAAAAACACAATTAAAATACAGTGGCAATACACACACACACAAACACACACACATACACACACACACAGGGGAAATAGGATGAAACTTGTGCAGGTGATATTAAAAACCCAAGGGGCTCATGAAAGCATCCCACTTCAAAACAAAGAACCCCGTAAAAACACTTTGATCCCCTTCTGTTTATATCCTCAACTTAAATTCTACATATTAATATGAAGCGCATTAATCTTAATGATTAAAGATGCAAACATTTGAATCCTTTTGATCGCAGAGGTACTGTAAACAGGCCATCACATGCTTGTTGTAATGATTCAAAAGTCTTCTTTCATGTGAAAATCTGTGCTTAATCGCTCCGGAAAAAAAAAAAAAACTCAAGTGCTTAATTTAATTGATATTCCAGTATTCCACTCAAGAGTAGAATTCCATGTTTTCAAATGAGAGTCTTAATCCCTGACGATAGGTGATGATGTTTTCTCATTTTATTTCCACAAGTGCCACCTCGGCAGTCACACACCTGCAGCAGCACGCCTCCAGACCAGAACTCTGATCTGTATGCAGGTCACTGTTCAATAAACATTAGCAGTAATAACAGACAACTGTCAAATAGACCTTTGGTGAAGCCGACATTACACCTGAAAGCGTAAATAAATCTGTGTGACTGCACTCTTCTCAAGTGTAAAAGCACATTATCTCATGCCTTTTGGGACATCAGTGATCTCAGGTCAGTGATTAACAACACAGAGGCAGAAGATGTTTTTGATAAAAAAGGTGACTAATATCCTGAACATCCTGTCGTCTGGTGCTGTTGTGTCACCGGCTGCTTCGAACACACTCATCGATGTGCATCATCATTCAGGCAGGTATGTATACTCCCGAGTCTCTCTCCTGTTTGTATCTGTGTGCTGGAGTGCGTCAAACGCTGCCCTACAGTGAACCTGGCTATTAAAATGCAGAAGCTGCCGAGCGGACACAGCCCAGCTGATCTAGATCTCGACTCCTCCGATTGGACAATCATGACTCATTAACCCAGACAGAGTGTGCAGCCCAGATGCCTGTAGGCCAGATAGAGGTCTCACACATAACAACTCTGTCTCTATATTTATGCACTACTAATTTGATTTGCCACATACATTTTGGAATTAATGTAATAGCTGCCTGGATAATGTGGATTTTGTTATTCTGCACAGGGCTTACACATTCTGTGTTGTTAGATTTGGACAGCTTAAACTCTTGGTTAACTTTGATATTGATCTTAGAAATACTGAAGCCATGAGTCCAAAATTCCCTCAACAGAATCAGCTACCTGTTCATTATTTAACTGTAAATACTGAATTCTCCTTTTCTTGTCAAAAAAAACAGTAAAATTGTTAGTTATGTGACTGTATTCTGGCCCGGCTGTGCTTTCACACAAATGCTAACATGCTGACAGTGACAACATGATGATGTTGCTGATGTTTAGCAGATATACAGTACTGTTTACCAGACTGATGGGAATGTCATTTGTTTTTTTTATTACAATTCATCCTGGAGGAGGATGTCAGAACAAAATTTCATGGCAATTCATCAAATTGTGATGAACAACGACCTCATGGTGGCGCTAGAGAAAACGTCAGGCAATCACCAAAAACAATAGGATTCATCCTCTGGGAATCATGAATGACTGTACAAAATCTGGACCAAACCATCTTATAGATGTTTCAGTATTTTACAGGACAAATGAAATGCTTTGCTTTATCATCGCCATAAAAATAGTTATGATGCTTTAGTGCATAGTGGATGGTTGTGCTACCAGCAGATGTCATTGAGATGAAATGAGAGAGAGGATTGTCATTTGAGAGAAATGACACTGAGGCCATGTTTTGATTGAATATAACATAAAAGTAAGTTTAAGTGAGAAAATATATAAATATACTGTATATACACTGACAAATGTAATCTGAGTGCAGTAAGGTTTCCTACAAAACACACACATGGGAAACAGGGTCACACATAGACAAACTACTTGTGAAGCCCAAATTTAGCTTAATCCTCTTCTCTGTGTGCTCTCGGTCTCTTTGGGGATTTCTGTTCATACTGGATGAAGGACCTCACACAACAGTGACCTTTTCCTTACAGTAATGTATAACTACCGATTAAAAATAGAGCATGTTGCAACAAAAACTAGTCCATTTTATATGAGAGTTATTCTTCTTTCTTCTATAGAATTGTGCATTTTAACAAATCCGGACCAAATGTGTGTGGAGACAGTCTCCATGAGCAGGTGAGTTTATTCTTGCCTTGAACTCTTACCCTAAGAAGAACCTAATTTCAAAATTAATCCCTAATCCAAAATCCTAATCCTCAACTACTAACTGAACCGGGTGAAGTGAGGACTGGCCAAAATTACCTCACTTCCCCCATAAAAGTCCAAAGCTCAAAATGACACTCACAAGCAAAAGAAACTCTCACACACACACACACACATACACACCTACACACACACACACACAGCCTCTCTCTCTTTTTCTTGATCTCTTTTCCAGGCGGGGGATTGGACACACTTCATCCACTGGACAGCATAATCTCATACCCGCTGTCCCCGGCAAACTAAAAAATCCAGTACATGAAAGCAGCATCATGTATGTTCTGCGTGCTGTGACAAACATACAATTGCGGTTCAAGAGGTTAATGAGGACCAGCGGCTCCTACACGAGGAAGTGGAGACAGAGAGGGAGTGATTTCTATTTAATGAGTGTTATGCTGCAGACAAGGGGAGCACTGAGTGGAAGAAAACATTGTTTCTGTGCAAAGATTTTTAACTTACCTATGAAGCAGGAATGTTTACAACAAATTTGCTTCCTACTCCAAAAAAAAAAAAAAAAAGTTTCAAGAAAATGTTAGAGGCCAAGGCAGAGATTAACCGATAAGTAGACAGACAGATATGCAGAGACAGAGAGAGGAAGAGCACATGAAAAGAGCAGAGACTTCAAATTCAAGTAAGAGGCTTAGTTTTAGTCAAAGGACTCTTTTTAGTGTCCTTTGGTTCTTTATGAAAGCTGACAGGGCAGATTATTCTGACAACAAGCGGGTCAGAGTGAATGTCATATCTGTCTTTGAGCACAAAACCCAACAGTTCCTCACATAAACACAGTTTCACTGTGGCACAACTCATTGCCAAATATGAAATGCTACATGATGGTGAAAATGTGTCCTACTTTTTTTTGTTGTCTTTCCTCTGCGATGTAAAGGGAAAAGCTGCTTTACGGAGATGAAATTTAATGCTAGCAGCTCTGTGAGGCTGTACTTAGGCAAGGCAGTGATTTGGGCTAAATGCTTACGTCAGCATGCTAACATGGTCACTGCTAAGATGTTGATGTTTAGCATTCTTGTATAACAAGAAGAATATTTGCAGACTGTATAAAGCAAGGGTAGTAGATTATGATTTAAGGAGGTCCAGATAGAGAAATTTTCCTCATGTTCACGTCTGCAGCATCATCATCATGTTTAAGTTGCATTATAATTCAGTTAAACATTACAATAATTTTATATGCATTGAAGCAGAATTGTCATTGTATCAAACAAAGAAAGGTATAATTCAGCATCATGGCAACAATATTTATTTTCAGTGCAACCTGCACTCTCAAACCACACTCAAACCAGAATTATCAATAAAAAGCACTTTCATTATTATTATAATAATAATAACTAATAACTATAATTATTGGCTGACTTGGCTGCAATCTTCCCGATTAAAAGCGGCGGTTCGGCAGTTTTCACTGTTTGTCCGATTCTCTCTCTCTTGTCTCCTCACTAATTTAGATTTTTCTCTCTATCACTGTCATTGCCGTTCTATTCAGTAAAGGCCCGCCATACCCGTCGACGGTCAAAATGTTATCTCCACCAAAACTGAATAAAACTCAGTGACGTGTCGTTTCCGGCTCTGGGTCCACACAGGACAGAGTGTGGGTCTCAACCTGGAGCACAGGCAGCCAGTGACATGTGGTATAAAGAATGGATGTCGTATCTGTGACGTCACCCACAGGTTTCTGAAGAGACGCTGTGAAGCGCAGCATTTGGTCAAACAAGCCACAGATAACAGCACCCTCCTGTCAGTCCAAGGGGCCATGCTGTTAATTATGCATACCTTTAAGCCTTAATATAATTTGAATGGGTAAATTATTAAAAAAGAACAGTACAGTTGTTATAAACGGGGAAATTAGTGACCAATAGAGACCAAAGCGTTTTTTTTTCTGTAGTTTTTGGCAGCTTTTTCCACACTGGCTTCACTTCGCAGCCACAGAGGTTGCCGCTTGTTTATATCCTTTTTAATGTCTATAATGAATCCATGAATACAAACGCAAAAACATATTTCAATGCATGCAGCTCTACTCTCCTTTTGGGGACCAACAAATTTTGATGCAAATCATCCAATAGTTGCTGAAATATCTCTCCAGCAGTCTGGAAGGGATGAACCGACCAGCACTGCCTTTCTAGAGCCAGCTAACATCGGTAAAAAGTACATAAAGAGTCCCTCGACTCTGTTTAGCCAACTTTGACAATACCAACAAAGCTTCATAACATCATTAAATCCACACTAACCGTGGTGGTTTATCTGTCTCCTCTGACCAGAGGATACATAATAAGTCTGACCTTGTAGCTAGAATACATCATTATATATTCTTTTGGTGTAATGAGCCAGTGGGTGTCTCCTGCAGAGGAATTTTTGGCAACTGAATTTCCCATCTCAGGCAAATTAGTAACAAAACTTAATCTAATGAGATCTGAAGGTCACATTTTGTACTAAAGAACTGCCACCTGTATAGTTTGAAAAAGTTTAGAGGTGCTCAAAGAGAGCCAACAAACCGGTTTATTTGGAAATAGTGCAACAGGTTTCAGAATGTGTACACAGCTTTGTCTACAGCGAGGATGGATATACATTTGCAGTTGTTTGGATTAGACGTGATGTGATGTATTCAAATGGCACTGCCCTGGCAAAATGCTCATGATGTTTTCTTTTCACGTGTTAATGCGCCACTGACGGGGGAATCATTACATATTCACTGCAGATCTGCATTAGGAGCATTACGGCGCTGTCAGATGGAGTGCTCGTAACATTCATCTTACATAACAATCAAACGATGACTTTGTTCTTCCATATGAGCAAGGTGACTTGAATAGTCCATCAAATAATCCTCAGTGGCTCTCTTTGTATCTTTGAGCGGCCAGCTGTCTGACTGAGATCAACCCTGATTCTGAGGCCAGCTGAGCCGATCAATGGAGCAGCCCAGCATGGGAAGTGCAAGTTCATTAATGTTTCACAGTTGTAGCTGAGAAAAGTATCAATTTGAAATGATTCAAAGTTTAAGAAGTCGCCGTGGTTTTATTGAGTGGGACAAACTAGACAGACACATAACACGTGTTTCAGTAAATATGTTAAACGACAAGGCAGTGTTTTTGCATGTTTAGCTTATTCACAAATCACCTCTTTTTTTTAACCTCTTTTCAGACTTCCATTTGTTTCACTTTGGTTTAACAATCAGCTTGCAGAGACTTGCAACTTGCCTGATCGATAACCCATCACAGAGAACATCATACAGAGTGTGCTTGTATTTTTGTCAAGGTTAAGTCAGTGCTTTTCAAATCAAGCTGCACTTACAATCACGTTATCTGTCACGATGGCAATGCACCATAGACGAAAAGCACTCACGTCACGAATGTATTGAATTTAAGGAGAAAAACACGTCTAGTAACTTGGAAAGAATGCAGGTGTGCCTTAATGACAGCGTATGAACATTATTCGATAATCTTTGACATTTTTCAACAGAATGCCTCTTCATGGAAAGTAAGATAACATCCTGTTAATAGCTCCTGGGGCAACTGGATGTGCTGTAAGAAATAATCTGTATGGCGCAGATAGTCTATTGAGTGAAAACATTCCTAAAAATATTTTGATGAAAAAAAAAGCATACTGGTTCAACTTTCAACTTCTTTAAAGCTGTATACAGTTTTTTAAATTAACAGTGGATCACATTAATGTATAAGAAGTGCTGGTTGTGATGGTGTGTGTTGGGACTTGGGCAGTTATGTAGCTTTACAGTGTCTTTCAGCTCATTGTTTTGGTTCCCTCTCAGCGCTCTCATCATCATTGTTTTCCATTGCAACAGGCAGCATGTTTTTAGAAAAAGAGCAAAAAAATCTCAAAAATCTCCGATGGTACACTACACTACACTACACTATAGTACACTCAGCACCAAATGGCTGAAAGACAAAGTTAGTGATTAGTTAGCCGACATTTAGCATAGCATTTGGTAGAAAAAGATTTTCCTACAAGAGTTGGTGGAGACTAAAACAGAAATAAAGGGGGAATAAAAACTGGACTTAAGTTCACCAGACGGGGCAGAAACACAAGTCCAAATGAATGCTAATGTTGCTTCATAATTCTTAAATTGTTTAAACAGCTGGTGGCTGTCAAAAAAGGTCTCCATAATATGAAAGTGGTGCGTTGTCGAGGCCCAAAAATCGGAGACTGACGAGAGCTGAATTTGTGTTAACTGATTAACATCATGAATTGCTGCTTCCCTTCAGTGCCCCGGTGTCAAAAAGGAATGATCTCTGCCTGAAAAGCAATAGATGAATGGTGATATTTTTTCTTTGTAACTCAAGGCTGAAATTCACAAGTGCTGAAATTCTTTCAGCCTTTCAACAATCAACCTTAATAAGTCTAAGTTCATGGTGACTGCTTGACTTCTAAGAAGAAAAGAGCTTGAATTTATACTTTCAATCTTGTACTATTTCGGAGCATGACAGGATTATAATAAAATATGCCAATATGTATCTCACAAGTACTGTTTTGTGTATATCCAGTAGAATATGACAGGTTCAAACTTTTACCACAATATATGCTCTTAATCAATGTCCAAGACAACATGCAGATATTATTCTAGAAAACTTAGCTCACTTGCAAATTGCTTTGCATTCATTCGGCCCAGACTAAATTTTAGTTATGAAAGGAGAGTGGAAATAGAGAAATAAATGGCTTTTAAAGAACTTTCCATTATTACTAAATGCAGTAAAGTTAGTAACCAACTTCACATTCAAAGAGGTATAAAGAGCTGAAAACACACTCCTGTGAACACTTACACGGCTCTGACTGCATGGATGGAGATATTTTTTCACATATTATCAAACATAAGAATAAGAAGAAGAGATCAGATTATTTTTTATTAATTTTCCTGCCATACCTCACGCTCTTAAAACATTACATTATTTTTTCAGTGCACAGTAACTTATTTTGTAACTTGTCCATTAGAGAACTTAATGGTTTGTCAGTAATATCAAGCTCTTGTGTTAGAAAAGGTTACCTCTGCACAAATCATTTATATTCCCGCAAACAAAAAGCTAAACTAACATACAGAAATTAGACAAATGAGATCATAAACAGCTGGAAAGAATAGTTTGATGCACGGGAAATTCATTTTGTTGCTGAGAGTTGGATGAGAATGGCTTGGCTCTGTCCAAAATTAATAAAATATACGTACCAGCACCTCTATAAAGCTCACTAATTAACAATTAACATGAATTATGTCTTGTTTGTTTAATGCCTTCACATTTTATCAGTAGAAACACTTAATTGTCCCATAATTCCACATAATATTACACTTGTTTCCAGCGCTTACGTAGATGTTCATGTTCTCACAGTTATGATCACTAATAATTATCCAAATATAAAAACATGAATGTTGCACCACATGTCTTGATTCAGCAGTGTTTTGCAGTGTTGCATAGTGGTGACGTTACTACAGTTTAACTACAGCACATTTCTCTGAATTAAATATCGTTTCAGTAGCTCTTTTATTGCTCCGTTACATGACACACACCCTGGCCCCAAAATACTTTTCCATAAGTTTTAAGTTTATTTCATTTATATAGCTCTTTAAAAGCAAACAGATTTCAGCACCAAAGTGCTTCGTGAAGACCGACACACAGAATAAAAGAAAGATGAATGAGAAAAAAACTAAAAGTGGGTCTTAAAGTGCATCTTGAAAGCATCAACAGACTCAGCCTGTCTAATGGCCTCCTGGAGGGTATTCCAGAGCTGAAGAGCGGCTATAGTAAGCACCCAGTCCCTGTGCCACTTTTACATTTATTTTTTTTTACAATTCCATAAGCTTACATGGTGAAAGAAGCAGCTGTGAAAAAGCAGATAATTTGTTTTTTGACCGACACAAAAAATTATTTGTGCCACTGCCAGAATTTGCTCCATTAGGTCCAATACCATTTGGAAAGTCTTGAAGAGCTGCACGATTCAATAACTTTATCCCCATTCAAGTTAGCAGAGGGCAAAACCGGAAGTAAGTGGCTCAGCCGGTAGAAGTCTCTAGTGTGTTTGCTCTGTGGTCCACACAATGCGGAAGTATCCAGGCAATTCTGGAAATCAAACTTTTTTTGCAGTGTTGAGTGCCTTTCATAAGAATGAACACAGCGCTGCCACCAGTGTTGTTGCCTTTATACATTCATGAGCGAAACAGGCAGATGAATGGTGTTACCATACGGGGTATTCTAGTCCATAATGTCTAGCTATACTACTACTACTACTAATACTTACTGCTAATAAAAAAATACAGTGTATGCTACATAGTGTTGTACATGAATGTGAATGCGGTTCATTTAATGCGGTCATGCGGTCATATTTTGCCACGGCATGGCAGCATGGTGCAGCATAACTGGTGATTCAGACACAGCTAGCATAACCAGTACCACTGAAGCCAGTTTACGTCAGCATTTGAAGGAGTATATATTCTGATGGGGGTGAGGAATCGAATTTTTCATGGGAAATATCTATGAGTGAATGATCAAAAGAAATCGTCAACAAAGACCACAAGCCAAGAGCCTCTAAGTTCCTCCACCCAAGTAAAACTGACAGCATTTTGTAAAAGACCAGTCGCAGAGCCTGATCTTTTTTCCAACATTGCCTTCTCTAAACTGTGTACTCTGCAGAACTGAATTCATAGCACATCTTTCAACTAGTGGCTGTAATGAAACCAGTGGTGGAGCCGGTACCGACTCACTCTGCAGTATATGAATGTATTTATGTTTTTTGAACTGCTGCAAAATTTGATTCATGCAGGCTAAATAAAACTTCATCTACAGTATATCTTTACTGCACCTCTTTTTTCCACTTTCTGCATAACATGGCACATTATGTGATAAAACATACTCAGAGGGGGTTTTCTTGGCTTTTATAAGTAATCTACGTGATTCTATAGTAGTGTGCAGTAGACAAAAAGTGGGCAGTGGCAATGATTGGGTGGGGTGGATGGATGGGTAGTCAGAGGTTCTACTGTAAGTTCCAGTGTGTAAGATTTAGGGGGCTCTATTTACAGAATAAGGCAGAAATATAATATACATAACTTTGTTTTCATTAGTGTACAATCACCTGAAAATAAAATATGTTTTTGTTACCTTAGAGCTTTTTCTATCGATCCACCATGTTTCCACAGTAGCCCAGAACGGACAAACTCCAACATTTTTGTTTTTTTTTCACACGTTTCATGGCCCGCCATAGTTTCTCCATCACACTAGAAAAGAAAGGTTTAGATGTGGAGGTTGCAATCAACAACTACACTGCTAGATGCCGCTTAATCCCACTGGACCTTTAAACTAGTTCATCTTTTGGGACTGTGAACTTCGTTCAAAATTTCGGAATTGTGATCTATGAACGCGAATTAGTTCATTTTAATGTGAAGTGAACTTTGAATTAACACTGCCCTGTTTTCAACTTCCAAGAAGAAACATTCAGGTGATTCCCCAATAACACAGGCAACGCAAACCAAACTAGCAGGTCACAATTCAGTGCAGTCTGCAAACACCAGCTACATCTAACCACTAGCTCAGCTACAATTTATCACTGTCTATTGACAGAATATTAGTAAAATGAAAGGAGGGAAAGTGGGGTGCAGAAGACAAATAAACAGCCTCCATATAACACTGGCCAGCAGAAACAAAAGTCCCATTTAGGGTAAGGTGCTTAGTCAAAATGATTTGGTTAAAATCTATGTAGATAATACAGCTACTAGTAAAGAGTGGGCCAGATACTGTAGATATGCCACTTTTTGAACTGTCAATCAGGCCGACAGATGATAAACAGACTAACTCTAAAATTTAGAAGATAGAATAGCGAAAACTGCAGCAGAAACTAATTGTTTTATTTCTACTGATTTGTGCAAGTCAGGTGGATGACTGACAGACGATAATCACATATAATCATGCCGTTACAATCATCTTGCACTTTCCATTTCGCTTGGATCTTTTTCACATTCTGACTTGACCAAGTGTGATCAAAACATTGTAGTAGTAAGTCTGCAGGCATTCCATCTTTTTCCTGTGATAGTCATAGTCAGCCGTGCTCCGATATCCCCTGATAGCCATGTACTTCAGTAATGTGCATATAAACACTTTCCTTCTCACCCTAGTTATGTGCCACAACTTCACGGTAACAGTAGGACTCCATCCAACAATAGTCTGGCACATAACGCCTCATAAAACCACAACTTGTTCAGATGAAAAATCATTTCTACTCTTATACTGTATCCACTAAATATGAAGCTAAACCCAGGAGGCAGTCAGCTAAACCTAGCACAAAGATTTAGCTAAAAAGTTGTTTTAAAACAGATTAAACCAACAAAATCCAGCCCAGTCCACACTGAGCTTTAGCGGTGCTCATAGGCAAATTGTTTTGCCTTTTCCAGTCGTTGTGCTAAGTGAAGCTAAATGGCTGCTAGCTAATTAATTGAGTATTAATCTTTTCATCCAACTTTCAGCAAAGAAAACACATTTTTCCCAAAGGTTGTTTTTTTTTTTTTTTAACTATTATTTAAGTGGAAAAAAATATAATTATGAAGTGTACTGCATGAATCATATGATCATTTATTCAACACCAGAATGAAATCACTAAAATATGTAAATTAACATGTTGCTTCTGGGTATAAAATGAATTACATTTACAGCTTATAGAAGATTTTTTTAGTTCAACCAAATAACCAGAGAGCTGGAAAATGATATGAAGGTTTGATGAAAGTCCTCAAAAGCAATAGACTGAACTCTAGCACAATTAGTCAGCAAGGCCATGAAGTGTTATATTTGCGTATATGTGCAATGTAATTGAAATGCACCAGTCATCTTCAAGCACACTGATCAGCTATTATGAGGCTATTTAGATAGATAGATAGATAGATAGATAGATAGATAGATAGATAGATAGATAGATAGATAGATAGATAGAAAAGCAGTTTGAGTGTTTTTACTGTTTAGTTGCGTTTCCCATGCACAGATGTTCGTGTCCTGTTGTGTGACAGTCTTTCAGTATTCTAGGTCAGCCTTCCAATGCTCTAGTGTGACTCAAGAATGAAAGGGCATGTACAGGGAAGAAGCAAAAATAGCAGCTGGGCCACAGAAGCCAAAGCTTTGACAAAGCCTCGGACATGTGTGTTCCCTGACCTGAATAACCAAGAGAGCTGCGGAGCACTCGACCAGGTGGACCCCAGACCCGTTGGAAACATAGCACTATTTTCCCTTTCACATCCATCTGCACTTTTCATATACAGTACAGAGCAGAAGGAGACTATTTTGCTCACTCGCTGATTTACTAAAAACAAAAAGACCGTACAGGAAGGCCAAACCAGTTATTTTAATAAATCTCAGCATTGAGATCATGTTTAATGTGCTGAAACGATTGCTAATGTGCCTCGGCCCCCTCACACTCACATGAAAGCGTGGGGGCATTTGCTGTTTCATTTCCAAGCATCTTTTCTGCAATGCCCGTCCAATTACTCACACTAGAGAGATTTCGGTCCAATCGCTGTCTTCACTCCAGGGTTAAATGGAATTAGCAAAGCCGAGACCTCATCATCATCCGTTCCATTTTGTTCGCACTTTCACATTCACCACCTGCCAAGTTACATCGCCTTTCCATTTTGGAGAGACTTTCAAAGAACAATGGTCGCACAGCAGACAGTGTGGCCATGATCTGCTTTACACTGTGCTCATCAGCTACATTTCTTTCTTTCACAATAAAAGGTGCAGAAGAAGTAATTACTCAGTAAAGCACATTTGTAGTCAGGAGGACGCTACAGCATGTTATCAGCCGAAACAGAAAGAAGTGTGCGGAACTCTCTGGGAGTTGGCAAAGCTCTTGAGCAAAATTCAGTAATTTTTATGGTATTTCAACAGAGCTGCTGCCAAGTTTCACATGCAGTCACAGACACAAAGTCCTGCTTTATGCCAAAGCCTTCATGTCACATACGGTGCAGCTGAAACTCTTTCCTCCTAATGTGGAAGGAAATCATAATGTCATTCTTGACTTGTGATTACTTTGGCACATCACATGTTGCCGGGCCAGAGGCATATGTGTTGAGGCGTATTAGCACCACGTCCATGTCAAGCCCTTTCACATCATCTTCCTGGACGATTCAGAGTTTCTCCGCCCTTTACGCATCCGATTCAGCGGATGGTTTGGGCGCAAATGATCAAAATCGGCTACATTCGTCCTAAAGCTCAGCAGGTGGCTGAGGAGGGAGGGGGAGTGAATGAGTCAAACGAGAGATGACAGAGAAATCAAATAGAGAGACGAAGCGAAGACGCTGAGAGAGAAAAGGAGAGGCTGCTGGTTGTGATGGTGGAAGGGATGTTAGGGATGTCAGACTGGGAAACTAGGATAGAGAGAGCGTGAGAAAAGCAAAGGAGTGTGGAAGGAAGAGAGAAAATGGGGGGGCTGGAACTTTTCAATTACAGCACACGCAGGCAACAAAGACCCAGATTTCAAGAGACTATAACAGTCTGCAGCCCGGAGGGAGAAGCTCATTTAGCCTCCTTCATTTCTCCTCTCCACAAATTACAAGTTGGAATATTTAATGTGTTCTTTTTGTTGCACAAGCAAACACAGGCTTCCTCATCATTACAGTTGTCCCAGATGCCAAGATCAGCTACCTGGGGAGGCAAAACCTCCTGTTGGAAGATTAAAAGAAAAACTCCCCCCTGTGCTTTAAATCTTAGTTGACTGAGGTGTCACTGACTTCACTTAGGCTTTCAAGATGTGACCCCTTGTTATTGAATTGACTAAATTTGAACTTGAGAAAGAAAGAAAAAAAAAAAGTGGCGCTCAGAGGGGAGCCAGCCAAATAGCATTAAAGCCAAAGGGAATCAATGGAAGACGGCTATTGATTCAACCCCATCATGGATAACAGACAATCTCCTCGCAGCCCATTTAACACAGGGAGGCCTTTGTCAATCAGGTTTTCGGTGTGAATGACAAGCATAATGACAAGATGACTTGAAAGAGCCAAACAAAGGGCTCTCCTGGCAAACATAAAGTATAATTACGCCAACATCAAACAACTTCTGGCTCGGGAATGTATCTTCTTTCATTGTTGTAGCCCCTGAAGAACAGACACAAGAGCCTAATTAGACATTCATCTGCTGTACCTGTCGACCCCTAAACACAGCGATGCCCCTGCAATTTCCACCACCATAATTTAAATGTTTGTGCCGGCAAACTTCCCTCTAACGTCATTCGGCTTTTCACGTCTGGAAGATTTGTCGACTGTGTGTCAAGTTGTTGTGATGTTGCTGCGAGCAAGGCAGGTGGGAGCCCACACAGGCATCTGTTTTTACACCTGTCTCACCCATCACTGTCTGAGAAGTACAATTAGCAACGTGACATTCACATTCAAATGTTTTGAGCACTCCCGGTTTATTATTTACAAGTTACAGGTCAGACGTTTCTTTCGCATGATTAGCTATCTAAGCAGCCTTTTGCTTTTTTTTGTGTGTGTGAAATTTACGATGCGGGGAAGGTGGCAAAATGAGTGCAACTCCTGAACCTGATTCCTGATAATGGTCTGTAATTATTCTCACTGGTGAATCCAGCAGTATGCATGGCATCATAGGAGAGGTCGATGCTGGCCATTTAGTCATGGAAGCTGCTCACTCTGGAGCTGTGGCTCAAGACAATAAAAGAGAAAAGGCAGAGTGGGGAGGAGAAAAAAAAAACACTGGGAGATAATTACTCTATTACCAAGCTCCTTTTAACACTTTTAAGGTGCCACGTTCACACAGAGAGGAACATGCTGTGATGGCAGTAATGAGGAGGAATTATGTGAAGGTAATGGTGAATGATGGAGGAGGCAGCTCCCATCATCATCATCATCATCATCATCATCATCATCATCATCCTCCTCCTCTCCTAAAAACTTGAATACACTCAGACCGTACATGTTACCCTCATCATGATGCACTTGCTCACCCTCTTGCTATCTCACTCGTAAAAAAAAGAAAAAGAAAAAGGAAACTGGGGAAGAAAAGCTCTCTGTGTTGAAGCAGACGCTCATTCATCCAGCAGCTCTCACTGCAGAGGGGGGGATAACCGCTCACGCGCAACATTTATTAAGAATTTAGAAAAAAAAAAAAAAAAAAAAAAAAGATAAAAGCAACTTTAAGGATCATGCTGTGCAGTAAATAAAAGGACTGCACTCAGGATGGAGACTACTACCCTTGGCGTTCAACCTCTGGAAATATCTGTGTGACCGAGCGGACATCCTCAGGATGAACTCCTCTGTGCTGGTGCCTCCGCTGCTGCAACTTCCCACCGAGCTGGAGGTGGATGCACGGATGCGGGAGGATCGTTTCCCGAAATAAAGTTGAGGGAGAGCAGAAATCAAGTTGGAAACACAGGAGTCATCGCGCATCGTTCATCTGACCGGATCACTGAACTGGAGAGGTTTTATTCGTGGCTCTCGCAAGATCGGAAGAGTTCTCTGGAGAGCGCATCATTTGGTCCTTATTGTAGAATCAGGTAAGTGTTTTCTTGTTTTTCTTCAGTGAAATTAAAGACTTCACCACGCACGCAGTTCGTTTATCTCTCACATACTGTGCGTTAATGCAAATGTACACATACCCTCCAAAGTATGTGCGCACTACTTTTCCATCCCCCCCCCCAAAAAAAAATCTGTTAAACTCTAACATTGTCACGGTCTGTCCTCCTCCCCAGTCCGGAAAGAATGAGGTGTCGCTGGGTGAAGCATGAGCTATCAGAGAATCAGTCATAAGCGGCTGTCTCTGCTATGGGAGGGGGCGGCTCTCAGTCTCTGGCTCTGCTGCTGCTGGACCTCCAGGGCCGCCGCCGGTGGAGCCGCAGCCGCCGCCGGACAAGGCGACGGCGCCCCCGGCACCCTGGGCTGGCTTCTATCGGATAAAGGGCCCTTCCAACAGTCCCTAGAGTTCACGGAGGCTGCGGAGAGGTACCAGCAGGGCTTCAGCACCAGATACAAGATCTACAGGTGAGTCAGCAGATGGAGAGCTGTGTGTGTGAGTGTGTGAAATTTTTGTGTATGTATGTAATGTATGCTTCTTTCAGGAGTTTGGGCTGTGAGTGTTTGTAGGTTTTCATTTCACCCATGCCACTGGATAATTTCACTGATGAGCACTTTGAGCCAAAGAGGAACTAATCAAGGAAAGCAGCTGCTGTAGTGTTTGGAATGAAAACCTGCACACACTCAGGATTGCCCTCACAGGTAACACACCTGCGTCGAATTAGATGCAAGCTGATGAGCAAATGTGAAGAGCTACTGTAGCAATGCAAAGTGTGCCCTTGACTCCTGCCTTTAAGTATTTGGTCTGAAAGCTGATGAGGCATCTGAAGTGCATTATTTATTCCTTTCTTTCTTCTTTTCTGTTGTCAGGGTTTGACATTCGATAATTCGGTTATTGCTGATGTTTCAAAATGACCTCTTGCAGCAGGAGTTAATCCCATGGCAGTGTGTGGACAGTTGCATCCTTTTAGTGACTTCCTGCAGTGTCTCTGGGCTGCACTTTGCTGCTGCTGCTGCTGCTGCTGCTGCCTTTGTCTAAGCATTTTTAAGGCTTGCACTATACTGTATCCTGCTTTGTTGCAACTGTTAGGTGCCTAATATGTCGATCGATGCACCCCAGTCCCAGAGCCCTGAGTATTCAAGTTACACAAATGCAATAAGATGCATCTGAATTGGTAATTACATATATTTTTATGTTTGTGTTTACCATTTTGTCGAAAGTTGATATTTTCTTGCTGCACCTACAGTTGTTAGGATGTATTTATGTGGGGGCTTTTAAGGTCTTGCTGAGAAGACATTCTTGTGAAGTCTGTGCTTTCATTATGCTTAGCATTTAGGTGACTTATCAATGCTTCAGACACAAGACCGTGTTTCTTCTCCCTGGTCGACATTGCCAAGTGTTTACCAAAGTGAAAAAATATTTTATGGTCTGCATCTGTAGGTGTGTGAATCAATAAGTCCATTATCTCCTCTCAAAGATCTTTTAGGCTGTGGCGTTTATCTCTTAGTGGCACCTGCATTTCTTTCAATGGACCCGCTGCATAAGCATCCCAATAGCTTCTCCTCCACAATCAGTGAAAATCATTGAAAGTGACAAAGAAGCGGACAGCTTGGTCTGTCAAAGGCGGCCACCATCTGTATTGGCTGGTTGACATCTCACCACCCGAGGGTATTTCACCGTGAAGCAGTCGATCCTGCAACCTGTAAGCTGCCTGCTCACATTTCTCACCCAAAAGCGGTTTTGAGGATTAGGGATTAAGGATTGTAAGGATGACTTCAAAATGAGACCCAACCAAGGTTAAAGAAAATAACCTGCTGTAACAAGATGATGACTGACAGCAGGGTCAATTTGAATTTGAAGTTTTCGGTCCCCCGTTAATTAATGTCTCATATGAGATAATATCAAAGGATGAGTCGTAGGCACAAACATGTCGACTGTATTCTACAGAGTTCCCCACAGAGCTGCAGATACTCCGGCATTAAACTGCTATAACTACTCCTCTGACCTCTGTAATAGCTGAAACACCACCCCGAACATCATGTGGCATGTCAGTCATGCAGCGTGTGATTAAGCTGCTCCCTCCATCTGCTCCTTTTGTAGTTTTTCACTCCCTCCATGGAGTTGTTTTCCACACATCATCATTATTGATTGCATACAGTGTGTATACCCTAACGCATGTTTGAACATCCATGTACGTTCCTACAGCAACCAACCCTTGTCACAGAATGTGCATGCTGATGGAGTAGCTGTAGGCTAAACCCTGGGCTGGATCCACAACGCCCATCTGTCCACCAGGGACGGACATTCAGCCTGTCCCCTCGTTATGATGATTGGCTGTAATGACACACTCCACACTGTCCCGGTTCCCCAATTATTTCCCTGCCGATCATTTTTCTTATGGCAGTGATTTGATTGCCTCGAAGAAGGAGAGGGAGGTACACAGAGCAGCAGGCAGCACTGTGGGAGAGGAAGACATTAACTGATGGTGTGGAGGGAGGGAGAAACAGGCGGAGAGTAGCAGCGGTATCTCCCAGCTGGTTTGTGAATGGTTAGAGTTCAGCGAGACTCGTGTCCAAAGGGCAGAGATAACAAACGATGACAGCTGATGATGTGGGACTTTATTTTGGCGTTACGTCGCTCTGTTGCTGTGGGAGTTACAGCATTGCATTGCAATAAGTTCTGTTTTATCCGTGCAGGAGTTATTTAAAGCTGCATCAAGCTTGGTTCACAACAGCAAGACCTATAACAGACTCTTAACCAGGGGGTGCATCTGCAGTTGAAAGGGGGTATGTGAAAATGTTGTGGAGCAGCTCAGTGAAAAAAGAAATTTGAATATATATCCACATATTTGTCATAACGAGGAAAATAAGATTGGTGCGATGCAGAAGTTGCTGTGTATTCACCAGTAACCTTCTAGCAGTGACAAGCTGACTGCACAGGACGTTCCCAGCAAACCTGAGAAGGCTTTAACACCTGAACACCACAAGCCTTATTTAAATAGAGAAGTTCTTTAAAAACAAACTGTTGACTTTTTGTGAAGTCCATCTGCTTTCTTGGCGAGAGTTATATGAAAATGTCTGTACAGTCGAGCTGAAGCAGACAGCATCTGGTGAGCTTAGGTTAATATGAACACAAGGATTGGAAACGGAGGGAAACAGCTGTCCAAATGTAGCAAGTTCTCCTCGCTTGCTATTTTATACACATTTCATGTTGTTTGCTAAGCTAACATGCTAACCGACTGCTGGGCGTTGCTTCATTTTTACCATTCAGATACAGAGTGTGATCAACGCACATATGTGACTCTCTGAAAGAACTAAAATGAGAGTATTTCTCAAAATGTGAAACCATTCGATTAAGGAAGTCTTTCTTAAAAATCAACTGGTTACAACTAACTTTAATAACTATTCCAAACCTTTGCTTACATGCTGCCTATTTTCAACTTTTCTACCTAAACAGGTTTTAAATCATTTTGATGATACGCGATGTCTGATCAGGTGAATGTGTCTCTGTCACTCCCGCTCTGCGCCTCCTATGCACAAACTACCAATTATTTCACTGATATTAATAAAACTGGATCATATTTTATGGGGAAAATGTCTTCTGGTTTTCCTTCTGATGTCCTCTGGCTGCTCCGCTTCAACTCTGGGTGATTTCCAGAGTTTCCTGATGGACAGTGAAGTAAACTGCTGCAAACTATAGCTGCTGTTAGCAAAGTTATGGACTCTCTAGTTTTTGATACTAAGTAATGTAATAATCCACATGTATAAAACAAATTCACATGTACAGCTGTGTACAATTTGCACCCTGAAACTGGGAAACTTGCAAAATCACAAACAAACAAACAAACAACCCAACGTATTAGTTGCCGAAAAAAAGAAAATGAAAGAAAATAACAGGGCCATGACCTCAGTGTCCTAGAGTCCTGACTACAATTAAGATTGCATCAAAACTTGTTAGCAAATAAGCAGATAATTCACAGTAGAAAAATAACGAATGGTTGAAATGTCTAGCTTCGTCTGTTGTATGTTACGTCCAGTAGTACAAAAGCTAACTAAAAAAATAATCTGGCAGAAACATCTGCCACTGAAAGATGAAAGAATCACAAAATGTATATTTAAACTGTGTGATTAATTGTCTTAAATGCAATCCATTTGAATCAATTTAAATGAACACACCACTGCCCTGATAAACCTGATGTGAAGGGTAAAAGTGCAGGTACAAATCTAACACTAGCCAAACATAACCTGATTCACTTAAATCTCACACATCATGCGCTAATCATCTGGGGATACATTAAAGCTTCATTATATGTTAACGATGTATGTGCATGCGTGAGTGCGATCCGTGCACTGTGCAGTGTTGTACATAAACACGTTCACCTGATCCTTAGCTTTCATCACAGCTTGTTAAACAGTCGCCTGGGGCCTTACACACCACCAAAACAAAGTGAGCAAACGTCTCTGTGCATGTGTGCGTGTTGTCGTGTTTCCAGGGAGTTTGGTCGATGGAAGGTCAACAGCCTGGCGGTGGAGAAGCGGGACAGTGTCGGTGGCAGCGGAGGCCTGGCTCTGCCCCTCGACCCCGACTTCATGCACACCATCCGCCAGCTGGGGAGGCGGCCAACCCTCCAGACGATTACAGAGTGTCTAATCAAGAAGTATGGCACCCACCTCCTCCTCTCTGCCACTCTGGGAGGTACAGTAGAGTACGCAGAGCTTCAAAGCAAACCTGATTCACGCAGCTTCTGATGTGATTTTTCCTTTCAGCACATGGGGCAACAATTTTACCGTCTGTTGCTTTCCAAACAACAAAGCATATAATATTTATTTTTTTTTGGATCAGTGTTTTTTTGGCTGAAAAATAACCTCAAATCGCTCTGGTTTAGTGTACAAAAATAAATTGGAGAGGAGTGAGGAATTCAATATTTTGTTTGGCTATGTGTTAGCCTGTTATTATGTGCAAACAGCTTATCTGATCTTTTCTTTTTTAATAAATCATTATCACAAAATGATTAGTGATCGTGTGGGATTTTAAGTGACCATTCATATGCAAATTCCGTTGATAACAGTTATTAGAGATGTGTCTCGCAATCCAGTATTACCTTTTATCATATTCCCACAAACACTGCAACTGGCCCAAAACCAACAGTAAACATATAGTTTGGCCACGCTCTTCACAGAATTGAAGACAAAGCACTTTATAATTTCACAATTTTATACCTGTGTTCAAAAATCTCTCAGGCAGAAATCCATCAAGACAAAAATACAACCATCTCCCCTGTCAGTGGACTCAGCAGAACGAAGTACAACATAGCCATTTTTAATAAGAGGAACAATACCTGGAACACCTCTTGATCTCTCGCTGTTACAAGATGTTCAGACTTTGACTGATGAAGCTGGTGTTGTGGGTGGTAAAACTTGAAAACTGCAACTGAAGTAGCAAGCGCATGTTTAAATGCCCAATATGACCTGTGTTCCCTGACAGGGGAAGCAGCCGTGAAAACTACGGCTTCAGTCTGTCAGGGAGAAGTTGCGTGCCTTTGTTATAAATAGGGAGCAGGTCGAGGCGGAGCGATGCGTCAAAGCATATAACTTGGACATGGAAGACAGTCAAAGTCATATCTATGAATAATTTCTGTCTGCTTCATTTGGAAGAGTTTTCAAAGGCACGTCATGTGGTGATTAGATCAGAAAGACTTTTCATATGACTATTTTATGACATGCCACAAGAAACAAACAAACATTTCACGGCCGTGATTTATCCCTAACTTTGGCTACACAGGTTTCATGCCTAAACCTAAGCTTGCAGTTGCAGAGAAGAAGAGAAGAGTCAAATTTAATGGGTTTAAAAGTCACTAATAAGCAATGTCGTCCTGCCAATGGAGGCGATGGATCACAAAGCCATCGTGTCACTTTGGAAGGCAATTTGATCATTTAGTTTGGAGGACTTGTGCGCCTTTCATAACGGCACACCATCTGGCTATTGCTGCTACAGCAAACAGAAACAAGCAGAAATGAAACGGCATGAAGACTTATTTATTTATTCTTGTGGTCAAATTAGGAAGCTTTGGATGTGGATCCCTATGACACTTCCCAAGCAGAACTTTCACAAAATCAAACACAGAAATCTTTGTCTGATTGACATCTTATTACAAGAGAAGATCTCAGGTATTGGTCCTTGTTTGACTAGTTGGGTATTACTGTGTATTTACTGTATGTCCTCAGTACAGCACAGAGAGTCAGAGTTAAATGTCACCTTATATAGATTGACACTCCCTAAGTGCTAGTGGCAAGGGACCAGTTTAGGAATAGGGCCAAAGAGACGTGTATTGACAAAATGGCCTTGACACACTGTTAACATTAAGGGAGGATTTAGTGTTGTTAAGGTTTGCTAAAGAGTGCTTACAGTGATCACACTCAAAATGCGCTGAAGTCTGGGAAACATTAATTTTCTGAAAGAAATAAAAAAAATAATCAGGTTTATTAATGACCTGTTAGTTATGTAGGTCACAGTGTGGACGTGATGCTATTGCTTTTAAGTCCAAATGTTGTAACCCACAACTGACTGTAGCGATTTCACAGTATTTCTTTGAGGCACACATTCAAAGTTACTCTGAGAAATGCAGCACGAGCGCCACAGATTGAGAAATAAGTTAGCACCAAAAGAAAAAAATTGGAGTGTTCAAGGTTAGGATTTCTCCTCAACAGCATGCGTCAAATGTAATCTTAAAACTGTGAAGACTTAAGGAGCCTGTTGTGGTCGTTAGATTTTTATGACTCGTGATAATTGTAATTGTTAGAGGCTTCCGTGTGTAGAGGGTGTTTGTCTCCCAGAGAAGCAGCACCTGAGGGTCTGTTTTGTTTTTAATGAAATTTTTTGGGCCAATATAATTAAGGCATTTAAAAATAATTAAGAGAACTTGATCAATGATCTTGAATGAGCTCTGTCTCCGAGGATTTTAATAGATGTCGAGTCCTTGTCTGTGCCTTTTCCTCCAATCATCCAAACCATCAGTTCCCCCACAGCACTTAATCACTGCTGCGCTTTTCTATCCGATCTGAAAAAGATACTAATGAAAGGTGATTAGTGCTGCTCTGTCAGAGCTAATGAAGCTCTTGTTCCCCCTGCCTGACTGTCACCAGGGGAGGAGTCTTTGACGATATTTGTGGACAAGAGGAAGCTCAACCAGGAGTCATCGCCCTCTGGGCCCGAGGGCAGCCGTAGTAGCGGCAGGAACTCAAACACTACAGCATCAGTGACCCTAGAGGCCCTACATCAGCTGGCTGCGTCCTACTTCACCGACAGGGAGAGCACCTTGCGCAGGCTGCACCACCTCCAGATCGCATCCACTGCCATACGGGTACGTGGAAATCAATAAAGGTGTAAATACAGAAGCAGCCTGTTGGGAGATGAAACACTGCAAGGTCACTGCTTAAAGGCGCTATTCCAGTAGCTTTTGTTAGCATCTTTATTTAGACTGGTGGACTGGTCTTGGGTTTTGCAAAAGTTACTTAAAGTAACATGTACGAATGTCTGGTAACTTCCATTGAAATTGAGCCAGTGTGGGTCAGTACACCACCAACAAAATACCTAACCCAGTACCAGCAGGTTGTTTTGATCCACTATTTGTGTTATTTTATATTCATTTCATGTCACTGTTGGGTTACTGGACACATCCTCTTGTCTTGGGTGTTTTTCTACCAGCTGATAACTGGATAAATTTAGCCTTTTATTGCATAAGTGCTATTTTACCTCAGAAATTTTGGAAAGAGTATTCAGATCATCATTTACTTAAGCGAAAAAGTCAATGCCACACTGCAAAAAATACCCAGTTGGGTTAGAACAAGGACATTCAAACAAAAAGTAAAAGTTCATGTAACATATCACTATTATAAACTCTTGTTCTTTTTTGCTTTTCACCTTGCACAGGTGACGTAGAAGTGTACTTCAGGGTGAGTCAGTACTGTGACAGCACTGCTGGGTGTGGTTACAGGTACAATAGACATCAACCTTAGAGGACAGTGAAACATAAGTTGCTCTTAGCATGAAAAGTACTCATTATGCAGAATGACCCCCGATGGTGTTATTATATTATAAGATTATACTGGCATGTGAGGCGGAGCTAATTTAAACAGTTTCTTTTATGCTGCTGGGTAGTTTCATTTGCCATATGAATTATATGTAAAGAAACCAATATCCAGAGTTTTAAAATAAATGTCATAAATGGAGCAAATATACAGTATTTGATTCGGTAGAGGGAAGAAGAAGTAGAATCAAGAAGCAAAAAAAGTAAATACTTAGTATAGCGTCATTCCACTGCTGGCTGAGATTTGTCCCAGTATGCATGTATAGCAATGAGACTTTGGTGTCTTAACTCGAAGATAACGTGCTTTAACAGACTCTTAAAATCCAGCTCAGGGAATTTATTTCCAGAACTTATTTAATCAGATAGGATTAAGAACAAATGCTTATTTGCAGAATTGGCCTAACACTAGGAAATACACCTGTTGTAGCTGCAGGGGTGCAGCAAGACTATCAAATCTATCCTTCCTGTTATTTTTCTCTTCAGTGCAGAAGGAACTGCGATGATTTGATTTGTATCCGTTTTTTCATAATCAGATTGTCAAACGTGTCCATGCAAACCACCTATTACTGACTAATTGACTATGTTAAAGCAGTCGAAGACAATGCTACGAGACGCAAGCTTTCGAAGATATTGCCTTCTCGCTAGCAGGCTTTAAAGAGGAGAGTGGAGAAGCAGAATGGAGCAGCAGCCATGCGTCCTGTACTATAAAACACCAATCATCCATTTTATCATCTGAAGTGGCTATTAGAGTGTGTGCATTAATCAGCCAGAGGGGCAAACGTAGATGCTAAAGTGAGTAGCCACTGATGAAGACAAGTGCCCCCCAAACTGAGAACGTGTTCCTATGGTTATGCATCAGCATGATGGATTAGATATATCATTCCATTAATTTCCAGCCAGGCTGACTTCCATTCATTTGCCACTTTGCAGTGTGTGTGCTGAAGATCAGAGTGAGAGAAAGAGAGCGAGAGAGGGAGAGGGAGATGAATACTAGATTTTATGAGGGATGTAAAAAAGCACCTGTGATCGTGGCCATTTATTAAGATCACATATGATATAGGATATTCAGTGAGAAATCGGAAAGATGGGGAGCACAAACTTATGCTAATACGCAGTAAGTTATGTGTTTTTGCGTTTCAGTGTGTCATAACTTCTAACTTGAACATCCAGATGAATTACTGTGAGACACGATCTAAACAGAGAAGTGCAAAAGTTTTCTTCAGTCAGAGGAAAGTTGATTTCTTATCTCAGTTCAGAACAAATTATTCTGTCTGAGGAGCGAACACTTTCTAATTGAAGACCTTTTCAATATTTCTTCACACTGGCTGCATTCAAAATTAAATTGAGGCATAACATACCTTTGATGAGGCCTTTTATGTTCTTTTGGCCTTCTTTTTTGGAAAAGACAAGTTAAATGAGTCATACGGCTCAAATCAAAGTGACGTGACTGATGACGTAACTCAGATTATCCGCCGACTCTGTATTTGGGGCAAATTCCAGAGATGACACAACCATCATAACCGCGTCACCACCTAGCTGTCTCTTCAATAAACTTACGTAATGAAATGTCAAAATAATTTAACATTTTCTCGATGTTCTTACAGGTGACAGAAACCAGGACTGGGCCGCTCGGATGCAGCAACTATGACAATCTAGACACAGTCAGCTCCGTACTGGTTCACAGTCCTGAAAACAAGGTCCAGCTACAAGGTAAAGGCTACAGCAGCTGTAGTCATGGTTTGAAGGTTAAGTTTGAAGTCACAGATTATAAAGTGAGTATTACAGTTGGAGGTTGGCACCTTTTGTTATCTTATTTTCTCATCTAGCTCTTGGCAAGAAAGTGAGCACACTTACCAAAGATGTCAAAATAGTAGCTTAAATTATTCTTACTGTTGTCAAGTACAGACAAAACAACCAAAACCAACAATGTGTTTCTCTTTATCTCAATTCTCCATGACTTCTCTAACCTGAGGCACTCTGCCCCCAAGCCCTTTGTTTACTACTAAAGACATAAATCTTTAAAAACACATGAAACTTCCAGACCAGCTGGGCACTGTGGTTAGAAAGCATTAATCGAACAGGAGCAGATATTGCATTTGTTAGGGACTATTTTCAGCTGTAGACTAATACACATTTGGTGCATTTGTGAGTATTTACAGCAGTAGGATGGTGTATGAGGGACTGAGTCAGTGTGTGTGTGTGTGTGTGTGTGTGTGTGTGTGTGTGTGTGTGTATGTTCATGGACCTGACAGAACATATCACCCATGCATCGATGGAGCTAATTTATTTGTTTTGAAAAGGTTTCAGACATGAGTGGAGTTTTATGGCAGAGGGAATTGGTTTTGAAACATCAAGTTATTGTTGGTTTAATGGCTTTTGCTGATATTCGGAACAATATATAATATATCATAAATCTCATCCTCTAATATATTTGTAACACAAGTGTAATAACTTCATATCATTTTTAGCCCATCTTCATCCAGTCTTTTACTCTCCGCAGGGCTGCAGGTCATCTTACCAGGATATTTGCAGAGCCGCTTCATCCAGGCGGCTCTCAACTACATCGGCTGTAAATCTGAAGGCCAGTTCGTGTGCCAGAACAGTGACTGCTGGTGTGAGTGCAGTGTAGACTTCCCCCAGTGTAACTGTCCTCACTCTGACCTGGACACTCTGGAAAACAACCTGCTGCGCATCAGAGACGCCTGGAGACTGACCAACCAGGAGTTTGAGGAATCCGGTGAGTCAAGAATTTTAATTCAATATGACTGTCAAAACAGGATTTGAAAATGTCAGCGTGAGTGGTGCTTTCAAAAATCCTCAAGTAGAACACAGCCTTTTAAAATCCTCCTTTCAGAATTTCGGACTTCAAGGATACAAGTTGTTTTGTACAATAAAAAAAATAATACACTTGAATTTAAGAGCAAAACATGAACAAAAACACCTGTCTTGTTTTTGTTCTAAATGCATTCTTGGCTCTGCCAGCTGCCAGACACTGAATCAAGAGAGCTGTCAGTCATTTTGTCAAATCAAATCACGGCTCTGGTGCTCCCTAGGTGCTCAAGGCTGCAGCGTGTGAAAATACACAGAAAAAGTCCATCCACAAAAGGGTTTTGAGGAGTCGCTCTCAATATTAAATTAAAGACATACTTTGACTTTTTAGGAAATATTTGACTTTATTCTTGCAGAGAATTGGATGATGTCACATAACACATTACTTCTGCCCTGAAAATTGTTGTTAATTACAAATGCAAAGCGTTTTGGTACTATCCTGTTTATTTCTGTTGTTTGCAGTAGAACAACAAAAAGAACACACACAACTCAAAATTTGACATTGTGGTCTCAACTATATATTTGGTGGCAAGAATAACTGAAATCAATCATTTCCTGGGATTTTTGGGATTCTTCTTTTTTCCAATTTCAGATTTGATGGGCTCTTTCTCCTAAACGCTGTTTTGAGATCTCTCCATGTGCTCTGAGGGATTTAGATCTAGATTTGTCTTGAAATGTTTTGAAGTATGCTCTGGGTCGTAGCACAGAACGTAAACCCAAAATTGGATAATGCTCAGCAAGGAGGCAAATTATTTCCCAAAATGTTAAAACTACTAGGTAATGTTAATTTAAAGGCTAAATTCAAAAGGGGATGATAAAGGGAAAAAATGTAACGCCAAAAATGTCAAACTTAACTGCTAAACACATAAAACTATTACTTTAATGTGCGGAGCACTGCAGTTAAAGCACCACTGGGCTTATCATCTTGGTTGGTGAATGTAACTCTGCACCATTATGGAGCTCTTTCATTGATTGTGTGACACTGACTGAAAGGCCTGGTGTATAAGCGCATTGTATTTTCCTCATTTATAGCTCCTACAATCCAATGTCCCTCAGCACTTGAAAAAAAAAAACACAAATAAATGAAGCAGCAATCACACAAAGCCTGGCTCATGTCCAAGTTTGAAAAATTGTATTATTGCATTAATTTTAAGACAGGTTTATAATTGCCATAAAAACTGCATACGGTTGCAGAGAATATTAATAGCCTAAAGTGGCATTTACACAGCAAATTACGCAGATATCTGCAGCAAATCTGACAAATCAAGAGCAAGAACCTGCTGGTAGAGGAAACAAAGCCAAGGTTATACTACTTTATATTTATGTATACGATATAAACTTTTTATGGTACCGCAGAAGAATGCACTGATGTTGATGAAGAGCCTAGAGGGGAAACACCTTTGACATGGACCCCTGTGGTGTTGTAGTGTTCAGGTCTGTGTCTCTGTTTGGATTTCAGATTCATCCTGTTTTGAAGTTTCAAGGGATATGTGTGAGAGTGCACCGCTGTCATGTGTCAAATATATTGTACATCTGAGATGCAAATGTGCCACCGCTGAAAAAGTTTCCTCCGTTATCAAAAAAGCGTCAAAGAACTTTTTAGAAACACGACGTTTTTTTTTTTGTTGTTTGACAGGAATGATTACAGTTACCAAGGCAACCCGACTTACTTTAACATAGTTGGAGGCATTTTTTTTCTCTCAGTGTCACTCATGTCTAATTAGAGACAAGTTCCTTTGAAGGTGTACAGTACTGTATGCTGGCAACAGGCGGTGATGAACATGATTTCTTTGCACAGAAACAAAATATGAAAGGAGGTTTGTTCACTGACATGCGGATGAGATCAGGAATCCTCCCTCTGAAGAAAATCAAAATATCAAAACATGCTTTCTTGGCATGTTGCAGCTGTTATTTATCCTTTTGAGCTGTTTGCTTTTCTGGAACAAACAATAGGGAGTTTTTTTTTTGGGGGGGGGGGGATATTGTTACCCCATGGCTCATAGCCACAGGCAGACTTTGCTTTGCTTATTCATGTTCTTTTTTTTCCACCAGAGGAGTTCCAAAGCTTTGTTGGGAAACTGCCAACCCATTACGCTGTAAACACATCTGTCGTGGAACACTTGTGGCGGACCGATGCCAGCCTGCCCCAGCGCTACAGGCAGCTGGAGACCAGCAGCAACCAGCTTCTCACCAAAGCTCGCCGCACCGCTAACAAGCTCTTCATCCTTAGCAAGAGGTGCCGAAAACAGCCCAAAATAGTCTTGCAGAGGCCGAGGTAAGAAGCAAGACAGGAACAAGAGGGAGGAATATTTATAATGCAGCCTGTTAACCCAAGGTGCTCCCCAAAAACTTATAATTATGAAAATGATTTATGCGCCAGGCGCTGAGAGAAAGCAGCGGGGCGAGACGGTACTTATTAGAAGGCACTTGAGCAAAAGTAGTTGTGGAGTGAGGTGAAAAGTGCTGACAGGAGCAAAGCTGCTTCTCTATTAAAGAGGGTCGAAAGACAAACTGGATCATGTTTGGCCAAACAGATACGTCTCCACTGTGTGCAGGTTTAAACTGCATTACGATCAATCCAGCACCTTAAAATTCCTCATATAATAATCCATTTATTTTAACTGTATCACATACAGGAATATAATCTGCTGTGGCCAGTAACGCGTGATGACATTGCCTATATCTCTTCCTGTATTTTTTTTTTTTTTTTTTTACTGTTACAGCTGCTGTTTCAGCAGCACTCCCACCTGGATACTCTATTTCAGCGGCCTATCGGAGACGCGGTCATAACTTCACTCAGATTTATGCCTCTCTCATGAACGCTCTATGTTGATAGCTATTTCTGGCAGGGAAATTAACTAAATGACACAATCCATCAGCTCGCTAGTCAAACGCAGGCACTGTCTCCTCAGTCCGCAATCCAATTACACTTCTTTATCTCACCCCTTCTGCTTGTAAAAAAAAAGAAGAAAAAAAAGATTCAATAGTGTTTTTTGGGTCACTGGGAAAGTCATGTTTTTTTTGTGTGTGTGTGTGTCCCTGCGAACAGAATATTTGTGTTTTATTTATTTGCTTTTCCCAATTTTAATCGTATTTGCACAGCATGCCACTGTAAAAAGTGGCATAAAGTTGATAGTTATGAGACATATGTGTGTGTACATCTTTTTGTGTATGCGTGAGTGAGCGAGTTTTGCGTCTGTGTGCGACATCGCTGCCCATCTGCACCACATAGGGGAATTCAATAGATTAAAATTTTCATTTTGATCTGATTTTGTCGCTGTAACTCCAGCTGAGTCCGGGTTTGGCTAAAATTGTTTTCGCTGCGTGTCAAAACAAGACATATTTTTTATGAAAGGCATGATTAATCTTCTTGAGCAAAACATTTCCTTCATTGTATAATCACAAGAAGACTCAACCTGACAAATATGAATTAGATATCCTGTAAAAGCCAATCACAGCAGTGCAGCGTCTCTGAATCTGAAGTGTTTAACACGCCTGTCATCTCCTCCTCAGGCAGCTGAACTTCTGGTTGAGCTACGCCCTCTCCATTTTATACTGCAGTGAGAACAACCAGGTTGGTGTTTACAGTGACGAGAGCCGCAGCTGCTCCTGCCCCTACAACCATCCACCCTGCCAGGGTCTCATTCCCTGCTCTGTGGGCGACGGTCCCCGGTGCGCGTCCTGTTCCGCAGAGAACCGGACACGATGCTCCAGCTGTAACTTTGGTTTCACCCTAACCCAGGGAGTCTGCCGGCCCGCCGTGCCCGACCCTACAGACCCCTATCTAGGTTTGGAGAGCGACCGAGACCTGCAGGATCTGGAGCTGCGTTACCTGCTCCAGCGGCGTGATCCGCGCATCGCTCTGCATGCTGTGTTCGTGAGCAATGACGTGCGTATTAACACTTGGTTTGACCCGTCCTGGAGGAAAAGAATGCTGCTCACACTCAAGAGCAACCGGGTGAAGTCTAACCGTGTTCATATGCTCCTTGGACTCGCCCTCCAGTTTTGCCTCACCAGAAACAGCACACTGGAGCCGGCGTTGTCTCTATTTGTGAATCCTTTCGGGGGCAGCCACTCAGAGAGCTGGACCATGCCTATAGGTCAGCATGGGTACCCTGACTGGGAGCGGACCAAGCTGGATATCCCCTTGGACTGCTATAACTGGACGTTATCTCTTGGAAACAGATGGAAGAGTTTTTTTGAGACGGTTCATTTCTACCTGAGGAGTCGTATCAGAGACACTGGAGTGACAGGAGGAAACAAGAACATGACAATGTACTATGAGCCTCTGGAGCCGACAGAGCCGTCTAACAACATTGGCTACATGAAAGTGAACAGCATGCAGCTGTTCGGATACAGCGTGCACTTTGACCCTGAGGCGATCCAGGACCTGATTCTGCAGATAGACTACCCGTACACTCAGGGATCACAGGACTCTGCCCTGCTGCAGCTGGTGGAGCTGCGCTACAGGGTTAACCGTCTCTCTCCTCCAGGGGCCCCACACGTGGATCTGTTTGCCTGTCTGCTCCGCCACAGACTCAAACTGTCCAGTGCAGACGTGACCAGGATACTCACTGCCCTGCAAGCTTTCAGTGCCAGACAACCAAACTACGTGGAGTACGATGCAAATAAACTTTGTAGTTAATGGCCAGCATTTGATGTTTTGTACTATTTCCTTGCCACAGACAGGCCTGTACCCTTTGTCAGCTGGATCCATTTGTGTCAAGTGTGTGGTATGTTGTTCAAGGCTTTGTTGTACATACACTATGTGCAATTAAATTTGATGTTTTTAGGTTTCCAGTGATGTTTTATGGATTAAAGCCCCTGAAAAACTTTCAAATCTTAAATAAAAAAAAATCTAAGTTTGGGACAAAAAAAAAACAACTGTATGTGACAAAAACACAAATACTGAAATCTCCAAGTTCACACTGTGTTCCTGTAGACTCAGAAGAAGATGATTGAAAAAATCATTTGTCAGGGCCTTTAATATTTTTATCACGCTACGTTTTAATCATTCACTAGCATGCATCAAAACATCCTCAGAGCCTTCCTAGTTATCTTGCTGGAGATTCGTAATGGTGTGTGCTGTGTTGTTTTTGCCCATCTGGAGCCTCAGAACACAAGGTCTCCATTCTCCATTGAGGGAACAGCCTTGGCACAGATTACTAAGTATATAGTGAGAGAAGGGAGGGTCGGAGCAGCCTTCCTCTGTTCCTCCGCTGTCCCCGTCCGCCGTTCACAGTTACTGTGATAGATGAGCTGGGGTGCCACAGAGACATGCCCAGCATCAAACAACAGTAAGCTAGGTATCAGTGACAAGGATAGTACTCCTGCCCGGCACTGAAGCGAGCTGGACCCTCACAGGAGAGTCTGAGCAAAAGGAAAATCAGCTTTAATCCGCCAAGGGCCGTTGACAGGGTAGCCGCAGGCTAGCAGCATGGTGCGGCTTTTATTAGACTAGCATCTAAAGAGCTTGTAGCAAAGACGTAGGTTCATCAAGATTCACCAGACATGTTTCTCCCTAGATTAAAGCCAGACACAATCTGCTCTGATGCTATCATTCAGAATGAATGCGAAGAGAGTAAAAATCTGTTTAATCGGTGTATGTGGCACAAAATAGATTGGCAAAGCTTAAAATTGTGCTCAAGGCACTGATTTCATTACAAGTTTTAGCATCTTCCATAGGCTGCCTTTAACTTTAAACATTGATTTTACAGTGTTATTGACCAATTTTAAGATACTGCTGCGTTGTCTCCAGGCTGTAACACAAGTCTTTTACTGAGCTATCAGACACTACAGGACTCAGTATTGGCTAGTTTAATCATTTCATGTTAAAATCACCCTTTAAAATTCCCTTTTTACAACCCTGCCACTCTCAATTTTCTTATGCTCTCGTTTCAAAAAAAGTTATTTTATTTTTTTAGCAGTTTGCATGCTGAAGTAACCGCAGTAATACATGCCAAAATCTCCCAACCTGCACAGTGTGTTCAGATGACTGCAGGGACAAGGTTGTGTGTGAGAAAGATACTGAATCTGGACCATGTCCCAGTAAAGGGTTAATGCCTGTGGTTAAAAAGCATCTGGTGTCTTTTTTAAAAAATATATATTTTTAATAAGCAAATATTCTGCGTCTGTGAAATGTGGTGCAGTGTTATTGGAAGCAGTCCAGTGTACCTCTTAGGTAATTCTGACAGAAAAAGAAATAAATAAAATAGACTAAGACTCCGGCTTAGAAAGTTGAGGTAGAGAGGTTTTGGTTTGAGGACACACACTTTCTCCTCAAGATCAAGTTTTTTGGTTCATATCTTCCTAGACTGAATCTCTCTCAGAGGTTAATGGACTGAAAACTTTGAGAGAGTTTTTATTTTTATTTTCGATTGATTTGGATAGATGTGTATTTAGTGTGTTTGTTTATTAGTAATGGAAAGCAATTACTCAGAAATATGTATTCAAAGCTTTATAAAGAAAAGTTTTAATGTCATTTAAGGGTTCCATTTACCGGGAACTCTAAGTGCTCCAAGGAAATATGGCTCAAAAAGAAAATATCTCTACTAAGGTCACAGCTTAAACTTCACCAAATTAAAACAATAGCTCAAGATTTAGGGAAATACACTTGTTCACTTTCTTTTGAATTTCTAACCCCAATTTTGCCAAGTGGCAACTCGTAGTATTGCAACAGAAAATTCCCCAGCAGCCCAAAAAACACTTTTCTTACCATTTATACCACCGTTATAAGAAACATCTGTAAAACTGTTGACTTGGACTGCAAAAAGTGTCTGTTATGGCGCTTTCTTTTGATCCATAAGCGCATAACATGAGGAGAGTAAAGTAATTTAAAAATCTCTGGCACCATCCCAATGTAAAGTCTATAGGAGACGCGGAACAAAACTGTTCATCAGGCAGAATACCTGTGAATATAAGTGAACCTGGAAGCTAAAAACTTTGTTGGTGTATGAGCAGATCAGGAGATTCTTATTAAACTAAAAAGGCGCCATCTTTGGTTATCCAGTTCTTTTATTACAGCCCACACTTCCTAAATATGAAACCACAGCTAAGCGCAGTTAGCTTAGTTTAGCATAAAGCTTAAGCTAATGTGTCATTTTAACATCTTTGTAATAACAAATGTGATTTATCGTGTTAAGTGGTGACATGGGTGGTGGTCTTTTTGTTTAAATTGGTTTCTTCCAGCTATTTCCAGGCTTTATTCTAATCTAAGCTAGCATTAGCTTTACATATAGCAGACAGACATGAATGATATTAATCTCATCTAACACCCTGCTATTCCTTTGAAGCTGAGATTCTTTTTTTATGTCATAAAACACATTCATAGAGTGAAACATCGCGCGTGGGATGGATTCTATGAAATGAAACTAGCTTTTTAAATGATTTCTATATTGTACTGGCTTGTGTCTTAACCGCCCTTCTATCAATGCCTAACAAGACCGCCGAGCCCCTGAGGCCTGCTAAGCTTTAATTTCTTTCTCCTTTTGTTTTTAGACGAGGTCCTTCATTTGAGTTTCATTTGTTAACGTAGACAAGCTACATGACCTTTTGAACATCACATTTCACCACTCTCTTTAAAAACAAATGTGATAAATATACTTTTCACAGGTTGCAATTTTGATCATCCACGTTGTTATTAAGCCAGGAAATTTTTAACAAGAAAACATGCCCGGAGGACTATTTAAAAAAAAAAAAAAGAGCGGTGACTGGCCAACAAACAAGTAACAGTTGATTTCTAAACAACAGCCAGAATCGGAGCTTACTTGTTACAACTGGAAAGAACTGAGGCAGTAATGAGAAAATCCTTAGGTTAGATTTAAATTTGATTGGAACAATAAGGGGGCATGCTCTGTTTATTGTCTTACTAATAGCTGTGTGATGGCCTGCTTCTGGTGTTTTTCTGTTTGTGTTGATGCAGGCACCGACATGTTTTTTTTACAGAAACAGGAAGCTTCACTGCTCTGACTTGCACAGGCCCAAATCCTGTTAGCACATCCTGTCTGTTAGTTCTGCCTCGACATATTTCATCGCACTGTTTCGATTTGATCCTGTTGTAGATTGTTTCACTTACCCTTGGGTAAGTTTCTCTGTTTGGTACTTTAGAATAGTTTTGATGTGCTTGACCTCAACGCTTTTGAATAACTTATGTATGCACACACATTGATACTTTTGACTTCAAACTCTCCCTGACCTGCAGAGATTTATGCATCAAAGACGACATCACTCATTACATGTTAAAATAATAATGTTAAACCACATTTTTTTGCTCATATTCTGGATGTTTCCATTTATTCTATTTTTTTATTCAAGTAGTAAATTTGCATATGTGCTCTTCTGCTAATGGATTCTGGGTCAAATCTTCAATAGCTCAAACCAAACAAAGCGAATAAGAGGGAGGATTCTGAGATAAAGAAAAGGTACACGTACTTTGAGAGGTTTTATCTGGGGGCAGAGCAAGAGTATAAATATGTGCAAGCAGCTTTGCACACACACACACACACACACACATATATATATATATATATATATATATATATATATATATATATATGTGTGTACACACACACACACACTGGGCAGAGGCTGAGTGATAAGCAGGAGCTTTGTGTTGGCAGCCTTGTGGGCCTCGGAGGAAACATGAGTTAGACTAATGTGTGTGTCTGTTTAACAAGCATACTGGTGATGGGAGGCAGGGGCTCAGTGAAGGGGAAGAGTTTATGGAGAGGACGACCCCATGGGAGACATCAGGAATAATAGCTGACGATACGTCAGAACAGCCCAGACAGCTTGCCTTAAAAGCCATGAGGGAGACGTTTCTTGGATACTAACTGTAGAGCATCGCTTCTTTTGAACCCTTTCTTATTATAAACGGACTGAACAAAGGAAGGAAACAGGTTATTGATCAGCACATTTCAGTTTGGGGTCATACGTTTCATGTTTCTATTTTAGACTGTGATTGTTTTTTTTTACGTTTGCAAACGCTCTGGCTGCTTGTTTGCTTTGTGTCCTAATTGGACGTCCACAGGTGCCATCAGCACTTAATAAGAAACCCTTTGTCTACAGAAGACGTGGGTGGCAATGGGGGCATTCACATAGCTTTTCTTTCTCTCACTCTACATGCTGTCTACTGAGAGCTATTAAAACCCCATTCTATTAGCATAAGGGCATGTTGATTTAGAAAATTAAGAGTGGGGCTATGTTCTGCCAGCAGTAATAAGTGGTCTAATGTAGACTGGAATAATGATAAGACATCAACTAATGTGATGCCAATCCTCAATGTTAGAAGACACTCGCAAACCAAATGAGATCTGACACATTATTGTTTGAACGTGGTGTCATGGCTTGTGAGGATATTCAACGCTCCAAAACTGAACCTCATGATCGCCCAAGATTTGGCTTTCAGCTTTGTTGCGCAGTTTGACTGATGGCTCTTCATCGCAAAACTGACGTTCTTACACTGGAGCCACATTGTCAGTAATGCATCTGTCAAATGAGGGTATTTTCAAGTCAAAGGCATCAAATATTAAGTGTTTCTGCCAGGATTTTACTTTCGACAGGGTGGAAAATCCTCTCAATCAGCATGAACTGTAGACTATCTTCCGACACTGAAGTGTGTGTGAAATAACCAAGAAAAGTCAGGCAAGGCAAGGTGATAACCCTGACATTTAATGTTAGGGGAAACTCGAAGATAAATGAAGTGTTTTAAAGAGGAACAAATTAGAAAAAAAAAATCACGACTGACTTAACTTGAAAAAAGGTTTTATAGAATTTCTAACGAGGAGACTCGAAAGTAACAACTATGGCTGCTATGATCGATTTGGAAATTCATCCTATACATCTGCAAACCAATATATTTGTTTGTTTTGCTACTCCAGAAGATTGTCCATTGTGCGATAAAACAAAATGAAGTTAGTGATTAGATGCTTCAGAATAATTCAGACCTGGCTATTTGCTCCCCGCTATCAGCCATAATCAACATCATCATCTTATTTCATTTTGAGAGCAGCGTGCCTGCACAATAAAATGTTCAGGATCGCTTCCTCACGAAAGATTAACAACAACAGAGGCTTTAGGATTTACATAAAGTCTTTCTGTAATGAGTAGTGCCGAGGCATCCCCCCCCTCCCCACCGCTCCACACACACACAGCGTACAAAAGCAACCAGAAGGTTGCAGTTCTTCACCCCGCTCTCTCATTACTGCCGCAGCGCTAATGACGCAGTGAGGATCAAGGTGCTGTACAGAGATGAAAGAGGAGATGCAAAGGATTTACAATGCTTCCCAGATCACTGATAAAGCACAGCGTAAACAAAACTTTGCCTGGGGTTTGCACCACCAGGGAGATGGGATTTAGTCTCCAGATTCGGAGTCATCCTCTTTAAACTTGCAGCTTTACAGAGGCGGAGAGGCGGAAATCCTGATGAAGCCAACCAGAGCCTCCAAACTGCAACATTTGAACAAAACCACTTGGTTTGGATTTCCAGGGCTCGTACACAAGCACTGTACTCATTATCCCACTGCCTGTGGAAAACCTGATGCTTTCTCTAAGTGGCTCTAGAGCAGAGCATACTGTGTAATAGTCCATTAATCAGTGGCTCGGGAACACTTGTCAGCTTGGAACTTGAGGATCCTTGAAGTGCAATCATAGTTAAAGGTAATTGTCAAGACCACTTTCTCCTGCATCCATGCTCCCCATGGCTGTGTAACTGTAACTGTGGTAGCATTTCTTTTTGTTTTTCTCTGTGAATGACATAAAGTAAAGTGAAGCAAATATGCAATGTGCAGCAAGCTGTTGGAGAATATTTCATCATCTCATTAACCGAAGACACTATCTCTGTATCTGCCATCTCTAGCAGTTTCCCCTTCAAATGTTTGCCCCCCAAAACTTCCCAAAAACATTATGTAAGCTACTTTAATTAGAAATAGACACAGTTTTTCTTTCTTAAGGGAATAATATAATTACATCAAAGTCCGACTAATGTAGCCTCAACATTTACGAAATGAGCTGTGTCCTAATGCCGGGGCGGCCAACACTGTTACTGTTCACGGTTATACGAAACTGCATCAGCCACAACGCAAATTTGTCCCAAATGGTGATTTCAAGTGACGGCCCTCATATATTCAATGTTATTAATATTTCAAATCATAAACAAACAATTAGTTCTGTTCATTTATTCAGCAGTGTTTGGTGACACCTCTGAGCCTGCCAGCACTTTCAGCACTCCCTGATCACATTAATCAAGCTGGGGCTGACTCCGACAAAAAAAAGGCATCCAGAGACCGTTTTGAGATTAAAAGAGAGCAAGTTCTCTTACAAAAGCGCTCAGAATCAGCACTTTCAGCCTGTAGGGACCGTTGAGAAGCAGAAGCTGCCATAACTGGACAAACAGCAATATCACAGCCGGGAATCCTGTTGCCAATTATTAAGAGGAAACTGGCATATCTAAGGACAGCTTGGAAAACCTCAGCTGAATGTGGTAATTATGTTGCAAAATCACGAGCCATTCATCTCTCTGAACACTGTTCGCCAGCAGAATAAATAAGGAGATCAAGATGTAGACTGTTGATTGCTTGGATTAGATTTATATGTCTGCCATTGTAGTGATAACTGTTGTAGTGATCCCAGGCCGAGGCTCTGTCCTCTTGGAGCAGAGGGGAACTGGCTGAAGTTACGTTACGGCTGACTAAGCCAGTGACTAAGCTCACCTCAAATGGAAATAAACTACCTAAATGCCCTTTGAAAGTTGTTGTGTCTTCCCTCGCTAAGCTGTCTCTTCAATTAAGAGGGAATTTAGTAAAGCAAAGCTAGGTTGTCTGTGCGGCAGCAGCAGCAGCAGCAGCAGCCGAGGATTCATCTTAACTGGGTCACAGTAAATCCAGTCAGATGGTCGGGGCACATCACATCTTCGGCTTGTGGACCGCGTAAGGCCACTGAGCTTTCAGCAGTACACACTGACTCACACTCACAGGGTGACAAACCAGGTTGAGATCACCTGGGAGGGAGCAGAGAGATAAGAGGACTTTATTCTTTTTTGGAACATCATGCCTTTTTCACTCCATTTAATGATACAAAAAACAAGACTATGAGTCCACAGCCTTCTGTTGGCTCTGTGTGCAGCTAAATACTGACATCAGTTATATTAATTAACCACATTCACTAGCTTCAAGCATCAAGCGCCATTGTGATCAAAAACAAGTGAGTCGACTCGAATTTTGCTAACAGCAAAAGCATCAAACGAAAGCAACAACACAAGACGTAGCAGCCAGCTAATATTACTTACGAGTCCAACAGCAGGAAGCCCAGCTCGGCTTCTGTCTGTCAGCCTTTTATTTCACAAAGCTCTCACCAGCGGCTAAAAGTCAGTCCCAGATTTACTCTTTACTGGAGGCTCCTTTCTCTGTCGTTCTCTCATTTATTCTTTTTTGCTTTTGCCGTCAACGTCCTCTGCCTCTGCCATTATGTCCATTGAAGGTGCTGAGTCTACGGTTACATTGTCGTTTCTGGCATGACACTGGCTCCGCTTCCCATCAGCACCATACTTGAAAACAAAATGCCCAGCGCTCTCGAAAATCTTTCAGATTGAGTGAAATATCATCACAGGACTTTTCCAGCAGTGACATTTGCACGCAAGGAGAAAATTTGCTTTGTTTTTTGTCCCAATTTATTTTTAGTTTAGTTTGATAACATTTCCTAATTAACCTCATAGTCAAAGTACAGTGAGGTAAATCAATTCCCTTGGTCCAGACCTTCCCACATCACTGAGTCGACTGAATGGATAATAATATAATAAGTTGACAATTCTGTCTGATATCACAGAAAATACTGAACAAACAAAAAATTTGGCCTGAAAATGGCACAACTCAGGGGATCGGAAAAGTTATTAAAATTACACTTGAGACATGAAATTTCCTGAGACATCAAAACCACCAATGTGCACTTAGAGCAAAGTCTGAAGGCCTCTCCAAGCAAATTCTCTGAACCATTTAGACAGTGGTTCATGTCTACATGAAACCTTGTGCCAATCCATGCAGATGATGTTCAGAGATTTCACCGTCACTAAATGACAAGTCAGGGGATCATCAAAGTCATTGTATACGTCCTCTGGGGGTGAATTTATTTACAATTTCACGACAATCCATCAAATCATTGAGATATTTCAGCCTGGGCCAAAGTCATGGATCTACATTAGAAATGTTTCAAACCACGGCAATAATACAAATACAGCTGACTTGATGTTACTTGACTTGAACTCAACAAACAGACCAAATGAAATCATACGGATGAAACTGCCTTCTCCTCAAATTATTTCAGCCTTAGTCGTACAACAAGCCTCACGTTGCTTTCTGTCACCTTGACGAGCGACTCTTCAAACCCCCTCCATGCCTTTGTTATTCAGCATTCTTAGTCTGCCATTCAGAGCTTTCACTCTTAATTTCCACATACATTCATCAGGCACAATAACAAGTCTAATTCCAGGGTAAATAATTGTCACCTGCCTTTGTTCCCCACCATTTGTGTGTGTGTGTGTGTGTGTCATGTCTTTAATGACTCCTCACTCGGCTTCCAAACACTGCAGGACCTGAAAAGCAATAACAAGAGGGAAAGTGGGAGAGTATCTTCTTTGAAAGTGAAATGTGTCTTCCCTCCCTGCAGGTAAATGTGTCTGCGCTATGAGCATGCACATTTTTCAGATGATGATGATGAAAGAGCAGTTCAAGTCTGCTTGAAGATGAAAGAGATGCCTGTGTTCCTCTCTGGATTCATTACTCTCAATTCAGGTGTCTTTCACACACTTCTCTCCTCCGTTATACCTCCCTTCCACCTTTCTGTCCTCACCCATCTCTATTCAAACCCCCCACTCAGCTGTCACATTTCAGGCTCCATGGCTCGATGGAGTCATCTTCACCCAGAGACGTCCACTAATAGGATCACAATGATGCTCAAAGGACTTTGACGGGGAAATTGAGACAAATCGGCTGAATTTCACAGAGGTTGTTGTATGGCGTCGCCCCGCACTAACTGATTTCCTTGTCGGAAATCTCATTCTCAACATTCAGGGACTTAACAGACAAATGAATGCGTCACTAAATACATTTTCACACCCACACCCATTAATAAAGTGAAGGTCAAATCTGTTTGAATGCTTATATTTTTCACACCTGCAGGAAACAGAAATAGGAAGCCGACTTTGTAAAAACATTTTATTGTGTTTTCTTCCTCCTTCTTCTTGCCATCACTGATCTCTGGTCATGCTGGGTCAATCGGGCAAGGTTCATTGGTTCAGGCAGTACATTGTCCTGTTTTGATTTTTGCTTTCTTTTGTTTCCTTGTGTTTTTATTTTGTTTTCTCTTCCAATTCTGACATTAATTTTTCTGACTGAGTCTCCGTCAGATCTAGGTTGGCTTGTCTCTGTAGATTTCTTTCAGATTTCAGGCTTTTGTGATGAAAGGCTATACTGTATGAATAAATCCGACTTCTAACAACCAGTAAACAAATTGAACGCCCGGTTTGCAGCTCATACTGTGTAATTGTGTTGAATGTACATTATTTAACTTCCCTTCATGGTTACCTTGTGCAGGGAAAAGTCTTTCATAAACAAATGTGTTGTCACAATGCAAGTGTCGACGGTGGTGAAACAGCACAATGGATGGAAAGAATGGAGTGAAAGCATGAAGTATTTACTCCATTCTCTGTCCTGCATGTGTCGTTGTGACGATATGACAGATGGTGGAAACAAATTACAGGGAACAAAGCTCAGGAACGGGAGTCTACTTGATGGTCTAACCTGACGTTGTTACACCGTTAGTCATCCTGATTGACTGTCTGACAGAGTTGATAACCTTGTCTCTTCTCTATCTGTCACTAGTCATCCTCCTCATGTGGCCCGCTTGTTTCGTGGCAGGAGAGGAAAGACAAGGAGAGAAGAGAAAAACAGAGGAGGGAAGAAGGCAGCCCCAGCTCTCAAAACACCAACATCTGCAGGGTCTATTTCACGGATCGTAAAGCATCAAAGACGCGCAGGGTGACAACGACAGGTCTGACCAGAGACACCATCCTCATAAATCCTCCAGAAAATGATTGAGTGATTTAAGGGTGACATCCTGAATTCGGTGGCCTGTGTATCCCACTTGAAGTATTGAATGAGATGAATGGAAGTCAAGGAAATAATGTGTTTTGAGGAGGGATGGACTGTGGGAACGTCAGGAATGAATCCCTTTACAGCTGGTGCTTTTGCAACACCGTATGGAAAGACTACAAAACGTTTCATTTGCCGGCTTGTATTTAGCTTTTTTCTTCATTTCATGTTTACTCCTGTGCAGAAACTCTGTAATTCACGGTTATGCAGTATGATGCACTCAGACACATTTGCCCCTACATTAGCCAGCCACAGTGTTACCAGTAACTACGGGATAGTAGTCTGGAAATCAGACCAAAATACCTCTTCATTTCACTTCGGAAATGGGAATGTAGGCAGTAATTTAGACTTAGACAAAATTGCTCACATGGAAAAATGATCCTTTTTGCAGCCAAAGACTGTGTAAAACAAATATATAAAAAAAAACAAATAAGACCATTAAACACAAGAAAATAAAGACCATCAATCATTGGAAACATTCCTGCAAACAGCATTTAATCAACACAACTTTTTAAAGCCGTAATCAAAAGAACAAATTTGTCAGTTTTTGTTTTCATACTTGGTAACTCACAAGTTTCTAACACGCTGAACTCCCTGCATACTGTCAACCTCCAGCAGAGCTCTGAGACACAGGCCATGACAAAGTGCCTGTCAAAGACAACAAAGAGATAACCAATGTGAGGTACACTTTTAAAACCCTCGAATCATTTACAAATGTATTTTAGATCCTCTCAGTAGGAGCTGAAAATATACCTAAATAACATTGTGTTAGCACTTTAGTGAAGTGGAACATAATGATAGTCTGATTAACCGCAGTAATTATCTCCGCCAGGTGTTTGCATATGGTCATCTGTGTCCATGTGTTTGTTTATATCTGTCCACAGCTAATTTCGCTTATTACCGGACCCATTAGCCTGATATCTGATATTTTTGTGCATATTTCTGACTGTATGCTCAAGTACCTCTGATGGTTGCAGTGATTCATGATTTTTGAAAAAACTCTTTTATTGATTGCCCTATTTTATACCGCCATTGACTGCTGACTCCTCTTAACCTGCCGGTAGGGCCACAAGTGATTAACAACTGCTATATAGTTTGAAGTCAGTCAAACATTAAATAACAGCAGGCAGCTACTGAAATGTTTTTGCTGATTAAATTATGACTACCTTTAAGTAGAATTAGGTTCTGAACAGTACTTTTAAGGGTCGGACAGAATGACGTCTGTACCAGCGAGTACTAATTCACATACAGTTGTGAGGTTTTGGTACCTTGAGAGCAAGTTGCACAGTGAACACAAATAACTATTGTTCCAAATATTATCCCCATGAGCCTTATCATCACCAAGTTTATATTATCGTCTGATGATTATTCATCATTTTGCAATATGCGTTGCGACATAACAAATGGCTTTTCTGACAATTGGCAAGGCTAAAAAACAAGCTCTCTGTTGAAGGCCATATTTTGTTCTTCGTCATGAACTGAGACTCATAGAAAAGTTTGGTCCCATCTTAAATCAGAGAATCTGAATATTAATTCCATAACCGATGTGTTATGATCCACTAAAGTTTGGCATGATACGAGTTGAATAAATTACCTGTCTTATAGGCCTCAGCTGTACTTTGTTTTTAGGTCTTATTAGCATGCTAAGATGTTAGCATGGCCACCGTTGACCTGTTAGCATACCGATGGTAGCATCGGCTCATTACACAGTTGTACCTCAGGCACAACCTCAGAGCCGTAGACTCTTCCCAAACTTTAATTTTGTGGATGACTGATTTAAGGATCATAAAATGCCATTCTATGTAGAAAATTAAAATAATAAAATAACATTTAAAAAAAATCACCACACTCTCTCACTGTTGCTGTCAAGTCTTCATGGAACAGCACATCCTTCACGGATAGGAGCTGGGAGATCTACTTCTAGCTGCAAGACACTGCAGGAGAAATGAATGTTCTCTAATGCATAATATTTTAATTAAAAGCAAGGAATGTTTGACTTTTACTATTAACCTGCATATCACCTTTACACACCACGTCAGCAAACAGCTCTTATCTATGTATCATGGTCATAAGAGGTATTTCCAGAATGACCCCAGTCTCTTAAGACATGTTATCCTCTATTAGCACAACGTTACACCCATGGAAGGTGTTCACTGGTGATTCTTAATTAAACATGATCAGCAGAGGCTAAGTCCTCATTTCTGTCTTGATAAGCCATAAGAGCTCTCCTGGGTAAAGTGAGAGCTAACATGCACTGTGGGGGGATTGCGATTAACTTTAAGCTCTGCTTCGTTCCTGCTGCCCTTGTTCGTCCTCAGCAGTCTGTCCTTAGCAGGCTGAGAAGCCCCAGTGAGTTGAAAAGAACATGCATTTATATCACCGATGTGGCCGTTAAAACTCTCCAGAGTTTTCATCTCACTCCAGCCTCAGAAACTGACATTTTAAGCTGCGTTGCAATTAAATGTCTCACATTTGGTTTGGGCCTCCAAGAGGACCGTTACCATATGCTAATTTGGCTACTGAAGGCTCGGTGAATTACTTAAGGGGTGTAAGTTTTATTACTGCTATGGCAGATGCTTAATGACCCTCAACAATGATAAAATATTTTATAATGATCAAACTCCAAGAACTCCAGGCAGGGGTGCTGCGAGATGGGCACAAGGAGACAAATAATTTAACAGTCCTCTATCTGTAAAGAGCTCAGAAACATTTTAAATACATCATAAAGACAAAAGTCTCATATAGTCCGCAGAGGCCCTCACATGTTTTACTGTGGCCTAAAATTCCATCAAATCAGTGCTCCTGACTGACAGCCTGAGACAGAAGGGATGCTTTAATATTGAAAGCGATTTCCATGTTTCTTAAAATATTCAGTGTTTCTAATTAAAATGGTCCATTATGTATGCTGACAACATACAAAGCTCCCAGAACAATAGCATGGTGGTGAATATAATACCTGTTCCCAAACTGCAGCTTCTGGCTTGCATTAATTTTATGTGAGCAATGAAAGATAAAAGCCTTTTTAGTCATGGATGGACTTTTTTGAAACAAACTGATAGATCTTTCATGAAAACATTGTGATCTATAATCATTTTGTTATGTTTAGTGCTGCACTTTAAGCACAACTTCATTCATTATTACAACGTAAATATGGTAAGATTAGTGATATTCTTAGTGTTGCCTGTTGTAAAAGACTTCTTTGTTAGAGCTAATGGTCCTATAAGAGCACAGTGCTCCAAATAGCTCCCTCTTACTGAAAAGACTATCAAAATCTCTTTGGATGGTAGACAAATCACTTCAATGGCTTTCATTTCCATTTATGAAATTACCCTTTTAGCTTAAGTGCTCTGATGAATTTGCTAAAAAATGAACATACTGAAGATGTATTTTTCTTCTATTTTCTTTATTTTGTTCTTTCTCCGATGGAACTGTAATTCTTTTAACATCCCCAGAAGATTACGTGCATTTCTGCTCATATAATTGTTTAAAATAGTTAATAACAGATGTGAGCGTATTGTAGATATTGTAAACTCAAAGGTCAGACCGCCACACTCAAGAATAAATTAATTTTTTTACTGTTATGGGCCAGAAAATGTACAGTATTATATATCCCCAAAAATGGCACTTAAATGTATATTTTTACATTTTATGTTTATTCTGTTGTCTGTTGCGAAACATGATATCAGCCTAAGCTGATCAGGAGCTACTTGAGTTTAGTGCTAATAGTGCTAGCATGTTAACACGCTAAACTAAGATGATATACGTTGTAAAATACTTGCATACTTGCTGAACGTCAGCATGTGAGCATTGTCACTGGGTGTATGTTAGCATGCTGCTATTAGCATTTAGCTTAAAGCACTGCTGTACAGCCTCACAAAGCTGGGTGTAGACTCTTAATGTTGCTAACTCCCAACTGTGTGCGTACTGTACATCAATGTCTCTTAAACTAGCCACCGTAATGAGATACATGGATTGTGGATTTTAATAAATGATATTAACTACACGTGAGTGTTCCCAAGCCTTCATTATTCTATTTATGTCTATCTCAGTTGGTCTGAACTATCAAAAGCAAAGCTGTCGAACATGTTTCCGCATAGGATATTGGCCTAATCAAAGCTACTTAGCTAATCAGCGTCAGCCAGGCTAATTGCGTGCAATGGTCTGGCTCTTTTCTTCAGAGCGATCACAGAACTTGTCATCAAAACTCAAAACATTATTTATCCAAAGCTATACTTAATCTATCTATCCTACATGTATATACACAAGCTAACAAAAAAATGTAAAAAGAATAAAAAGAGAATATGCACATTTATAGGAAGAAGTCAAAATATTAAAAGTGGAGATGCATGGTCAGACAGCAGCAATATAATGGTTTGTAAAGGACCGACAAAGATTCTTTTTTTTTTTTTTTTTAACAGTAGAAAATCTAAAAATGTAAAGCATCTCCTCAAAAGTTTTGAAAATATAGCCTGCTTTCACTGGCTCAGAATCACAATCATCGGTAATGACTGTGCCAAGATAATGTGATTCCAGAAGATTTATAACAATCAAACAGTGGAGCGGCCAGAGGAGATTGAGCCATTTCACAGACCAGGGGATAGACATCACTATTGCCTTAACTGCAGCCCCTATTTCCACTTCTTATTGCAAGAGAGAATACTGATTTAAGCTATCATATTCAGACAGGTGCTCTTATAGCCATCATCCATTCCCATTAGACTCCAATCACACCCACTGATCCCAGTAGACAAAATAGGTCTAGAGGGAGGCTGCCTTATAGTAAAGATGTATTAAATGTATCTCACTAAAATGTATTCATACAAGAATATTGCTCCTAGTGGTGTACTTTGGTATCCACCTTGGCTTTTTGTTCAAGTGCATTGAGAGAGAAGAGAAATGTCAGAGACACAGTTGGAATGACTGTATTTATTTAAAGCTATACACCGCCATACATGATAAAATATGCTTACACATGCACATCTGCACCCAGTGGATAAGACATGAAAGCATTTTACACATTGTTTCTGTTGTCTGCTACGGAAATATGCAAGATAATGTGGCCCTTTGGGGAGAGATGCAAGACAAACACAAAACAAAGTATCCAGGGGTTTGTGCAGGGTATGAAAAGTGATCAGGACAAACAAAAACAGCATTCTCCCGCCTGTGTCTATTTATCTTTCATATCTGCAGAAAACGGTTTGTGTATTCGAATAATACACAACTTCCAGTCACATTGTTAAAGGCACGTAGCAGCTTGCTGGCATACATACTCACACAATCCTATTATATGTAACACAAAGCGTGGTAAGTGCTTCTAAGGCCTTGAATTTAATAACTAATTTATGCCTGGTGGCCACTGTCTCCTTCTGTGTGTAGTTCAAAGCAATCCTCTGTCAGGACTGAATGCAATATGCCTCTTAAGTCTTCATATATCAATGACAAATGTAAGGCTTCACGGAAAATTAGAGGATTGTTTCTTTTCTTCAGCAGTCCGTTTTCATTCCCCTCTGAACCCCGGCAGACTGAACGGAGCCGACAGATTGTTGTTATGTAAATGGAAGGTGAGGAGTGGTGTTTTAATGAGAGCTGCTGCAGGGTTGTCAGGATGTGACGCTGATTACAGGTGACACAGCAGAGGTGAGACTCTGCTGCCATCTACTGGACACAGACTGAAGCACACTGCTAAAACAGACAATTTGCACCTAGGCTCAAACTCACAAACTCCAGAGAATAAATGTGATTTTATCAGATTTCTTAAAACTTTAAAGTATTTTTTTTTTGGTTCCCAATACCTGGGGGAGAGAGACAGAACAAGACTTAACAAACTGGTCAAGAGGTCCAGATCTGTCCTGGACTTCCTCCTAGACTCCACGGAGGAAGTGGGGGAGAGGAGGATGTTAGCAAAGCTGATTTCCATCATGAACAACTCCCTCTCACGTCCTGCATGAGACTGTGGGAGCATGAGACAGCTCCTTCAGCAACAGGCTGCTACTCCCACCATGTAAGAAGGAGCTCTGCCACAGGTCCTTCATTCCAACAGCTGTCAGACTAACACCAGCATGACTCACATTACATTATATCATGTACGCATCTTCACTTTGTGACTAATGAGTTTTAGTTCATTTCCAGTATGTCATTTCCTCACAGGTCAATCATCAGAAATGTATTTTTTGTAGATGAAAATAAACCCACAGTGGTTTTCGTAGGCATGTTGCCAAGAATGCTTTTGGGGCTTAATACTGATAAAAAATAAAAATAAAAAAAAAACGGATGTGATTTCCTCACTGCTTTATCTTTTGGATAGATCCATACATAGAAGTCATTACCACCCCCGTGACTTCATGAATTTCTTCTATATATTTCTTACTTGTGAATAATTTATTGTGCGGAGAAACTTCATGACCCATCATGCTTATCTTGTTACAAGGGTAACAGGGGTGAGCACACATTTCGAGAACAATTGTACGAAATATTAGAATGTTTTATTATGTTTATAAATCAGAAAAGGATTGCTTTAGGCTATTACTTGGATTTGAATTGAATACTTGATATTACGTCTATCAGGACTTTAAATGACTAGAATAAAGCTTACATTTAGTCTCCAGTTTGATTTTACTATTTACTACTACTAGATAGTTTGTCAGAGAATCTCTAACACCAAGGGACCGTGTCTGGCATGAGAAGTAATGTGACATCTCATGGAGGGTACGACGTTTACCGACTTCAAAACCTTGAAGTCATTTAAGATGTTGTCAAAGTAACCAGGTCTCGTGTTTGCCAGCCAACCCAGTCTTTGATGCTTTAGACCAAAAGATTAAAAAAAAAAAAAAAAAACGGTCAACTTTTACTTTTATGTTTGGATGAGTCACGTGCTGAGGATGGAGGTTTGTTTGTACCAGGGTGGCATTTGGAGAAATTTGGCCAACCTGCCTTATCTCACTGAGTAGTTTAAGGACAGCCATCTTTTGTTGCATCTTCCCGCTGTGAGTGTCAGGTGCATGTTTTAGCTCATTTCCAGTAGTTATTTCCTCACAGAGTTCAATCAACAGAAATGTATTTTGGTAGACGAGTCAGCATGTTGCCAAGAATGCTTAAAAACCGGATGTGATTTCCTCACTGCTTGATCTTTTGGACAGATTGATACATAGAAATTATTACCACCCCCGTGACAAATGTTGTGGCTCATCAAGTGATGCATGGTATCTCTCCCATGGGAAGCACTACATTCCCACACATGACTCTGTGGCTTGCAGCGGGACACCAGGGGATCCACTGAGCCTGGAATGAGGCAAGATGGGAAGTTTGTTGACCAGCGCTGTCACATTCGCTCTCAGTTAAATGACAAAAAGAAAAACCCAAACACTGTCAGCCTTTAAAAGCTTTATTACATAAAATACTAAATTTATAACTACCATAAAAGCCACATTGTAGAAAAAAAAGAATACATCTGTGTTTTCCTGTCACATCATTGATGTTTCAAGTTCAAATTCAGATCAACATTAACCATTTAATGGAGAGGGGTGTCCATTTACTGTAAAATTGCACACATCTGCATGGGTCTCCTTTTAAGTGACATAATGAAATGATAAACATGAAATTATCAAATAAAATAACTAAGGTCATATAAATATAACACATCCATGTTTTGATGAAACAGATCCACAGTTTTATTTGATGTGATGGATCCTCTTCTTCTGGTTTTCGGGCATCACCACCTTGAATTCAAACACAACACCACAACAAGTATTTGATATTCACTTAACAGTGAACTCAGTGCCATGGGGTGTCATGTATTTATTTGTCTGTCGCGGAACGATAGTAACTTTTGGTCTAACGCGGTTTGATAATCAATAAATCATTCACATCACGAATGTTAATACTTCATAACTTAGCATTATACTGCAGTTTACTGCTTCTTTGCATTCTGCTAATCAGCAGTTTTTCATTCTGTTATTTCATTTCATTTTATTCTTGGTGTCATCTTTTTTTATGATTAGACTGTAACACCCAGTGGTGTCACATACTCCTCTTCCCTCTTCAGATGTGCTGTTGAGACATCTGAATCCCACCCCTGTAAATCTTTGTACATTACCTATTTTTTATTTATTGATTTGTATTTCCAAATTATTATCTTCTTGTAAAAATAAAATACAATGTCAAAGACAAGGCTATTCACTTTCTTGTTGTGTTTATATGTAAATTGGCAGTGCTGCGGTCCAAGGGGGCCACCACTTTGAATCTTGCCTAGGGTGCCAAATTGGTTACAGGGCCGGGACTGTACTGGTCAATGCTCGTAGCTGTCATTGTTCTAAAATTAGTCTTGTCAGCAGAATCGCCTTTGATTCACGTGACTGTATTTTTAAACATCAGAAAAAATCATATAATTTAATAATATGAATATAATAATAATATAATATTTTTTTGTTTTTGCTTTGTTAACTTTTAAATATTTACTATCAATGGTCTGTACTGTGGCAGCAGTAGCTCAGTCCATGAGAAGTTGGCTTGAAGTTGGCTTGGCTTACCAAAATGGACCACAGTATGGGTGTGCCAGTTCACTGTTGAGTTGCTATCACTCCACTGTCTCTCCACATTTGCATGTCTTTAAGCCCTTTGTGTGTGTGTGTGTGTGTGTGTGTGTGTGTGGTGTGTGGTGTGTGTGTGTGTGTGTGTGTGTGTGTGTGTGGTTGTATTATGTGCCTATCTCAGGTAAAAAAAAAAAAAAAAAAAAGAATTCCCCCATTGATGGGTTAATAAAGTTCAACCTATTCTTCTACTGAACTTGAGCAGATTTAAAGAATGATTACAAAGTCATAAGACTTTTGGGGGTGTGGGCGTTTATTTGCATAATGCTGTTCCTGTTTAAGCCTTCTGAAACTAGAGTAAAGAAAAGTCTGATTATTTAGGAAAACACCACACAGGCCACGTCACAGAGATTTTTCTGCTGCTAACTTCCTGAGAGGAAATCACCTGAATGCCCCCAACCCCTACGCACCATGGGGATTTCAGTCAACCTCAGACACACACATATGTTCAGTCAGCTTACTGGTGATAGGACTGTATCCGTCGTTAATATGACGTTAGAGAATCATTGCACGCATCTTTTACAGAGTAACTTCCTGTAACTTTGATCTGCAATTGTCTTTAATCGATTAAATAATTTCTGGTCGATGAAAGTTTTATTCTAAGAAAGTTTACCCGGGAGTCTCTGCAGCTTTAAACAGTCGGCTGTGTCAGACTGAGTCTCTTAAAGGAAGTAGAGTGCTGGTTGCTATGTGGGTGGATGTTTTATGCTGGCATACAAGAGCCTTGAGCGGGTTTTAAAGCATTTGAAATGATTGTTGTACAGTATATTCTGTGGCATCCTACACTTTCAGCCGAAGATGGCGTACTGTGAAACCAGCATTATACTCACTTACTAAGCTACCTTTTTCACCATCTCCACCTCCAGTGAGAAACACTTTGTCTTGCTTCAAGGATTTGGAGGGTTATTTCTACGAGCGCAGCCATGAAAGGATTATTTAAACCTCCCAACACAAGTGGGAGGATTTCAAAGGCAATCCAAAACGATGGAGGAGAATCTGCTGCATTTTTTCATTTTAATTACATTCATAAGAGTATGTAAATTGAGAATTTATGATAATTAAAGGAGCATTAAGTAATCCATGACCTTTATCAATCTTTGTAACTGTCTCATCCTCCACAAGCCCTTGGCACAGCCCCCTCTGCTCCTGTGGTCTACATTTTCTCAGTGAAGATGAGTAGAGATGTAATAGTAAGGTCGAGTTGACTCCCGGAAAGGTTACACTGTGATATCAGCACTGCTTTGTCAATGACTTTATGGCTTCAAGACAGAGCAGGCGAACAAGTGGAGACTAACTGTTTTCAGATTCAGGTTTTTGGGGGCACTTTTTCGGCATCCATAACTGTGTACGAACAAGACAGAGAGCTTTGACATCAAGAGCCGGGAAATTCATCAGTGAGTCATTACAGACGCACTCAGTGAGAACTCATTTTTTGCTAAGAGGCAATAAAAAAATGACTTCCTATGCAGGCACATATCCACTCACTAAATTCATTAAATTTTAAATAAACTTTTGAAAGACCTGAAGGTAGGTAATTTATTTGCAATCATTAAATGTTTAAAGACCGAGGTTATTTTAATTTTTATAAATTATGTTGAAATCAGTCTACCACCATTAGCATCACCTCTGCTTCATACATTAGCTTGTTTTACACCTTAAAGGTTCAGTGTGTAAGATTTAGGGACATCCATCCATCCGAGGGGCAGGGTACACCCCGGAAAGGTCACCAGCCTATTGCGGGATTTAGGGAGATCTATTGTGAGAAATTGGATATGATATTCATTAGTATGCTTTCATTCTTGAATAAAAATCATTATATTTTTTGTTACCTCATAAAAAGCCTTTTATATCTACACAAAGTGGAGTCCACCATGTTGAACCATCATGTTTCTACAGTAGTCAAGAACTGACAAACCAAACACTGGCTCTAAATCTCATTTTCGGGATGTTTTTGCAGCCACCATAGTTTCTCCACAACATGCTTGGAAGCAGAGAGATGATCAGTTGGTTGCAGTCTGCAACAACCTCGCCACTCAATGCCGCTAAACTCCTGAAGGCCTTTAACTATTATCACAGTTTACCAGTCAGTTTCTTAGAGATTGGAGATGACATTACTTTCTTTGAGCATGATATACTGTTGGTTGCGATGGTTGTCTGTCCTCACTCTGAACTTTGAAATCCGTTTTTTATTTCCCCGCTGTGCCTCCATTAGATCATGTAACATATGATGCAACACCATGACATTGTCTCTGAAGGAAAAGTTGGAGAGGCAACAACAAAGCATTTCTAGGAATATACTGTAGGCTGGTCGGTGCACATGAAGGGCCTCTGGATTCTCAGCTCTCTGATATCTGACAGGATGAGTCTGAATCTTGTATCTCTCATGTCATATCTGACAAGACGAGTCTGAATGATCTGCTGAAATAAAATGTATGTCTCTTTAAAAGATGTTGTTTTCAAAGTTAACAATGTCGATTGCTTATAATACGAGTCTAATAAAAAGACATGAACCTTGTTGAACCTTTCCTTTCCTAAAGCTTCATTTGTGTCGGTACGCACAGCTACAACACACTGGAAAATATCGTCAACAACCTTTTGATTCATGCCACTTAATATTTTTAATATTTAATATTCATATTTTGAAGGACAATTCTATTCAAACTCTTTTCAAAAATGTTTTCATGGATTTAAAGCCTCCTCCCGCGGACAAGATGCAATGTTTTCTTCACAATATGGATTGATGAGTTCTGCGAGCGTCACAATGCACTGTTGAAAATGCGGCAGCCTTGATGTGCCTGCTTCCTTTATTGCTTTGCTTGTGCCTTTGACAATACTGATTACAGTCACTAGATCCACTGAGGTCTCTTGGAAACCCAAAGATCAGCCAGGCAGGCAGCACAATGCGATGACTTCACCTTTAATCTGCTGCCAGTTCAGGAGGGGGTGTCTAAAGGTCAGATTTTATTACCTTCGCTGTCTCCACAGCTCAAATTCCTTCGACATTCCACAGCCAACTACTGATAATCTCTATTTACTTTCTTTGTTTTGTGCAAAGCACCTCATGGACATACATTTGTATCTGTATCTGAATCTCTAATGCACCAGCTTGTTGTTGTCCAACTCTGTGCTGCGTACCAATGAGAAAGATCTTGAACCTCTCGAGCTCTTGTCTCTGCTACCAGCAACGCTCAAAGCCAGGCTTTGTGAAGGAGCTGAAGAAACAATCATCCCACAAATGAATTCTCTCTGAACATCTCCTGGACTCCCTGAAGGCCTGAAGGAAGATGTTATAGATGCAGTCTGAGGAGCTTCAACGTGCACAAGCTGTCCAACTGCTAATGCCACTTCTGTTCATTTTCCATGAGAAGTGAGCCATTTCCTGTACAGTGTATGCAGAGCTCATTTGCGGGGCAAAGTCAGCACGTCAAAATTATGGATTCCATCAGTATTACAGGTGGAAGGATTAAAAATAAATCGATGCTTACCACAAACATTTATTATTTATTTAATTCAATATTAAAACCTTCCTCATCTACATATTTTACAGTCAGTTTAAAATGATTATGTTGCAGATTTACCTGCAAATTTAATGTTCAGCCATCATTTTTTTCTGATTGTATGAGATTTACTTGGAGATTTACTCTTGGGAATTCAATGTTTGCTCCATTATCTCATCTATTTGAATGGCCTGAAACAAAGCTGATTAACCTTCACCTCTCCATAAAATCCATTGTATTCAGTGGCTCTAGTGGAGTATCCTTAGAGCAATAACATGCTGAAATGTGTGTGAGAAGAAAAGACAGTGAGCATAGAAAGGATTAAATTCACAATACAGTCCACTGACTTGTCTGCTAGCACCACCATTAGGTCAATATTTGTGAAATGTCTCAAAAAAATTGAATGGATTACCATGAAATTTGGTCCAGACTATGAAAAATCATCAACATGTTAGCACTGTAATTAAGAGCATTAGTGATTTGGCATTAAACTCTAGTGTGAGCTAACAAATTAGCTATGTAATATTATTAGACAACCTAGAATAATTTACGACATTGCAAGCATTCTTAACTCAAATTTATTTAAGCATGTGTTGAGGACAAAAAGCAACCTCCTGTGAAATAAAGCAAAAGAGCCAGAAACTGCAGTTCCTCAAACCGCCACTTGAGGCTGGCTACAGAATAGATACATCTCCATAAGTCCCCATGTCCAACTTCACAGCAGAAATAAACATGCTTGCAGCCTGATTCACAGCCGGTTTTGGAGATTGATGAGAATTTTAGCATTGTGATTGTGTGAATCTAATTCTAATAAGGCTTAATTACATATAATTAAGAATGTGGCCACTTTGATTGACAGGTGGGTGCTGATGCAGCCTGATTTTAGCAACCAGGCTTCATTCAGCCCGCCTCAGCTCCACATCTTTGTCCATTTTTGGTTTAGCTGGCAGAGGCAGGACTGCTAAGGTGGAGATGTAACAGTGCATTATCACATTAAAAACTCCTAATCCTAGATGAGGCACACAAGTTTGACAAATCTTTCAGGAAGTCAGGTGATAGAGTTTGAAGAGTAACTAAGTCCACTAATGTTGGACCAAAAGTCAATGAAATATTTTTTTGATTTTTAGATTTAGTTGATTTATTAATTCCAGTTCACAGTCTATGCAACAAAACTAAAATGCTGTTATGTTAAAATAATAAGTCATTGTTGATAAATGGTGTGTGTGTCTCTGAGTCTCTTGCGTGACTTATTTACAAATAAAACTGTGTGTAAAAACTATTTTGATTTCATACGAGACATAAACTGTCACCTTTTGCATGGCTGCGGGCTCTTAGTCTTGCTCTTAACGATCCACGTTCACAGTTCATTTTGGAGAAGTGCTCAGCGAAGATTTCCCCACTTCACTGTTGCCATGCAGGCAGGTGCTTGCCCAGATACTTTCAACAGGCCTGTCCCAGAATATTCTTCACCTTTCCTCCAAAAAGCCTCAGTGCTTAAAAGCAGACAAACATTTACTCACTTTGTTGTAATGGAAAGAGAGAAAAGCCACATGCTGCAGGTTGACACTGACATGAGGATGTTATCAACATATGTTGTTGTCATAATATATTTTAGTTACTTACTTGTGTGCACTTTTAAAGTGAATCTTATTGCAATATTTATGCATTAAAAATGTTTTTTTTTCCTCATTGTAAATCTTTTTTGATGAACTTCTTAATTGTTGTAATAATAAAGTATATGTAATCTTTGATTTGTTAATAATTCATAGCCTTCATCATTTTTAAAGGTTTAAACTTGTTTTCAGTCTTATTTGTTGCCCTCCTTTGTTCCTTTAAAATGAACAGTGTGATATGCTGCCAAGCTTGTTGACTTGTGTGACTAGACTGAATAAATTATATCCTATAAATTGAAAAGACACCAGTGCCCTCATCACACTGATGTGACATTTCTGTCTTGTTTACTGGAACCTCATTAACCTTCTGTTCCTCCTCACTAAATTGTCTTACAAGGCAGCCATATTACAGAATAAGAGATGGCACATGAGTGGTGTATAGTGGCCCTGATTATTTCCCATAAAAGAGATTCTTCCCTGCCTGCTGCTGGATTTCTGGCAATGTACCCAATTAGCCGTGTGTCTACCAACGTCCTGCTGGTGCTTCGCTGGCCTTGCTGCGGGCATATTTGCGTCGGTGTTAGCAGGTGCAAACTTATTAGTCTCCTGCAGAGTATTCTTTGAAAATATGAAACCCTTTTTTCTGGCTCTGTAATTATACTAAGAAGCTCTAAATGTCTTACCAAATGTGTTCACAGTATGATAAAAAAAATAAATAAATACATAAGTAAAAAGGCCTGTGTGTCATCATGAATCAAGATGCAGTTATAATGGAGCTAAGCTTCCATGTTTGGCTAAAGCATGGAGCTGTCAACATGCTATGGTTTTCTTTCTCTAGATTACAAGAACAAACTTGTGCAGATTGATACCAGATGGGTGAAAAACAACTCATGCATGCATGGACAAAAGCCAGTGTATCAGGATTAAAAATACATTGAGCTTTAGCTGGCACAGGTACAGAAAGGTGCTGAGACAGATGGGTGTATCCAGAAGCACTGGATGGACTGGATCTTCTGTTTCATGTGCAGTCATTGATATTCCACTGAAGCTCAGGCTAGTTAACATTGATTTATCATCCTTGTTGCTGCATCTCCAGATGTTCGATGGCCAGTTGACATTTGATAATACATAGATAGGACCGTGTGCACCGCGGGTGGCCATTGGCAGAGCTGCTTAGTTGGGATGCATTAGGTAAGCCTCCACCTGCTCTGTCAGATAGGTAGCTGAGTGAATATGCAGATCACAGCTTCTCTGTCCACTGCCAGATGGTGCCACTTGAACTGTGTCTGCAGCCTGAGTACAGCACAGTGCTAAAAAGATGCTGTCCAAAGCAAGAGAGGATCAAATAAATGACCTATGTTTATGCTGTTCTTTGTTTTCTGCCTACTGCTCAAAAAATAAAATCTGTGAGCTTCAGAAGACGAGGAGGAGTGGTGGAGGAAGAGCAAACAGCTGTTTTCTGGAACTCTTCCAGATAAAGGCCTAGGTCACATCAGCTGGGAAATGGACACACTATCTGGGAATTCCACTCCGTTGTGTACTTCCCGTGTTTGAAGGACCCTTCCAGAAACCAGACAGAGCAAAGCAGGAAGTGGTGTCATCCCCAGGGCGTAAAGATGATTTTTACAACACAGTTTTATCATTAAAGTGAACAAGAGTCAGCCAACATTGATCAACTTAGAGAAAGTTAAGTTTACAAGTATAGATGATTAACGCAGCCATTTGCGCACATCCTGATTTAATAAGGTTTTTGTTCTGAGGCTCACTGAATCGAGATAGATGTAACATGCTTGAGCTGGATGAAGTAAAGGAGAAACTCCTTAATGATGGAGATAAATTTGCTCTTTCTGAAAGCGCAACAATTACATAATGAATCTTTGGACCTGCAATGGTCAAGAAGAGTTTAGTATGAGTATGAATAAAAAGCTCAATGTGATGCTTGTAATGTTTCTCAAGTAATAACCTGTAAATATAATATAATAGAAGTTTACTACAGTGTTATGGTGTCCAACTGATCAGAAAAGTTGAATAACTGGGATTGAGTTGTCATTAATTTAGTTCGTCCACATATGAAGCGTCTTAAAATGTGGAGTAATTGAATCTAATTGGATCTTAATTCAAGACTAGTCATCAGTTTGAGAGTCATAGCATGTTCTAATCCTGTGCTTTCACTTTAAATATTGGGGCTACATGTTTATATATAGTGTGTATGGATTGTACCTTTAGGTTAAATTAAGTTAGCTCTGTGTTGCAACAGACTGTGCTTGGACAGACCTGACAGTGGATGAAAAGAAGGAAGTGGGCACGCTCAGGCTGCATATATATGGGGCCCAGATTTAAAAATAATAATAATAATAAAAAATTAAGAAGAAGAAATGATTGTTTTGCTCAGCTTTTAAACACTTAGGCCTGAAATACAACCACTCTCACAGACATGCAGATGTTGTGAGATGATAGAGTGATGGGCACCCACTTTGCAACAGGTTTCGGGACCTGTCCATGCCACCAGTCCATGCTCCATGCTATGGTGCATGCTGTGGTCCATGATGGACCTGAACCAGCTTTAACCGGTTCCCAAGCCAAGACTGAGCTACTGCCACCCCAAGCAACTGCCACCTAATAAAAACAGCAGTCCATACACTTTACACTGTGTTTATATGCGAATACTGTTGTTGTCTTGAGGGTCTGAAAGGGGCCGAGACTCTGTGATATAATTAATGTGATGAATGAATGTTAATAACCGTCAGAGGAATTGCCTGTCCCAAGACAGGAGTTACACAAAGCAATGGCAAATGGAAGGAATGACTTCCTGTAGCCTTGAAGCTAAAAGTGTTTAGATGTTTGACTTATTGTCTGTGATATTTAAACTTGCAATAACTGGTTTATTTTTTCTTTGACAACATGGGAGCAGCAGAAACAGACTGCTAACATACCTCATACCATAGTTAGCAAAGAATTTCCTGTTTACAGATTTAACAAACACAGACAAATAAAATCTGTGAATCTAAGACCAATATTCACTTTCTTTCAGCCAATTTTTTTACCTTATGAACTGGAAAAAATCTTAAATTTAGAACATAATTTGAAAACATGAAACAACCGAAGCGCCCTGTTATTTTCGTCTGACTCTGTCGTGCTGAGACGCTATTTTCCTCATCTCGACTTCCTTCATTATTCTATTTGTCAGAGACGGGAACAGCTTGAAAAATGTACCAGATATATTTCATTATACACTTTGTTCATAAACAAAAATAGACATTTCTGGGCCATTTCTGCTGTCTGTCTGTAAGACATGAATGGTTAGTAACAAGACGGAGCCAGAACATTGAATGTCAGCTTCATGATGTTCAGATGACCCAGTTTGTGAACAACAGTTTATGACCTAAATGTTAATAATGTCATCACAACGTTGGCTGCTATGACTTCTTTGTGCCTTATCTTATGAGCCTAAAAGTCTTTCATGTAACATCTGAATGTGTGTGTGTGTGTGTGTGTGTGTGTGTGTGTGTGTGTGTGTGTGTGTGTGTGTGTGTGTGCGTGTGTGCGTGCGCGTGTGTAATCGTGACTAACCCAGATTGTCATGGAATCAATAATGACAATAATGGCACATACAAAAGAAAACTTGTTGATCAGGCTGTTACTGTATCTGTGTCAATGGACGCGATAAGATGGGAGGACACATGAGGATCCTATTCTGCCGTTAGATAACAGAATTTCTGGTGACATAACATCAATTGTCTCTTTACTTGAGTCATACCCAGGAAAGTGTTATGTCTGTGTATAAAAAACAGTTACTAAAGCTAATAATCTACTCTTCAGGGTCAGCGTGTAAGGTTTTAAAGGAAAGTGTGCCAGAAGTACTGCAGTTGAATGAGACATGAACATTAAGGCAGCAATTATGAATTATGTCCACAAAATAAGGCATCGGCATTGTTAATTCTGAAAAATACATATGTATTATTATTGCGTGTTATCACGTACTGCAGTGATCAAACATTACATCCATGAATGGACACAACGCGACTGTGATCTGAATGAGAATAACATGTTTTGGTCGCAAGAAATAGATCGTGTTTTTGGCCCTGCATAAAAATCGCGATGTGCTTCCAATAAAAACATGTTTACACCATGTCAAGTATCTTTAAGAAGGAAGGCTCGGCTGGCTCAGGACTGGAACATGTTTGAGCCACAATGTCCTGAAAAACACTGACCCGAGAGTGAAAATAGACTGTCTGCTCTTCAGGCTCTGAACTTCACCCTACTCGTGGTACTGAATAATATGTGCATCGGCGTACATACAAAACAGCTACGTTTTTTAATTCACACACACACACTGTAATGGGTTGACTCTATTGGTTCTATAATTCATCCATGATGGCTCCACACAGAGCTGACATAACCTCCCTCACAGTAATACATGAAACAAACACAAATGTCATATTCTCATTGTGTTTTCTGCTTTGTGTTTCACTGGTTGAGGTTCGACTGCCTCTCTTTTAATTATGTCATTATTGCACCTTCTTCTGGTTTCCCGACCGGAGAATTAGCGCCACCTACAGCTGAGCCACCTCCTAATGTTAACGCAATGGTAGATGTATGGAAACGAGCGTTTTCTTTCGTAGAATTCTGTAAAGCTCTGTTCAAATTTACAGTATGTTATTTTTTTGTTTTGTTTGTCTTCGTGCATAAAACTCACTCTGCTAATGAATGTTTACACCATGTCAAGTATCTATCAAGAAGGAAGGCTCGAGTGGTTCCGGACTGGAACATGTTCGAGCCACAGTGTCCTGAAAAACACTGACCCAAGAGTGAAAATAGACTGTCTGCTCTTCAGGCTCTGAACTTCACCCTACTCGTGGTACTGAATAATATGTGCATCGGAGTAAATACAAAACAGCTATGTTTTTAATCCACACAATGTAATGTTGATAGTCTGTGAACCAATTTAACACTGAGCACACACAAAAAGACAAAAGAAAACTGCTTCTCTCACAAACCTAATATTCGCATTAAAAAACATAATTTGACATAATTTGTAAAAAGAGAGAATATATACATATTCTCTCTTTTTACAAATTATGTTAAAATTTGCAATGTACTTGGATGGAAATATGTTTGTTTTGTTTAATTGTTGCTATATGATTAATCTTGAGGAAAAAATCTTTGAAGATTCTCTTTTCACTCAATATTCAGAATATTCACTATTTGATGTATTAATTTGACAGAGATGTGTAACTTTTACATGCTTTTTTTCTGTTTGTATTATAAATCAATGCACTTTGATGCCACTACCCTGCAATTCAAAAAAGGTTTACTGTTACTGGCTCTTTGTCTTCACAGATTCCATTTAATCCAGGCTGCTGCACGGCACAGTTTCAAGCGTATTCGCAGTAGGACGTTTGTTTTTCCCTGTTAGGCCTACAAGACTGTTTCAATAGGCAAAGCAGAAGATTGGCTCATTATTTCAGGCTGAAGTGACCTGGCGTTGACTCTCAGAGCTGTGTGTCGGACAAAGCAACCAGTTTTGAGGAACATATTGTTCAGCTGCCGGCAGAGGAAGCTAACTCAGACAGTTTCAATGAGCTATCTACCTTTTCATCTGGCTGCCTGATTTTCTCTTTCCTGGGGCCAATTCCTGTGAACTCACTGAGAAATAACCCATTAGCAGAGTTTACTGTTAGCTGGCTCTCTGTCCAGTCTAAATATAGATTTTTTTTTATTCTATACACAATGGATTTCTCAACTCTCAGGCTATATATAGGCACAATTATCTTTGCTAGGATGGAAAAGAATGATTTCCCAGACAGGGATGGTGAAAACTCCTTCCTATATACACACTGATTTGTTACTGTACCTGTGAGGACCTTCATTAAATGAACTTTTAATGGTTCCACAATTCTCTCCGTTGGGGAATATTGTGCTGTTTTGTGTTGTTTTTTAAATTTATTTATTAGTGTTACCATTATCGTTTGTTCTTTATTAGATTTTTAATCTTTTTGTTTTCTGCTGTTTTCGGGTTTTTTATAGTGTTCTGATTTTCTGCTGTTTTGTCTCTTTTGTTTGGTATTTTGAAAACTCATGTAAAAACCCTGGAAACCTTTTAAAGGAGCCTGAGTTATATTTCAAGAATGTTAAAAACATTTTTAAAAGTCTAATATAATCAACAGAACATGAAGAGGTAACGGCTATGATGTTACATCAAAAACGTCCAGTGACAACCTCCGTGGCTACGAAAATTAAGCCAACGCGGGTGTGTCAAAAACTGCAGTTCTTTGAGACAGTCTCCATCCGTTATGAGAGTTTCCTTGACATTTCTGAGGACAGTGAAGGTTTATTACGTGTGAGAGGAGGTGAAATGGAAATGTGGCCAGAAATTAGCTACACATTGCAGAAAAAAACTGTGACTAAATAAGTAACAGTTCAGAAACATATCTTAAGTTATTGTTTACCACTAAAGAGCTGATTTCCTGTTTTCAAGGCCTTTAAAGGAAGGTGCTGCGTGTTATGTTGTACTTTTGTACAAACTGAAATGAAGCAACTCAAAAGAGAGTCAACAGAGAATAATCTGGCATGCTGCTGCCACAACCAGGACGAAACCAGACTATATCTTATCATTCGCTCTGCTGAGAAAGTCACCAGCTGCAATCTGCCCTCCTTCCCAGACCTGTATGCCTCCAGCATCCTGCGGCGAGCTGGAAAGATTGCGGCTGACCTCTTCCACCCCGGACACAAGCGTTCCCTCCAGCAAGAGACTGCAGCCCATCAAGACCAAAGCATTTCTGCCCAACTGCACCTGGCCTCATCAACAAAGCCCCGAACACCCACTGATACTGACTCTCATCCCGCCCCATGGACACTACATGTTACTTTAATGTGATGTCTTTTTTATCTGCACATCTATGAACCATCCAAATCTAACCTGACGTGAAGTTCTTTTAGCTTTTCTGTTATTTTATTTCTTTATTCTACTACACTGGCTTTTTTTATATTGCATGCACTTTTTCTTATAATTTGATCTCTAGTTCACATTAATTCTTCTTCGACTTTCTCACTCAGAGCACAGAAATGTTCCAGTTCACCAAAGCAAAGTCCTTGTGTGTGAAAAGCTTTTTGCAAATAAACTTGTGTCTGATTGAGATGTGTGTTTGTTTCTCTGTCTCCTGCTGACACTCAGAGTTGATTTCTTTCAACAACAAAAAATATATATATTTCTCCAACCTTGACCAACTTTTATTTGCCTTCCAGTTAGAAAATGCTGTTGGTGTGCAAAAGTTTCTGGAATGTGATTACATTTATTGAAGCAGTGTACTTATTTTACCTTATTAAACTGAGCTTCTCTTTCTCTATTTCTTTTTTTGAGCCATTTTGTTTGACCAGTATATCATTCCTATTGAATTTTTATGGGGATTTATACTTGAATATACTACTTTTACTTACACTTTTAGTGGTTAACGCGGTACTTTCAGCTCTGTTAGATTTATTTAGTCGATTTAGCAGGTTAATAATATGCATACAAACATACCATCAGCTCATAAAATATGACATATACAGTAACTAGATGTATAGAAAGGAGTTAAAAATAGTTCCGCCTTTACCTGAAAAAGGTGAAATTATGACCCTGGGTCATAACATACCTAAAATGTCAATAATATAATTTTGACTCTTGAAAATTATTCTTTAAATTGCTGATAATATGTACCTTTATTTAACATAGCATGCTGTATATCCAAAGTTGATGTTTTTGCATTTTTCAGAACAATTGAAGAAGTTCAAATCTTATTTCATGGCTTCAAAAAATTCTCCTATTTCTTAAGATAAAGATGTAATCTATTGGATTGCTGATGTTTTGAAGCCATTTAACTAAAGGACCTGACTACAGTCCACATCTGCTCATTTGAATCATTTTGGAATTCACCGGCAAACAACCTGTTTAATGATTTATTTATGTATTATTTTAGTGATCACTGACCCGAGTCATGAGACTAAACGTAGCTTCTATTTAGGGAAAGTACTCGTCCTCACTTTAGGGGATTTTCTGTCCCTGTGAGTATGTCTGGTTCTCCTGACAAGCACTGAAATATATGAACACACAAACAATGCCCAAGACCACACACACACACACACACATACACACACACACACACACACACACACACTTTCACACACTCTGACTGAGCATAAAGACATTTAAGAGTCGTGAACTAATTCAGTCACTGCAATGATCACACATGTTGTTCAGAAGTGAGGAAGTCGTCTGGAGGAAATTCATTGTGGAGGAGTCTCCTCATCCTCCCACACGTCTCCTTTCATTGGCTGAGAGGTGTGATGTCACTGAGTGGCCTACCCTATAAAAAGTCACTCTGCCACACAGAGGGCAGACCAGCTGAGACTCACTCACAGGGAGCAAACAGCTCTGTAAGACACCACAGACTTTAAAAACAACTGTCAAAACCTTTGGAAATATCCACCAGCGAGTAGAAAAGCATCTCATCATGTGCCGAGGACTGGACTCACTGCCTATAACCTGCCTGGAGAGGTGAGATCCACAAAGGTTTTCTTACTGTTATCATTTTTTTTTTTTTTGGGGGGGGAGGAACAGTAATTATTGTTGTACTTTTAAAAAAGTCAGTTGGACTTTTTTTTTTTAACAACTTCTCATTCTTTACCTTGCAGGGCAAAGGAGCTGAAAGCTTTGTTTGGAAGTTTAATACAAAAATCAGATCACAGCATCACAGGCAAAGAAAAGAAAAATGACAAACTCAAGTAAGACAAACATTCAAGTTCTCTTGTTGAGCATGTCAGTCAAATTAAAGTGGACCACGGTGATTTTTAGAACTTTCCCTAATGATGTTCATCTGTTTTTCTGCAGATTAAACGTCGATGAGCCTTTGAGGTGGAAGGAGTCGTTCGACAAGCTGTTGGCAAGTCAAAGTAAGTGCAATCCTCCAGGTCACACTCGATGCAAATGTTTTCATCATTCCAGGTTTTTGGAGATGACTACCAGATGTTAACTTTCTCCTTTCTCTCCAGATGGGCTGTGCCTGTTCAGAGCGTTCCTGGTCTCAGAGTTCAGCGAGGAAAACATCGCCTTCTACTTGGCTTGCGAGGACTACCAGGCAACTAAACCCTCAAAACAGCCCACCAAAGCCAAGAAAATTTACGACGAGTTCATCGGCTGTGATGCACCACGAGAGGTAAATATCAAATAAGCTGAAGAGAAAATTTAGGATGCTCACTCTGCCGGCTTATCTTATTTTGCTGTGAAGAGCAAATAATCACCTCTCCGCCTTTTCTTTCGCTACAGGTGAATCTCGACCATGTGACCAAAGCCATCACAAAGGAGAACATGGAACACCCCAGACAGTCCTGTTTTGACCTGGCACAGGCCAAAATCTACACCCTGATGGAGAAAGACTGCTACCCTCGCTTCCTTAAATCCTCCACGTACCTGGAGGTCAGCAGAAAGGCCAAGAGGGGCTAAGAAACTTCATCAAAAACTGTCCTGCACGCAGCAGATGATGATGTGATGTGATCACTCCTCGAAAGGGACATAAGCCTACTGACGCACAGCGGAGGCTGGAAAGGTTCACACGGATCAAATACCTCAGTCCAAAAAAGTTTGGTGCCAGATTGTGGAGTTATTTTGGAGACCGACGGAGGTTGCGCACAGATCGGGGTCGGAGCTGGAAGTTGAAGTACACATGAAGCTGTGAGAAGAGACTGAGACAGACTGAGCTGTCTGCCTCTGAAATAGACACCTGTACTGTACATATAGGGCTGCATGCACGGCAGCCGCAGCAGCATCTATTATAAAAAATGCAGAGAGATTTAGACGAGTTGCTTTCACACAACAAAACTACCACTGTGAGAGACTGTAGCACTAGTGTTTATTTATTTATTATTTATTTAAAGATATTTTATTCAAATTTTTATTATGTGAATGTTTGCTGTGCAGCTGGTTGAAAACTGGTTTGATGTTTGTTTTTTATCTGAAGTACTGTATGTAAAAATAAGTATATTGAATAAAAAAATACCAATTTCCAGAGAGGGTTACTGTTTTGTTCCATGGAAACTTTTAGAGAAGGTGAATGTGGTTACTGATGTCAGGAAAAATGTAGGAGGAGGGAAGACGACTTGCTCATGTTCACTGTTATAGTTGCGAGCTACTCGTGGCCTCATTGGTTCCACTTCCCACTTCACAAGTGGGTGACTGGATGACTCCTTTTCTCGGGGGTTAGAGGGAATGGAAGATATGAAGCGTGTACAGTGTGACAGTGTGTGTTAATGTGTGTCAGTTCTTGTGATTGTATTAATTCAACAATCTGCTTTTGGCCCATAGAAAGAGACTAAAAAGCTGAGGTTAATTTGCCCTTTGTTCAGTTTTTATAGGATTACTTTAATAATCACCAGAGAGGAAACTAGTTTGGTCACCCATCCAAGTCAAACAGGTCACAATACACATAAAGATGTACAATAACTACCAAACGAACCAACAGCATAGGTGTGGCTCAGGAACCTCAGCTCAGGAAACCAAATAAATACATATAAACAGATTTTATCTTAGGTTAGCGTGTTTCTCCCTGTTTCCAGTCTTTGTGCTAAGCTACGCTAATGAAATGCTAATTGTAGCTACATATTTAGCGTACAGATGAGGGTCTAACTCAGCGCGGAAATGAAGTGTGCTGCCCAAAACGACTCCTTTAGGTTGTGAACTACTGTGTGTGTGTGTGTGGGTGTGTCTAAAAAGTCATTTTTCCAGGAAGCATTTGAGTGTGATGTACAGTCGCCATGGAGACAGCAGCCGCCTACTGATCACCTCCACAAGACAGGTTTGTTTACTACTGTATAGCAGCCTGTGAGTCACAGCAGCCCCTTCCTCCTATTCTCCTGCCGTCCATCATCGCCACCTCCTCATCACCCTCCACCTCCTACGACACCCGCCGACTCTCGCTCAAACACTCTGCCGCTAAAGAGGCGAGGGCAAAGTCATTAACACCACTCACACACTTGAGGAAAATGACACAGCCTATCTCTCCACTCCATCCCTCTTTCTTTCTCCCCCTGTCCTCTTTACCCAGAAGTGGTGTGTAATGAGGCCTCTTCTGAACTTGATTGAAGAGACATTGATTTGTTTTTTGCTTCGGCAAACAGTGACAGATGGACCTGACTTTTAATTGTCACTTACTTGTTGCCATACCAGCTGATGTGACTGTTTTTATGTGTTTTTGTGCAAGTTCCCTCAAGCTGTAAAATGTCAGAATTTATGTAAGAAAGGAGCATGCAGAGACCTGATCAGGTGTGGCTGCATGTAGGCGGACAGACAGAAACCTGTAACCGATGACATCGTCTTATCAGGAGGGTGTAGTGTGGAATTTTTTTGAACCTCTTGCGATAAATGAAAACACAAATAATCACAGAGAAACAGAGCGAGCAAAAAAGCTATCAGGATTGAGATAAATGGTTTATTTATTTTGCCGGGTGAAAGTCGGTTTGCAGCTCAGATCAGCATAAACCTGTTAAGGATTAAAGAAACAACTTCTGGCTGGAGTGTTTCTGCTCTGATTGAATCGGCCTTACAGGGAGGACAATGAGTCTTTCTTTGTCATGTGTAACTGTATGCAGATGGGTGGACAAAAGAGAAATAAATGCATTTCAGCTGAATCATATTGTAATTAACGCCAGTCAGAGCAGGCCAGCTCATTTCCTGCTGTTATTCACTTTTTTACAGCAATAGTTACTTAATGAGATAATATACGAGTGACCGTGTCAAACGATCAGGTGAATGGTGTCTCTGTCATTCCCACCCTGCGATCTGTGATGTAACTTTGTGCTCCATGTACAGTCACCCATGAGATGTGCGTAAACTTTAAGTCATACCTCACCAACTATTTCACTAGTTTTGGTGAAACCAGATACTGCTGCTCTGATTCAGCTTTCAATTATTTACATACACGCTCATGTAAGTTTTTTGATGGGCAGTAAACTGCTGTGAACTATAACTGCTGTTAGTCAATGTTAGCTCAGTTTGTTAGCCAGTCTGCCCCAAGCGGCAACCACTTCCGCTAAAAACTGTAATTCCTCGAGCGGCTGCTTGAGACAGGCTGCAGAAGTGAGTCAATCTCCATAAGCCCCCATATTAAAATGTCCAACTTCAAAGCAGAAATAAACATGTTACAGCCTGGTTCAGACAACGCTTTTGGTCTCTGTAGTTGACCTCCAAAACTACTACTGAATTTTTTTTTACTCACCCGTTCACATGATGTTAAGGCTTGAAGGTAAGTGCCGTTACAGATGGCTTATTAGAGCATCCAGGCGTCATTCGGCCCACCTCAAGTCCACCAATAATCTACGTCTTTGCTGATATTTAGATTAGCTGGGAGGCGGAAGAAGCAGTACATCCAACATGGCCGCAGCCAGCATCGCACATTTTCAGCTTCTAAACAGCACTTCGGAAACTTGTGGGTGACATCACTCAGGCTCTGTCCATTCCCGTAAAAGACGAGAGTGACCCTGTAAGAAGCTGCTGGACAAGAGCAAATCTGGTACTGACTTTTAGTCCTTGATGAGACCTACATGAAATAAAAGACAGACACCAAGCCGGGGGTTTTGCTGTTGGACTTGTAAGTAATTTTAGCTGGCTACTGTTCTTGCGTTGTTGCATTTGCTTTATGTTTGGCTGTTAGCAAAGTGGTTGACTCACTAGCGTTTGGACAAATACTATAATCATTAAATCACAAAAATACTTGTCAAATATTTGCTATGTTAAAGTAGCAAAAGTTCTGCATTCAAAATGTAACTTAAATAAACTTTTAGCATCAAATACATTTACTGTATAGAGTCAAAAGTGAAAGTAAGACTTAAGCGTGAGATATAAAATTATATTTTGTATTAATAATTAGAATTGGCAAAGTCACTTTTAATTAGCTCTCAAATGTAAATGTAGTAGAGTAATATCTACAATATTTGCCTTCAAACAGTAGCGAAGAAGAAATATATAAAGTAGCATAAATTAGAAAAATTGTACTTAAGTACAGTACTTGTGCTTACACAGTTCAATAAATGTATTACTGCACCAGAAATAGAAACTTCTACACAAGAATTATCAAGATATAAACAGAGTGAAAGAGTAGTAACTCTGGGAGGGGGGGGGGGACAGCCCGATAACGGGAATTTTGGGGGGAAATTGTACTAAAGAGTGGCCTGACAGGCCTGACTGATTTGAGCTGCTGGTTTTTTGTAGCTAAATTTGTCCACTTCCATTCTCCATTAACTGAAAACTGGCTGTTTTCAGTGTTTCCACTGTTCACTTACAGGAAAGAAAAATATCATTTAAAGTAACTTACCATCCTGGAAATCTACACGATTGGAGCTCTGCTTCAATAGCCTATTTTTAACTGCTGGAGTTTCCTCTGGCAAACGAATAAGAAACCGGCTGCCAAACTAAACCATAAAACAGATTAGTTGCTGCAGGGTTTTGACAGCCACTTAAAGTAACACAGAAAGATCATCGAGGACACGGCTGACAAGATCTTCAGGAAGACTATTTTGATGGGCAGACGCTTTAGTGTTGTGATGAAAACTGATGATTAGTGACATAAGAAACATACCTGTCGGTGTAAATGTTTGGATATAAATTCTATGATGCTGCGGTTGCATTTTCCAAAAATGAAAATATAAATCCTCCTCTTCCATAATCATAAATCTCTGTATCGAGTCTGGCAAAGGACTTTCATTGCCTTTGTATTAGTCATCCTCTCTTTATTTCTCTTTTTATTTCCCCTCATCTTGTCACTGTAATAAGATCCCCACTCTGAAAATGCTAAAAGTTATATTTACGGATGCTTTTTTCTCATCTTTAAATGAATCCTCCATGCAGCTCATTATATAAAAAAAAACATGCCTGAATAAATACAATAACACAGAGGCAAAACAAGGCTGCTTTGAAATTGCAGCCTTTGCCCAACCAATTTCTGCCACAGACTGATTGTTCATTTTATCTAATGTGTTTTTTATTTGTTTGAAGGCAAATGTATAATCTCCATTTCCAGGTTTACAATATTATTCCACGCCGGCTAGCCCGCAATAACCGTAATGTGTTTACACAAAAGGCAAAACAAGAGTTTTATTTCAGTACAGTGTTTTATTTGCATTCGGGATCATAAAGTTTTACAGTTCAAACACAGACACATCCCACACCTAGATGAGCTGGCTTGGGAGAGGCTGAACCCAGCCTTTTTTTTTTTTTCCTCGCCCTATGTGAGTGTTTCTAAAGAGTGGCTCAGTTTAAGTGGACTGCTTCAAATGTCAGGAAGGTGGAAACATAATGTGGCTCAGAGGAGGTGGAGCTCTGTTTAAATGGTGGATCTGGCTCATCTGGGCACACACTTCAGTGGTAGAAATGAGTCATCATATTCATTTAAAAGCGTATTTGCTGTGCGGGCGGTGATTAATAAGCTCCGCCGAATGGTGCTTGAACACGGGAAAGAGTGCTGTAAAAACAAAGAGTTGCAGTCATGGTTATCTGGTTACCAAGGGAACTAACCCTGCAGAGCTGAGTGGTCCCATCTTAACGTTCAACACTCAGTTATACGACATAAGCTTCCATTTATTTTCATTTCATTTGGCTTGCAAATAGAAAAAAAAAATAGCTGCTACAAATAAACTCCTTTGGTGTCCACTTGTTGGAAACAGCCTCCTGTCAGACACACAAACACTTAATCTAATTAAAGGTGATTATTAAAACACTGGTATGAGAACATAACTCACTGGCCGTATTATATCAACATCTGGTCTGCATTATTTCATTACATGATGCCCTTATTCAAATAGCAGGGAGTTGAGCCATATACAGCAAATAAAGATGACTCACCTCAGTGAGGTGAAGCCATGTGTTTGCTATTAGTTTAAATTTTCCAGGAAAAAGCCTGAGGAGATATAGTTTCTCAGTGGAGTTAGTGCATCAGTGCAGATCCCCCATAGGCCTTCTGGTTTTTTTCCTACAGTTAAAGACATGCAAATCAGATGGACTGGAGACTCCTAATCTCCAGGTATGAATGTAGGAGGTATCCTGCGGTTGTCTGGATGTTTAAGCCCGTCCAGGGTGTTTCCCTGTCGATCACCCAGTGTAGGCTGGAATAGGTAGACAGAGAGATTGCTTCATCTAAGCAACAAAACACGAGACTTCCTCTGTGGTGTTTACTGTGACCCTACAACATATTCCTTCTTTCTAATTTATCTGAGAAAATTCAGGAGATTTCAGGAAAAGCGCCACTTTCCCACCTAAATAAGCTTCTTTACAACAACAAATTTTAAGACTACATACTTTAAGGCTCACCCCTTTCCCACATTATTCATACAAGGAATTTACTCCAGCATTCATTCAGCATGATGAAATACTGCAAACAAAGCATTCCCAGCCATGTATTTGTCCGTTATGTTTACTATTTATTTATCATCCTGCATTAGTAGGATGCATCTGCCTGATGGATTTGACTTGAGATCATATTGTGAAAATCATGAACCCTTAAAAGCTTTAAAGTCCAGACATTAATCAAATGCTAATTGATACAGCTAGTAGCGTCAGGAACATGGTTCACCGAGTTCACGTCCTCAGCAGCATTTTTAAATGGGAAAGTAAAGTTCTGAAGAGCCACAAAGTAAATATGTGTCAACAGTCAAACTGAGGCCAACATCCTCATTAAAGGGAAGGTTTGACATTTTGTGAAATACACACATTCTTTTTGTTGCCAAGGGTTCGAGGACATGATTTATACCACTCTCCAGTAAATATGAGACTACAGCCTGGAGACAGTTAGCTTAGCTTATCTTAGCAAATGACAGGGGGTAGAAACAGATGGAAATAGCTAGATGGGCTCTGTGTGTAGGTATCAAAATCTACCTGCCAGCACCTCCAAAGCTTACTAATTAATTCATTTTATCCCATCTGTCTAATCTGTACAAAAACTGGCAGAGACTCCAGGAGGTGACTTGCACACTGCCAAGAAATAACTGAGCTTAAGTGGTGCTGTTGTCGGATTTTGGACAGAGCCAGGCTCGCTGTTTCTTCCTCCTTCAAGTCTTTGTGCTCAGTTAAGATAACTGTCTCCTGGCCGGAGCTTTATATTTAGCACACACACATTGGGGTGTCATCAATCTTCTAGTCTACCTGCAAGAACTCCGAGGTGCATATTTCCTCAAACTATTACTTTAAAGGCTATACACTTTTGTATTATGATGACATTTAGGTGAATGGGGTTCAACCAAGCGGCGACCTCTGTGGCTGTGAAATGAAGCCAATGCTGAAGTGCCCAAAACTGCAGTTCCTCAGACGTCCACTCGAGGCTGGCTACAGAACGAGTCAATCTTCATAAGCTCCCATGATAATGGGATATGTCCAACTTCACAGCAGAAATAAACATGTTTTGGTCTCTATAGCTAATTTGTCCATTCATGCAAACTGTACTGAGGGTGAATTTCTGTATATCTCACCTCTTTAAATTACTTTAAGGCTTAAAGTTATGTAAAATTGACAGCGTGGCTGCTTTGATTGACAGGGGGTGCGGTTACAGGTGGCTTGTGGGAACACCCAGGCATCATTCAGCCTTAGTTACACCCACGATTCATGTCTTTGCTAATTTTTGGATTAGTCAGGTAGCAGCAGCAGCTGCCTAAATCTTCCACTGTGCCTTTAAACTGTTTGTCCCTATTCCAGAGAAGACGGTATTTCTAATTTCAGCAGAGCCATTTCCCAATACAGCGGATTCAGGGAGCATCACACAATTAAGTAGTTTTTGACGTCACAGTTCAGTTTGAAGATTCCTGGGGAAGAGCAGCAATAAGCCATCACAGATGTTTGTAAAGACAAATACACACTAATACACGTATAATACTTCTTCAAGTGTTACAAGGATGAGACAGGAAATAGTGTAAACGTGGCTCTCTACAACAGCCACATGACTAAGTGAGAAATAATGGGAAGGGTGTGTGGCAATAAGAGCACGGCTTCCACACAGTAACTGGGTTTGTGGGAAGGTCAGCTTTGTACTCAGCCGCTCTGACAAACACAGCAGGCTTTGTGTTTATTGACCTATAAAGTGCATCGAACGGCGAAAAGCAGCTGATCTCACATCAGCCCGCGCTGGGTGCGTTCCAGTTTGTAGATATCAACACAACGTCCGATTCTTATTTGTCAGCGTGTCAGATTATGCAAACAGACTACAAATTGTGACACAGTGCAATGGGACACTGAAGCCAAATACAACCAAGAACAGGTTACTGAACTCTGAGTGTCATATTTCTACAATTTACCTCGTGATTGGTGCGATGAAAGATAAAATATCCGCTGTCTATTATAAACTACCGAATCTGTTACTCAAACTGGACTTCCTGAATCCAGTCTCATGTCTGACGAGCACATGGAGGAGGGATACAGAGTCCTCATGTGAGAACAGAGTGAATATCTGTGGAAAGGGCTGTTGTTACAGCAAAAGCAAAGACACGTCAATGTGACATCAAGGACTTACTATGTTATTAAAACTGTTTCAACTGATATATATATAGTTCTCTCTCACATTCACAATGTTTGCGTGTAATGCCTGACAGAGCAATGAAACACCTTTATTTGTTTCAAATTTCAATACCATGTACAGAAAAGATGAAGTTCTAATTATCATTAGGCAATTATTTAACTTATTTGAATAAACAAATGCTTTGAAGTACATGGTCATTTCTAGCAGCTAACCAAAGTTTGCTCAAAACAAATTGAAGCGAATGTATTGTTGTTTCGAAGTACTAAGGCCAATCTATCTAACGCAGCTGGGCAAAATTATATCAATATTATATCGCACTGTATCGCACAGTGAACAAAATCAAGTTCGCTCACTGACTCGCATACTATGGACCTGTCAGAGGTCTGTTTTCTTTGAATAGACCAGTAAACCTGAGTGCACATTGTGTGTCTAGTAGATTGTAATAATACATGCATACAACGACCACACAGTGCAAGACTTTCAGTTTAGGTGCTACATGAAGTTGCCTCTCTCAGGACTCTCCTACAGGGCGCCACACCCATCACACAGTCCACAGGTCCAACAGCAATAATAAAACTGGCAGACGGTGCTCAGCCTCACCCAATGCATCATATGAAAACACGCCTGACCACTTGCTTGCTTTGACAAAGCCAAAAATGATTAATTACAATTAATTCATCAAATAGCATCAGACGGCTCTACGCAATTATTTGTTTTGGACCGCACAAACCTGATTCTGAGGTGTCGCAGCTGCCATTCCTTACCATATGCAATTGACGCCTATGGGTGTGAATGCCCAGAGGGTAATGCATAGAGAACGCCTATGTACAGAGACCACAATTTTGTGTTACACCCCCTGGATACATGAAGCAACACACCAACACAACAGCTTCACACACAAACGTGCAGTGTCTTTTTAAAAAAAATGCAAATCAACAAATGTGATGTCACCTGAGCTGATTCAGGGAGTTCATTTTTCAAAAACAGATCATTTTGATTCATTTTCCAAAAACATATTTTGGGTTTTTTTTCTTTCTTGCACTCCACCAGTCAGCCAGATGTTGCTTTATTCATTTTAACAATCCAATTTATCTGTTTGTGTAACTCGACGATGAACTCTTCTTTGACAAGAGAAAAAAATGCTGAAAGAAACTGAAAGCAGTCAGCCAATTTGTTCACTTCAAAAACTAATTAAACATGGAGTAAAGTGTACACACGCACACACAGAAATGTGTGAGTGCAAACCCATTGTGTCTGTGCGTGTGTTTCTTCGACTAAGAAGCTAAGAGCTATGAAGACACACTGAAGACACACGACCATTTCAACCCTCTCAACCGATTAACTTGCAGATGAGTGATCTACCTGATGCCGAGTGTTAAAATAATTACAGCATTTGACGTGCATGAACGCATTCCTATTCACGTTAACAATAAGACACACAGGAAGCTTCAAGCTCTCGTCTGCAGCGCCACAAACGAATTCAATAAAGTGTCGACACGTGCAAGCAAAGTCACCAGCCATTGTAGCGACAAATCGTTCACGTGCAGTCAGTCAGGCTGCAGGAACTGGATGCCCAGGGAAAGACGTCATCTACTTGAGATGAGACAATTTACAGAGGAAGAAGACTTTCTGAAGCACCTGATACAGTATTTCTGTTCTAAGTGTGATCTCAGAGTACATTTTGTCTCCAGAAAACAGTAAAAAGACACTTGTACCCCAAGGGGAAAAAAAGTGAGGGGACTGATTTTCTGAAGTGACAGAGCACTCTGTTCATTTGGACCTTAATGGAGTCTCTCTGTGCCTTAGACTGAGGCGGAGAGGACGACAATCAACCTAAGTGGTTTTTCACGCAGGTTAACAAAAGAAAAAGCTGAACAAAAAGACAGACACGAGATGGAGAATAAGAATGAGTGCCCTGATTGTATGAAGTGGATGTTTGAATTTGCGTCTCCTCCTTTTGCTTCAATGCAAAGAGCTCTGTTGCCACCTGCTGGGGAGATGACATGACTAAAGTTTGATCATGGAACAGAACAAATGTGTGATATACTGACCTGAGAGCAAAAGACAAAGATGATGGTTTTGCTTAAGATTTAGGGGAAACAATCACAGTATGTGGGAGAAATGCTCTGTGACGGTGAGCCACAAAATATGATGCTAACCATATGCGATTATTAAAGAAATTCTTGGTCAATGTGAAAGACTTAAAGCTGTTATAATCAAAATCTTAATACCAACAATTGATCATGTTACAATGTGTATGTGAAAGGTGTTGCTTATAGTGGCAAACCCACAGATAATTATCACCCAGCCCTCAGTGATACAGAGCTTTTCGGCATCTTGTAGTTCACTGTTTTGGTTTACCTCTACCATCGCCCTCTTTGCTAGCCGCAGCAGGAAGCGCACTCTGCACTACCTGCTCAGCACCAAACAGAAGATAAACAAAGTAAGCAACTAGCTGGTGGACACAGTGGAGCATTTAGCAGCTAAAGAGCTAAATATTGTTCCATGAGATTTGTCGACAGTGCTCGAAGGATACTGGACTTATATCGATCAGGTGGAAACAAACACAACTTCAGTATTGTTCCATATCTTTGGCCTCCTGAGAGCGGCAGAAACACTTATATTTTGATATTATTTCTGGAGCGGATATGAACATGCTGGCAAACAGTTTCCGATTTAAACATCCAGCAGATACAAAGCAACATTAGCATTCACTTGAAGTTGTGTTTCAGTCCACATGATGAATGTGAGTCCAATATTCACTCTCTTTTAGCTCTGTATTTGGTTTCTATTAGTTCCTGAGGGGAATATCTGTCTCTTTAGCTGCTAAATGTTCCACTAAGCTGCTTAACAGATAGTTTGCAGAGGATTTATCAGAGTTTTTTTATCTCTGAAAACGGCTGTCTGCAAAAAAAAAAAAAACTGTAAAGTTGTGGACTAGACTGTTGAGCTGAAAATGTTTATAAGGCTTTATGAAGATGAGTGAAGCTGCAGATGGAGTTTGCATGTCCTCCCTGGGTACTCTGGCTTCGTCCAGTCCAAAGACATGCACTTAACAGGTTAATTGCTGACTCTAAATTGCCTGTAGGTGTGAATGTGAGTGTGAATGGTTGTTTGTCTCTACAGTATGTGCCTTGTGATGAGCCGGCGACTTGTCCAGGGTGTACCCTGCCTCTTGCCCTAAGTCAGCCTGGATAGGTTCCAGCGCCACCATGACCCTGATGAGGATAAGCCTTTACAGATAATGGATGGATGGTGATAATGTCTTTAAAACAAACACGGATAAAGTAATCCAAAGGAGGAAGGGCTGCGTTTTCTGAGCTGTGAGCAAAGGCAGGTACAAAATCCATCAAAACACAGTATGCTTCACTGAACCTCTATGTTCTCAAACTGCAGAGCAAGTATGGCATCTTTATGTATGTATTCCAAAATTACCTTTCGTATGATTTGACCTGAAAAAAGTTGCTATGTTATTCCAGCTCTGCTTCAGGATATTTTCAGACTTTTAATGGATCTACAGGAGCAGAGCGCAGCCAGAAGGATAAAAACTGTCTGTGTGTCAGCACTGAGAGAAGAACACCTCAGAGAGGAGCATGGAGCACGTTGGAGCTACAGCAGATTCAAAGCATATGTTACTGTCAGCTACTTGAGAGACCACTGATGCTTCCTTGTCTACTTGTGCTGTAGAGACATGAGTTCCTCTAACATAATATTAATCCTCATATGACATGGGGGAGCCATGAGCATCTCAAGGATCCCTGGGGGCTCCTGGAATCTGCTGGGAGACAGTGATTTGGGGATTTGTTTATTCCCTGTGATGCCACTAGATGTCATACAACCAAACACCAGCTGTAGCTGCTGATGGTGTCAGAGTCAGTCTTCATCTGTTACATTTTACACCCAGTTTAATGACTAACAAGCGTCCACTGATTCTGAATATTGATCGCTCACTCCGATCCGTTAAGTGTCTGAACTGATCCCGCGGTGCTTCGAGGAAAAAAACAATCATGTGTTGAGATCTGTGCGTCATCGGGACACCGGCGGCGGCGGCGGCGGCGGCGGGTGGCCGCGACGCGTAACTGCTTCTCCGTCGTGCCTCAGACCAGAGCGAAGGGGGTCAGTAAGTGCACACACCGATCACCGATCAGCGCGTTAATTGAACACACCAAACAACCAATCCGTCGCGACCGGAGCGCCTCAACCCGGATGACCTCCGGAGTGACGCGTGTCTCCGGTGAGAGTGCGGAGGGAGCAGCGCCGGAGGAGATGCGCATATCTGCAGGTACTCTAGCGCTGTCGTAAAACAAGAGACAAGAGGGAGTCAGCGAACATTAAAGCGATGCCAGGGGTAACCAAGTACAATTTAGTAGATGACGCGCACGATTTAAGGATCCCCATGCACAACGACGAGGTGTTTAAGCATGGGGTCTGCTTCGAGGCAAAGGTAAGGACCCTCTGCAACAGATACTTTCTGTGTGGCAGGAATACCATTATGTGTCAAACACTGAAATGAGGTCTGCTGCTGTAACAACAACCACTATATGTTTTCATACAGGCGTGTACGTGACGTTGATGGTGTTTAATGATGTTACAATACTTAGATTTATTTTGTCGACTTTTGATGACTTTGAAATGTTTGTGATTTCATCATGTTTGACCTCACAGAGAAGATTCAACTGACAAATCTGATACATGCAGAGAAAACCCATTTACAGTTTGTGTAAAAGGCAACTAACTACTATTATTATTATTATTATTATTATTATTATTATTATTATTATCCACTAACAAAGATCTCACCGGTATGGATATAGATTTAGACAGGTTTATTGCACATTGTGGATAAAGGTGAACTGAGATAATGTACAGTAGGAGAGATGAAGGTGAAGGATGAGGGAGGGTCAGTGGATGGAGGGGTAAGGGATGAAGGAGTTTGTAGATGGAGATGGAGCCACAGTGGTTCCTGCATTTAAATGAAAGAGAGAGAAGGGAAAAGGGGGAGAGATGAAGGAAGTGAGCAGATAAGGTGTGATTAAGTACTTCAGATGTGGAAATGGCATGAGTTCAAGCTGTCATCTTTGTTCCTGAACCTAGTTATAAAACTTTATTTCTTATTTTCTCAATGAATTGAAAAAGTCTTCAATCAATTTAACTACTTATTTATTATAATTTAAGAAGCTGGAGCCATCACATATTTGCTATTTCTGATTTAAAAATGAATCTGTCGATTCATCCTTTCCTCATAGAGGCTACAAAACTACATTTGAAGCAAACAATCTGCCAGCCCAGCGCTCCCCAAACAATCAGTGGCATTCATTCCCAACAGAACTGCCAATCATTAAACCTTTCTCTTTCATTTTGCAGTACATCGGCAGTCTGGAGGTGGGCCGACCCGGCAGCCGAATGGAAATAGTCGCTGCTATGAGGAGAATCAGAGTAAGACGCTCGCCATTACCCTAACCCCTGTTCAGTCTGATCACGTTGACAATGACCCAGCAGCTGATGGTGGTGCATGCACACTCTCTCCCTCTCCTGTGTTTTATGGCTCACCTTGTGCTCACAGGATCCTCAATAACTAGTCCACGTAGAGGCGTGCACTCAGATTCAGTGGGCTGTCAGGAGCGGTTTAAATCACGGCGGGATTCAGGAGGCAGATTTTATGGTTGAGGAGATGTACAGCGTGCAGGTTTATATGTGATACTGTTAGAAAAACCAACAGCCCCTGAGCCTCCCTTCAGACCAGACAAGGCCACTGAAAACACTGCGACGTCTTGTCATTACACGTCACTACAGTGTTACAGAGAAGCACGGGAAGCAGAGGATTTAGTTGCTTGTCAGCTGTTGGATCTAATCTAACAACCGAGTTATTGTGTCACTCGGAGGTCAGACACAGCTCCAATGACACCCAGGAAGGACATAATCCTGATCCCTCGTGTGCAGCGCAGCATAATGGCCATTAGATTGTACTGGCAGAGACTTAGTGATGCTGTATGTCTGAATGTCTTCGCTGACATATCACTCAGGAACCTCACTCTGAATTTTCTTTTCAGGTGTTTGCATTGTTTTTTTTTATTTCGCAACAGTTAACAGTGTTCGCCTTCATTGTCAAACACTGTGCACACACAATGCTCAAGGTAATCCAAAGGTTGTTGCTCCAAGTTTATGTATTGTATATTCCCACCTGTCCTTAAACAAACACATTTTAATTAAATGTCTTTGTTGTGTGGCTCTTATCTAAAAGGAGAGTTTGCCGAATGTTTTTCTTTCTTTGCTTCAAAGCAAAAAGGAATACGCTGAAGACGATGAAAGAAACAAAAGAAATGGAAGTGTGTTAAGAGACTTATAAATATTTAAATTGAAATATGATAAACAACATGATATTAGATGTGGGCAAGATTAAAATTGATAACATAAGAGAATTGAGGCCGTGTTTGAGCACTGTCATTAAACCTCTGCTTCTGAGGAGACTCACTCGGAGTATACAAAAGTTAACTTTAAGCACTCACACTGTCTACAAGACAAGACCGGAGGTGACACAACCTGTAGTGCATCAGTCGTGCTTGGTGTTAATCTGAGTTAGTTCCAGGCCGATGTGCATGAAAATGTGGCATGAACACTTCCCGTGTTCCACTTTGTTGCTTTCTGACAGCAGCGTGTGCGGAGATGGATGGTCCTTCTGTCCCAGTTTACCAGGGGCTGCATTAGCCTGGATAACACAGATACATTATGGGAGTTGTGTCCTTCACCTGAGCATCTAAGCTCCCGAGTGCGCGTGGAGGAAAACTCCCACACAACAAGAAGATGGATGATCTAGATGAGAGTGCAAGAAATGAATTAAGGGCCCTTTGGATCTTCCAGTGAGGAGCTTTTTGCAGGTCACAGGCTTATAGGTGAACCGTTCCAGATTCATTATGGCTAAACTCACCAAATATGACAGACTGGTAACACTTATTCCCTTTCTTCTTTCCTGTGAGGTTTATTTTGATCAGAAATGCCAGTATAAGCGATGAGAAGACAGCTCCAATCCCGCTGAAAATAAAAGACACTGCTGGGGTGTTATTTTTACACAAACCAAGGATGACAGTGAATATCGAAGTCCCTCACGCAGAGCGAGCGACAGCGTCCGTTCACTGAAGAAAACTGGTGATTTTAAAGAACTTCATCTGATCAATTAATCATCTGATGTTGGACTCTGTGTTTTCAAAGCGAGGCGTGTTGTTTCACATACATTCTGGTTGTCCTTAGATCTCTGGGCCCTGATATTTGGAGCCTGCAGAGGAAGCAGAGGCTACAGGCTCCAGCATTAATCATGGAGAGGGATGAAAGTGCCCCACACATGTCTGCTTCCCTCTGGGAAGTCTGCCTTTGAAAGCTTACACAGCTCCCAGGAACAGAAACTGACAGTTTCTCAGTGTTTACTCAATCTCAGATTTCCCTGAAGAAGAAGTCAGGAATATCTTCCTGTGTGCAAAATCATTTCTCTCTTCTCCAATATGTAATTTATCCTGTGCAAAGAGCTCCAGCTCGGCATGCCCGTGCGATATTTAATGTTAGTCACACCGTGTAGCATAATAATCAATTTAGTTTGAATTAGCTGTTTTGGGTCGAACTTGAATGTTAATTTTCTTCTTTTTTTTTCACAGTATGAATTTAAACTGAAGAATATAAAGAAAAAGAAGGTCAACATTGTCGTTTCCACCGATTGTATCAAAGTGATTTTGCGTAAAAAGAAGGTCAGTCCCATAAAATGTGACTTGAATTTTATCTTTTGTCTTTTTTCAAAAAGACTCTTTGTCTCAATCAACCTGTGTGTGTTTGTTTTCATGTTGTGACAGAGAAAAGGGTGGTCATGGGATGACAACACCACCTTGGTGACACAGGATCCCATCTTCAGGTAGGCCCTCTTCAGGGTATTAAAACAAAAATAAAAAGAAATAAGCAGCCAAATAACCGGGCAGCTTATAACCAAGTCAATGACACTTCGTGTAACTTCCTTTTAACAGGATTTTCTATGTCTCACACGATGCCCAAGACTTGAAGATCTTCAGCTATATAGCGAGAGATGGACAGAGCAACAATTTCCGCTGCAATGTGTTCAAGTCAAAGAGAAAAGTAGGTTTAACTCCAGATAAACTAAAACTGCTTAAAAGATATTATATGGTGATATTATATGTTTTTCATACTGTCAACAAATCCAATGAGAAGACCAGCAAACTGAGAACCTATTAACAAGTGTTTGTCTGTGTAGCTAAAGCCTGATTTAGCTTGTTCCTCTGTGTCATAGACCTCCATTGCTGTCTAAAAACTATTAAAAACACATCAGCGAGACACACTGCTGCACTGGGTGACATGATCATTCATCATAATAAACATGGACACGGCAGTTTATTTTGAGTCAATCCCACGTATGCAGTAATAGCACCAAGATTCACTACTCGCTAAAGCACCACAGCTGAAAATAGTCCCCAATGAAGACATTATCTACTCTTTGAGTAATGTTTGCTTAAAACTACAGTTCCCATCTGTGTTAGGGTATTATTTAGCTTTTAGCTTTCCAGATCATAAAAGAAGCTCTTCAGAAATACTGCGTGCACCTTTTTTGCCCGAGAGATGGATGAGAAGATCAATGTAACTCTCATGTTTGCCTGAAGCTACAGCCAGCAGCTGGTTACCTTAGCTTAGCTTAGCATAAAGACTGGAAACAGAGGGAAACAGCTAGCCTGAATGTGTCTGAAGGTAACACAGTCTGCCTAAAGCTCCTCGAGCATCTCCAGCACCTCTAAAGCTCACTAATTAACACGTCACATCTACAGAAACCCAATGTGTAAAAACAACACATTATTGGTTGGGATTATTTCTTGGCTGGGCGCAGTCATCACCGTTAGACTTCAGTTTAAGATGAACATGAAGAGCTTTAAACATGCTTAAAGGAGCTTGTTGTCACCTTTTGGACAGGCTTCTACCTGCTCCTATTCTAAGTGCTAAGCTAAGCTAACCAGCGGTAGCATTATATTTACTGTACAGACTACAGAGTTGTATCTTCTTATTTGACTCTCTGCAAGAAATCATTAGCATTTCTCCCAAAATGTCAAACTATTCCTGGATGAGTGTGCTTGGGAGCAACAGGACAGACTTGGGAGGTATTAAGACATGGACAGCCACTTTGTTGGTGTTGGTATTATCATGGATTTTGTTGACATTCACAAAAGTACAGAATATCCCCAGCTTTATCCTTTAAGTTGACTGCAAACACCAGCAATTGATCATCGCATTATGTTTTCAGCTCCACACTCTGTACATGGCTTCTAATGATTGTATTATGCCCATTGTCTCAGTGATGTATAGTCCTGTTGGACCTCACTTATGACCAATGAATGTTAAAGTAAGAGCAAAATGCATATGAAAATGACTGGCATGTTCTTCTCCAATCGCCACATATCTGCATATCAAGCAGCGACATTTTTTCCCTCCGTGACAAAGACAAAGCATCAGTGAGGTCGACTCCCATCCCTTCACCATGGATACCAGACAGACAGTGACTTAGTGAAGCAGAATACTAATAATTCTGGTGGGAAGAGAAAAAACAAGGGGCTTTTTCACTTAAAGCACTTAAAGACATTTTCACCACTGCTGAACAAATACCCACCACATTTTCAGGGACACGGCCAGTTGTGCCTCACTACCTCCCCGGGGCTGCCGAGCCTTATCGGAGCATTGCAGACCAAGCATGTGTGCTGAGTAGGAGGAGATGGACCAGCTGATAGGAAGATTTGATTTATTTTCATCACGGCATGTTGCGGCCCCCAGCAGGGCTTAGATGTCAGCTCAGCACGTCAACAGACCCTTTTGTTTTTGGCCTTGGGAGTGCTGGTGGTTTCATTTTTAAAACAAATTTACGTTTTGTATTGATAGAGCAAAGTATTCAATTTCATGACTTTATTCCTGCGTTTTTATGTACATAATTGCTATTTCACGTGATTGAACTACTTTCAGCCTTGATACGGCTGACATTTTGACTGAATGCCTCGTGGCAGGATGATCCTCCAGAGACAGATGACAATACTTTCATATCAAGTGTGTCTCTATTCAATCCAAGAAAAGACAAAAACTCATCTTTAGTGAGATTGAAGAAGGACATGGTGGAGGAAGTTTAATTCCAGTGGATTTAGGATGCTGCTATTGGGCTGCGTATTAGAGCTTTATGGAGAAAAGAAGCCTTGAAATCGATCTGAGAAGTGCTTGTGTCTCAAAGGCCACATTGAATTTCCTTGCCTTTGTGTTCAGCTTAAGAATCACTGATACCCACAGTCAAGCCAGAACAAAAACAAACATTTAAAAAAATGCTTTTACAAACAATTCTTCAATTGAAACACACCGAGGTTTATTATTTTCATTATTGATTAATCTGACAGTTATTATATCTTTTATTTGGTCTATGAAATTCACAATTCCCTAAATCCCAATCTGACAAATCACTTTATTTGTCTGACCGATAGCCCAAAACATGAAAGATATTCAGTTTACTATCACATAAGACAAAGAAAAGCAGCAAATACTTAATTTTAAATAATAGATGGATAATAGTCAAATTATAAAATAAAGTGTGGATGGTGGAGGGGATGTGTTGGTCTTGGTTTTGTGGAATCTAAAGGAATAGTTTGACACAAAATTTTCCACTTTGTCGCTGAAAGTTAGATGAGAAGATTGATACCACTCTCATTTCTGTCCATTCAGTAGAAAGCTTCAGACAGGAGATGTTTAGCTTAGCTTAGCATAAAGACTGAGAGCAGAACAGGGAGCCTGGCTCAGTCTAAAACTTATACTGTATAAAAAAAAAAAAAAAACAGGTTATCCCATAAAAATCCAATAATAAATAAGTTCTGTTTTTATGCTAAGCTATCTGTCTCCTAGCTGTAGCTACATATTTAGCATACAGACTTCAATCTTCTCATCTAACTCTCAGCACTCAAAGTGAATGAGCGTGTTTCCAAAAATAATAAACGTACATGAGTCAGTTTCTCATTTCAGTAACTATGTTGACGCTGTGTATCAGGACTTTACAGCATGTCAAATAGGAACATGTTGTACCTTAAACACGAACATGATTAAATCTGAGAAAACGCGTGAGATATCCTACAACACAATCTTCTCTCTGATCTTCAGGGTCCTGTAGCTAATTCTGGAGTTACTGCAAATTAAACTGTCCCTGATTGATGACCTGATGATGCTGACACACCTATAGGCCCTCCTGCAATAACAACAAATTTTATCTTCACTCCCTCTGCCATCAAAGTTACTTGCCTCTGAAATAGACCAATCCATCACTATGACAGCAGAACGTATGCAGAGCAGACGGACAAGGACAGGCAGCTGGAGCTTGTAATATCTTCTGACTTTAATTTGGTCTCCTCCTGTATCCCTCTGTCTTAATTTTTCACCTCCCATTCTGTCCCAACATTCCCCATTTTCTTGCTGCTTCTATTGTGTCTATTTTTCGCCATCCATCTATCCACTTTTCTGCCTGTGCAACTCCTTCGGCACCTCATTTCCTCCCCTGCTGTGTGTCTTCATTTTTGTATCTTCCCTTACTGTGCTCCTGCTGCTGCTTCCCCCGCCCATGCCCTGAAAACCTCAACACTCAACACACACACACACACACACTCACACTTTTCCTCTGTGTCCTTCCTTACAGTCTCAGGCAATGAGGATCGTGCGGACGGTGGGTCAGGCGTTCGATGTGTGTCACCAGCTGACCCTGCAGCAGAAAAGCGATGACCAAGAGGATGAGGAGGGGAGGGCGGAGGATTCTGAGGCAATGCCAGGTGACTCACACCTAAACACACATACACACACACTTGCACAAAATTAAATCCACAAATCCAGTCCGGTCTTCCTCCTCTCTCTCAAACAAACTCAATCTCCTCACACAGCAACACACACCTCAGGCCATCTTTTTCCTCTCTCCCTGTCTCATAAACATAAACCCTGAGTACCCTGCAGAAACAAACAGAGGCAACTGAGCACACCTCTCTGAGAAAAGATGTCATTATCCACCCTTATTTTGGTGAGCAGCTTGCCCTTCTGCAGCCGCAGATGTGTTTCGGGGAGTTGTGCGAGCCATTGATCAAAGACCTTGTGAGAGCCTCTGCCAGATCTCTGCACACAGCTGCAGCTGCTGTTGCTGCTGCTGTCACTGCGTCTAGATATGTTGCAAACCATAAAACACAGAATGAAAATTCACCCTGATTTTTGTCTGGTCTCTCTGCAGCAAAGAAGAGGTTTGTATTGTCAGAGGAGACTGACCTTGAAGCCACAACGGAAGAGAGCATCGAAGAGTGTGTCTCTTCATCAGACCTGGAGAAGGGCAAAAAAGAAGAGGCCCTCTGTAACGATGGAAAGGTAAAAAATAAAAAAATGATTTGAGAAAATAACCTGGGTTATCTCAACTACATTAATGACAGCCTGCTTTGTGAGGATTTGGGGTGTTGATCAGTTAAGGAGGGTCTAATTAAAGATGCTATGCTAGGTTGCATTATGGGAAATGTAGGATCCAGTATTGTTTATGAGTTTCGCTCTCACTAGGAACTAAAAGTCTGTATATTAAAGCTTCTGCTGAAGGTTACTCCCGCATGTTCAATAAGCTGTAAACCATGCCACTGAACTGCTTAATGCAAGTTTCCTCTTCCACCCAGGCATGACACAAGTTACTAGATCAAGGATCAAACATGATGAGGGATTGATTTTTGTTTAAGTATTTTTTAAATTTTTTTAAATGGAACTAAAAAGTCAGAAATGTTCGGTTGATAAATAATTCTGTGAGGCTCACAGAGCCATGATGAAAGTTTGGCTACATAAGGAGCTATATGAAAATCAGAAAATACCACTGAGGGATGTATAGCAAGCAACTACGTCTTCAAGGCTTGTTTGTGAAGAAACGCCCCACGCAGCTGTTTAATATTGATGCGACCGTATGGTTTATTAATGAAAACAGAGAAAGCTTTCCTAGCACTGCTCTGCTAATCCTTAGATGTTGAACAAGAGGCTATCTGCTCTCTGATATTTGTAAGCTGGTTTTACAACCAAGTCTCTGTTGGCACCGTGAGCTTTATTACTCAAGAGACAAATCCGGTGTTGTGCTGACGAGGAGTTAATTAGTTTAATTCAACAGAAATAATTACATTGTTCCCTGAAAACAAGAGCGTTGGCTTTATTATTTAAATATTTAATGCAATCCCGACGCAATAAAACAACGGTATTTCATACAGCGATCTCACCTGCAAACTTTCTGCTCCTCCTGTGCAATTTGAAGGTCAAGTGTCTGTCACAGTGCAGTATTAATGACAAGAGAGTCCACCATATTGATCTCCCGTCTCCGATATGACAGATAAGTCATGTCCTTCGTGACCGCTCATCCCACAGCGCCACTCTAACATGATTGTGTTTGTGAGTCATATTTCCCGTATGGAGTCCAGTTAATCTGTCAATCTAGTTGTAGACGCCACTGATTGAGTCCCTTCCCCGAGAGTAAAATACAGAGCGTGATTGATTTATTATGCTATTGTTGTGGAGTGCATGAAATCTCAGCTTGAAATTGTGTGTATCCGAATGGAGTTCCTCGTAATGGCAGACCCTCTGCTCTGCAGAGCGTTTTAACATCTCTCAGCTCGTTGTTTTTTTTACATTTTACTGTTCACTCTCTGTTTCCATTGCATCGGGTTTGGTAGGCAGCCGCTCAGCAGTAAACAGCAGAACAAAGTGGAGCATTTAGTAGCTAAAGAGCCAGACATTTTATCTGGAGACAAATGTTGGACTTTTATTAATCATATAGCCTGAAATATGAAATTAGTTGATGATGCTTCCATCTTGAGCTCGTACAATGTCAAAGAATGTAATCCAAAGGTCAAAAACATCAGTAAATGTCATGCTTTGGTTTCAGTTGTTCAGAATTTAAAGACCAAGCTCTTCTTTGTACACATATCTCACAGTTCACATGCAATTCAGGTGGAAATCTGTCACAGAAGCAGGCAGCAAACAAAATCTTCCATCAACCGCAGCCTTGGTACAGCACCCGCCGATTCTTTATTGATCTTCCTTTGGAGTGAAATACAACTCCCTCATTCATTTCTTTTATTTATACAGCTTGACATGGTACGTATAAAATTGATCCCTCTCCCTCTCTCCGCCTCAGTGCTTACTACACCTCACCCGGCCCTCCTGCACTACATAAACTTTTAAACCGCTTCTTTAGATGTGTTTTTACACACAAGCTCTCATATCATGTTTTACTTTCCACTGTTACTCCAGTCTTTAGGACTGTTGGTTAGCCTAACCTATACTTTACTTTTAATTCCGTCTACTGTACAGCCCGTCCACAGCCATATGTACTCTGGCTGTGATATATTATGTTTTGTTAAATTTCTGTGGTGAGCAGTAATATGGAAGATTTTTTTTTAACATATTTTATATTTATTTTGGCAGCGTCTTTGCTGCCGATGGCCCGTTGCTGTGGAGGTTTTCCACTACACCATTCAAGGATGTGCAGAAGTGTGATTAGTCTTTAATTTCTTTTATTTCTTGTGATTCCAAACAAACCACATTTGTGGCAACGTTAAGAGGAGTGAATACATCACACATTCCTTCACATTACTCAGAACTCAGAACCAAATTTACTGTCATCTCATCTGTCAGGTGTCCGATGACCCGTCTCTCCTGCTGAGCTCCCCCATACTTGGAGCCTGTGTGTCGGGTCAGTCAGCAGCAGAAGCTCCCTGCTCTGAAGAGCACCAGGTCCAACTCCTCCAGAGACAACTGCAGCAGCAGGAACAGCAGGCACTGGCAGCTTCAGCTCAGGTACTGAGGCGCTGTTTCCTCCGGAACCACCTTTCTTTCTTTCGTTGCTGAATTTATGCAAATTAAAAAAAAAACAGATGAGAGCATGAATCATACATCTTAAATAGACCTCAGATATATGTGTGTAGAACATATTGATTAAAGGTGCCACCAGCCTGTACACCAGGCTGCTGCTGTCCACCTATTATAATCTTATCACACAAATTGTAGCTATAAACAGAGGAAGCTGATAACAATAATACACCATTAATATAGAAAGTCTGAAGAAATCAGACTGTGAAGCAGATGTTGTTTACAGACCATGTTTCGTGCTGTTGAAGAGGTGTGCAGTTCAGGGAACAGATACCAGCAAAATCAGCTCCCATTGTTTCTGCCCTCTGTTTTCTGTGGTTGCCATGGCCACACAGCAAGCTGCTGCAGCAAGTTGAGAAAGTTGAACCATCATAAACTCTGACGTCAGCGACAAAGAGCTGCTGCACGCTGACGAGCAAGAGCCGCCACTGTGTTCACTATGAAACCAGCAGAGGCTGTCTGAAACCTTCAGAGTCGACAGCTGCACGTGTCACTGTAGCGCTTTGAGCTTAACGCTAACGTCATCATGCTAACATGCTCCCAACGACGACGCTGTCATGCTTATGTAAAGCAGGTATAACGTGTTTACCACCTTATATATTAAATATAATATATAGAAATACTGACAACGTGAAATTTGGACTTGATGATAGTAGATGCTAGATGAATGGACGGATGTTAAAGGGTCACCACTAATTGTTGAGACATTTCAGTATGAACCACAATCAAACCTGCTGGTGGCACTAAAGAAAAAGTCAGGGGATCCATCCAGTAGCCGAGATATTTAAGTCTGGATCAAATACTACTACTCATAGATAAGACTAAATTTAAAATTGAGAGAATTTGAAGAGCATTTTTGTTTCATTTGTACAAACATAACAACCAAAGGAACAATTATGACATAAAGTAATCTTAAAGGCACATCAGAAACCCCCAATTAAGATTACTGTAAAAGTTCATGTTGCTCGTCTCAAAAAAGATAAAACGAATAATTAAAATAAAACGAATAATTAAAATAAAAGAATTTCATCTAATCTTGAGAATGATAATTAGATGCTTTATTTATTTCCAATCAGTGGTGTGTTAAATAGGATGTGGTGATGTATTTCAGGGGTTATTAAATTCTCTTAAACTCTTTAATTCCTCTTTTACATGAAGTTTTGGAAAGTTTCACATCAAATTAAATATGCCTGAGCCGTGGTTTCAAGGCCTTTGAAGATCTGAAGCGAACATTTTTTTTTTTTTTTAAGTTTTACAGTCTATAGCTTGATTTGGCCAGAAGCTTATTCATAATTGATGTGTCATTACTGTCTAAAGAGTGAAACTTTTGACCATACGAACTCCAAACTTTAGAGTCACTGTGAAATTTAATTAGCAGGTTTACTGAGCCCGGTTGCCATGCCCAGCTGGCCCCGGGACCGAAGGACATCAGAGGGATTTTCTCCCTAAAATATGATCCAGTTTCACCAAAATCTTTGAAATAGTTGGTGGTGTGTGACTTAGTGCGTAAAGTACGTCTCGCGGGTGATCATACCCAGAGCACAAAGTTAAGGAAAACAGGCATACGGGGCACAGAGTGGGACAGAAATGGTAGAAATACCATTCACCTGATTACATATCGATGTAGCATCAACATCAACAATCTGTTATTGTAGGGACGAAAAGTTCCTTCAGTGATTTGTTGGTCTGTTCAGGTCCATGTGCTCCAGGAGCAGCTGTCGGTGGAGGTGTGTGCACGCGCTGAAGCCCAGGCCAGGGTGCAGAGGTTGCTGCAGCAGAACACCGACCTGCTGCAACACATTTCCCTGCTGGTCAAACAGATCCAGGAACTGGAACTCAAAGCTGCTGGCCGGTTAACATCTAGTGAGTAGAAATCTATTGTTACCTACTGTAATTTACAGTACATATTTTATTTTATTTGTTCTTTTCGATTCTTCCTCTATTGCCATATTTTCCCTCTACTCATTCCTGCCATAAAATCCTTTTATCCCTTCGTCTCTTTTCCCCTCATCACTTTCTTTCCTTACCTCCTTCCTGCCATTATGGCTCCTTTTCTCATCCAATTCTGGCATGCAATTAATTATCCCATGGCAGCTCTCTCGGAGGATTCAGTTCTGCTCTCTACTCTCCTCTCCCTTCATTTAGCCAGTGGCAAAATGCTGCTGTACAGTCATAAATTATCAAATCCTGTCAGCACATACGTCACCCCACTCCATATAATCTCATCTGCTGCGCTCAAACCTCTCCTCTCATCTTTGTTTGCATGTGATAACTACCAGTTCTCTCTCTACTTTGTTTCATCTCACACATCCTACGTTTGATATTTTGTCTCCGTCCTTAGTGGGCTCCCAGGACAGTCTTCTGGAGATCACTTTCCGTGCCAAGCCCTCCACTACGCCCCGTGAACCCCTCACCACTTCCTCATCTATGGGCGCTTTAGCAACTCAGTCCCTGCTCCAGATTAGTGACAGTGCCTGGGTCCCCGGACCCTGCTCTCCAGGCACCAGGGGTATGGACACCAGCCCTCTGGGGCTCAGCAGCAGTGGAGTTCGGCTCGAGTGCTTCCGCTTCTCTTCGAGGGGGCCGGAGAGCCAGGAGCAGGGGCAGGACACAGGGGAGACTCCCAGTGATGGAGTCCCAGATGACAGCTCGCTGCTGGGGGAGCAAGTCCTGGGAGCCCTGGAGCTGCTCCGATTTAGGGAGTCAGGGATCGGATCAGAGTACGAATCGAACACAGATGAGAGTGATGACCGGGACAGCTGGGGGCAGGGGGAGGGAGTCATGGCTGACGGTGCTGCTCGACTTTTAAATGTGCTGAATGCAGAGAGTCTGCCGGACTGCTTAGGGGATGAGATGGCTGTGTAGTGGTGCTCTCAAGGCTACACAAGGCATCGTTGCACTTGCAGCTCAGAATCTGAAGGACTTTATTACACAGAAATCATGTGTCGTGACATCAGTAAACTGTGTCTGATACTGGACAGAGCACTTACACTTGCTCTGAGTACAGTTTTGAATTTTACCTTCAGATTTTGGTTTTAGTGTACACTGAGACGACGTCAAACCAGAACGAGTGATGGAACTTAGAAGATTATTAAAAACAGAAAAGCAGAAAGTATAATTGAATTAATACATTTGATTGTAATGTTTAAGTTAACCTGCTTGCAACCTTAATGATTTCATAAAAACAAACCTGATTTGATAAAATTATGGTGAGTCGAATGTCCAATGATAAATACTCACACCAAATAATAAGCTAATATCAAGTTATAATGATAGGACTCCACTGAGCCCTCATTAATAACAATGTTTAATAAGTCAAGTGTGTTTTTATCAAATCTCTTTAGCAAATAAATGGAAACGAGATGAAGAGTCTAAGGCAATGCTATAGAGCTAAATGCTAATGTCAGCATGCTAACATGTACTGTATGTATGTTTACCATGTTCACATGCTAGTAACGTGCTAATATTTGCTAATTCGCACTAAACACAATGTACAGCCGAGGCTGATGCTGATGTCATTAGTTATAGCAGACAAACTGAAATATTGACCGTCAAACATCAATGCAATGACACCTTGAATATTATTATTATTTTTTTTTTTTGCGATTAAATCTTCTTGAGTTCCACTCCACACACACAAATTATTGTTTACTTCGCTGTAATTCTGAAAAGCACACCTTTAGTATTTCTTCATTTCTCAGCTCCATTGCAGCTCCAAAGCCAAACTACTTCTACTTGTACTAATTCTAGACTTTGGCACAGAGCAGCTTTATTCAAACCTCGGACTGTCAGATAGTATAAACACTGTGGTGTTTCAGGCTCTGTCTGTGTGTTACATACTGTGTGCGTGTCAGTTTGATGATCATTGTACCTTACATACATTCAGTTCTCTGACTTGGTGCCATCGCCACTCGCTGGGCTTGTTACACTGTGGTCGTGTCTGTGTTTATGGATTTGTGACACATCCGGCATGGCCGTGGTCATTTTGTCTGTTTTCTAATGGAGATCTGTGAAGAAAAAAAAAAAACCTTTTTGCCAAGTCTGTCTGGATATGACACATTTTTGGAGTGTGAAAATTAAAACCTTGCTGTGCTTGTTATGACACTTAATCTGTAATTACACATGGGTTTAAAAATGAGCATGTATCTCTCATATTTATGTTTTTTAAAATACATTCATTGTATATGGTTTGATTAACTTGTGCAAAAAGAAAACATGGCATGTCTTTATCTTCTTTATCTCACTGTGTGCAGGTGCTGCTACAGTCTGGTGTGTTTAAAAATGTAGTCGCCACGTACTGTATTATTCGTTAATGCCGTACTGCGGCACGATAAACTGCTGCATCACTGTTGCTCCATCCTACAGATTAATTGTTTGGAAAGTCCTAAAGTACCAGTTCAGAAAAAGATGGAGGCGTATGAGACTTCTGGACTCGCTTCATATTCTTCTGGCCAGCTGTCGCACCAGCTCCTCCTCGCTGACTGTGAGCCAGCTCATTGAATCACTGAGTTGGGGGACGTGTCTTTGAGCTCTTTCCAAAATCGATGAATCTCTTCCCGGCCCTCCTCTCTGCCTCTTCCTCTTCCTCTTCCTCACACACCTCTCCCTCTTTTCCCTAAAGCTCGTCACCTCTCTCCCGCTCTCCGGCACTCACAATCTGTCTGCTGTATCCATATTTCCTTTGTCAGTTCTTTCCAAGGTTATGTCTGTTCCCATGAAGTGTACTAAAAATTAAAGTGCACTTATATCGATCTTTCTCCTTGTGGAATTGCATGCCCTTTCTCAAATGCCGTCTGGTGTCATGATATGTTCATAGCATTTGGTGTGACTTACTAATTGCCGAGATGAATCCACGGATGATTAAACACAGAAATATGTCTCTGACATAATGATAAGCTGCACTAGTTCCTGGGCTGACCTTTTCAAAATGTTTCCCTCGTTAGTATTTATAATTGGGTGAGAAAATGCGTTGTGGGCCTGTGGAAGGCCTTTTGTGAGGGTGATGGCTCTCTATTATTGTTAGATATACACCAGCTGTGGTCATTAAACAGGGTCATCTCCCATTACGCTCACTGTGTGTGCGGACAGCAGCAGCTTGATGTAACGTTGCAGATAAGCTGGAAAAATATCAAGAATATCAACCATTACCCACCCACATCCAGCCACGACACCCTGCAGCTCCGCTAGTGCAGCTGACACGGATTGTGGGAGGTATCCAGGATGCTGTTGACTCTCGTTTACTTGATTCTAATGAACAGTGGTTATAGTATCATTCCGCTCAACCCCACAAGTATTCTGCATGTAGAATACATTAAAAAAACATTGTTTTACTCTGCATACAGTGATGACTATTGATGTCAGATGGTGCACCACTTCGGTCCAGGCTGAAATATCTCAACAGCATTGCATTGAAATGTCATGATCCTCAGAGGATGAACGCTAATGACTTTGATCATCCCTTGGCATCATCAGCTGATCAATATTTCCCTAAGTGAATGAACTGACCTTCCTGGATGATATTCATGCTCTCCTACTACAGATGTGAGGACGTCTGGGAAACACCAGTCTCTGTCTCTGTGTCATGAGGCATGCAGCAGCTTTTATGAGGACCCATGAATCTTTTAGTCTTTTACACTCATATCCTGAAGAATAGTTGATATTCTGCTGCTTCATCATGGCCCGTTTTAATATAGAGAGTAATATGTCATGATGACAGAATGATTGGACAGAAAAAGTGTCTCACATTTCAGGAGATATTGCTTGTTCGCTTTCTTGTCAAGGATTAGAGGAGAAGACTGATAGTACTCTTGTTTGCTAGCAACCAGTTAGCTTAACATGACCAAAGATATTGTTTAACAAAAGATGCCAATCTCTGCTATGATATGATGTAGTCTCACTTCCTGTCTCCAGGTGGTTATGGTCTCCTCCCCCCAATCTCCAAATCTCATTTAGAAGTGTGAATGTCGTGTAGATGGATGGTAGCATGGTGGTTCCGGAGACAGTTCAGAAAGTTCTTTAAGTTTTAGTTAAATTGTTATAGATCATCTTTTGTGAAACAGACGAGAATAGACAGAGAGACCAGATATCTGTGTTGCTGCTGAGCCTGAGACAGGTCTCCAATAGAGTTAATTTTCTCCTGATTTATCAGTCTGAGGAACATCATTTTAGTGTCATAATGTTCAGCAGATATGAGGCTCATGAAAAATGAGCCCAAAGTTTAATTAAAGGCAAAACAATTGATCATAATCTGAGCTCACATTTACTTCTCCCATAAGAGTCAATAGACTCAGGACCAAGCGGCAACTTCTGTGGCTTAAGTGCCTAAAACTGCAGTTCCTCGAACAACCACTTGATGCTGGCTACAGAATATGTCAGTCTCCATAAGTCCCCATATTAAAATGTCTAACTTCACAGCAGAACTAAACACGTTTACAGCCTGGTAGAAAACACGGTTTTGGTCCCTGGCTTGATGTCACACATGTATGCTAAATATAAGGTTAGCTTAGCTTAGCACATAGACTGAAAATATGGGGGGCTATTTTACAAGATGTAATATAGTTACAGTATAGTACATATAGTTATTATCCTTAATGATTAGGCATTAGCAGGGGCAGATGTAGCCTACTGAAAACCCTTCAAAGTGTAGTCATTTCAAGAAAAATTAGTTAGCTGGTATGTTAAGAATGTGTGGCTTATACAGAAGTGAGTGTTTTTTTTTTTCTGCTTCCTGCTGCCATTACATCTACATCAGCCCCCTCACACATTACACCCTGAGGGGAAGAGTCTCACATTTGTAGGACATTTATGTTGCATGAAAAAGAAAAAGTGAAGCAGACATCAGTGCATAATTCACTGCACAGAATATGTGCTTCTCTGTGCTACCAAACCATTGTGATTCACATATTGATTTATGCTCATGAAAACAAGTTTCTGCCTCCGTTCTGCTGCAACTGTTTTACTTTTAATCCCAGCTGTGACTCATCTTGTTTGTATCCAGCGATCATTTTTTCTCATACATCATGTCTCCTTCAGTAATTAGCAGGTCCTCCTCTGCAGGAAAATCAACTCCAGTCTGTTTTTGTCAGTAGCTCTTGGTGGAAGCTGCCAGATACTGTCGCTCTCAGCTGCCTCTGTGGGCCATAATTGAAACCATTTGTGGATCAGGTGGAATTCTGGGATTTTGGCCTCACCTCAAAAAAAAATCCTAAAGCATGTTATTTTCTGTTTCTTTCCTCCAGCCAGAAAGTCTGTTACATCAGCCTTCGTTTCCTCTCTCGCTCCCTCTCTCTCTCTCCCTCTCTCTCTCTTTTCCATTCTCAGAAAGTCCTTCCAAAGAAGAGGTCAGTGACTCGCAGTGCCGAATGCATCAACTCACAGTAGATGTGGAATATTCCCTGGAACAGATGATTTCATAATAACGAGAGAAGAACTTGCAAAAGTAAGTCAAATCGATATTTTTCCCGTATGTGGCTATCAACAGCAGTGTCCACGTTGACTTTGAAGAAAGTTTCTGTCAGTTCAGCTCAGTTTGGACAGTGACCTCATACAGGAAAATATATTATACATGTTTAAAGTTAGCTTGAGCACAAGAAATAGATCTGTCTGTTCACATATTTGAGCTTTAACTGCATTTTATTTACATTGTTTTAATCACTACTTCAGGAATACACAGGAAAAAAGTTGTGTCAGCTCTTCAGAAATGGAAACTCTGCTGAAAGAATGCGCTACAGAGGGCAGTATTCACTATTAAATTCAGTGTACAGTGTTCTTAATTTCCTTTCATGCGCCTAAGCGAAAGAAAGAAAAAAGGTTATGATGCTTTATATCATAGTGAAACTACATTTTATACACATCACACTGACGCAGAACGACAATGTCCCCCCAAATCTTGGGTGAAACCACCACGTGAAAGACTGTAAGTGCAGTTTCTGAACAGTTGAGAAAGTTCTAGCAGAGCATACCAGAAAGTGTCAGAGCTGTGAGTCACTGAGACCTTCACAGGTCTTTTACAAGGTAAATAAAATGTAGGTACTCTGGCAGGACTCTGGGTTACAAGGAGGACTGTGTGCCTTTACCACAGCAGATGTCACCAGGGTCATACTATCAAGAAATGTAACTGTTTTATTATTTGACATGTTTAATCTTTATACTTTATCTTCATAAGTACAGCACAGTATAAAATAAAGGTGTTAAATAAAGCCTTCAAATCATCCATATTTTAAATATAAAGCACAAGATTTGCTGACATGATACATACATATATAATTGTACTACTAAACTCATTCACTGATCCACAACTTCCTTCAATCTCTTAGGTGTGCAGAGAAGAGATGAAGGTCGAGAAGGTTCAACAGATCTCGCACCATGTCTTCGTCATCCTGCTGGCTGCCACTGTGCGATCTCAAGTCAACCCGGGTACAGTAGATATGGATCATTTACATGCATGTGTTCGATTCTCAGAGCATGTGGCGGCTAAATATCTCACTTTTACGTTGGTTGAGTTTTGAATGTGTCAAGTATGAGCCAGTCAATGTGGATATGTCGTATATAAGCTTAAAATAACTTCTTCATATTCCTGAGGGACAAGAAATGTTGACAAGAAGGAGAAGGAAAGCAATTTTAGGTGGGTGGGCTTAGAACGCAAGAATGCAATGTGTGTGTGTGTGTGTGTGTGTGTGTGTGTGTGTGTGTGTGTGTGTGTGTGTGTGTGTGTGTGTGTGTGTGTGGTTTACCTAATAGTCAGACAGCAAATACCCTCAGAACAGGCAAACCTTTCACAAGCAGGGGGCATTCACGGAAAAAAAAAAGTTAGAAAATTTGTAGGCGTAGTTGTAGGTAACACACACACATATATTCTCTGTCACACACACACCCATGCACTCATTTGACTTCCCCACTTTGAATATTTTCATGGTAAAAGGCTTATTTGTTTTCGCTCCTCTCGCTCATGTCATGCCGTTCTGTGAGGGAAGGTGAATAAAACACAGACGTCCCTTTTCTGCACCAGGTAGAGATGGTTAGAACGAACAGAGACAGAATTACAGTATGGTCAGTGAGTTATATTAACACTGTAGCGTAAGCGTCTGTTGTGGTCAGTTTTATTTGCTGGAGCCCACGCAACATATGTGTTAATGCCCAGCAGATGATTTAAGACTCTGAAATGTCTCTCTCATGTTGAAATGATGAAAAATAAAGAGCAGGCACCTCCAAGGCCACTCCTGTCTCCTTTTGCTTAGACTGGCACCTACACAGTGATGCCTCTGTTTGGCTTTAGAGGCCTTGCAGGGCTGCAGGAAGGGGACTCGGGGGTGGGGAGGGGTTGAAGGAGCGAGACCTGACCACTTCACGCTGCACTCCTCACGTCCTACATATTCACAGAAAGGACAAAAACTCATGTGGCATGTGGAAGCATGCAGGACTCAGACAGGACAAACATATATATATATATATATATAAACAAAACATATTCACATTGTGAGCAGCATGTGTTTCAGTGACGCTTCATGTGGTTGCAGAAATGTGTCGATATCCTCTGGGTATGACCGGTGGGCAGATCCAGGACGAGGACATCTCTGCCTCCAGTCAGTGGTCTGAGTCAACTGCAGCGAGATTTGGCAGGCATGTTGCACGATTTTCTTGTATCTTAGTTTTACTTTGTTTGCTTTGGTCAACATGCTTATATCCTGTCATTAGTGTGGCATTAGACAACATGCAGGGTAAACTTCAGCTCCAGTATAACCGGTATATAATAATCTCTTCTGTGCTGATAATCCGTAATGTTCTGTTTCTTTTTAAGTGAAACCTTTTCTTTCAACACTGGTGGCCCGTTTGTGCCAAATTCTTTTTCGTCTTATTCTATTTATTCCAACCATTCTAACCACCACTTTGGTTTGAAAACTGAGAGACAAAGGCTGAAAGTTGACCAAGCCATCTTACCTCACAGTACATTTAGTAGCTGTTCTCCATCATCAAGCTCAGCAAATGTGAACTGGTTCATGAACTGACTACATGTTGAACATGTCCAGTGGCAATATAGGCTGGCTGAACATGTCCTCATGCAAATATGAGTTCATCAACATAGAAACAATAGATTCATTCACTAGCTTTTAATCTGTCTTTTCTTGCTTCTTTCACCATTTCCTGTCTTGTTTCCTCTTCAGACTTGACTCAGACAATGGGGATGGTGACGGGGCCTGGTGCCCCGATATCATGTCTGACGACCTCAAAGAGTATCTCCAGGTGGACCTGCGTTCACTGCACTTCATCACATTGGTGGGCACCCAAGGTCGCCATGCCGACGGCATGGGTAATGAGTTTGCCCAGCGATACAGGATCAAGTACAGCCGCGACGGCAACAACTGGGTGGGCTGGCATGATAGGAAGGGAAGGCAGGTGGGCATTTGTGGATAATACTGCACAGACACTCACATGTATGATTCAGTTAAGATTCACACGTGACATTATGATGACATCTTAACTGGACTCAGGTGCAGGTGTAAAAACTGCCATCACAAGTCAGCCTTAGAGACTGGTTGACTTTATGTATCACAGTATCATATATCACAGCATGTTTCCATACAGGTAACCTGTGTATTTAAATTACATAAAGGGGTCACTGATTATTGGTTCATCTTATGTAACAAAGCTCACATGAAGCTTTCATAAGTGACAGTTAATGGATCAGCGTGTAGGATTTAGTCACATCTAGTGGCGAAATTACTGACTGCAACCCTGTCCCCTCACCCTCTCCCTCCTAGCATGAAGCAGAAACGACGGTGGCCATGAAACACATTAGAAATGACTTTGTCATAATAACTGTAATAAAGTGAAAATATAATGTAAGTACATTAACTTAAGCCATTTATTTAACAGCTTTACTGACTAGTTGAGTACAACAAATAAACAGAGACAACATTCACTGAACTTATAATGTTTGATGTAAAGTTATAGATTAAATTACCCAGTATATGTGTATGTATATGAAATAGTTAGAAATAAACCCAGCTCGACCAGCTGCAACAGTAAAATGCTTCTTACAATACAAGAACAAAAGAAATAAATATGTATTAGTTCCAGATTTATTGCTACTTTTTACTTTTCATACACATTTTGCTGTTATTTTACATTTTCAGAGCAACCTTTACCACTTATGAGACGTGATGAGATTATCTTCAAACATTTCATTTTTCAGCAGATAGTAGAAAAGTTCATAGGAAATGTGATCGGTTAAGAAACAGCAGAACCAGCAGCAGATTTATTTGACAGTCACCGTCGTGTTTATGCTGCCAAAATGCCACAAATAGCAATTTAGTCATTCAGCAACTCCACTTCCCTGCAGCAGGAGTTTTTGTTCCAGTCGTCAAAGCATTAACACCACGTACGGTATATTTAGGTGGTTTGATTTTCCACTGACACGTCGGCCTTATTTGTGTCATCTGCGTCTCCTCTGCCAGGTCATTGAGGGGAACAGGAATGCGTATGATGTGGTTCTGAAGGATCTCGAGCCTCCCATCATAGCTCGTTTTGTCCGCTTTATGCCTGTGACAGACCACTCCATGATCGTGTGTATGAGAGTGGAGCTCTACGGCTGCGAATGGCTGGGTTAGTCATTACTTTCCATTAGACAGAGTGCAACATCTCTCTGTGATAATACTGTATTCTTCTGATGTAGGTTTTTAGGACGTGCTGAAAATGTAGCCCATTGTTGTGATATCTCTTAAGCATGCAGTGAGTAAATCAGTCCTAATCTCTGACCTTTGACCTGCCCTCTGTAGATGGCTTGATGTCTTATAGCATTCCAGATGGGCACCAAATGATCTACAGAGGCCTGGATGTCTACTTTAATGACTCTGTGTATGATGGAGCATCAGCTGAAAGGTCTGGATTTTACTGCTTCATCTAGAGAGAAAGATGGAGGCCACAATTAGGGCTCACTTCAGTCATAGTTCACAATCATAATCATTTTGTTTACCTCCTGTGAGTGCAGTCCTTTTCTCCGACCTCCTCAATAAATAACATCACAAATGCTTCTGTTTTCTACCATCATGTCTTCCACTCATCCCTCCTCCAGACTGACAAAGGGCCTCGGTCAGCTGACGGATGGCACCTGGGGTCTGGATGATTTTCTCCACAGCCACATCTACGGCATGTGGCCAGGATACGACTATGTGGGCTGGAACAACAAGAGCTTCCCCAAAGGTTATGTGGAGACGGTCTTTGAGTTTGACCACGTTCGCAACTTCACCTCCATGAAGGTAAGGAGCTGGCGCAGGGAACAGCTTAATAGTGAAAAAAAGTGGAATATTTTTCAAATTGCTGAGCTAACGCTACTCTGAAGTGAAGCTGTACTGCACCATGCCAGGCAAGCACCCGTCTTCAGTAGCTGCTGCAAATTTGACTGGGACGTGCATTTTAGAAAATGATGCAAAATTGCCTCACAGTGTGAAAATGATATTTTCCGAAAAATTTACCTATTTGTCTTTGGTAAGTGCTGTGGTCAGAGATCAGAGATGGAAGATAATGTTTTTCACCCCCAACACAGCAAGTCATCATAGTTACAGGAAGTGAAAAATGCATCTTCTTTGTTGTTACTAACAGGATAATTGATTTGCAGGCTGCAGTTTTTATTACTGCTTGCCTTTAGTTACACATCCCACCTCTCCCTCCATAGGTTCACTGCAATAACATGTTCAGTCGAGGGGTGAGGATGTTCAGACAGGCCAGCTGTTACTTCCGGTCAGGATCAGACTGGGAGTCTGACCCAGTGACCTTCAGGCCCACTGTTGATCGCGTGAGCCAAAGTGCCCGCTTTGTCACCGTGCCTCTCGGGGACCGCACAGCCAGTGCCATCAAATGTCGTTTCCACTTCAGCGACCTTTGGATGCTGTTCAGTGAGGTGGCGTTCCAGTCAGGTAAAAATGGGATCAGGTGTGTGTGGGTGTCATCTTCTAGTCCCTCGTTAGAAACTTTGATTCGATAATGCATCCATTTTGAAGGGTCTTTTGTTTCCCACACAATGTAAAATGTCATCCATCAGCTTTGTTTTTGTCTTTCTCTCACAAGGCTCAGCAGTGTACAATACATCCATGACTCCTCGCAAACACGGACACCCAACAAACACATTACCAGGTCAGCAGCTAAACCCTTTATGATTTTTTTTCTCTAAGTAGTGGTTGTCATTTTAGTGACATGACAGTCAGGCAGTGAAGAAAAATGTTGGCAAGAGGGAGTGCAGGCTGAATTGATATACAGCTGCCAGAAAAGGCTGAGCATAACCTTCAGTCAACCACAAATATAATGAAAAAAGTGTTTTATACTTTGAAGATCATTCATTTATGACTTTTCTTTATTAAGCTTGAATTGCTGTCATACAGCTTACCATGACGTACAGTGATTTATCTCAGTCTAAAAGTGAAAGTAATTGCTTGTTGTTTAAAAGGTGGTTAACGCATGTGTTTCCTGGTTAAACAGCGCCCCCTGTTGATAGAATCACTGAAATAAATGTCAGGTTTCTGACTGTGGTTGTAATGAAACATGACGAGGATTGTGCAATTAGCATATTGTAATGAGAAACTGAACTGTGATGGATTAAATCAAATCCACCTTAACTCGTGACTCTCATCTGGTTGGTTAGGGGATGATCCTACTCATAAAGTGGATGACAGCAATACCAGGATCCTGATTGGCTGTTTGGTGGCTATCATTGCCATCCTATTGGCTATCATAGTCATCATCCTGTGGAGACAGGTCTGGCAGAAGATGCTTGAGAAGGTCAGACGAGAGTATTTCTTTGCATTTGTTTATATTGATCTTGGTAATAATTGCTGATGGTAACTTAAAAGACCATATTTTTGTCTGTTGCTAGTAAAGATGGTGGACATGGCCAAATAAATATCCAGTTGGGAACAGGCACAGGACAAAAAGCAGCACACAAAGAAAAGGGGAAGACACTGAGTGCCCAAAAACTGTAGCCCACACAGCATATACTGTATGTGATACACATAAGCTTCTTTTTTTTAAAGATATTTTTTGGGGCTTTTTGAACCTTTGTTGTATAGTAGCAGCTGAGCCAACGTGTTTTTACACTTTTTAACGAAAAAAGAAGAAAAATAAAATGAAGAAGAAATAAATTGTTTTGCCATTTCAGCTTTAAGAGTTGAAATGACAATGCCATCAGCAGCTTGCGGTATATTGGTTAAAATCATGTGTTATGTCCCCATCTAGAGTGTAAGGAGCGTTACATAAATAGGAGTCCACACTTGTTAATAGTAAAAAAAAACCCCCAAAAACAGGCAGTTTATTGCTGCTATCAATACAAAATACAATAAGCACAAATTGGAAAAAGGATGATGCTTCTCTTCAGAGTGAACTCCAGGCCAAAACAACAAATAAAACAAACTAGCTTTTTTAAGGGGACCTATTTAAACCCTGTACCAACAGAAACAACAAAAAGACTTAACCAAAAACAGGAGAAAAAGTAACAGAACATGCAGTTCACTCTTACTGCGTCAGGCTTCACAGTGACTATTTACAAGTGCAGTGAAATACAGGGTACCAGAGTGACACAAAGGGCGAAACGAGCAAGCAAATTCTCAATATCAAGATGAACCAAATACAACCGAAACACAGAGAAATCTTTCTCAGAGCACATGAAGGAGCCCGAAGCTGCACTCTCAGATAAGTTCCCACTGTCTGAAGAAAAAGAAACTCCAACACCAACGTAAAACATTTTGGATTTATTCATTAAATGCTGTGCCTGTGGAGGTTATTTTGTATGTGTGATCTCTTAGGGTTAGGGGTTAGGGTTATTTTCTTTTTGGCAAGCAAATTTCAGTCGGTCTGACATCCAACATCCAGCACTGGGAACCTTTTGGAGGAAATTTCTCTTGCATATTCTTGATGTGAACAAATAACAGAGCTCAGCGATCGCACTTGCTTTCTTAGGCGTCTCGTCGCATCCTGGACGATGAACTCACAGCTCGTCTTGCGGTCCAGACTCAAGCCTTCTCCTCCCACCACTCCTCTCTGTCCAGCGAGGCCAGCTCCACCACCAACTCCACCTATGAGAGAATCTTCCCCCTCTGCGCCGACTACCAGGAGCCTTCACGCCTTATCCGGAAACTACCTGAGTTTGCTCAGTCCACCGAACACCTTGGTAAGACGAAAACACAGTGCGACAAATACAGTGCAGGTTGGTTTTAGCTATAGCTGCTCTATTGTGTGTGTTTGTGCGTTTCCACATCAGGACCGAGCACATCCTGTAGAGCACTTGCAACCGGTGGTTCAGACAGCGCCCCACACTACGCAGAGGCAGACATCATCAGCCTCCAGGAGTCTTCAGACGGCAGCACATACTCCATCACAGCTGTCAACATGAATCTCTTCGCTGGCACCGATTCATCCATGAGAGAGTTCCCCAGACAGAAGCTCACCTTCAAGGAGAAACTGGGAGAGGGCCAGTTTGGAGAAGTATACTCAGTTTTGTATCTCTAATGTTCACTGGCATTGATTCGATATTTTAGAAATATATTAGATTCATCGGGCTGTTCTCTCTCTCTGCAGCTTTTATGTTGATGTATCGTTATAGCTCTCATTTTGAAAATTGAATGATGGATATAGCTGTGGGGTAAAAGCATGAGTGTGTAATACAGCTGCTGACAAATGAGCAACACTTAGCTGTATTAAACAAATGGCTTTAAGTGGTGCCAAGTGGATGATGGGCTGAAAAAGTACTTTTTCAAACAGGTGCACTTGTGTGAGGCAGAGGGCATGCAGGACTTTTTGGACGAGGATTTGTCTATAGAGGGAAACAATGAGTCACCTCTGCTGGTTGCTGTTAAAACATTGCGGGAAGATGCCAACAAGAACGCACGGTAAAGGCAAACGGTCTCCAAATGAGTCTCCAGCTGGTTGTTATTATTCATTCAGGCGTCAATCAAGCGGTAAATTGCAATCGCTTGTCCACGCTGTGCTGCAGGAATGACTTCCTGAAGGAGATCCGAATCATGTCTCGCCTGAGGGACCCCAACATTGTCCGTCTGCTGGCAGTGTGTGTGGACACAGACCCGCTGTGCATGATCACTGAGTACATGGAAAATGGAGACCTGAACCAGTTCCTCTGCAATCTCAGACTTAAAGAGGCTGCTGATGAAGACAAGACAGAACAGGAGGGAAAAGAGGGGAAGAGTATGGTCCGGTATGCTCATATCCTTACACTAAAATATGATTATGATTGGTGATATAATACAAAGAGTCAACTAGACAATACTATGTATAAGTACACTCTAACTCTTGTGGTCTCTCCTCTGCTCTTTAGCTACAGTAAACTAATTGGCATGGCCGTGCAGATTGCATCTGGTATGAAGTACTTGTCCTCTCTTAACTTTGTCCACCGTGATCTGGCGACCCGTAACTGCCTGGTGGGTAAGAACTACACCATAAAGATCGCTGATTTCGGCATGAGTCGGAACCTGTACAGAGGGGACTACTACAGGATCCAGGGACGGGCCGTCCTGCCTATTCGCTGGATGTCTTGGGAGAGCATCCTACTCGTGAGTGCTGTGCAGAGCTGGAGACATGTGGGATACACAATAAAAAAACATGTTGTAAAATTGTGTATAAATGTTGTATCATTAAATGAGTTCATAAATATATAAATATATATAAATATAAGTCATCAAGGCCACATGATGTATACAAGCTAGCATCCTCATGTAACTTAATGCTAGATTGTATTTAGATGAGTTGTCTGTTCCCACAGGGTAAGTTCACCATGGCCAGTGACGTGTGGGCTTTCGGTGTGACTCTGTGGGAAATTCTCACTCTGTGTAAGGAGCAGCCCTACTCCCAGCTCTCTGACGAGCAGGTCATTGAGAACACAGGCGAGTTCTTCAGGGATCAGGGCAAGCAGGTGAGCATATCACACAGGTACAGGCCACCAGTCCTCTGCAGTACAATCTGTTCATGATTAATCGCCGTTTGTTTTATGTTTTCATATAAAAATCATCAGTCCTACATTCATATTCTGTCTCATGCTTTCAGGTGTACCTGCCAAAGCCTCCCTGTTGCCCTGACAGAGTCTACAATGATCTCATGCTGAGCTGCTGGAGGAGGAATGCCAAGCAGAGGCCGAGCTTTCAGGAGATACACACTCAGCTGATGGACAGCCTGGCATAGCAGATGGAAACAACACATCAAATGTTTTTTGGCATGCTTGTCACAATGGTGCTGTAAATAATAAGAAAAGAGGAGAAGGTATACACTTGAACAGAGCCTTATATTGTAGATATCATGCAAAATTAGCACTATTCACACCTCTGTGTATTTATTAATTTCTTTTTATTTCCTAAGCTATGTCTATTTATAGAGTGCTCCATGGTAATCTTAGGTTTGAAACACAATTGTGAATATTTTTTTAATGTCTTTGCCATACATATATACATTTCTATTGCACATTTATTAGAGAATGACAGTACAGTTTTATGAATGTTTATAATTTAGCTTTTAAATATTAAGATGAACGAGTTACATTATGATGACTGTTGTCTGGATGAGATGTTTTATAAACATGTTTATGCCTCTTTTTTTTTGCTGAAATAAATTAACTGTATATTGTTGAATAGTTGTCTGTTTTTAATAGCTGTCAAACCAAAGAACCTTGTAAATAAAAAGACTGAATAGTCACCGCTGTTTGTCACACTTTCCTTGTCGTTTTATTCACACACATACAGTACGAACATCCTCAGCCACTCTTTCAACCGTTGCGCTCTGTGAACGTTTTGGGCCTCTTCGCTCTCCGTAGTGGAAGCTGATTGGCCAGCTGTTTGCTGACATCCAATCACACCACGTATCTGCTCCTCCATATAGGCTGCTGTGTTTCACCGGGATCGGACGAGGGGCTGTCCACCGTGGATGTATCACGGTTAAAATGAATTCATGCCCGGGTTTTTGACACTGTGTCCCGGTCCTGTTTTCATCTACAGCCGCTGCTAGCTCCGGACAGACATGGAGAAAGTTGTCATTGTGACGGGCGCGAACAGGTAGGTCCATTTAAGCTGCATGCTAACGATGACTAGACACCCGCTTTAAAGTGGCACTTTCTTTAATCTGTTACGTTTTTATATGTGCGTCAGACATTCAATAATCACGAGTAACATTAAACCATTAAAGACGAAAGCAACCTTACATAATATAAATAAAATAAATAAACAGAAAAAATACGACATTGTAGTCTAAAGTTTGACTGTTATGCTAGCTTCTGGCTAATAAAAACAATTAGCCACAAGCTAATAATGACATATACATCAGTCTGGTGTTCAAGTTTTTTTGTTATTTATTATTTATTTTATATTTTGTGACATGTCACTTATGTGTTATTACATGTTAGTCCACCAGAGAGAGCTGTAGAGTTTATTTATCAGCTGTAAAATGTCTTGCTGAGTACACATCTTGCTCACAGTCATTATAAATAAACATTTTAAAAGGATCTACTTAGAGCATTTAAGTCCTCCTAAAACCACAAATTGACGCTGTAATGTTTCTGTATGAGTGCCCATGAAAAGGACATGTAAATTAGTCAGTTTTCAAGGTGTTTTTATGCCTTTTTTTTGTATGTTTGAGAGAGCCAGGTTAGCTGTTTCCACCTTCTTTGATTCTTTATGCTAAGCTAGGCTAACTGGCTTAAGTATCCCTTCATGTCAGTGCTTCATAGTTTAAATTAAATACAGTTCTTGTGTTGAAATAATAGTTTTTCAGTTGTTGTTTTATTTCAACTCTTGGGTCATGTTTACATAAATGGTGTGCTTGAGCCCTTTAAATGACAGTGGGATGGGGTTTTCTATAACACGGCAATCAAAATCATGCAACTTACACAGACTGAAAAAGGTTTTTATTATCCATTCACACTGTAAAAATTTGAACATGCAAACAAATATTTCCAATCTGCCTTCATCATTTCTTCTCCAATTCTTCCTCGAGGATATTCTTCTGTGTTTACCAGCTGATTTACTCAGTAAATCTGTGCGCTCGCGCAGCTCCTTGGGGAAGTTTGTTTACATGCTTGTGTTTGTTTCTGCCATCTGTCACTTTCTGCAGCGGCATTGGCTTGGCCCTGTGTGAAAGGCTGCTGACTGAGGACAGTCAGCTTCGGCTGTGTCTGGCCTGCAGAAACATGCAGCGGGCTGAGGCCGCCCGCTCTGCTCTCCTGACCTCTCACGCGGACGCCCATGTAGACTTACTGCACCTCGATGTGGGCTCTGCACAATCTGTGCTCTCTGCCGCTCAGGAGGTCAAGGCCAGGTACTGATACAGCAGCACAGTGACGTCACAACACCGTTGAGACACTGCTTTACAGCTACTCGTTCTCTTAACTATGAATTTGGAATTGAGATTGATTCGTCTTTGATGCATGTTTGTGTCTCCCCAGGTACAACAGAATTGACTTTCTGTATCTCAATGCAGGCATCATGCCAAATCCACAGCTGAATGTCAAAGCGTTTTTCAAGGGTCTGTTCTCCAGGTAAAATCACTTTTTGACTTGCTTTGCTATCCTTGTGCGATGTCTCTATACCAGTGCAACTTGTCCACTGTCCACACTGTTGTGTTTCCTCTCACTGCAGGAATGTCATCAACATGTTTGCAACAGCAGAGGGTCTCTTAACTCAACAGGACCTTCTCAACTCGGACGGTCTGCAGGAAGTTTTTGCCACCAACCTGTTTGGCCATTTTCTCCTGGTACACACATAAATGACATCTTAATGACTTATCTCTTAATTTGCAAGGTGCCAAAATGAATACCTGACTGATGAAACTGATACAAACGTTATGTAAATCCAATACTGTCATAAAGCCTTATACAACCACAGCTATTAAAGGGATAGCTACCTTGGTATAAACTGTATCAACCAAAAAAGGCTGACACATTTCTATCTCCAAATCTTAAAACTACGAAACTAAAACTTACATTAGTCCTTTCCTTTGTTTGTTTACAAGTGTTACAACATAACAATAATAAATATTCTTGCTAACAATAGATTATTGTATAAATTAAACCAAGACATAATTATTTATTATAAAATCACAGTATATACAGTTCTACGTTGTCTTAGAAGGTTTATTTAGAAAGGCAACTTCTTGTCTGTCTGTAAACTTGTCCCATGGACCTGATGTCCTTGTTTCCGTGGTCTAGATTAGGGAGCTGGAGCCTCTGCTGTGCGAGGCGGATCACGCATCCAGGATAGTTTGGACCTCCTCAAGTAACGCTCGCCGCTCTGCCTTCAGCATGGAGGACATCCAGCACAGAAATGGGACAGAGCCCTACAGCTCCTCCAAGTATGCGTCAGACATGCTCAGCCTGGCACTCAACAGACACAAGAACAGCCAGGTTTGTGTGTCACGCGTCCGCTCGTCTTCCAAAATTCCTGTACTTTGCAAAATAGCACGAGGAAATATGGAAATGTATCTATCGTACCATTGTATGAAGGATTGTTTTCTGTGAGGGTTTTAATCAATAGAACACAAAGGAACATCTGATCGCCCCTCCATGTTTTGTTGAAGGACGTTAACCATCCAAACAAATGAAACACGTGAATGAACAATAAATATATTTATTTATTTATCACGTTTTCTTCTCTTTGTGACAGGGGTTGTTCTCTTCTGTAATATGTCCAGGACTGGTGATGACTAATCTGACCTATGGTATCCTCCCCTCCTTCTTCTGGACTATCATCATGCCCATCATGTGGCTGGTGAGCGACGATTGTTCTTAACTCTTCTGTGTTAAACATAATTGGTGTTGTGCATGAACTGTCTCACGTTATTGTGACACACTTTCTGTTTTGTGCTGAACAGATTAGGATCTTCACAAACACATTCACACTTACACCATACAACGGAGCGGAAGCACTGGTATGTTGTCGATCTCTTCTGCCGCCGTCCTTCACGTCTCTGCATTGAATGTACTGTAATCATGAAGTCCTGCTCTGGCTTTTCACAGCATTGGCTGTTCCTTCAAAAGCCAGAGTCTCTGGATCCAAGAGCAAAGTATCACAGCTTAACATCAGGGCTTGGAACAAATTACACTCAACCTCATCCGGTGAGTAACCAGTGATCATTGTTTCCACAGACATTATACTGCTAGAATTAAAATATCTATAAACAAAACAGAGATCAGTTGTGATGCATTTTATCAAATACCAAGCGGGAAAAGCAAAAGTTTAAATAACTAATTTTGATACTGTGTGTTTTTGTTCACATTGCAGATGGACATCGATGAAGGAATGTCTGAAGACCTCTATTCAAAACTTCTTGAATTTGAGAAAGTAGTCAGAAAGACACTGAGGGAGAGAGAGACGTGCTGACAAGGAAGCTCATGGACAGAGAGAGCAGGAGTGAGTCTTTTGTAATGGAGAGTTTTTCCTCTTGGAGAAGGGACCATGTCAGTCACTACCTACTGCCTTTGTTTTTCTTCTTACTTTTTTTTTCTGTAAACCGTGCTGTTGAAGTCATCACAGTCATGTGAGATCAGTAACCAGCAGGAGTCTCATCTGTTGCTGCTTTCGTGTGTCTTCATCTGATAGCTGTATCATGTTGCTTCTACAACAGGCTTCTTACCTTACAAACTTTCCTGAGGCTAGAGACCAACCACCCACAATACCATCAGCTGTCACTGGTAGCTTCTTTGACCATAAATCATACATTATGATGCACACTTAGCCCACTGTAATGGCTTGTTTAAATAAACGAAACAACTCTTGAGGTCTGTAATTGACCAAACGGGTTTCAGTTGATTCTGAAGAGCGACCTTTGAAACAACATCATGTAATACAGCTCGTCAACTTGCAATCTCTTGTGTACAACCTGTCTTTTACTGATATCCTCATCCTGAAATGTAAAATGTAACTCCTTCAAGGAAACATCAGCAAAAGGTTTTACTTACAAGACTGCTTATTGAAGCAGTTTTGTTTGGCTTTAGCTGTTCTTTGCAGACATGCACAGCCGCCACACTGATTTGCAAGTTATTTCCCTTTGCCTGCTCAGTTTGAGAATGTCTCCAAAGAAGAAAGAATTAAACATCTGTTACTGTTTTATTGTAGAAATCAAGAAAAGGGAAAATACACATCAGGCACAAACACAAACTGACGCACTGAGAGATACAAGCTGTGGTTCAGTTGCACTGGCCAACAGTACTCTGTGTACCCTGAAGGCGTCTTGTTGAAACCTTTGTGTACGACATCATAAACTATGCCTCTAGGGAAAATTGATTATTCAACCATATATTGCACCACGGACAAAACTCATTTACTTGAACTAAAGTATCCTTTTGAGGTAAATGCACCTGTATTTGTGTTCAATGTTTATTTTACATGACACATGACTTTTTCTCCACTACAAATGTCAGTTACTGCTTTGTAATCAATCATATAGATTGAACTGCAAGTGGTTAAACATAGCTTCACTTTAACCAGCTGTGTTAAAGAATCTATAAAAAGCCAACAATACTGTGAAAGTGTCAACTCTTTTATATATTTTTATTTCTATGTGGTTGAACACAACCTTGACAGCACTTGCACCAAGACTTTGAATATATTTCTTTGCCTGTGCGAGGTCAGTGTTACCGCAAGTTATTCCTGAGTCACAAAATACAACTGCCATGGCCTTGTGTATGTAGGTCATCTGTTATGCACAGGGTGGAACAAAGGAGCATGCTAAGGATTATTATTTCAGTGTTCTCAAGTGGAAAAAAAAACTCTGCAGGAAATATGCAAATTTAACGCAAAGTGAGGCGTCACCTCGGGATGTCTCCAAAATGTCCTTGTTGGTCAAGTGAGGAACCAGTTTATAATGTAAATATTTAAAAGAACTTCCTGTCAAATATATTTCTCAACTTGCATTATGTTAAATGAACATATTACATCTTTCACTTGTTTTTGAGTCATTCGAGCCGTCATTCAAGTTCATGAAATTTAATACAAGTATTGTTATTAAAGTGTTGACACTGTGTATGCAAGAACAATATATATACTGTATACAAGAACTCCCTGCAAAATACTGCACATTGCAGCTGTTGTAGTATAATATTCAACTGGGCATGACGATGAGGACTTTTTAGTCAAATCATCCATCATTTAAGTTTATAGTTTTTATTACAGAAATTCAGCATTCTTTATCGTCATTAATGTGTACCCATATTTAGACACTTTACTTCACAGTTTGTGAAAAAGTCACTATCAAATGTATCGCAGAATGAGAAGAGTCCACTTTTGGTACTTTGCGTATGTGCATGTTTTGTGTGTGTGTGTCTCTCTGCTTTTACAGCTCCATTAATGTTTTCATCTGAATATTTAATTTATTTCTGAGGGACACATTTTCAATTAACATTTTCAACGCCTCAAGTCATTTGATCTCAGTTTGTCATAAGGGCAACATGGTAAGTACCTCCGAGCTAATCTAAAAATGGACAAAGACGTGGATTGTCGGTGGACCTGAGATGGGCTTTTAACATGGGCCACATGGAGACTGACTCATTCTGTAGCCAGTTCAAGGAACTCTATTTTTTTTTTGTTTTTTTTTTTCTTCAGCTTCAAATTCAGATTCACTAACGCAGACACAGAGGTCTGTGCAGACACAGAGGTCGGTGTTAAGTTTGTCCATTCTGGACTATGTTCTAAAAATTAGTTTTATACTGTGTTTCAGATGTCTTAAAATCACAAGATGTGTACGTGAGTTCCTATTCCTTATGTGTTCTGTTTTTCACTTCTCTAATATGACTTTGTTGTTGCTAAGGTCGGGGACGGTAAAGTCCAGGTTAATGTGTGAATAAAGAGGAAGTCTAGAAGAAGGGTCAGGGACAGGTCAGAGTGGTGACATTTAAATTGGGAAATGCTCTATTAAAGGAAAGTAAGAACTTATGATGCCATCTGTATCTTTGGGGAGGTGTCCGAGACAGCCATTTAGAGAGTGTATAAGAACCAACTATTAGAGCTCCACAGGGAGCCTTTTTCTCTGTAACCCCTTTTGTGTGTTGCACTGTTAAATGCTCCTTCTTGTACAAGAATAATAAATTTAACTTTAACTTTGATAGTTCCAATCCAGTCCTCCTTATTGAAGGGTCATTTGAAAATTGTTATAACAGACTACATGGCATGGCAGACCATGGGAGAATAGGAGGGGACCTGCATATATGGTAACGAGTAACAAAAGCATCATTTTTTTAAATTATTATTTTATTTTCAGATGATTATACAATAATAAAAACATCGTTATGGATATTAAATGATATGTGAGAGCTTCCTAAATCTTACACACTGGACCTTTAAGCAGCACTTTTTATTTTTTACTTCAGTGACTCCTCCTCAGGAGCCTGAATGTATCTCCCATCAGTGTGACAGTGTGTTGTAGTGGAGCTGACTTTACAGGGGGGGCAGATAGGTTATCACCAGCTGTTACTTAGCATGTCCCTACTGGCCCTGAACACACCATTTGCTGCTTTTTATAAACCCACAAATCCCACTTAATCTTGATGATGCCTGTGTGTACAGTCACAGCTGCAAATACAAGGTGCTGCTGGGTTTTCACTGCAGTAACCGACAAACAGAAATACTGATGGTTGGCTTGAGAAATACCAACGTGGACTTTTTTAAAAGCAGAATTGTTATTGATGCACATTTCTCGTGTTATTTCCTCACTGCTGTGTTTCACTCTGTCCTTCTTACTTGGTTTTCTGCAGCCACATTAACTCTCCAGCACAGTGTAACACCACCGAAAGCTTCCCTCGCCTGTTAGGTCCTGTCAAACCCGGATTATTCGAGGAGGACGTGAAAGCACGTCGTTACATAATGTAAATAAAAACATTGCAGCCGCCGTGTGTTCAGATTGGTGCGCGCGGCACGATGTCCCGGATGGTGCTCGCACCGGAAGAGAAGGGGCAGCTCTCCCAGCCATCTTGTGGCAGCATCCAGCGAATTGTTCGCATCAAGCCTCGTAGAATCGGAGGTGAATCCCGCTGAAGGGGCGCCATCATGCCCGGACACCTGCAAGAAGGTTTCGGCTGCGTCGTAACCAACCGGTTCGACCAGTTATTGGACGACGAGTCCGACCCGTTCGAGATCCTGAAAGCCGCTGAAAACAAGAAGAAGGAGGGGGCCGCCGCTGGGTCCACCAAGACCGCGGCTCAAGCCGCCAAGCAGCCGAAGAAGGAGTCACAGAAGGACAGAAAGAACCCGCTGCTGGATAAGAAGGAGGAGTCCCAGGCTCCGGTCCCCCTGAAGAAAGAAGGTAATATTTCCACCTGCTCTCTCGCCTGTGTGTGCTGGTGCATGTTTATTTTCGTCTTTTATATTTCGCATCAGCTGTCATGTGCAGCTCCTGTTAGCTACGTTAGCAGCTGCTGCTGCTGGTGCTGGTCAGAGCGAAAACACAGCGTGAGGTCAACCCCCAGACTGAGGTTAGCTGAGACGACAAGAGACGCTACGAAAGCTCAGGTTCATCCACCTGCACGGTGCTGCTTTCCGCCACCACCACCAGCAGCAGTAGCAGCAGCAGCATCCGACAGGAAGGTGTAGTTGGGTCGCTGGAGGATGCTCCGCGCACTTTCTACGCAGCTTCGTTAGCGGCTGCAGCCTGTGCAGTGCGCAGCATATTCACCTGCGTGCTGGGGGGGAGACGAGACAGACGGCTCTTGTTTGAAATGTCGCCCCTGGGTGAAAAGTTTTTTTTTTTTTTTTTTTTTTTTTTTGCAAGTGTAGTCGACTTGTAATGTAAAAATGTAAATTACAAACAAACAGCACCGAGTAAATTAAACTAGAGGCCCTCTGTTGGCTGGCTGTGATAGTAGTTGGGAGCACATCAGGAGTAGTTTGTATGTTCCTGCGTATACATCCTGCAAAAAAACACTTAAGTGCTGACTGACTGAGGCACAAAGCTACAGAAATCAACCGGTGCCACTGATAGAGCTGCAGGTTTTAACTCCTTTTGTTTACCCCTCAGGTATCAGGCGGGTGGGCAGAAGACCCGACCAACAAGGCCAGCCTGGTTCCCAGCATCAGGGCGGTCAAGGCGAAGGGCGACCCGGAGACAAGAGGCCGGACCGGAGACCTCCCCGCGAGCGCCGCTTCGAGAAGCCCGCCGAGGACAAGCCCGAGGGAGGTGGAGAGTTCTCCACGGACAAGTGAGTGAGCTGTGATGAACGACGGAGAAACATATTTAAACATGCTGATTAGCTCGGGGCTGTCTGGTGAGATCACAGGATCATTGCGGGGGTGTTTGATATGATCTCGTCTGTCTTCACCACCACAGCATGGCAGCACACGCATCTCTAAATTTGTAGTTTTTGAAGCTGTGCCACTGACATTAAAACAGCTGCAATAATAGATATAGTTGAGTATTTGGTTATGAAACAGTTTCCTCTGTATGACCTACATAAGAAAGGAGTGGGAGCGAGAAGATACATGCACTGTAAATGCCTGTCCCTGCGTCTGATCCCAAAGAAACTATTTACGTCACAGAGCCTGGTAGGGCCTCTGTTTACTTTTTTCAAGGAAGGTTTAGCAGATTTTCAGAGTTTAGTTTAAGACTTAACTTTTTTTACTGAGGCAGAATCAGCAAAGGGAAAAATAAAGGACTTGACCGAAAACTGAGCTTGTTTGGTCAGAATTTCAACAACCTGTCCCTGAAAAGACGTGTGTCTATTTTATTTATGAAATACACTGTGAATGTGAATGTCTAGATTCATAATAGATTGTTGCTGTAATATAACTGGTTTATAACAACACTTTCCATGAGCCTTGCTACCGAGCTCTATCTCTATCGCTCGTGGCTTTTCATAATGAATGCATAACTTTAAGTTTCTCAAAATACTATTACAGAATAACCAAATCTGTTGTTTTTAGGCTTGCATGTAAATAGTAACACACACATGCCTTGTGTAAACACAGAAGTATGAAAAGAAGACACTTCTGTGCAGCTCTCTTCCTGGTGTGGCCACTTTCATTGATTGTAGTGGAGGTGCGGCGTAGCAGTCGCATACATTACATGCTTGATGTAGCCTGATTGACGGTTATTCATATTACATAGCCACAAATAGATCCATTACATCCTGCAAATGTCTGTATTTAAAAAAGAAGAAAATTCAAATTCCTTGCACACGCTTCCGAAACAAATGCAGAGGCTAGCCAGATCAGGACTTTACAACAACAACATGAGGTGGCGGTGGTTATGGGAAATGCAGTCCAAGAACCTCTGCCACTTTTGTCCACAAGGGCCGCTTTAAAAAAAAAAAAAAAAAAGTTTTATTTAGTGTACTTGTGTTTGTGTCCCCTCAGGCCTTCTGGAGACAGGCCCCCGAGAGGGCGTGGTGGCGGCCGGGGTGGACGTGGTGGAAGAGGACGGGGCATGGGCCGAGGAGACGGCTTTGACTCCCGCGGGAAACGAGACTTTGACAGACACAGCGGCAGTGACAAATCGTGAGTCAGTCCTGGACCTCAGCAGACCTGCGTGTCCAGAAATAGATACGACTGCTTACCAAAGCATCACATTGTTAAATCCTTGTCATCAAGAGACCTTCTTGAGGTCTTCTAAGTGCCAAATGTTGTCCCAAAAAAACTGGCAGTGTTGACAACATTTGTGTTTATTTATCTGTTGGTAGTTAGTTTATGTAGAATAGGAAAGTGTTTTTATTGACAGCTCAGATTAGGATTAGCAGCACCATTCCCCCCCAAGTGTACATTAAACTACATTAATGTACATAAGGTCAAAGCTTATTGTTGGCTTCAGAATTACTGTCAGTATTTTTAGACCATGAACATCTGTTTGTGTGTGTGTGTTTGTGTGTTTTACTCCAGCAATCAGAAAAGTGAGGAGAAGCGCAGCGGCAGTGGCTCAAACAACTGGGGCAATGTGAAGGATGAAGTGAGGTGAGATTTTTTCGAGAGCGGACCCACGGCCTGTTTATCAGAGCGTTATTGTCACCAGGATAATGTTGCCCATCTGAAATGTGTTACCTACTGCGTGTGGTCTACATAGAGACGCTCTATTTTTGTATTCAAATAAACAAGCGCACCAGTTTTAATGGGCCATTTTTACAGAACAAGCGCACGGTGCTTACAGTACTTTTGGGCTTACATACCCCAAGAGAACGAATGCAGCTGTGGCTGTGGATGTGTTTACAAATCAGTTCTGTCTTTTTATTACTCGACTAAGTGTGTGATAACATAAGATAAAGTAAATGCAGCACTAAGGATATGAGTGTATCTGTGAGCTAGCTTGGAAAGGTGCCACGAAGAGATAATGTTTCAGCTGAAGGCAGTATGTCAGTATTGACCAGCCGGCTGTGTGTTCCCAGTGAGGCTGAACAGTCTGCTGCTCCTGAGACGGCCCCAGAGGGAGAGGAAAGTGCACCCGCCGGCTCCGAGAACAAGTGAGTATCCATTTCCTGTCAGATGTTCAGGTTTCAGGGGATATTTAGATGTTTGGTAAAGGAATTTGAAGCGCCAAGATTTTCCACGCCATCGCACTGTCCCCGTGTCACAAATAGTACCGCCGCATGTGCGTTTTCGTCACAAAGCTTCACTGCAAATGGGATAAACATTGTCACTGACCTTTTAGCCTCAGGATTAGAGCCACGTATGGAGCTAAGAGGATTGGCTGTTTTGAGCTTTAGGAACTCACATTGTTGTGTGCCGGCCTTCCAGGGAGAATGAGGTGGAAGAAGTTAAAAATGAAGGCCCCAAAGAGATGACCCTGGACGAGTGGAAGGCCATGCAGGACAAGGAGCGCACCAAGGTGGAGTTCAACATCCGTAAGCCCAACGAAGGAGCCGACAGCCAGTGGAAGAAAGGATACGTGCTGCACAAGTCCAAGAGTGAAGATGTGAGTGTGGTGATTTCTGATATCACGGAGGATGGAAACATTTTTTCCTCCGCTAGGATTTCTTTTTACTTTCCCAACTGTCTACACCAGCCCTGTACAAGCTCATGTTTCAGTGTCTGTAGTCTAAAAGATGTCACAATCACAACCCCTTAGGGCCCATGGTGACGTGTGGCTTGTTTTGTCTGACAAAAACTCTTTGCGAAGCTGGAATTAGCAAATGTTAGACTAAAACGATCAAATCAGTTATCAAAATAGCTGAACGTCAGAGCGCCGCGCTCTGCTTTTTGTTGTTTCGTGACGCACTGAAGTAGAACATTCTTAGATCTGTTATGGTCTGTGCAGGAGGCACGTCACTGTTTCTCTCCAGCTGATCTGACATTGTATTAATAAAAAAAAAAAAACTGTCTTTAACTTTCAGAGGCCTGTCGGCGCTTTGATTGACGCTCCAGAGACGGAACCAGAGACACACACTCTGTACCACAAGGTATCTGCAGCCCTCACACTCTTTCACCCACATTCAGTGTTAATAATCTGTATAAACCCGCCTGTTTTAGAAAATAATGAGTGGTTTGATACACCATCAAACATCGAAAATGGTTCATTCGTTTTTATTTTGGGTGGATGAATCTAAAAGAAACACAAAAAACACGTGTTCACTCACTCACTGTGTACAGAGCACAGTGTCTAACATGCTTTCACCATCTGTCATCAGCAGGCCAACCCTGACGAGTCCAGTGACCACCACTTCCGCAAACCAGCCAACGACATCACATCCCAACTGGAGATCAACTTCGGAGACCTGGGCCGCCCAGGCCGTGGACGTGGGGGAGCTCGCGGAGGCAGGGGAGGCCGCGGCGGGGGAGGCAGTAGGCCGGCACGTGGGGGAGGACGGTCCGAAAAGGTAACAATAAAAGCTGTTGTTACTGCCAGCAACAAAGATTTAGCGTCCCTCACAAAAGATTTAGCTCGCTGACTCTGAACAGGCTGTAAAATCACTGACATGGAAAACCTGCTGTGGAACACTGAGGCCCTGAAATAACAGACCAGTGACCACATGCTCTGTGACTGCTGTGAGGTCACAGACTGACCTCATAACAATGGTACGGTGCTATGGTGTTGCAATGGTGCTTCGTTTTGTGAATTTAGACTTTGGAAAAAGTAATAATTCCTAAAATTTCACTTGAATGCTTGTTTTGTTTGACCAGAATGCTCCGTAGATTAACTATGAATTATCTGCGTGGTCATCACTGCGAGTGACACCTCGACACTTCACGTACTTCAGCACTTTTAACGTCGTCCTGGTGTCTGTGCGTTTTGTTCCCGCAGGCTAGCGGAGTGTCAGTCCCCAACGTGGATGATCCTGAGGCCTTCCCAGCTCTGGCCTAAAGGCTCCTTTTCCACCACCAGCCCACCCATCAGCCCTTCCGGGGCCCCTCCTCTACGAGGCTTGCATGCTTACCACATCTTCAAGTATATAAGAAAACAGAGAAAAAAAAAAAAAAGATTTTAATGACAAAAAAAAGACTGTCATCCCATACCACTCACACCACCAGAGGACTAAAAATTTTACCTGTTTTAAAGGAGAACAAAAGACAAAAAAAAAAAAAAGGCGGAAAAAGGACCTCTTGTTACACTGAAGTTTTGTATTTAGGAACATGAAAGCAGGGATGTTTTCATACTTTTTTTTTTCCTTTTTTTTTTCAGAGATTATGCATACTTCATTGATATTTTTTGTGCTGCTTGAATTTATGCATTTCTGCGATTAGGTTGAAGTGTGTTTATCTCCTCCCCCTGAAGCTTTTGTGCTTTTTTTTTGTTTGTTTTTTTTTCCTCATGACTTCAGCTCAGTATTATGGGGTCATCTTAGAAAAGACTTTCTACTGGAGTTTTTCTTCCCAGTAATACACACTGATGTGGTAGCACTACACTACATAGACAACCTGTACTAGATATCTGAAGTATGGCTTAACATGCATTTAAAGTGTAATTACTCTGATCTTGACTACCCATCCCCTTTGCGAGGCACAAATTCAGGATGGGTAACCAGGCAAAGTGACTTCCAACTAAAGCTTGGTATTTTTCTGCTTGTTGTGCAGTGAAAGTAAATGCCTCTTTCCTTTTTTCTTTTTTTTTTTTTCTTTTTTTTTTTGATAGCTTGCCTTTTTTTTGGTGGACCAGTGGTTAGTAATGCTTTGTATCCCCTGATCCAGATGTGCTACCTGTGTTTTTCAGGGTGTCCCAGGGCCCAATGTATATCTTTAGGCTGGTCCTTGTAGGTCATACAGACTGTACTACTTGTAACTTCAGGACCACTAAGCAAATATTGTATTTTTTTGTTAAGGGTGTGTGTGTGTGAGAGAAAGAGAGCGTGTGTGCGTGCAACATTGTGTGAGGTTGAATGTATGAGTTTGACAGCTAGTTACTTAGAATTTAAGTATTCCTCTGCTATGAACTTGCCATTCTCAAACAGTAGACCGCAAGTTCTCATGTCTTTTGAGAAGTGATTGTTGAAATCTAGGTGAGAATGATAGATAGACCGTGGACATATCTTGCTCTTACAGTATCTGTAATGTCTTTCAGATCTTGAAGCACTTGGTTTTATCAGCACCAGTCCACTGAAGATTTTGTTCCCCCTGCTCTGTAAACCATCTTTGCTGTTTTTTTTTTTTTTTTATTGTTTTTGATTTTTTTTTTTTTGTCAGTGCAGCAGCACCAATGCATAATTTGTCTGAAAGAAATCTCGGCTGTCATTGTGGAACAATCACGAGCTACAGAATGTAATGTAAGCTAATGGTGCTTTTAGCCACCTGTGTCAGCATTTCCAGTGAGCATTTTCTTTTATTGAAGCGGGTATATTTCCCATTGGGGCGGGGTGGGTGGGGTGAAAGGGGAGGGTTTTGGGAGGGGGGTGAGGGTCGTGAACACGGAGTGAACTTAAAGCTTTACATGCTGTGCTCTGCAAAGACTTGCTGGTGATGCACTGATACAGACGGCTGGAGCAGTTTTTTCTTGTAGGACTGTTTGAGCCACATGACGGTGAAACTTTCTCTGCAAACATCCCTGTTCTAATAAATTGCTTTAGAGGTGTTACATGTATTCTGCCAGTGGCTGTTGGGTTGTTTAAAATCAATACTGTGATTTTAAAGGTGTAAACAAACGTGCTGTGGACTCTTAATTGCTTGAAGCATAATGAGGCTTTGGTGATTTCAGTACAACACAATGCCAAGTTAATCCCACATAAACTTGGGAGGCCCATAAATGGTCCAGAAGGGTTTGCTTTACACTTACAAGTTTATTAGGTACAACAAGCTAAAACAAATGTAGTCTGTTACAGAAGCCCTGTGATAAATCCTACTTTTTACAAAAGTTAAAACATTGAGGCTGTAGTTTGAGATACCTTTTTAACACGTCTCTAATATTTAGACTCATTTATATACATTGGGTTGATTGTCCTCGACAGCAACACAAACTACAGCCTTCAAAACGAGCATAAAGTTGAGTCAACGCCTCTTAAACAGTTTCACCAAAACCTGAACGTAGTAAACGTAGTGAATGTAGGATATATGCTACTACAGGGCTGCTGTAGTTTTAGCCAGCTGTACCTCGTCATAGTGGCAGCTTTCAGTATCAAAAGTGACGCCGTTAGTCATTCTTGTATATTGTGCATTGTCTGTAAATGTAACAACTTAAATGTAACTAAATTCTTTGGCTTAAAAATCTGTTTTGTCAGTTCTATAGTGAAATTTTAGACCAAAACGCTCTGTTGACGTTAGCTAGGGTCAGCCTGATAATATGCAACATAATAATTGAGGCTATCCCAAGAAGCTATTTAACAGCAAACTGTAAATTAACTCAAAAGAACATATGAAATGCTCATTATGTCACTTAATACAGACATTAGGTTGCATTTTGAGGTGTAAGTCTTACTTTCTGTGGTTACACTTGTAGTTTTCCAGTTATCTAAAGTGTGACTAAACCTCCCAATTCTGCTAGCTCCCCCTCTCCAAGTTCATCTCGAGGACAATCACTATAACGGGTTGGCCTCATGTCTACATAGTGTGTGACTGTGTCAGCACTGGACAGGCAGTGAGTCAGAGTCACTGGGAGAACGTTAACTGCAGCCTTTATAAGTTTCTTTCCTTTAAATGTGTGTAACGTTAGCTGGGAGCTAGCGGCCACAAGTAGCTCCTGTGTGTCTGCACTGTGTGGAGTTAATGTGTTATATGTTAGCTAAGCTAGCAACTCAGAGAGGCTACATCTCTAGTGTAGGTGTCTGTACGGCTACGTAGCAGGCCACGGCCACAGTGTGCAGTCAGGAGATGTTTTATATAGATGAGGGGTTGGTGACAAAAGCTGCCACCATACAGCACCTGCCTCCAAAATCAACCAATAGCAAAATTAAATGTCCAGTGTGTAGTGACATCTGGTGGTGAAGTTTCTGATTGTAACCGACTGAATACCCGTCACCTCTCTCTCTCCAGGTTCAATCATTCAAGGAGAAACTACAGTGGCCTTCAAACTTATCAAAACAATGCAAGCTCCTAAGCTCCTGTGTAGAGACATTTTTTTTTAGATTGTCCCTTCTGGGCTGCTGTAATTACATAGTGGTAAGGGGACCCGCTTCCGCTGTAGATGTAGAAGGCTTATTCAGAGCATTATAAACAAACAGTAACAATTCTTATTTTCAGGTGATTATACACTAATGAAAACATAGTTATGATGATTATATTTAATTTCTGTCACAAATGTTACACACTGGACCTTCAAAATGCAATAACCAAATTTCAACCAGCAAAGGGACGTTGCTATTTCCAGCACAATATGTGTAATAAAAATATTTAAATACCTGTATACACTGGTTTTAATCTGGAAGGGTGGGGGGGAGTGTTTTGAGGGTTTAGTTAGTAGCTAAGTAAGGTCTTAAAACAATTTGAAGCTAAAAAAAAAAAAAAAAAAAGTGCTAAATGCCTACTTAATTTTCAAAGTATATAGTTGAATTATGATTTTCAACTTCTTTCCTTTTCTGCTGACAAAACACCTTATCACGCAGTATGTGTCTGCGCATGCCCAGTACTACAAGACATCTTAAAACATTACAAACAGTTTTGTTAGCTTAAGGCACCAAACTTTTACTTTGGTAGGTTCAACAACAGATCACGGTTTGGGTTAGAGTCAGTGTAAGTACCCAGGAAGTTATCTTAGGGGGGGGTGTCGTGTAGTCTGCAAGGCTGCAGAGTGTTGTACGCATGCGCAGGGGGACTTGTAGGCTTCCGTTTGGACTTAGTTATTACTTAAGAGATGGCGGAGATTCACGAACGTCGACGTGAGCGCAGAGACAGAAACTTGTCACCTGAAGGAGCATCCTCCAAACCCGACAGAGCCGCGCCGGTGTTCCTGAAGCTGCTGGCTGCGGGGCTCTACGGAGTCAGCTCGTTTCTCATCGTCGTTGTCAACAAAAGCGTCCTGACCAGCTACAGGTAAAGGTTCAAAGTACAGCAGCCTGTGTGCAGGTACTGACAGCGGGCTTCAGAGATGGTATGGACACTAACTCTGCAGCTTTAGATACACTCTGTTGTCTTCTTCAGTCTGTCTGGTGCAGACTGTGTCTTCACATTTACCAACAGTTGAATCCCTCTGGGAACACAGCCAGGACACATCCATGTTTTTCCAGGTCCTCCATAATAATAATCATAATAATGACATAACTTTATTAAGGACCCTCATAAAGAAGGTCTATAACACACTAGATAAAAACAATATATGCAAAAAATCCAGTATAAAAAACTACTTATGTAGCAACACATAGGCAACTTTATATTAAAACCAAAATATGTGCATTTTTTTCAGTGTTAAATTCACATTTTATGCGTTCAGTGCTGGAAAAAGTATTCACATTCTTTACTAAAGTGTCAACGCTACAACATTTTGGACATGTCATGAAGTTAAAGTATGTTTGAATTTGAAAAAAATTGCTCAAAGCAAGATCATACAAAACTGTGCAGCTACAGTCTAACCTGGTCTGGTATGAGCAGGTGCTCATAGTCTAATGTTTGCAAACATCTGATAGTTACTGTGTTGTAACAAACTTTATGACTTTTCTCTATATTCTTTTTTGTTTTTTTTTGTTTTTTGCGCTGTCTGGCTTCAGTGACTGTTTATCAGTGAGGTTACACAGCTCAGCTTTAAGCAATCAAAAGTCAAGATATTTATTAATGAGCAAGATTATCCATGTCAGTGTTATATAGTACTGAATATTATAAAACTGGATTATCATTTTTACGGAACTACAGTGTGCAACAATGTGTAAGCAGGTTTGTAATGTTGCACGTGGAGCTATTCCTAACTATTATTTATATACCTTTATTTACCTTTACTTTCTTTATATGTGGTGGAGTATAATAGTTGCCCCTGACATGCAGTGGAGCAAGTATAAATCACAAATCAGACAAACTTGTAAATTTACTTTTGAGTCTGTTAAACAGTGTTTCTACATGATGCTCTGGTGCAACATATGCAATATCTAATATATACGCTAAAAGAACCACATTGTGTAACTGCAGAATGTGATCCAAGAGAGGTGGACTAAAGGTTAAACTATAGGTCATGCTGTTCAGCATTTACATTATTGACTATTGTTCCTCATACACCACCATCTTTTGCATGTTTTACAGATTTCCATCGTCAACATGTGTCGGTATCGGCCAAGTAAGTTCTGTCTTAAGTTGAGTCACGCATACATCCTGTTCTTCTAAAACTGAGCCCGATCCACTGAGTCTCCTCGCTTCAATAACTCTGCAGATGCTGGCTACGATCATCGTCCTGAGGACTGGGAAGATGCTGGGTGTGATCTCGTTTCCAGATGTGGATTTGAGTATACCACGCAAGGTGAGACCGTGAAATAGTTCTCTCGCACGAGCACTGAAATACACGATAATGAGAAGAACCCGCCGCTCTTAACGTTTCATGCGTTTGCGTGTCTTTCCAGATGTTTCCACTGCCCCTGCTGTATGCAGGGAATCAAATATCGGGGCTGTTTGGGACACAGCGACTCAAGTTAGTTCTATTCATCGACGCATCATTATAAAACACATCTTCCTGAACAGAAAACAGCATAATATACCATGTCTTCCTCTTTCCTAGTTTGCCCATGTTTACAGTTTTGAGGAGGTTCAGTATTTTTCTCACCATGGTGTTTGAGGGACTCTTGCTGAAGTAAGTTAAGCTTCACTTTTGAAAAGAATGTTCTCGCCCCTGCGGATGAATCATTTCACTAACTGCACTGACCCATCGCTTCTCCTCACAGAAAGACTTTCTCTACGTCGGTTAAAATGACAGTGTTCACCATGATCTTTGGCGCTTTTATTGCTGCTAGGTGAGATGCCCACACGCCCGTACATTGACATTATCCAGCTCACCTGACAGCAAGCACGCTCATGCATATCTCACCCTGACATGTTTTGTGTTTCGTAGCGCTGATTTAGCTTTTGACCTTGAGGGATACGCATTCATAATGCTGAATAATGTCCTGACAGCGGCCAGCGGGGCGTATGTGAAGCAGAAACTCAATTCTAAGGTGAGCAGAGCTGCTAATCGTACCCACCTCACCGTGTGTGCTGCATCATTTCTTAAAGGCGGCTGCTGTTTCCGTAGGAGCTGGGCAAATATGGCCTCCTCTACTACAACGCTTTGATCATGATTTTCCCCACTCTGGCATATGCTTACCACTCCGGTGACTTGCAAATGGTAAGCTTATTAAACACAAAGCGGCATTTCAAATTTCGCGTCCCACAACTACAATTAGTGCTGAGAATCTGTGTTTGTGTTTGAGTGCAGGCGTTGGAGTATAATGGATGGTCTGATCAGCTGTTTGTTGTGCAGTTTGTGCTGTCCTGTGTCATGGGGTAAACTCTAGATCCGTCATTCCTTAATAGATATCCCACGTCGCTGCTCTTGTCTAATTCTTCTTCATTGTGTCGTCCAGCTTCATTTTAATGTACTCCATCATGCTGTGCACGCAGTACAACTCGGCGCTCACCACCTCCATCGTGGGCTGTATTAAGGTAAGTCATATCACGCCGGTCCTGCCCTGCTGTGGGTTGATAACATTCATGAATGCAGTTGTGACTCAGTCTGTCATTACTGCAGAATATCCTTGTGACCTACCTCGGGATGGTGTTTGGTGGAGACTACATATTCAGCTGGACAAACTTCTTAGGTCTAAACATCAGGTAAGACACGCGCAGTTTCAATTGTGGTGTTCTCTGCCTGCTAACAGACCGTGTCACGCTTGTTTCCCACAGCATCGCTGGGAGTCTGGTGTACTCCTACATCACCTTCACTCAGGACCAAACAAGTAAGGACAAATGATGTGGGTGAAAACTTCCATGAAAATATCAGAATCAAGTTTTCCCATGCTTTTCATCAGTATGGAAGAAGCTGTGATATATGCACAAATTAAATATGCTTCGAGTTACACCCAACAGTCCCAACCGACACAGAAGAGCTACGTTTGGTCCACAACACATTATGTTGTCTGTGTACTGTATGTTTTTGTAAAATAATGCCGTTCAAATGTTTTACAAACACATTTATGGAAAGCTGTTTTCTCAGCTACTTATCATCTATAATTAAGACAAACTGTAAAGTTTTACAATTATATTCTGTTAAAATGCAAAAATCACAAACATTTTTATTTGACATCGATTTTTTTAAACAAAAAAAAATATTTTAATAAAATGTATTTTGATACATCATATTGTGTTATAGAATAATCCCTTTTGCCCATATTGGCTTTTAATTCTTACCTCTTGTCATACTCAATAGAAAAAGGAGACTTACTTTCGAAAATCTGCTGAAATAAAGTTCAGCTTTAGTCTACTAAACTTACAGCCTGTGTTCACCAAAAGCCCTGTAGGATTATTATAACCCATAAATATTTTCAGTCTATATGTCCTGTGAGTATTATTGTTAATTAATTAAGCCCCATCTTTGAATCAATCTTCATGTTGTGTTTTTACTGTAGTCGTGTCTGCAGAGGTTTGAAGACCCACAATACAACAACTCAGACTCATTAATACATTTATTAAATATAGCCAATGTTATTCCATTCATAACCAGTCTTGGAATACACTTCATTTTTATTAATGTTGTCATTTACAGAGGAAAAAAAAAAAACAAAACAAAAAACAGGACATCATTGTCAACAAAGGGAACGAAAAAGACTACATGGATCAACATTATCTGAGACAAACTTATCTTAAATTTGTGAATGTAAAGTTCAAAGCTGGAGTACAAAGTAAAACACTTAAGCAATAAGCTCAACAGCTACGGTACCAAAACAAATAACGGTCTTCCAGCTCACAACCCCATGTCAACCCGGTCTGCTAGAAATCCACTGCTCTGACGAAACACAGTCAATAATATTGGGTGGAACTACGCACTTTGAGTAAGCAGAGGTTTTAAACCAAAGGCAAGGAGCACACTCGACCACGACGTGAGGCTTTTTTTTGTTTTGTTTGTTTTAAACGCACAAAAGATGAGGCCCTCTGCGACAAACATTTCAGACTGAGCAGGGTCACGCAGGAATGGGAAGTGCTGCCGAACAGAGAGGAAAAAAGAGGAATGGCTACTTTTTCATTACATCCATCTCAAGAGCAACACAGGCGAAAGATTTCTCAACAAAAAGCACAGCCTACGAGGAAGACCAGAAAATACAGAGGTGAACAGACAGTTATAAAAAATGTACCAACTGCTCAAGGTAAGAAAATCTATACAAACTTTACATTAAAAATCACGGACATTCTGTCTAGTAAAAACAAAGCGTTGAGCAAAGCACTGACCATGAAAATCCAAAAATACAGCGATCTTCTACATGATGAATTATAATACAGGACATCACTGATGTCAGCTGCTTTACACAAACAAACCTGCAGGGGGACTAACCCATTGGTTTATTCATCATAATTAAACAGTGACAGAGGCTAGAGCAGGTTCGGAAGTGAAAATGTAATTCTGCTGGGTTTCGACGCCACTCCTTATCAGTACGGATGAGAAACATACAATCAAAGTGCAACTAAAGAGGACCAGCGACAGCACCCGCCTCACTCATCTCGTGTTAGCCTCTTTTTTGACAACTTAAGCACGTAATCGTTTAAAACATGTCCCCTGTTTTGTCAAACGTTCAAATAGCTTGAACAGCGATTACCCATCATAGTTTTTCTTCTGTTAAAAAATATAAATATCTCTTGTGTAAAAAAATATTCACGGGTGATTTCTTTTCTTTGAGTACAAATAGAAAAAAAGGAATTTCTTGGCAAAATTTTGTCAGTCAGTCTCCAGAAATGCATGATGGGTCGGAGTTGTTTTGTAGGACACGATGGAGCTGTGGTACTTTGGGATGAGCTTTGCAGGCAGTCAGTACATGGATGGGTTGGGAGGGACGGGGCGCCCCTCCTGGAGGACCAGCTGCAGTTTGGTTGGCTGTGTTCTTTAAGGTGTGACTTTCAGTGACCTTTGACTTTATTAAAAAGTTTGCTCTCAGGAGATACTGCACCAAGAGGGGCTCATCTTCCTCATTACCCCCTTACCTCTACCCGTAAGAGGGGAAGCTGGGACTACATTTGTCACCCCCAATTCAGCGTCTATTAGTCAACGTCACTGAGCTCTGGGTCCTTCAGTTCTCCTGCGTTCTGGATGGTTCCACCTCACTTTGGCCCAACGGTTCTGCCTCCGTCCTGCATCTCTTGGCCGGCCTTTCGTGTGCTGTTGCTGTGTCTCTGTGATCCAGCGAAGGCTCTAGGGAGCCATTTCGGTCGTGGCTAGGTGCGCTGGGTTGGCTGCAGCCGTTGGAGTTGCTGTCTGGAATGGGAGGAGGAGCGTCCACAACTGGATGGGAGGGACCGTTGGACTGAACTGACTCAGGTTTGACTTGATTAGCTGGGGGCGTCTGAGTGCTGTCCACCAGGTGGCTTGAATTGTGGCTTGCAATACCTATTAAAGAACAGCGAAAAGTGAGAGGCTTGAACTGATGGCTAGATACCATTAGTGGCATCTAAAGTTGAACAGTTTAGTTTAAGAAACCTAAAACAGCAGGAAGATTTGATTGCATGTCGGGACACACTCTTCAGAAACCTGTGGGTGATGTCATGGATACTACGTCCATGTTTTATACTATCTATGGTGTGCTAAAGTACATTACACTCATCAGCTCACCGTTCTGGCTGCTGCTGTCTTCTCTCTCTGAGTGGCTGGCGCTGCTGCTGGAGGTGGTGGGAGGAGGTGACGCCGCCCTGCTGGACGTTGCGCTCTCCGTCTCGTCCAGTAATCTGTCCATGTAGTCTCTGATGACGCATAACGACACACAAGCCACCCCCGTTACACAAACTCGACTCTTGATGTGGTTTAAAAATACTAGTCAAGTGTATGCGGTCTGGTCGGTCATTTCCCTCTAACAGTGATTGCAGGTGGGTACTAAAATACAGTACACTGAACTGTTTCATACAAGCTTCTTGTTGAAATAAATGCATGTAGTCAGTCCCAACAATTTGGTGGCATCAGCAGTTGTGTACATTCTTAGATGTGTAAATTACAGCAGTTAATAACACCATGAAAATCCAACCCTACAGACTCGGTTTAGCCCCAGTCTTGATATCTTTATCTTGGATTAGATTCTGGCTTCACTTACACTGGATGGACTAACACTTAATTTACTGTTCAAGCCTGGCAGTGCATTAATATTATATATTTATTTGAGAGACAAAAATGAATATCATTTTTTCCCTAATTTACCACTATTTGGCATTCACTGCAATTATGGTCGCCCTCTTACCCGTTCTAAAATATATGATCCTTTCACACTATGCTCATCCACCACCTTAAAATCCATTGAAGCGCCACTGAGTTGGCCTTATTCTCTTAAATGGCAAACTTTAATAAGATTTCTTTGAACAAAGCTTGATGTGTAATGTGCGTCTGCAGAAATGACCCACCAGTAGCTGACTTATTTTCACACAGAAACAATGTGTTTATATCAGTAAGTACAATGTTTGTATTGTGCTTTTGAATCATGAAATATTCATTCATATAAATATTAGAAACAAACATATCCAAACACATCGCTGAAAACAGGAATACAAGTTCTTCCATTAAAAATATACAATGTCTATATTAGCGATGTCCTTCACAACTGTATTATATTTTTTTTTAAATAAACTTACGTGACACCAGGGTGAAGGTTGTATTTCCTTTTCCCAAGTCTGGTTTGCTGTGCAAAGAAATCATAACGCTCAGACTTCTTCCACATGTAATAAAAGGCCACACATTCTCCTACAGACCTAGTTCTCACCTGAAAGATTTAATTCAGCAGACATGAAATAACCATTATTACCATCGCCTGAAGAGATTGATTCAGTACAATTTCAAACAAGAGACAAATCAAATTATTGCTTGGGAATCTGACAAAGGTCAAAATCATCTAAAGACGCTTTAACACACAAAAAAAAAAAAAAAAAAAAATTAAATTTGATTTGCCTCAAAATGCAACAAGGTTGAAATGTAGCTGATTCCAACCCTGAGCATCCAACAACCACATAACAACAAACACATGAATATAAATTTAAAGTTATCAATATATGGTCATGACATTTTAGACAGAAATGGTTCATTAATGTGGCTTTTAAACAAAACTCTTACCTTGTTGGCCTGTATTAAATGAAAGTCTTTCCCATAAGCTTTTAGTCCTTGTTCAAAATTTCTACATTCTTCTTCGGTCCAGACCGATAGCTCCTCTGTCACAGAGAGAAGAAGTGTTAATGTTGCAACTGTAAGAACGTCTTAAAAATAAAACTCAGATGATCTCAATACAGAACGATATCATACCAAACACGTTACATCAGAGAAAGAACGCAAGGTAAATATGTGAAGGACGTGACTGTCTACTTACCTCTGGCTGCTTTTACATTAAATCTAAGTCTTCTTAAAGCTTCCTCTGTGTCAAAGTCACATTTCACCAGCTCGTACAATGCCTACAGGGAAACACATGATCAAACAAGTTCACATTACTCATGTGAAAAAGTATAAACACGTTGTATAACATGATCACAGCTCATTTGATTTCAACATTCTTACTGTCGACACACCATGAAAGGACCAACAAGATGTCAGTCTGTCTCTCAGCACTTTCTTACTGTGTTTCAAAAGACTCAGTACGTAACTGAAACCGCTGGGTAGTGTGGTCTTTAACCAACATCGCTTAAACGGGAGTGAGAAATGCATTTCAGCCACACACTTCTACACATTTTATTTCAACATAATCTGCAGTGGGCATAGTTCATAGTAATGAAGAAATGTGTCACTCAGTGCAACAGTGTGTTCCCTTTTTGGCACAGAGGAATAAGATATACCAGCTTCTGGCTACGCAAACAATAGGACAATAAATAGAACACTGGTTTTTAGTCTTTTCATGGGATTTGTTTACACTAAGGAAAAAGAAGTCAGCCTTATCCTCCAGTACAAGCTATGATATATTGCTGTCACCTGTTCATTGTCTTTGATATGGGATCCCTCTGGGATTGCATCCACTCCCTTCTCCTCTCCCGTCCGCCTTGATGCCTCCGTCAAGAACTCCACCACTTTGCCTTCAGGAAGACACTCCGGGTTCCACAACAGCTGGTCATCATTTTCATAAACTACAGGACAGATTCACAGAGAACACACAATGTGACGTCAACCTTCTGTCCACTGCAGTGTCTTCAGTTCTGGACACAGAAAGGACGTGCAGTGTTACACCTTAAAAAATACAAATGTTTACAGTGAGACAAACAGCCAGCTTACCTTTTTCATTGTCTTTATATTTACACAGGCCAACGGGGGTTTCTGCTTGATACATTGAACCCACCATGATTTCCTGTTGGAAATAAACACACCGTTTATAGTGGAGTCTGGCTGACAGTTAACTTCATAGCACACAAAACAAACTTTCAGCTTCTAATTTCAACTGTTACTCCACGACAACCTAAATTTCTGCACAAACTTTCAGCACTTTTGGATTTTTGTTTCTTCAGAAAAGTTTGATAAGTTTAGTGGGGTTCCACAGTGGACAATGTATTTTTTTAAAAGCCATACATTCATCATAATGACAGCCAACTGTGTAAGTCAAAAAGATTAGACAAAGATGAAGTGACACTGCACAGGCTGCCAATCCTAACATGAGGATAGGAGGTAGTCTGTATGCAAATCCATCTGATCAAGTTTAGTATTTTTTTAAAAATGGCTGTTTGTGGTATAAACTGATCTGTAACCTGACAGTACAAGTGTCTGACACTGTTAAACTGAGTTATACCTTTTTCCAGTCTTCAGATGGAACATAGTCCTCATCTTCATCTGACTCCTCCTCTGCGTCATTATTACCTGAGACACAATGAATGAACAATATATCTCACAACAGTGCTTCCTAATACAAACATCAACATGTAAAACTTCAACGAGAGGAGAGGAGAGAAGGAAAACGAGGTAAGATGGAACATACTTTCAAAGTACTTGAGCTTCTGGGGGCGAATAAGATCCGCTGTGCCAAGGGACCTGACTGAGCGTGTGCGACCCTCAGAGGTTGCCTGGGCCTCATCCCCCTGTCCTGATGAGTTCTTAACACCCTCACCCTGAAAACACACAAACATACACAAAAAAAATTACAAACGATGTTAAAATTACACAGAAAAAAAAAAAAACATATCGGTGTCAAGAGACATCAACATACCTCATTTCTTTTCAACTCGCCAGTACTTCTGCTGCTTTCATCATTGTCTAGGTCCTCTTCCTCATCCTCTTCATCATCGTCCTCTTCTTCTTCTGCTTCTTCCTCCTCCTCTTCATCCTCATCTGCTGGTGAACCGCCTCCATATCCATATAGGTTCAGTAGCTCATGAATGGGCATCTCTCCCTCCTGATGAAAGAAAAGTGACACTGTTCTCTAAACTGTACAACGCCTAACAATTTGACACCTAACGGATTCATTTCAGTCTAAATGTGAAGAGCAAAATTCAAAACTCAGGATTGAAACCTGCCATTACTCCCAAATTGATTAATAAGACTGTCTTTGACACACACACAGCCAAATGACCAAATCAGGCGTTTAAAACCAAATATGAGCTCAAAGCCTGAAACTCACTCGCGCAAGGTCTTCAATTTCATTTTCGTTGGTCTCGTCTGCTGCCTCCAAAATTTCCTCTTCCTCCAGGGTGCGTTCGTCATCAAAGTCGTGAACAAGCATGTCTGCTGATGGGTCGAAATCATGGTCATCGGAACCTGCTGAACCTCCTGGAAAAGCGAGCACAAAAGTTAAAACGATGCCGCAAATTGCAACTGAAAGTAATTCTGAACAGATCAAATGCAGATCCAGCAAGTATTTTACATTTCAGTAAATACATGTAGATGTATGCAGATGTAGAGACGGGTGATATGGCGTTCTGAATATATGTCATTATAAAATATATAATATAATATATATTTTGGTCAAAATTCAATTAAACCTCTCATAGATATAACACAAACAAGGGGATGTCAAGTATCATCACACTGACAAAACATTTTTTTTTAAATATAACTAACATGAAAAGCGTCTAACTTTATATTGTCTCAGAATATATAAAATATAAATAAACTGCAGATATATTGACATAGTTTTACTTGCACAACAAGCATTTTCAACGACATAATTTAACATTAAATGTTATAATGTTGTTTACAAAACACAAAAAAATGTTTTTAAAAAATAATTAAGTATTATTATTGCTTATTGTTGTTAATAACATAACTACAGTAAGATATTTTGATACGTAACATATAGAGGTTTGGACAACAGCCTGTGCCGTACACCCAAACAACATAAAGGCTGCATGTGTGCGTTTATGTAACGTTACCTGGGCTCGAATTCCCGAGGGAGGGCTGCAAAACGGAAAAGAGGGACATAAATAAAGTTCAAGAACAGCTTCAGAGGCAAATATGTCTGTACGAACAATAGGAAAGTGTCCGCCGCGGAACACAACTTGACACAGTCGAGTTGCTCTGGCAGAGGAACACAGCCGGGAGTTGAGGAAAAAGCGCGCCCGACCCCCGTGCCCTACAAGCTGGCTGCAGTTTAACCAGAAAAGAAACAAAGAAGACTGTCTCCACTTCCTGTGCGAACATTAAGGCTGCACTATGAACACCAGAGATACGGCGGTGTTTACCGCCCGCATTCAACCACAGTTAGCTACAACAGGCGGGTGCTCACTGTGTCCATTTACTCAACTGGCTAACTCACATCACAAATTACGAGCTAATTCTCCTTTATATATTTAGCTAACGCGTCCAAGTTAAGCTTGGCATCAACCGCCGGCAAATAATGCTAATAAACAACACACAAAATGTCTCCAAACACCAAACTACCGCTACGTATCTAATTAACGGCGTTATTATGGATGGTTGAAGTTTTCTTAAACAAAACCGCCAAAGTAACATCGCTAACGCCGCAGCTACCTTCCGTTAGGGCTAACGCAGCTAACGTTAGCTAAATCCGAAGTTTACTAAACATGCTTGTGTCAAGAAATGTCTTTTATCCAGCAGCGCAAACAGCCGATTCTTCATTTCGTGTGCTAAAGCTACAACACACAGCAAATGGACACACTCGAGTGGACTAACTATCTTGCGGTATAAAATTATTTTTTTTCCTAATATTTATTTCACTTTCTTACCTCCGCCATGTTTGCAATCCTGTAGGGTCACGTCAGGGGTCAGTGGAAGTTCCCGGATGTTGAGCCCCGCCCACCTGCAGTATGAAGACACAGTGCTCTCAAAGCAGGGATGCTACTATGACATACATTATGTGCTTTATGTCATATTATGTTCAAACTTAACGTATACATATAGGTTTAAACGATGGATACGGTGTTATTACTTCTAAATCTATAAAATTCAATATGTTTATATGAGCTAAATGTTGAAATGTTGTGAAATGTGAAATGTTTTTGGCTTTAAATGGAAACTAATCTTGATCATCAGTTATATTTTACAATCCTGAGCATTTATAATATTTATCCATGAATCACTTACTGGAGACACTAGACAACAGATACTGAATTTACCTCTATCAAATTCAAATTAAAAATCTAATTAAAGATGCCAAATTCATAAGAATATAAGATGACATGGCCAGCATGTAATGTTGATTATAGAGATGAGAGAAAAGTCCTGCTTTCTCCACTTCAAAATGCCTTTTCCATTATAACTGTCATTACTTTATGTTTTGTATAGCAACAAGCACTCCTCTTGGTAAAAGGTACATTTGTAATACATAACTATAATTTTGATTCTGATTATATATTGATTATGCTTAGCCAACTCCAGCCGGTAATGACTATTTCAAACGCAACCCTATTCCATGACACAGTTCAATTTGACAACAAGTGTACCGGTTAATGCGGCTGTCTCTTCTTGGAATCATTGATTTATGTGGTGATAGCAGGCGCAGACTCTACTATGTTGCTATGTAGAGAGCCATCACCTCAGTTTGTTGTAGGACGGATATCTCAAGAGGTCCATTAGGCAACACTTTACTTAATCCATGGCAATAAAATCCCTGCAGTTTGGACATAAAAGAGCAATTCTTTCTCTTTAACATTTACGAAAATGTGGTCAATCAGTGATCAAAACAATGGCGTAGATTCCCACACATATCCCGAATGGCCTGATTAACATCCGTTGTTAAAAGCGCATGATGGTTACCAAAGATAACTCACACAGATTACACAGCCTGAGGAAGACTTTGGAAAGTGTGTCATCACTGGAGACTGCATAAAAGGGCTGATCAGGGCAGATGTTTTCTGAGACTTATCAACATGAGATCCCCACTCCTGCTTGCGATGCTGCTGTGCTTGTTGTGTGTAGCACAGGTTCAGACAGAGGATACACTGAGGCTGTGCGGCCGGTCATTTCTGCGGGCAGTGGTGTACACCTGCGGAGGATCCAGGTGGAGAAGACTGATGGGAGAAGAAGAAACTTTCCAAGACGGTGAGTATGCAGCCACTTGAATTCATCTCTATGATTCATTTAAGTGCAAAACAAATTGCAGATAAATAGCCTGACTATTAGGTGGATATCTCTTAACAGGTAGCAGAGAGCTAGAACTGAAGACAACACTGCCAGCAATGAACCGTCATTGGCGAGACCAAAACGAGGCACTAATATCAGCATGCTGTGAACTAGGCTGTCGAAGGACTGACCTCCAAATGCTCTGCTAGAGGGGAACATCCTGGGGGGATCATCATCAGTCTGTCACAGCCATTCATTAGTTTGAAATATATATATATCTCCACAGCATTGTCAAGACAATGTGATTTCATTTTCCATGCTAGAAAAAATAAAAAAAATAAAACACCATGAATTTTGGTTGCAAATCCTTGTTTTATCATGTTATACATTACAAAATATACAACTAGATAAAGAAAACTGTGCAAAATGCATGACTAAAGTCAGTGTCCATTCATTGTCTGCGTGATTCACTCAGAGTAAACAGCGTAGACAGTTGCCAAACCAAACAGAGAGCTGTTCTTGAAGGAGTAAGAGGCAAAGGTGTCATTAGTTGCATCCCACAGACAGCGGCTGCTGATTTGCATGCTCTGCCCTGTGCGCTGACCGATGTGGACCAGGATGACGGTCTTATATCTGGGAATCATGAGGTCCTTCACACGGGCTCTTATGACCTGGGAGGGGCAATCCAAAGAATTAAACTGACAGAAGAGAAAATTACAATGCATTTAAATGAACAAGCTTTTCAGATTCATTTACCTCACATATTGTTTTTGTCATTTTTTGAGACCACTCCACTTCATATTTCTCCTCTTGGAGGTAACTGGTGAGTACGTCCTTCAGTATGTCTGTGACAGCAGACACTGGGAAGCGTTTAAGTGGCCCTGTGGAACAAAAAAAAAAAACATTTAACTGCTTAATGCAAATGTTTTGGTAAAAAATACATTGATTTGAAGTTGGAAGGTAAAACACATCAAGCTATGATAGGTAAAAAAAAAATTATTGCATCAAGCGTTGACGTGTTCAGCTCCTGTCATATGAAGAACCAGCAGCATATATTTTTTTGTACATTGAGGCAAATCAGTACCTTGGTGTGAGGTTTTGAGGCTGAAGTACTGAAATTATCAGGTCAGAATAAATAGAAACAAATTACTGCCCAATATTTGATGAAGTAAACCAGCAAAATCACTGGTGTATTGTAATTATACTGTGATGCAGCACGTGAGTCTCACCCAACTGGTAGGTGTTCTCCATTGTTACCCGCGTGTTGTCTTCATGATGCCCTAGTTCATCTATGCACGACGTAGTACTTATAGAGCTGCAAGACATGATTGGATTGAAGAAGCTGTTAAGAAGAGGGCCCTGGCATGTGCACAGTGTGGTCCACATAAGCCACAATTTAAGAAGAGCATCTTAATCAAATATACTGCATTAGGAATGCTTCATATTATTTGCATAGTGTACTCACTCCTTAGTCCTGCCAGTTGTTTTTTTGCCTCTGACTCCATGGCTTCCCTCTGAAGGCGCCTTGCCCTTCTCTCTTTTCTGGGATTTGTCTTTGGGCAGATCAGACATGACAGCTCCCCCTTCTTTTAGCTTGACTTTACAAGACGTAAACCTAACATACATCGACGTTAGCTTAATTAATATCTAGTTAGTTGAACAGATACAGTGATATACAATAGCTGAATGAATATACGCTGAAGGTAAAACTGTTCTGGGTAGCATAAGTTAACACATAGCTGGCTAGTTAAGTTAGCTGTTAAGTTAGAGGTGCCCTGTTTGTGATTCTTTCAGTTTAGTGTGAGCAGTATAGTTTTACAGATTATGTCGTGTCAAACAGGTCAGAGAGAAAACATTTCTGAAGGGAATTAAACACGTTTTTACCGATTTTAAGACCTCCTGGACCGAAAAGACGAACGAGTTAGCCCTGCGGTGCTTGGTGTTGTCATGGCAACCATGACCCAGTGCAGTGGGAGGGGCTACAGTACACTGCTGTTAATGATGATAGTACACACGTATTAGTACAGGTTAGACCTGTTCATGATAAAACTACTATTAAAACTGTGTAAGTCATGATATATATAAGTCATGTCATATTATTGTTGTCCCATTCATTGATAATACCCAAGTTCATCCATCTTATCTACTTTAATTTACTAGTTAATAGGCCTTTTTCACAGCAGCCATGTTGACATGTAGGGTCAACGCAGGTGTTTCTAATGACACTAAGAGCACAGTAAGCACCACAGCAGCACTCTGACTACGACTACTATTTCATGTCAAAATTCCTGCCGTGAAAAAGGTCTCTTACTAGCTTTCACCACACCCAATTTTTCATAAGCTGTCATCACTATTACATTTTATTCAACTGATAAATCATCCATAACCATCTGCTGATGAAGACTGTGAAATGTAGCTGAAAGCTCCTAAAAATGCTTCTATACACATAGTATACGAATATCCACTTACTCATATTTAAATGCTCTCACTAAATAGACTTTGTGGTCCCCAGACCTTCTCCTCTCCGGTGGCCAACTCCGGAATAAATCATGATGAATAATAATAAAATATACTTGGAGTGAAAATCAGGAGTGGAAAGAGTGGAATCAGGTAGAGTGATGTGTCGTTTGGCCACTATCCCCAAAGTATACATTTATATTTTTGAACAAATGAGAGGGCGATAAGTGTCTCATATTTCCTCTTCTTTATTACCAAGTAAAACAGGTATTACATTATATTGATTTTTTTTCATATATTTACTTTCAAAATCTTTGGATGGGAAATTTACATGAAATGTTTGCATATTCTGTGTCTAATGCAGTGAAAGGAAAACAGCCAAAAAAGTTGTAGAAAAAATAAACCTACAGAAACCCGCCAATATTGGAGGACTTAGTGTACGCTCAAAAATAAGGCAAAGAAAAACATAAGCATTATTAACCGAAACACTGTAAACTGTTGTTCTTAATTAAATGAATTAACTTTCTAATAACTAAATGAAATATTACACCCAGGCCCAAAACTGTGAGTCAACACATTAAAACATTCTATAAAGTGATGTTCAAACACATATCAGCATGTGTACATGTGACATGAAGCCATGGATTGTTTTATTAATGAAATTTAAGGTGTGTTTTGTGTGCAGGTCAAACACAGGAGAATGTCAAACACCTCTATCAGATGCATGGAATGGAGATATCAATGAATACATGCCAAATTTATTGACAATGGGTTTCTGAGGGTGCAACAACAGCAAAAAACAGAGATTGGAGATTTAGGTGAAGGCAAAAAGTCTCCTCTCATAGCACGTTTATACAATAACACACGAATCATGACCTTATTGAAATGGATAAATTGGTATTGCATTGATAAGACTGGTGATGGACAAATGCAGATTTCATGCGGCACCGTTTGGAGTTATTCATCAACAGTTACACTTTTTTTCTTTCAGTTTTTTTTTTTTGCACAAGAAACCCACATGTAAAACAATAGATGAAGAGTGGTGGTGTTGTTACATAGAACCTAATGCATTATGAGTGCTGACATCAATAAACCAATAGACAATCACAGACACATCCATATGCCCAGAGAAATATTTGAAACATAGCTTTTTTATGTACAATTTTTACACTTAAGTTTTTAAATATTGCTATTAGAAAATGATAAAACATTTATTCAACATGGTGGAAAAGGAAGAAAATAAAACAGGACACAGGGAATAGTGCTGTCTTCTTGATAGACGTTTCCTTTCATTATTCTGTGAAGTCCCCAGTAATACTCGTCAAGACCTCTATCAAAGATCATTTCAAGAATTGGCCATGTTTTTAAGCAGCATCAAAGGCAACTCCTACAATCTTCAGCCCAGGTCCCCTCAACAGTTCTCTTAAACGTAAAGCTCCCTTTCACCACCGTATGGCACTCACATCTGGCTCTATGTGAATTACATCTTAAGGCCCTTTCAAACAGAACTTCTGTAACATTAACAGAATAAATTAACCAAACCGTTCCAATAAAAGTAGCAGCTTCTGTTAGTCACACAACTATCGCCTCATTGTTACAAAAGTTGACCATTCGCACACCACGAATACCACTAAAGTCCTGTGATGTGGGAGAATTGATGTATCGCAGCATTGCACGTGCCCATAGTGGTAATGTAATGATTTTTGTTCTGCAGCAGGTCAAACCGCTGTAACTAATTTACAGTTGACAAATTGACAATTTGTTGACAGTTTCAACTCTCTGTTCACATGACCCGTTAATGGCAAAGTAGTTGTAAAGGCTGCACGTGTAAAAATATAGTATTACATATGTGTGCTTCAATCCTGAACACAGGATGGGACAATATGAGCGCCCAAATAGAGATTTTTGGTGAGCAGATAAATTATATTTTGTAGAGAAATTAGTAGCATTTAAAAAATAATCCAATTTGAGGACACAAAAATCTATTCTGTACTCAGTGAACTCATTCACATGTTTGCTATTACCCATGATTGATCTGGTAATTAGGTAGTAGTAGAATAGTAAGGAGGCACACAACAGCTACACATACAGTAAAAGGACTTCATATAGTGTCGGTTGCACACCTGCTATTATGAACCTTTTTGTCTGAGAGTTAATCTGCACTTTGTTAGCTTGCAGACTAGTTGAAATATGCTGTTTGGTGCAGAACAGGTAGTGTACAATAGGTTTATTACAGCTTTTTTGCAGTGAGAGTGAATCAAAACAGTATAACAGTGTAAAACCAAAACACTGAGCTCAACGACGCTATTCCAGTGATAATTATCAGCAGATTTGTCGCTATGAGCAACCACTTTCATATAAAAAACAATTGTGATCCATTGTTAATATAAAAATAATGATTATATTAATTTAAAATTAAATTAAAAACTTATAACAAAACATATATTTAAATGTCAGATAAGGCAAATGAGTGAAAGAGGTTATTATTGAGATAATTGCAAACTAACACATTATTTCTGCTCGAATTAAAGCATTCTTTGCATAATGATAATTATTCTACAAAATATAATTGATGTGCTTGCACGCTCCAAATTCCCCATCATGGGATCTGGACTGAGGTACAAATATAATTCCATATAAAAAGCACCTTCAGATCAAGAGTGCTGATGTTAGTCTAAGTCGAGCGCTGCGGGTCATTCTGAACTGTGAACTGACCGGTCGCCTTTAATCACAAGACTGATAGAATGGGCTGTGACATTTCAAAGGCTGTCTACACAGAAACACAAATTCTGCTTAGACAACGATAAAGATCGGTCACACATGGCGGAAAAAAGTCTGATTTGAGGTGGCAGTGTAAATCAGATATTACCATGTAACCTATAAATTATTGGAATACAACTGCAAAGCAACCCTATACTACACTTTTTTTTGTACATTTCCATTCTTTTCCACCTTGTTTAAGATTGTTTCAATATTATATAATCTATTCACATTATCTTTTACAGTGCATTTGCAATGACAACCAGTTAGACAAAAGAAACAGCAATGAATAAGGCTGGATCACTGTATGAATCCACAATTATGTTAACAAGAACAAAGAATCAGGGTTTTCCTATATTTTACTCCATGTAAGCCCGTAAGTGTTTCAAGTGCACAAAACTAATGATTTGTATTTACTTGCATAAACTCAGCAGCAGTCAATCTACTGAATATGATGTTATGAAGTCAAATATCATCTGTGTGTGTGTGTTTGTTTCTGGTTATGTTCTTTTATTCTGTTAAATCTCAACCATTATTTCTAATGGTTGCTAAAGATAAAGTTTCAAATGCACTAAACATGGGATGGATCCATAGTCTTCACAGTCAAAAAGCCATTGATTCTTTTGGTTCCGTTCACAAACAGGCCCACTAATTATCCGCCAAATATTTCCCTGTGAAGCAGAACGAAACATGTCAGAGAGCGGAGAAGTTCAGCCTTGAGTCAGCATTTACATGACTAAACCCATGGTACTCAAACTGACCTGCAGCAAATCTCTTCTTGATCAGCGATAGCCGGTAGCCAGTCCCAACCAACTGGATGTCGCACCCTGACAGAGTGCTGCCCTCACTGGTGAACTGGACCGCCAGCTGGGAGGGTCTACAGGGACCTTCTGTCATCTGGAACCGGCCCAGAAGAGCCCCTACTCCTGCGGGACACAGATACAGTATTGATATAAATAGAAAATAGTTGCGTACTGTTACAGAGATTTCAGTTTTAGACTTAAGAAGGAATATAATGAGACTTCTGCTTGTTTACCAAGAAGATTATGTACAAACACTGACCTCCATTTTCAGATCTGTGAGAGAGGCTGGGGATTTTCCACTGTATCGTCTGTTGCTCTGAATTCCTTTATAAGAAAACAATACTACATTACAGAGGACATGTGGCTGTTTGATAGGAAATAAATAAGGTCTAAGTCCTTAATTCTTTATGTCGTTAATATAGAAAAACTTGATGATCAACACACAAACAAAACAACATAAAAAGTGTTCATATCTCTATCATTAGGCATGCAATGTCCATTTAGCAGGTATATACTCAGCTCCTAGAAATAGAGAGATGGTAAACAGAGCACTGACATATGATAATACTCAGAAAATATCATCTTAACATCCTAGGGCTAGGAAATAGTCTTAGCCTCTCTACCTGAGCCCCCAGAACTGGTCCAGAATGCTTACCAAGTGGCGGGGGGGATCATGGCCTGGACTTTGGCCATGCCTCCATCCACAGGAACCAGGAAGTGGATGTTGTGTAGTGGCATAGGGGCAGCCATTGCCTCTGTGTTGTATTTGTAGTCTATTCTAAGGTCTGTGTTGGTGGCATCTCCTCGCCAACTCACTGCCAGGTTCAGAGGAGTGGACTGGATCCCTGCTGCTGACACCTGAGACAAACACAAGACAGTGAGATATATGGGTGGATGCTATAGTTAGAGACACATAGACTCATAGTAGGTACCAACAGTTTGGACAAAACCTTCTCATTCAATGTCTTTAGTTTTGTTACTTTCCACATTGCATATTAACACTGAAATCAAAACGATGAAATTACACATATACAATTAAACAAAAACGTGTAAATCAAACAAATATGTTAAGATTACAGCCTGGTGGGATGTTTTGGGTCATTATCATGTTGAAAAACAAATGATGGTCCCACTACATGGGATGGCGTGTTGCTGAAAAACGCTATGGTAGCCATGCTGGTTAAGCCTTGGATTGCCATCAGTGTCATCAAAGCATGGCCACACCATCACTCCTCCAGGCTTCAGGGTGGGAACCACACATGCAGATACAATGTGTACACCTTCTCTGAGTCTCACAAAGACATGGCGGTGACACATCAGACCAAAGTACAGATTTCTACTGGTCTAATGTCCATTTCTTATGGTTCTATGTACGAGAAGTTCTTTCCTTCTTCTTTTTGGTCTCTTTCAGTAGTAGCTTCTTTGCAGTTATTCGACCATGAAGGTCACACAGTGTCATGTGGACAGCTGATGCTGTATGTATGTGGACTCTAATCTGAGGTGCCGTTACTTGTGTTTTATTGTTTTATGAGGTTGATAACTGTAATGAACTCGTTCTCTGCAGCAGCTCAGAGTGTGCAGCTCGGCTCACCAGCACGTTTGATGGATTTTTATGACTTTACTTGATTGAAAAACCTGTTGAAAATCATTCCAGGTGACGACCTTATGAAGCTGATTGAGAGAATATCAAGAGTGCAAAGCTGTCATCAAAGCAAAAGGTGGCCACTTTAAAGAATGAAAGAAAGAATTTGTTCATCACATGATTCCATGTCTTATTTCATAGTTTTGATGTCTTCCGTGTTAATATACAATACAGAAAGTAATAAAGATAAAGAAAAAACATTGAATGAGAAGGTGTGTCCAATCATTTGACTCATAATGTACATGATACCTGATATTTGATCATGTCCACATTGTAGTATGTCGCCTGAGGCTTCTGTTCAGCCACTTTTTTCAGATGGCTCATCAAATTTGGCATGTTCACCCAGAACTCCTTGGTGTCTACACTGTCTGTTGTGAGGTCACTGAGAGAGAAGAGGTAAGCATTTAATTCAGACAACAACATCAACATGAAGTTACTCCATGAACCATGTGATTAGATAGTTATGTCATGTATGTATTCTAAAAAATAACAAAGAGCAATGACACGGTTGTGTGTGTTTGCTTGGTTTTATTCTTACCAGCACAGCAGCTGTGGGTTAGGGAGGACCTGCTCCAGTCGGTTGTAGTTGCTGATGCTAAAGGTGAGGACGGGTTGAGTTGGGTGGCTAGAAAAATGCCTGGTTATGCCCGCAGGGAAGGACAGCACCATCTCCCCTGTGATCTTCACAACACATCTGGGACACAGGAAGGAAGAGATAAAGCTAAACAAAAACATACCCTCCCTAGCATCCCATCATTGCTGAAACTCATCAGTGCATCAATCCGTAACGAATGCAGGTCATGGCACTGTACAGAAGAGGGACATGTAGACGTACTTGCTGGGGTCTGCGCCTTTGAAATAGGCATTGATGGTTTCTGTGAAGGCAGCTGCCACTGGTAAAGTGTCCTGGGGTCCCATGGTGAGCGGACTGGGTCCTCTGGAGCATCCTATTGAAAACACACAGAAAAACACTTAGACAGTGTCTATTCTCTTGGGTTTGGGTATTCTAGCAGAGGACAGGGGAGTACAAACAAACAAAAGCAAACAGGCAAAACTTAGACTCAACAATCCATCTAGAAACACTAGGTGAGTGAGCAGGATGTGGGTTGGGATAGCAATATTCTGGCTCAGTGAACATGAGCATGGATAGGACTGCAGGTGAAAGGAGGCCAGGTGTTTTCAGCTCATGCACTAGTGGGACTACAGTGGCATTTTGGCTCGACTCACCTTCAAAAGCTAAATAAAACCTTCCATGGTCAAACCATACCAGAGGCTGTGAGGCCTCTGAGTGAGCAGAGACATGAGGAGGAGAGAGTCATGGAAAGGGACAAGACTGTGAGGCAAGGACACGATGATGAGCAACAGACAACATGGACAGAGAGGGAGGCTAAAGACAAATAAGAGCAGTGAGAACAGTTGCTGATCGTGTACCTGCGGTGGACATGTTAAGGTCTCGTCCTAAGGTTGGAGTTGATGCTGCACTCTGCAAGGTAATGGAGGATATGGAGGAAGAGCTCTCCGCCCGGGCCAGTGGTGCAAAAGGTGGAGGGCTGCCTGAAACCGGCGGACTGAAGGGCCGAGACTAGAGACAGTACACAACAAGAGTGAAAATTTCCAGAGTGGAAATGACAAAAGGAAGACTAATGCTTTCTTTTACCAGGGAACATGCATACTTATTAATCACTTTAGAGTATTACAAGTCAGAGAAATGAAAAGACACTTCACATGTACCAGGTCTGTGATTGGTTTTCCCGGGGGCAGCTTCGGTCGCGAGGATGGTCGAGGAGGAGGAGGAGGAGGGACCGGACTGCCTCGAGACTGAGGCGTGGCAGGACGAGCTGGAGACGAGGGGCCTGCGGCACATACCAGTGTCTGTGGTTAGCACTGCCTTCAGATCACAGCGAGAGAGACTTTCATTCAACAACAGCTCCAACATTTCTACTCCTGTCACTTTCACAGAGAGGGTACTGGATATGAATGTGCTTTAGACAATAATGTGACCAAAACTCAATTTTTAGGTTTCAGTTTAACTTTTTTGTCAGTGATTGGAATAGGCAAGAGAAACTGAATCATCATGTCCTGTGTATTACAGGAAGATACTTGAAATCAAGAATAATACTTGGCACCTTTCCTTATTATTAAAGTTACTAGAGGGACATTAAGGAAGTATGAAATGTTACAGAATCACACCAAGGATAAATGGGCTGTGAGCTTACAATCGTACCACTAGATGTCAGTAAGAAACCCATCTACATGTTTGTTTATTTTAAGTATGACAGAAAACCGGAAAGTTAAACCCATTCCACCTTTTCTCTATAAAGAACAAATTGTTTGGGTTAGTTTCATTGTAGTTATGTGATTTTAATATGGTATTACAAATAAAGACTTGATTCATGTTGAGAAAATAGCTTGAGTTAATGTTTTTGTATCTTTCTTTTAGAAATGAACAAGACAAAGTGTCTTTCTTAGCCTGTAATGCCCTGACAGAGTAATCATGAAAGGTTTCCATTCCATGGAAGATAATGTAATTTTGTAATATAATAAATTACTTTGCATAGTTTTAACCACTTTAACTTCAAAACAGGTGTTACACTATTTACTGCTGATATAAGGATAATAATAAATAATTCACGTATTCACATTTTCTATTCTAAATCCATTCATATCAGGTAATCAGGTTACATCACTTATGAAATCATTATCTCTGGTAACTGTATTAATATAATGTTGTATAGTAATATTGCTTTGTCACTGCATCAGTTGGAACAAACTCTGAAAACTGCTTTGGAGAACGTGTCCTACACACTAAACGGGTCAAAATACTACTACTTTTTCCAGAAATTCATGAAAATATAAATAATGTTTATATTTACTGAGAAACTGGCCGCAAAAACAAACAAAAAAATGACTGCTAGTCATGAGATGGTGATGAATTTTCAGAATCTGCATTTCGAGAATCTCTGTATCATTTCCTTGGAGGTAGTGATAGCAGCATCACTCTCCCTTTTTCAAGCAAACCACACAGACATACACCCCAAAGTTTAAACACTCTGTGCTCTGATCACACTTTGTGTGAAGGCAGCATAATGAGCCATTGTAAACATTCAGAAAGAGACTCAGTACTCACTGCTGCCTGAGTAAGGCCCTGGGGAAGACATGATAGACCTGTAGGTGGTTGGTGGGAGAGGAGGTGGCGTGCCCCTGAAGCTCGGCGTCAGATCTCGGGGTGAACCCACAAAGTCCGGGATATCATCTCTTAGATATGCTCCCTCTGGCGTCCTCTTTCCCCCCACACCCCCCAGGACTAGGGGAGATGTAACTCCTACCCGAGGAGACCTCCGCTCTGCTGGCAGAGGGGGCACGGGGCTGATTGGGGCAGGGGACGAAGAGTACTCTGCAAACTGCAGCACCTCCTCATCGATTGCATCGTCATCGAGGCATAGAGGAGGCGACTTAGAGGGGGAGAAGTCGGGAGGCAGAGGAGGGGCTGGTTCATCCGGAGGAGGAGGTCCAAGCATGATGGAGGGGGGTGAGTCTGGTGGCGTGAATGGAGGAGGAGACCCGGGAGATAACGGCGGAGGTGAAGGCGGGGGCTCGTTTGGCGGAGGCCCTGGAGAGAGGCAGGGGGTGGAGGGGGTGGACGAGGGGGTAGAGGAGTCCGGTGGAGGTGGGCAGGCTCATCAGGCGGCGGGGGTCTGTCCTCAGTGAAAGTAACCCATCTGGGAGAAACCATGTCCTCACTGGTGTGGGGGCTGTCCATGGGGCGAACACATCGTCCAGGTCCGGGGCGGGAGGCCTCGATGAGAGAAGCGGGGACAGGGCGTTCAGTGGTAGGGCCGAGCTTGAGCTGCTCTTCCATTGGGTAGATCGGCTACAAAGAATTTGAGGGTGATTTAGATCAACGTGCTCACAGAAATGAACTCTGGAACAGATATAAGCTGTTTATCAAACTAAATTTACCAGCAGAGTCCGAAGGATAGCCGTAATGACTTCTGGATGGAATGTTTTTGGAGGAAGCGGAGGAGGAGCTGCAACAAAAACAACAGCTGAGTCAGTTCAGCACTAAAGTTACAACAAGATAGCGTGGCTTCATTCCTTGCCAGCTCTCACCTCCTGTTGGAAAACTTCTGCTCAGCGGTGATTCTGGCGTGGTCTCAATTAAGCCCATAATTCAGCAGGAACCACTGTGATTGACAAGCAGTTAATGTTGCCTCAGTATGCTGCACCTGCCACGTGCTTAATATCAGTTCATGTGATGTCCTATCAATAGGGGACCGACCATCATATCTGGCATATTTGGTCTCTGAAGGCAGCCCAAAAAAGGCAGGAACGTTCTGTGACAGCCTGTCGCTGCAAGAGGAAGTACAGCAATCAAAAATGGCATTAAAGACATATCTGGAGCAGGACCAGTAAAACACAGAGTTTTCAGTTCAGTCAGTGGTCAGACCTCGGCGTCTCAGGTGCAGGACTTGGTGTGGGGGTGGAGCGTCTGGGTCTAGCAATCTCTTCACCTATGAGAAACAAAACCCCAAAACTCAACTGTTGCTCTGTTCCACTTGTATTTGAACAAATTCACATGGAAAAAAAGATTTTTAACTTCCTCAATGTAGCAATGTAGGTCTGATGATTGGTCCTGACTAAAATATCTACTAGATGGCTTTCTACAAAATTTTATACAGACATTAATTTCACCCTCGGAGGCTGATTTCTGCGATCACTTTGATTTATGCATTAAATGTCAGTTTATTTGTTTTATGTTTGTTTTATGACCAAAACATGCAAAACATTCTCATCTGCCTCAGCTGTACTTTGTGTTTTAGTGCTAATTGGAAAATGTTAGCATGCTAGTATGCTAAAAAAAAAAGGTAAACATGGTAAATATTACACCTGCTAAGCATTAGCATGTTAGCATTTAGGTCAAAGCTCGACCGTATACAGGAAAAGAGGATAAACTTTAAACATCTGGTATACTTACAGGACAAATTCCTTTTTATCTGCCCCTGTAAGAGACAAAAGAAGAAATTGAGGATAGACAATATATTGTAAAAGTGTACAGCACAAACAAAACACTTTACTGTTTTATTCAAGATGTTTTTTTCTTAAAACAAGTAACAAAGTAGCAATATTCATGCAGACCTTATAAATTGTAGATATCCTTTACTATATTCTGTAATAGTTTTTGGACACAAATATGATTCATATCATGAAAATATATTTATTTAAGTAAATTTGTATCAAATTCTTAAATGTTTGTCACCATACTGTCATATATTTCACTTGTTTTAAGAAAATTAAGATTTATCCTGAGATGTATCCCTTTAACTGTCTGTGAGGCATGTTTAAAAACACAGGTCAGGCAGCAGAGATTAGGAAGCCGTGATTTCAGGCTGTCGGCTTTGAAACAGCCAGCAGATGGTGTAAGAAACTCACCGGGCTGCGTCTCTGAGACCAGCAAAAAGGAAGAGAGAACAGACCTGGGTCGAAGAGTGAGTGACAAATCAGTCAAATGGACACCAACTAAAAACTGCACACACACAGCACCTCTTTACTTGTACATAAAGCCTAATAATGTGCAACATGAGCCATAACAGCCTTCAGAGTATCAGGACAATACCGGCATCACCCATGACCAGTACACACAGAGCTTCACACTGATGTAGCATGTTGCTCAGACCAAATGAATATTTGCAGCTTTGTGTGTGTATGTTATGTTTACTGTGCATTATGTGATAGATGCTTTGCCAGACAGGTTCAAGAAATGGCTGGCTAGACAGAAAAGGCGTCAACAAAGAGGTAGGGTCTCTTAAGGCCTAGAAAGGACACCGACACTGAGGCTGAGACAAAAACTGCATGCAGAAAAAAAAGGGGTGAAGCCTTAAAGGCAATTTATAAGTGCATTATCAAAGGGAGAGATAAGCATTTCCAAGTGAATTCATACCATGCACTCCTGTTGGAGTTGAAAATGAGCGACGGAGCTTACGGACTTCTCTTCTCTGAGATGTGGTGAGTAAGTGAGATGAAATAAGACAGACACAGAGAGGTTGTAAGACAGAGAGGGATAGAGAGAATTCAACATCTATTACAATATATAAATTGCAGTGTGTGTGTGTGTATGTGTGTGTGATTTGTGTCTTTCAGTGCTGTGTAGCAGAACAAGAGCGCTGATCAGCGTGCGGCTCACAGAGGCGGAGAGTGCAGGCCTCCCACTGGGGCTTTTAGCTCGTCCATAGATGGAGGACACACTTGGCACTGTCGACACCAGCGGCAGTCTTAATTTTGAATTTTTCTTGCTGTCGTCGTCCTCTGAGTCGCTGGAGGAGAAAAACTGCTTTCCTTTGGAAGCTGGTGAATATGCATCAAGGACAATGTACGAACAAAGAGTTCAACACAAGGCAAAGCAAATTTAAAGATCAAGAATCAATTAAGTATCTAACAAGTACTGTACCTTTTGAGACATTAATGTTTTCTTTTCTATTACTGCTACTTTATACCTTTGTGTATGTGACACTTTACGGCACAAAGTCACACACCACCAAATATTTCACTGATTTTGATGAAAGTGGATCATACTTTATGGAGAAAGTGTTTTTTCCTGGTTTTCCCTCGGGGATGCCTTCACCTATCACATCATCTCTCTGTGATTTGCAGAGTTTCTGACAGATGATGAAACTGCTGCTAACTACCTGCTGCTGTTAGCTAATGTTAGCTCAGTTTGTTAGCCAGGTGCATAGACTGTGAGCTCAGAGGAGTGAGGTATAGTGTTTGTACCACAGGCATTTTGGACGATCAAGAGGAGGCCTGGGATGCAGACGGGAGGCAATGTTGTGCCAGAACCAGAGCTGGGCAAGCGGGCAATGTAACTAAGCTCAGCAACCTCAAGTCAAGAGTAAATCTGGGACTGACTTTTAGTTGTTGGCGAGAGCTTAGTGAAATAAAAGGCTGAAAAGACGCCCAGCTGGGCTTCTGCTGTTGGACTAGTAAGTAATATTATCTGGCTCCTATGTGTTGTGTTGTTGCACTTGCTTAATATTTGGCTGTTAGCAAAGTTGTAAACTTGCTAGTTTTTGACCGTAAGTAATATAATAATAACAAATTCATGTACAGCTGTCCATATCATACAGCAGTGATGTACTCCAAAAATGGGTATGAAACAGTCAAGTTCATGCAGTGTTGCTTTAAAGTGATGTACATAAATGCATCAATAATAATAATCCAACGATATAATATACATTTTACATTATTGCTACATTCACTTTAGATCTGAGTACTTCTTCCACTTCTGCAGTAGAGGAGTGAGATGTCCTCTCTGCGTCTTGTCTGCTGTGTCCCAGTTAACAATATTACACCTGCTGTAACTGACACTCCGGCTCTGTCTCAGCTAAATCATCCTGCTCTGGGGAAGTCTCCATAGTACGAGCTTTCTATGAATCCATTTCAAACATACAGCTGCTGACACCTGTGGGAGCAAAAACTTAAAATACCAGTGAACTTGGGGTCAGTTGTTAATGAGAATCGTGGCTCAGTGACAACTAGAAAGCCAGTCTGAATGTAATGTGGCTCTGTCCGGCTGCTCCTCCTGTTCCTTTCTGGGTTCCTTTTTTTTTAGCTGCTGCAGGGATGTACACATGTGATGTGGCCAGAGAGGGAAGGATTATTGATTTGGCCTATTTCACGCTGAGGAGCACTCATCCAATGAGTCTCTTAGCCTAACAGGTCCAATAGGTTTGCAGAGGCTCCCAAGACTGCGGCTACTACTTCCGCTCTTCACTAAAGGATATTGTCGCCTTCGTCACCGGGCCGGAGACTGAAGCCCTCCTCATCACGTCAGGAGAGGCCTGGAAAGAGAGAGGAGAGGAGTGACAGTCATTTCCAATCCCTTTCATAAAGCAACAGGGGCATCGCTAAACTTCGTCTTCCTGTGAAACAGCTCTGCATATAAATGTGGATCCAGATTTCTGGATGAAAACGCCTGAAGGTGGTCAGCTTCCTGAGTGGGCCGCTGCTGACTCACAGAATATGCAGCTATCACTCTTGTCACGGCTATTGGTCAGTATTTTAAACCCTGTTACATGACAGTGATGGCCCACAGCATACAAATATTCACGCCAAGGCTGCATAGTCGCTGCTTGGTCAGAAAACATCAAAAGAAGGAGGGGAAGGAAGGAAGGAAGGAGGAGGCCCAGCGCACATACGCATATCTGTCCCAGTCCTCTCCCCATAGAAACCATTCGGTGCTCCATTGGCCTTTTTCTAGCAATAAAAAGTGAATTCAAAATATGAATTGTCAGTGTGAATTAATTAATTTATATAAAAAGGATTCAGTTTGTATTATTTCACAAAATTTGTAGTTTGGTCAGTATTCACTTTCAGTAAAAATAACGTTGTACACGCCAAAAGTACTAAAAATAAGTAAGATAGAGGCGAGAAATATGGGCGTCCATGGACAGACGGTTGTGTGTTATACTAACTTATTTGGAAAAAAAAACAAAGTCAAACTGTACAAACACAACTTACCTCCTAGGTTAACCATGACTTATCATAGATGATATTTCCTATTTTCTATTTGGAGTTCACTTTTGGTTTTACTTCTGAGGGAGTCTCGATTTAGAGTTTAGATATTGGGCGTTGGTGACTCAAGAGGTAGAACAGGTCGTCTACTAATCAGAAGATCGGTGAGCCAATCCCCAGCTCCTCCATTCTGCATGTCAAAGTGTCCTTGGGCAAGTTATTGAACCACAAATTGCTCTCTCGATTGTGTGAATGAATTAGCTCCTGTCTGATGAGCAGTTGGCACCTTGCATGATAGCCAGTGCCAATCAGTCTTGAGTGGTCAGAAGACTAGAAAGGTGCTATATAGAAGTACAGTCCATTACCATTTGTTTTACAAGCTGTCTGACTTCTCATGTTCCTTGCTCCATCAGACTTTGTTGTAGTGACATATACGTTGCCAGTTACTGTGGCGAGTACAAAGTTATTATAATGAAGTAGTAATCATGGTCACAATTACAAAACATAACACCCAGTTTTGTTACAAATTATACAGTAACAGCTTTAAATTTTTCAATATGAAAGTCCTAAAATGTACTTACACTTCCTTTCTTTCCTTCCACTTCCCTTCTCTGTCAGGTGAACTCCTGTTTGAAGTAGCAAAGAGAGAAAATTATCATAAGATGATATCATAAGATGCAGTAAAATTGTTATTATTCCATCAGTCAAACTAGGGTAAGTATCTTTTGACAGTCAACCCTGATGCCAATACAATGTCTGAGTTTGTTACTGATTCCAGCAATCCACAGGCACTTGGCTTGAATAAAATTATGATTGAAATTAGGAACTATCTCATCAGAGAATGAGTAAAAAAATATGATCAAACATTGAATCCCAACTTTCCAGTACTTCAGAGACACATTTCAGGCAGTGGCATAAGAGTAAGTAGGTTTCATTCACATTCTTAAACTGATGATTTTTCAAGTTGTTCTCAGCGTCGGCTGGTTGTAAAAGTCAGCATGTAAGTTGTATTCTGAGTGTGAGCTTGAGTTAACTCCGCGTTGTGTGTCTGTATCCTTGTCTTTCTTTCGTAAGCCCAGGGCTTTCCTTGTTCGATTTTCCAGTCCCACAATTAGCAGACAGAGAGGGGACAACATCATGAAGAATTAATTTCCAAGTTTTAGAGGCTAATATAAAGTTAACTGTCTTGTTATTAAAAATGCGCTTAAGCAAATAACACAGAGTAACAGGCTGATGTACAGGAACATGAGGATGAACCTGTTCTTAAAGAATACACAGAAAGTACAGCAACCCCAATAAGTTGATATAAGTGAATGCATCGATTGGGGGACACAAACATCCTGCCATCTGGAGAAAGCCTCAACATAAAAAGAAGCAGCGCAGACGCAATCCCCTTAAGTGTCCCCTCCCTGACTATATAAAATGGAAAGAAAACACAAGCAAAGGTTGATCAATATGTCCACTTCATTAGTGAGATTCGAGGGAGAGTGAGGAGAGCTCTACTACAGCAGTCCGTCAGCCGAACTGGATGCCAAGACCCTGCAGCACTGGCCAGTTGGCTGCACTTGGCGCTCAGGCAGGACGACTGGGAAGGAAACCAGCTTAAAAGACACAATTCATTGTGTGCAATGCCTGAAGGTTTTGCATAAGTATGTGCTAGATGAAAGTCTGGCAAGATGGTTCATCTGTGCTTTTATTTCTGGTTTGAGGCGTAACAAACATTAAAAAAGTGCAGAAACTTGTCACCCATAAAAAACGTCTGCAACCATTAGTCATTGTTTAAGTTATTTTTAAAGTAAGAATCCCAGTAAGTAAGAATCTGCTTCATCTGATGGTTATTTTCTTTATTCTTTTTAGGATGGATTGTCAGACAAAATATATGTAGTATGAAGGTGTCATTTGGACACTATATTTGGGATGAATTTGACTGAATGAATAAATATATAAATATATAATAAATGAATAAATAAATAAATAATGAAATAATGTAAATTATATATATATATATATATATATATATAGTTATTCCACATCTTATGAATCACACCATACACTACACACATATATACAACCACACTAGCATCTCTATGATGTTGTACTGTAACAGGGGCTTTGAGCTAAATGCTAAATTCAGCACGCTAACATGCTTTCAATGCTAATGCTGAGTTTCCAGGTTTGGTTCCAGGAATAATAAAAGCTCATTTCAAAAAACCAACTGATGTTTTAACTATGTTCACAACTAGAAGTCTAGCCTTGAAACAGAGCAATAACAGTGTCGTGGCTGCGCTTCATATATTTATAAGGATAGTCTAATTATATCAAATTATTTGTTAACAACATCATTTTCAAAAAGGACCTAGACCTTTGCAGGATAAATGTCATGGCTCAATAAAGACTTAAAACTTAAAATAAAGAAAAAGAGAGAAGAGTCCACAAGCAAGTCAAAGGGACGTGGCGCCATCAGGCTTTATAGACAGTAGACATAGCTATAATTTAACTTTAGAAAGAGAGACTCTCAGTTTTATGAATATGGAGCAAACTAAATTCACGATGATGAAAGACGATTTCAAAGAAAGACCGATGAGCAGAAATGCTCAATGAGAAATAGCATTGGGTTACAGAAGTTTGAGGAACTGAGACTAGCCCAAATGTGAAGCAAGGACTTAACTCTCCATCAGCTTAGCATGTTAGCCATTTGGCCCTACGTACCAGAAGGGAGGGCCCACCAGCATTGTGAAAATGTCAGCCAAAGGAAGCTGCTGGCTCTGAAGTGGTCATGGTGCATACACCCAATATACAAATGCAAAGCCCTAAAATGTCAAAATTCGTCATTTATGGTGAGTAAACCACGACCATACTCAAATAGTCCTTTTTCACAGCAGCCATTTTAACATGAAATAGTAGGTAAACACAGGTGTTACCAATGATGCTAATTAAGGTCCCGTTCCATTCAGGTCAAACAGAGTCAGGGTGCTGCTGTGGTGCATGTTTGGCTCACTGGAAGTCTCTGCTGCACTAAATGGAACTGAACCTTAATTAGTATCATTGGAAACACCTGAGATTGACCCTACTAGTTCATGTCAAAATGTCTGCTGTGAAAAAGGCCTATTGTGACAACACTACCTGCCGAAATTAGCACACCACGCCAGGAAGTACGTAGTGCATATGGTGTACTACATAGGGTGTTTTTGGCGAGCAAGTTGGCAAGCTAATATCTGCGAGTAGCACTAAACTCAGTTGAGCTAGAGACATTTCAGTGAATAAGATTTTTGAGCATGGCACAAGATGAAAAGAAGTCAAAGGACTACTGAAGTGGGTAAGTTCACCATGAACAAATTTCATTGCCATCTTATCAATAATTGTAAATTAATAAATATTTTAGTCGGAGAAAGTATGAGGTGGACCAGAGATGGAAATTTCCATCAATGAGTAATAACACTGCTAGCAGAACTCACAAAAGAATAGGAGTAGCATTTGATCATTCAATTGCACGCTTTCTGAGTCTGACTAGTTATTCAAACAACAAATTCTCCTGAATCAAGCTGAGCTGAGCGTCTGCTTTGACCAGCTCTGCTGTATACTAACAACTACAGACTCATGGACAAGCCAAGGCCCAACAAACTGAGCTGTTGGTGAACTTTTTTGAGACTAAATGAAGCTAAATGTGTTAACTGAGAGTGATAACCCACTTGCTTCCCTCCAGTTTAAATGCATAAATGCAGTTAGATTTTATTCAGCATGATATAATGCAATTAACTGTAATTCCACTGATGGCAAAGAAATCACTGAATTACCTTTTTTTTTTCTCTTTTATGTATTGGTTGTGCTGCTGAACATGTTTTTCCCCCCAAATAGCCTGTCAGTTGGTTTTTGCATAACAGTGTTGCAGAGGACAACAAGAGCATAGTTGATTCTCACATCCATTCAAAGTACGAGGTACATGTGATGGACAGTTGGATGGATGAGCGTTTTATTGCTTTTCAGAGGCAGCATAGTTTGTGTTCTTTTTCTGTTCATCATCCCTTTCTGTAGTTCGAACCTTGTGCCATAAACTGGCATTTTGTATTTTGATTATCTTTTCTTTCTTTTTGAAAATCAAACTGACTTTGAACTCAAATGAATATCAAGTCATTGATTTGTTGAATCATGAAGCTCACTTTGCCAAATCCTCATAATAGGAGCTACTACAAATGTGATGGCACTGCTCTGGACTGGTGCTCAGTACCATTCACTTGGGAGGAAGCTCTCTGGGCACTGAAGGACATGTCAGGGCCTGTGATGTATTAGTAGCTTGCTGGGCTGCTCAATAGCACGGATTATTCACACATGCATCATGGCTCTTCATCAGTGGAGACAGCTCTGAACAGCCACCCTTCTGTCCAGTCCCTAACTTGAATGTGTCTTCTGCTTGACAAGGAGTCGAACAGAATCCAATCCTGACTTTAATATATAAGAAACCTGCTGTACAATGTGATACATACTGACAGTCCGGTCAGATTTTACTTCACATTGTGCCTCAAAGGAAAGGAGGACTGTTGCTTTTGTAACCCATTTACAAAAGTTGCCTGAGGAGAGCCCTACAACCTCATTGACAGAGGGATCATTGCCAATTAATGATATTAGCTGTAAATAAAGTGAAGTTTGGCTCTTCTTCTTCTTCTTCATACTAATTCTCACCATCAAAGATGCTTCACAGATCTTTGCTAAATCTTTTGCTCTGACCATATCACACAAAGCCAAAAACATGCAATAAGAAATTCATCTAAACTTAAAGATAAAGTCACCTCTATAAAAAATGCTCCTGTGAATTTCAAATGTCTGAGATGTCAGATCATCAACTTTTTAAAATCAATAACAATACACTGACTCAGTGACATCAACTTTCTTACTCTGAGGACAAACACAACTCAAACTCAGCTGCATCTTGCAGCCATCATTAGCAAATGATGCAACTGACAGCTCTGAAAAATATCTGCTATCTGACGCAAGATTTCTTCCAGAGCTTTCAGCTGCATCTTGTGGCCTTCATCGATTGGATGGACTGCATCCGCAGAAGGCAACTAGCAAATGTAAGCTCCAAAGGAAATGTTGCAAGTGGACCCTTAACTTAGTTAAACTAAGAATAAACCTTCAAGTTGAGCACTGTTTGTCCTCTGGGTTTGGTTTTCTACTCATTAAGGTCACTCTTTTCAGCAGCTGACTCCCAAATCTCTTGATGATGGAGCTTCCAATAAATATCTGAACAAACCAGAGTGAAGACAAACCGATAAAGCTGTCAGTTATCGATGCTGGTTGTCAGCTGTGTGTAGGTGTGAAAAATCTCCTTTGCTATTCTTTAGACACCTGCACCCTTGCAGCAACATTGGCTGTAACAACGCCACGTCTCAGTTGCCAGAGATTTAGAATTGGTTTGAAACAAAGAGGAAATAAAAAGACAACTGGAGGTCTGAACAATGTCCAGGGCGGATCTGGTCCTTTACATTTAGTCATTCAGCAGATGCTTTTATCCAAAGCAACTTGCAAAAAGCGAAACTATCAAGGTACAGTGCGACTAGGACATGTTAGTGCAGCAATAAGTACTGTGACAGTTGTAGAGGGGATAGATTTAGCATGTTCAGTTTTGGTAGTGCAAGGAGAGGAGGCGAGAGCGAGAGGGACACCCCTGATCTGGTAGGAACTGGTAGGATGTTCCACCAATGAGGAACAACAGCCGGAAAAGTTTGGATTGCCCTGAGCGTACAGGTGGAAGGCAGGCGTCGTTCAGCGGTCATGAGGTAACATTTGTCTGTAAGGAGGCATTAAAGTAGTTGTGCAGACCTGCAAACTACTGCGTGAAGGCAGAGCATTAGTGATTTTTAATTCCAGCGGGCTGCTAAGGTAGCCAGTGGAGCTTGATGAGCAGCAGGGTAACGTGACCTTTTGGGTTGATTGAAGACCAGGCACACCACCGCGTTGTGGATCATCTCAAAAGGTTTTAGCTGCGCGGAAGAGCTCCAGTCGCGAGATGACCACAGCCTGGATCGGGAGTTGGGTCAGTGCTAATACGTTTTCCATGTAGTCCAGCAACTCCATGTTTAAAAGTTAAATTAAGTAATGTGAGTACCTGTAAATGCAGTATATTGTTTTGACCTTTATTCTATATCTAACTATATCTTGATCATTGAAACTGTAGAAGAAGTCTAACATTGTATTTAGCGTTCAACACACATCTGTAACTAAACCTCTTCATTGGCACTTGGCAAACAATCAAATGGCACATTACCACCTCCACTACTGATTAATACTTATGGTTGGATTAATACTCTACCACCCTGTTCTATGATGTCTATCTTCTCATCCCTACTTTCTAACTGGCTTTACAATCTGGCTGGATAATATACATCCTTTCTATGAATCTCAAGAAGGTTTGGCATGCTGATTTTCATACAGTTCTGCCCTTAACTGCAACAGAAATGCTGCCTGAAATCAGTATTAACACCTCCTAATAAATGATCTGTATTAATATAATGTAAGTATAATGTATTTTGGAGTTACAGAGCTGAAACATTCACAACAACCGATGGACCTTGGAGTCAATGTCAAGCCACAGTCGATAAATCTGACACACGAGTATAAACTTACAGTTCAAAAAGAGGTCATTTTTATCAAACTGCTGAGTCCACACTGAGAGAGATCATCCCTGAACAGTCCAAGATTATAATACATGTTCCATTTATTGTGTTCTAAAGATGATAAACCTACATGCTGCACCAACAAGAAGGTTGTAACTGTAACACATGTACTGTAGCCATGTTTGAATCCAAGTAACATGTGCTGAATGTCACTAAGTACACCTGAAAAACCCAATGCTAATTAGCAATGCGTGTGGCTAACAAGGCTATATTAGCCTGCGACATCTGTGTTGTTGTGTAGCTCAAGTGAGCGAATTACAATATCACGGCCAGGCTGACTGCAGGCCTTTTGCTAATAATAGCCACCTTCCATTACCATGTTGGCATTAATGGATGGTAAAGGCCCAGCATCTGTCATGCAGAGTTGGATGATTTAGCTCCTCCATCATAGTTTATAATGTACCTCATTCCAGGACTGTTAACTTTGGTACAGCTTCACATGTCCTATTGGCATGATGTTATATTATGCACTGACGGCAGCAGAGCTATGAATGAATGCAGCTTCCTGATGCCATCGCCTTAATGTATCACACACACACACACACACAGTGTGTGTACAACTAAAGACTGAACTGTAATCTGCACATGTAACAGGGACGTGCACAGGCGCACGTGTAAAAACACACCACACACACACACACAAACAACAGGACATCAGCAGGTGCACAACTACACTGCTGGGTATCAAATCCACACCTCACACCTTAGCTTTCATCTCACTGCGTCTCTCAATCTGTGACAAAACAACGTCACATACACACCACAGACACAGACTATATATATATATATATATATATATATATATATATATATATATATATATATATATATATATATATAGATGCTACACTATCACAGTGGTTGTGCATACTAAGCTCAGCTCAAAGGTCCTTTCAGTACGGCTGATCACATCACTGGATTCACTAGCTTTAATGGCCCAGCAGGACACAAGAAGAGGGGCAGGAGGAGGGACGCGGGAAACACTGAAAATAAAAGAGGTAAAGGAGTGCACAGATGATTTACTGCCATCATGGTTGCTGATTTTTCATCCTATGTTGTCCTCTGATGAACAGGCGGACAGAAATGGAGAAATCAGCCGGTCAAAAGGATGCCTGGGCAGGGCATAGCTAATTCTGCACAGCTCCCCAGCGAAGCACGATGTTGATGATCCCTCCTCCCCCAAGGGCCCAACTCCCAGACACCCGCACAGGGAGGTGGGGTTGGAGGGAGAGAGACGCGAGGCAGCAGCGGTGGAAGGACACGGTGAGAAGAGACAACCCGAGGAATATGCAGCAAATCGGGGTGGGATTGTGGGAAGAGGAGGAGGAGGAGGAGGAGAAGGAGGAGGAGGAGGAGGAGGTGGTGGTGGTGGTCCTCTCCCTCTCTCTGTGTGTGCACGTTAGGCCCCGGACGCCTGAGCAGCACCGACACACGCCATCTCTGAGAGGGGGGATGCTGAGGAAAGGCAAAGGAGGAAAAAAAAAAAAGCAGAGCGGTACAGAGAGAGAGAGAGAGAGAGAGAGGGAGAGAGAGAGAGAGAGAGGCAGAGAAAGACTGGGAGAGTGAGGAGAGGGAGGGAGGGAGGGAGGGAGTGGGAGGCTCGCTGATGTCACATCTGCACTAAACCAATCCCTGCAACCATGGTCACATGGCTGCTGTCCCCTGATGCCTTAGCACCTCTCGGCTTGCCTTGAGCACACACACGCTACAGCCAACTGCATACATATTCTCAAAGGTCTCATAGTTTTGATGTGAGTGAGTTGTAGAATTTGTGTTTGTTTGTGAACTTTAAAAAAAATTCTATTTATAATTTTAGGGCACCGGACAGTGAGGAGCAAACATAAAATACACGAGTACCAAAAAAGTGGGACAAATACATAATTCATCCACAGACAAACAGGATAAAAATAAGAGGTCAGGCACAGTTACAAAGAGTCTCCTTAAGTCCCTTTTAAACATCTTGAAAAGACTGAAAAAAATAAAAAGCAGAGAGAATTGTGTGTTGGTGTCCTTGAATAAGCGACAGATAAAAGCTCTGATTAAAGGGCCTCAGGTTTCCTGGGGAAAGGAGTTCAGAAATGTATGCTAGGCAAGACTATGCAGCTTTTATACAAATATTATGTGACTAAGAAGGGACCAGTAAAAGAGAAGCCTGAGTGTTACCAACATATAAAGTAACTGGCTTGTTTGGGCATTTAAAAATATTTAAAAAGCAACAAATTAAATAAAATAAAACCTATTTTAAATAATTTTTTGTATATTGGATAAGTTTTAAAGCTACCCTCCGGACTTTTTGACCACTAGTAGAGGCACCAAGTGGTAACCTCTGTGGCTGTGAAGTGAAGCAAGTGCAGAAGTGCCAAAAACTGCAGTTCCCCAAATGGCCACCTGAGGCTGGCTACAGAACGAGTCATTTTTCATATGGCTCCATGTTAAAATGTCCAACTTCACAGCAGAAATAAACATGTTTACTGCCTGGTACAAAAACTGTTTTGGTCTTTATAGCTAATTTTCCCATTCATGACAACTGTACCGAGTCTGAATTTTTTATATAACTCACCTGTTCAAATTATATTAAGGTTTAAATTATGTATAATTAAGAGCATAACCACTTTGGCTGACAGGTAGGTCCTGTTAAATTGCACCCAGGCATCATTAACACCACCTCAGGTCTGCTGATGATCGACAGATTTGCCTGTTTTTAGGGGCAAAGACAGAACGGCCAAGATGGCAGCAGCCAGAGCCACCACTGAGTTTTAAAACCTGACGTCACAGATACAACATCCATTCTTTATACCATCTATGTATCAAACCATGTTTTTATGAGTGGGTCCCCGCTTTTTGTAATTATGCTACTTTGTAATTATGCTTTTTGTAATTATGCTACACACATTCCTGCCTGTGGTTTCTTATTATTCCTCTGATCACCAGGTAGCTGTAACGTGCCAAGAAATGCAGCAATGAAACGAGAAAGAAGACTGCTTGTAAGTAAACATGAAGAAAACAACACTGGATTTGAAATGATGAAGTTAAGTAGTGATAAAGGTTGAGGTTAGAGGAAGTGGAAGGAAATACCTTCTGATTTATTCAGTCAGCTGATGTGATCAAATATGATCTGACCACATCCCCATCCTTAGTAAGCAGGTTTTGAGTATTAAAATGAAAGGAGCAGTTTGTAGGATTTAGTGGCATCTGGCAGTGAAGTTACAGATTGGAAACTTCTCATTTCACCCTCTCTTTTCGTTCACCTCCTGGTATGAAGCAGAAACTATGGCAAATGTGCCAAGAAAACATCCCCAAAAATGCCCTATCTACAGCTACAGTAAATAGAGCCCTCTAAATCTGACACACTGGAGGAGGGGGGGGTATTAATGTTTGATTTTCTAGAGAAATACTTGAGATCGGAAAACAAAGTTTCAAGGGCTTTAAAGAGAAATGAAATTAAGTGTCAACAACATAACATACAGTAATGGGACGTATTTCTAATTCCATATGGCCAATGAATGGAGAAGAGGATATGATCGACAGTCAAGCCTTAGGGTAGCCTGCAGGATATGAAAGATGAGTAAGAGCAAGAATTCCCAGATGAACTGTGAAGTTATATACGGGATAAATGTGAGGGAAAGCAGTCCAAAGCAGAAACAGAGAGACACTTGTGTTTTAGTCGATGGGTAAGAATAATGTGGTCTGCACTGTCAAATGTTACACTTGAAGAAGAAGAGGATGTCAAGATCGTTTGTCCAGTTTTAAGGGTGGATTTTCTTCTCTGGAAAAACTGACAAAGACAGAGTTTTATTTATTTATTTATTTATTTTTAAGAGACAGTTGGACAAAACTTCTTTCTCTCTCACTCTGGAAACAAAAGAGGAATCTATCAACTGTGCACAAGCGCAAGCTGCGAGATTGTTTCTATTGTTAAAAATGTGTCACGGTGGAGGACAACAGTGTGTCTGCCACCAGAGTACAGACTGTCAGCTATAATCATAACACATGCTCACAGGCAGGGAGGAGGAGGGGGGGGGGGTCTCACATTTTAGCCTGATAGAAAGAGACAGTGGAAAAGGACAAACTATTCCTAATACTGTGATATGAGTGTTAGACTTTGGTAGGAAAGCTGAGACGCTTCAGCGAAAGCAACGGCGATTGTTCGGCTGCTTTAATGGCTGCGTGGCTGTGTGTTGGACTGCTGGAGCAGAGTGACTCACCCTCGCTGATCGGGAAAGGACAGATGGAAGGCAGTTAGAGGATAGTGTTGGTGTTGTGGTGTGTTATGGTGTGTGTGTGTGTGTGTGTGTGTGTGTGTGTGTGTGTGTGTGTGTGTGGAGGTCATGTAATTTTAAAAGACAAACATTACAAAAAAAAAAAACTGATGCAAATTGGTGCAAACCTCACACATGGTGTCTTTTCTCTCCCTCTGCTGTTTCCATCCTCTCATGCTAAGGGACTATTGTGTGTCAGTGAGGCGGGTGAAATGTCAGAGTGTAATCAGAGGTGGACACACAAACCCTGTAGGCCACTTTATACTGTTTGTTTAATGTACAGTAAATGTATGTTTCAGTGCCCTTGAGACGACCAAGTTAAATATGTTACAAACCTGGAAACTAAGAATGTTTCCTGCAAACATTCATCACTTTTCTTTGGTTCTCCGGAGGTTTATCTGTAGTTGTTGAGCTGAGGCATCCTGGAGTAACTGTTAATGAGCTTACCTAACCTGGCACAAGAGATGACCCAGGCTGCTCCCGTGCTTTAGTTAAGCAGCTCCTTACATAAGATGCCATGCAGTCAGAGGTCAGAGGTCACGGTGACTAGGATTAGCAAGAGGAGAGCAAAACACATGGACGGAGAGCCTTCAGCTGAAGGATACTACTGTACTGTACGTCAAATAAACAGGGGCAAATGAAAAATGTGAATGCATCGCGCATATATCTCCGAGAATAAAGCAGCGAAAAGCACTTTACGTGCAGCAAGAACAGTTTGGCTAAGCACTTATGTGTAACTACAGACAAGTCCTGTTCAAGTGTTCTACTCTTCCGCATATAATCCAAGCTGTATATTCATAGAGGAATAAATTCAGTACAGCAACAGAAACTATGCATGATATGACGGCCTTCACTGCAGGAAAAACAGTGCTGTAAATCCGTTCTCTATGTGGCTCACTACCACCACCTAGTGAATCGAGTTACAGGAAGCTAACATGAGCTCTGTGTTTCGAGCAGTCACTCCAAAATATCAGTTGTCCCTCTAGTAATATCAGGGAAGATCTGTTGAGTGTGTGGGGGCACCTGTTTTCTTGTTATTGTTCTTGCAGTTTTTTTTTTATAATACACTTGGCATGTGCATGCACTACCTTTGTGGTTTTAATGCCGTTCCAGCAGACATCCATATCACTTTTGTGTCTCACTGTGCAGCTCGCTTGTCACGGCAGGTAATAAGCCGTGAGAGTAGTTTGCAACCTGCAGAAAGTCGACACACCTCCTCACGCTACAGGTTGACACTTGTCATGCGCGTAGCATACTTTTCAAACGCACACCAGATCTTCCTTCAGCATCATCACAGATCACGTGAACGCACAAGGTCTTTGCAGCACAGACCCTTTGTGTCCTTGTGGTCCGTCCTGTGGGTGTAAAAGCAACATGACTGGTCAGGGGCTGACAGAGTGACAGCATCACTGTAGGTCATGTTGGTGCTGTCGGCCGTGGTGAGCTGATGTAACTGTCTCCTGCCCGGAGCATTTTTCACCCAGAGCACGAGAGGCTTGATGAGCGATAGTTAATTACTCACCAACTCTAAATCCACGTGTGTAATACATTAATCTGCTATAAGTGATAACTCTAAATGGCTGTGTATGGGAAGCTGCTTTACTTTTATGCTTTATTCCTATGACCACACACATGAATCATATCAGTGTTATCATGTTAGATGTGTCACTCCATTCGGCAGGATATTTTCACTTCATTGACTCACTGCCCTATTACTCATGTGGCCTCCTCATATCCAGCAAAGTCAACCGCAGTGTGAGAAAAACACAAACAAGCCGCTGAACTCAACAGGTTGTTGGCACTGCTGCAGACGATTTCATGGCTGTGCTGAACATTATATTATCCATTTTAAAGCATGTTAGGCGTGATTTTCTTTCCAATCTGTGTGTTTAACATTTTGACAGTAAAGGGAAGAGTCTGACGTCCTGAGGGAAGGTTACAGTAACTTTGTATAAGGTTTCAGGCCATCAGTCAATTGATGGATCAGTAGATCAATAGATAGTGTACTTTATTGATTCCTGAAGGGAGATTTGAGTGTTACAGCCACAGTTACGTATATTACAACACAAAACAGGCATAAGTTTGGATAAGTTTAAAGAGGCTGCAGTATAAATAGAATTTTAAAAAAGTCTAAGAGAAGGAACAACATATAGCTCTACATGTGTAAATATATGCAAAGAGAACAAGAAAACTGTACACCATATGTTGTGCATTTTGCATTTCTTATTTAGAGAATGAGTCTGCGCAAGTTATCTCTGATATGTCCATTGTACAAACATCTACTCTTCACAGAAAAAGCCCAGTGCCAGGAGGTAGGAAAGAGGAAGAAGAATAACATTTACACTGAAATATTCCAGCAAACATCTGAGCAACACACCCATGATTAAACTCTCAACAAACAGAATCAGGTTCAGGTAACACACTGAACTTTTTTAGCACCGACAAGCACTAAAATTTCATCTTGCTACACTATCATAACGTGAGACTAAATAAATTCTATTTAACTTTTATTTTTATATACATATTATGTGTCTACTTTGCCACTTTTGGTATTATCAGCAAAGCATTTTGTGTTCTGCTCCTGCAAAGACCGCCAAAGCCTTCCCGAACTCTTTGTGTAACTCCCAGCAGGATGTTCAGCTGAAGGAAGACTGATAAGTTGTAGTCTGATAAGTTGTAGTCTTCAGCGAGGATCCGACGATATTAGCAGCTGCTTGGTGGATAAACTGTAAAGGTAACAAGGCCACGTTGAAAAGAGAAGTGCAAGCAGAAATGTTCTTAAGAGAAATCACTTTTTTTCCCACTGCATTCGACTGAACATTAAGAGGCCCTATCGCTCAACGACTATGACAGAAAAGTATTTCAAGTGACAGAGAATATTCTGAATATATATAATATAATATTCAGAACATTCTGAATTTCTAAAACAGAAAATCAAGTGACATCAAGTGTGCAAGAAAGGACATTTCAATGCTGGTTCAACAACACTGTTTTTAATAAGTGACTATGAAGATATCTTTGAAAACAAGACATGAAGACAAATTACAGCTATTTTTAATGACTCGTGTTATTCACAACAAACTCTGACGCCTGGAGGGTTGGTGCAGATGAACCAAGTCTCCCAAAGATCTCTCACAAACACATTGGTCTTCTTGGTTTGGTGAAACCAAGTTAAACGGACTGAAGCTCCAGTAGTTTTATGACAACCTTTACAGAGAAAAAGGGAGGAAAAAGGACACAGATACACTCCTTTACACATGAGATATGTTTTGTCAAACAAATATCTCTCTGTGCTGAAAAAAAAATGTTCCCCTCCAGCACCTGCTTTTTTTTTATGGAGCAGATAACAAAGAGACATTAAGTGTTCATGGGAGCTGATGTTATGACCGTCTCTTAAAGTCACAGACTCGTGGATGTCAGCTGAGCCTGCCGGCAACACAAAGACCTACAGACGCACCGCATTCCTCCTGTGACTTTTCATGAAAGTGATCCGCTGATGTTTCCCACTGCACTCGGGCAAAGATGTGAACATTTTGGCTGAGAGTGTCACAATATTTATATGATGATAATAGGCTCACAAATATGACCGTCCCTTCTTGTTTTGCGCCACTAGATGGCACAACAGCACAATCCACGCACCTCACAGTGGCACACACTAAAAGCATCCACTCAGCTCAGAGTGGATTAATGATGAACATAAAGCACTGGCATCTGTTTTTCCTACCACTAATTGAAATTTGGGCCGATTTGTCCTGTGATGGTGAAAGCTACAGTCAGTGCTGTGATGCAGTTTGTCTGAGCGCTGTGATGTGATTGCAGAGGTGTGATGGATAATGTGAAATATCATGACAAACTAAACACCCCGCTGAAAGGTGTGCCGGCTTCACAGACAGCGATGGTTGTGCGGATCAGGAGGTGGCACTGTTATACACCGGTGAATTAAACAATTGTCTCTGGGCAGAAAAGGCTGAACACTGAGAAATGTGGTGAGGGAGAAAAAAAAAAGGAGCAAAGAGGATGATGTAATCCTTTAAAGGGACATTTACAATAAAAATAAAATATGGTGACAATAGATACACAGCCCTAGAGCTGAGTTGATATGATCAGGACGCATACACATATTTGAATGAATAAAATCTTCCAGCGTTATTGATTAAAATGTCAGAAAATAGTCCAAAAATACAAATGACGGCTCCCCAGAGCACAGAGTGACGTCTTCACACTGCTTGCTTTGTCCGACCTGCAGTTCAAAACACAAAGACATTCAATTTACAATGATATGGACTGGGGGGAAAGCAGGAAATCCTGACTTTCGAGAGGCTGGAACCAGCTAGTGTTGCCTGATAAATGACTTAAATGATAATCAAAACAGGACACTGATTCATTTCGTGACAATTTACTCATCGATCAGTCCGATTGTAGAGTCTGTCTGAGCGTAGAGAGCACTGCTCTATAATAACGTGTGGCTGTGGGTGTGTGTGTACATGCTAAACTATGTATCTTTGGCTGCGATACGGGAAAAAAAAAAAATGGAGCTGCGAGCAGGAATGTGATGAAGTCAATTAAGGTGAACCATTGAAACAAATCTTCACAGTAAAATAAAAGACTGATTGTCATGGTCATATGCAGGATGCACTAGATATACTGCAGTTGGACACATTAGTGCTGTGTGGTGCGGAGATTACCAGTCAACACAGAAAACAAGTAGAAGTGAAGTGTTACAGATGTTATGCAAACTGGAAAAAGTGAATGAACCCAAGCTCTGTTATTTCCACTTGGATCACTTTTAGTTATAGCTACATCCTGTTTCACGAATACTTTCATAATCAATCATCAAATTGTTAAGCTATTACATTTTTTCCAAGTATAGACCCTTGTGTAGCCAATTCAGAACAGATTTTACGAGGTCCTTGCCTAATATGTGAAAGATAAATGCACACATTTCAAGTCTGTAGGATCGCATGAACCTGATCAAATACATGGAGCAAAACATTTTGCACTGTGTTAAAGCCGAGGCCTAGGATCTGCCTTGTTTGCATATGACCTCAGCTCCAACGCCTTAGGCTAAACAGAAACACCATCCATTATGAGGAGTGGTTAACCAGCTCTCTCCCAAATTACAGTGACTCTGGGTTCCCATTTTACTGATTTAGCGGTTGTGTGGTTCCCCATCTCATGTTACTGACTGTTATAGTGAGATGTACTCACGCAGGCTATCCTCCCCTTATAAAATGTCAGCGAGGCATTTGCTGACCATTTAACAGGCACCAAGTTAAACACAATTAAAGATCCGTAACAATGCATTATTTGCTTATTCTACAAAAGTGTGTTTACCTCTTTTAAAATCATACCCAAGCTTAATTATACTCATCCTGAACAACCAATGTTGCTCTGTTGCTTCACAAATGCAGACCCAGGCTTCACGGATGAGATTTAACCACATCCTCCGACAAACGCAGGAGGAACATTTTACCACCCTGACCAACAGGCTATTGCACAAGGTTTTCAAGAGAGCTGGAACATTTCCTGAGCATGTATGACTACAGTGACCGAACCGCCGTCCAATCCCCTGTTGCTGGCCTCTCTGCGGTAGGATTGTGATTGGCAGCTGCGGAGAGATATCCAGATAACACCATGGTTATAGAGTTGACCCTGCCTTTAACCTGCTGGCGCACCTCCTGTCTTCACCCATTTCCCCCCCACCTCCAACACCCCCAACCCCCTCCACCACAACTCCAGGCCAACATTTACCCAGCGTCTTGTGCTCCACTCCTCCGTACCAGCCTCCTCAGAGACATCTGGCCTTTTTGAATACTGATCTTTGACCTCTCGGGCTAAAGATAAGTTAACCCCTACAACCATGTCGTGAAGTTACCAATCATCTCTTGTAACACGGTTATGTTATAGCACATGTGCCTGAAGAAAACAGAGTAAAAATGTGTTCTTTTTTTCTTGCTGTTTACAAACAGTAAAATTACATAAGGAGTCAAAACTTGGGAGTTTCAGAGAGAGAGGATCGAGCTTTGTCTGAAGTGTGAATGGCTGCAGTACTATTTACCTCTCTCTCTTTCTCTCTCGGTCTCTCTCTCGGTCTCTCTCTCCCACCCTCCTGCCAGCACCAGTCAAGGGATTTTCCTTCCCACCATCTCCGGCTGGAACACTATTTCCGGATTGTGTCGTTCATTTACTTATAGTTCGCAGAGCACTCGGGAATGAGAGGCCATGGAAAACTGAGTGCGGCAATGTGGCTAGAGCGGTGGGGAGGGAACGACAGAGAAAGGGAGAGGTGTGTGTGTGTGTGTGTGTGTGTGTGTGTCAGACTACAGTGGTCAGAGTGAGGCAGACCCTGGATTTTACTGTGACAGGCTAGTGGGAGAGGAGAGAAGGTCAAAGAGAGACTCGTGTTTTTGATGCAGTGATAGTTTGTACCCGACACCTCACCAAGTCTCACCTGCCACTCACAGATTTTCTCTCAGATTTTCCCAGCAACATACTCGCTTGATTTAAATAATGATCTTATTGTGTTTAAAATTACAACGTCAGCACATACATTAACCAACTCCCACTATTGTTTCCAAAGTCCCTTTTAAAACATTTGCTTTGCAACATGGCTGTAGCTTATGAGTTATCATCTCAACCGCAACTAAACCACACCTAAAATAGAGAGTCTGACGAATAATCACTAATCTTGAATTAAGCAAACAGTGGATTGACTGATTCCATTCCACATGATTCCATGTTTTAGGTATTGAGAGTATTGAAGGCAGATGTTTCAACAGCTGTAATGCTGAGGGTCTGCAGGGGAAAAGAGTGGTGGTGACTGGGTTTGGGACCTCTGAAAGTGATGGTGGTGAGAAGGTACTAAACTACTAAACTAAACTACATTTCAATTGTTGTATGCATATTAATGACGCTTTCAATTGGACAAATGCTGAAAACGTAAACGACAAAAAGGACATTTACCCTCTCTGTGCTGATCTGATATGCAGGCGTACCTCAGTAACAGGAGCAGAGCCCGGGAGGCTCCCACTGGATATATTAGGTACTTGATGGATATGACGCTGCAGTAGCTCTTCCCCCCAAGGAGTGTCAGGATGTTGGATGAGAAAGTGAACAAAGTATTTGATCATGCACTATATGTCCTGAAACCAAAACATGGGTAATCATTGATGACAGCTTTGATCAGCTTCATGATCAAGACATCACCTGCGATGGTTGTCCAACAGTCTTGAAGGACTTCTAATTTATGCTGAGCTTTCCCTTCACTCTGCACTCAGACTCGTCCCAAACCGTCTCAATTTCGTTTAGGTCAGGTGATTGTGGAGGTCAGGTCATCTGATCACTCTCCTTGGTGTAATAGCCCTTACATAGCCTAGAGGTGTGTTTTAGGTCATTGTCAAGTTGAAAAACAAATGAAGGTACCACTACATGCAAACCAGATGGGATCGCATGACGCTGAGGAATGCTATGGTAGTCACCCAGGCCTTGAATTTTCAATAAATCACCAACATTGTCACCAGCAAAACACCCCTACACCATTTAAACCTCCTTCATGCTTCACATTGGGAACCACACATGCAGATCACATCTGTTCACCTTCTGTGTGTCTCACAAAGACACTGCGGTTGGAACAAAAATTCTCAGATCTCAAACCAAAGAACAGATTTCTTCTAATCTAATGTCCATTCCTTGGGTTTCCTGGTACAAGCAGGTCTCTTTTTCCTGTTGATCTTCCTCAAAAGTGGTTTCTTTGCAATTATTCGACCATGAAGGTCTAATTCATACAGTCTCTTTGGAACAATTGATGTTGATTAACAAATTAACTTTGGACAAGGCACACATGTTAATGGAAAACCATCCCAGGTGAGTACCTCGTCAAGCTGATTTTAAAAAATGTGAGTATATGTGTATAAAGAATCTAAAATATAAAGCATGATTAGCATTTGTTTACACTTTTTTTTCTTTACCGCATAATTTCATGTGTGTTGAAAAAAGAAGGTGTGTCCAAACTTTTGATTGGTACTGTATGTCAGCTAACTGTCCAACCAGAAACAGCTCTATGGTACAAGAATATCTGATCAAGTCAACAACGCCAAAAGTTTTCACAGATAGGAGATGGGGTGGTGGCATCATACTGAGAACCGGACACCCTTCACACCTGTACAAGAATATGATTGGATGTTGATTGGATGTGGATTGGATGTTCCTAGTCAGCTTGTAGCCAATCAGCTAATGCAACACCAACTTCAGTGCTGTGCTATAGCAGTTACACGTGTTTCACTTACAGCATTTCAGCCCTGTGACATTTCTCAAGACAAACACAGACATTCTTGTAATACACAGACACTGTGCAGACAAACAGCAATTCATATTTATTAGTTTGTTGGATTATTTAACTTGGAAAGAGTGCAGTAAGAATAAGAGAAACTTTTTTCATCTGTAGCCCCTGGAGTCAGACAAAGTTATTGATATATATAATAGTTAAATATACAATGCCCAAATCAAACCCAATTTCAGGAAAGTTTACAAAAACATAAATGGCAATATTTCAAATATGGATTGATACTGACACAGACAAACAGTTTCAGTATGAAGTTTGAAGGCCGTGGTGAAAAGGACCACACTGCCCTACAAGAGCTATCAGTGAAACCAGTATCCTGCAATCAAGACAAGAGGGAGAAACCCCAATCTGTCAAGACAGAAGTCTGCCAGCCAGACAAAGAGGGAAAACCTTATCTGGTGAACCCTTGGAAGACTGCAAACCTCCAAGAGGTGAATAACCTGGATTACAGTCTGTATTTTTAATGAAACAGACTTTCCTCCACTCTAGTGAGCAGGGAAAGAAGGAAGACCCTGATACAAAAGGGGAGTCTGATTATAAGAAAAAGAGTCCTTGGCCTCAGAAGATGCTCTTCAGCATCTTTTAGAAAATACCTGAAGCTTCAGCTTCCCAAAGCACCTGTGGAGCCACAGCCAGTAACACCTGAACCAGTGCTGTTTGCAACATCTGGAACACAGACTGCTGTGACATCTGGACCAGAGCTGACTGTGACACCCAAACCACAGCCTGCTGTGACACCTGAAGAATCACAGGCTAAAGTGACAACCAAACCACAGCTAGCAGTGAAACCAGAGAAACAGCACAGCCTGTAGTGACACCTGACCAGTCACTGCCTGCTGGCAGAACCAAACTACTGTGAAAACAAGTGATGAGATGGGGTTTACCTTGAGAGGATCCAACAGGGTCTTATTCAGGTGTCCGAGTTGGGACTACATGGGCTCCTGGACAAGAGAGACGAGAAGATATCCACGCTCATGGAAGAAAAGGTGGCCTTGGTCAATCAGGTACAGCAGGTTGAAGAAATGCTCAAAAATCCAATGACCAAGACAAACCAGGAGATTACAGTCTGCCTGACTGAGCTTTTAAAAAAAAAGACAGAAAGGGATGCTTCCCTTAAAATTGTAAAACTAGAAGAAGCTCTCTAAACTGAAATAGAGAAGAGCGAGAAGGCAGAGACGTGTCTGGCCCAATAAACAGAAGAAACCTTCAGAGGGAAGGCTGCACTGGTCCGGGAAGACAAGGACCTGGAGGACAAGCGAAGAAGAATAAGAAATCTCTTTGGAAAAGATTCCTCAAGTTCTTTAATAGCTCTAGAGGGACCCCCCTCCCACCCTACACCCCTTCCTCTGACCTTTGACCTCCTTTGCAACAACCCTGTCAACCCTCCTCCCACAAACTTCCAACATCAACCCAAGCCTACCCTAACCCCACCATAAACCCTAACTCCCAACCCCCTCCCTCCTCCACCCATTTACTGTACCTTGTTTTTGTCTTCCCTATTAAATATATGAAAAACTCTTTCTATAACGTAATGTCGAAGTTTTCACAAAAAGGTTTTGATGAATTATTATAATTTTTTTTAAATAATTTTTTTGTTACAATTTATGTGGTTGTGCAGGTTTAATACAATTAAATGTTTATTTTTCTATTAACCAATAATGGACAAATAACAGCTATTTTCTAAATTATGAGTTTGAAGTTTATTTTTTTACTTAACATGATTTCGTGATTTGTTTTGTCCAATAATCTAAATATTTATAATTTATCAACACCAGCTGCAGAGAAGTGCAGTGCAAATACTCACATCGGGTGACTACTTTATTATAATATTGCTCCTATGCTTGTATTTTATTACAGCACACACTGTGCAATGATTTAGAAATGTGGTAGACCATTGATCAGAGTTGATGAAGAGAAATGAGTGTTTTCTGTGGTTTGGAGAGATTTTTTTTGTTCATTTGATGACGACGGTCGTCACAACAACAAAGAGCACAAACAAACCAAGTGAAACAATGGCTGGTTAACGATCCAGTCACACATACAACAAGACAATGTTCTTATCCAAGTCAGATCTTCGATCTACATACATACCAATAGGCTGAAAGGTCTACGATGACAGGTGTGGCTAACAATACAACCACCTGCAACTTGCCGGGTATCAAATGGAGGGAATTAAAGAGCATCAAGACAGAAGAAAATGTTCATAACCTGTAATTGTAACTTCTTCATAATACTGAAGAAGGACTCTGACAAGGACACAGTGGCATTTACAAGATACTGTGATTGACTGATAGAAGAAGATCAGAAGTTATCGCTAAGAGGCAAACAAGTCCTGAGGTCATCAGAGATAACAGTTTCAAGCGTGTTTGTAAAAAGATTACAATGTTTACATAGTGACGTACAGAACACCAGTTATGAGTATTAATTTTTTACTTGCTCCTGTGATTTTTTTTTTTTTACATTGTTTTTGAACGCGTCATAAGGGGGAGTAAATTACGTCGTCATCTAAACACATCTACACACTCACTCTTCAAACGGTCAGTGTGGGAGCGTGCATATGTAAAGCACAAATATGACGTGGAGGTGAAAACAAAAGGTTCAGCAGATATTAATACATACAAACATTATCGGTAACTGCTTATCGTCCCTAGGATCGCCGGGGCTGGTGCCTATCCTCGACTCCATTGAAGAGTTTCTTAGGGAGTTCTCTCAATCTCATTCCTCAGGTACACAATATGAGTTTCTATCAAGAAATAATCCTGTATCCATGTATGGACAAATAATTAATGATCGAGAGAGATTAAATAAGAGGAAAGAACTGTCACCAGGATGGCCGAGTGGTTAAGGCGTTGGACTTAAGATCCAATGGGCAATAGCCCTCGTGGGTTCGAACCCCACTCCTGGTAATCTTTAGGTAAGATAACAGGATGACAAGGAAGAGAGGATGAGGTTAATGACTTCTCCGACAACAACAACACCGCCCTAAGATGCTGCTATATCTGCATCTTTATGCTGAGTCCTTCAAACTGCTTCGGTCGTTATATATAGTAGTAGGTGTGTTCCACTCCAGAGACTTCATCATCCAGAGGATGGTGCCCACGGAGTTGCATCCTTCAGAGGGCCTGAAGTTTAAGTTTAACCTGCTCCTCCTCTCAAAATGACACATTAGCCACGCAGAGACTAAATGAAGTGGCAAAATTGAATCCTTGTAAAGAGTCAAATATTTCTAGATCCGTTTTCACCAGCATGTTGATTATTTACATCCTGCCGTGGCTCTCTTCATCAGCCTTTCAGTATATACAATGTATAGTAGCCAATTCCCAGTCATTCCCTCCCTCCAGTTTTTTTTTTTTTTTTGACCACGCGGACCAACACCTTTCCTGCATGCCTCTAATAGGATATTATTGTGGCTTTCTCAGTGCTGTAGTTCAAGTGATATATTTACAAGAATTACAACCATCTGACTTGCATAAGCCAAGCCTGCACAGCATGATCACTGGATATTTCCGGACTTAGATAAATATAATGGACGATATTAAACACTGTGTGTGTGTGTGTGTGTGTGTGTGAGAGAGAGAGAGAGAGAGAGAGAGAGAGAGATGGAGAGAGTGTAAGACGGAGCTGGAAAGAGCTGGATCGTCAGAGACAAGCCCAAGCAACGGCCTTTACCAAAATAGCACGAGCAAAGAATCTCTGTGGGTAACATAAATTTGAGCATGATGAGTGTAATCAAACTGAGAAGGGTTAGACATGCGACATAAACTATCTTCAAGACCATGTGATGTTGAGGATTCGTTTGTCATAACTGTGTGTTTGCCTCCCTGCCCGCCTGCCCGCCTGCCAGTCTGTTTGTTTATCTGGCTGTCCCTCCCAAAACATCCTATTACACTACTACATCTCTGAAGTTAGTGACCTGTTTACCTTTTGACATTTTCCAGTGTTAGTAAAAGCTAACCCTCGCTGACATAGAAGCTTAAGAGGCCTTTGACCTTAAAGTAAAATGCTCGCCGTAAGGTGACCAAACAGGATTGAATCCATTCACTAAGCTCATCTTAGTCTTGACACTAAAGGGCTTTACAGGATTCTGCCTAATATCCCGACAAATTTCATTATGATATATTCAACTTAACCAGTTATGTTAATGCTGTAATTAATTACGCTTCTAAACTGCAGATGTCCTGCTTAAGACTATTTATTGCCTTGTTGCTAGTGTGGTTGTTGTTACTGTTATTACTTATTGTAGCTTGTCAACAGAGACAAGTTTCAATGGGTTGTTTCTGTTAGACGTGAGTTCATAAAGTCATTAAAATGATTAAAATGGAACAAATGAATTTATGTTCAAAGAAAATGCACCACTTTAAAATTATGTTTGGTTTAGAGTTTGGAGTTTAGAGCCTCTTTTGTAAGGTTTAAATACAGTAATTGGTCACATGACTAGTGTTTAGTTAAGCATGTTACTGTGGCATTGTGACGGAGCCAACATGGATGCAGAGGAAAGACCCTTGGGCTCAAAATAACTTGAATTCTGCATGTGGTCCAAGAGGTGCACACAGTAGTTTTCTTTCATTTATTTATTTATATTGTGTGTAATGTCTGCTGATTATCTTTACCATGGACAGTGTGGTGTGTTTCAGTCCTTTTATTTGATTTCACTTTTCTGTCATGCTAACATGTTTTGAGAGTGTTTAAAGTGTTAAAATGACTTAAAGATGTACGTCTGAAACTGTTTATATCCTTTATTTTCTCATAGTAATCACAGTGTCTGATGACCAGAGAGAGAGATAAATAAAACATCAAAAGACGACATCTGGCTGATGTGTGGCCATTATTCTATTGGACCGGTGTAGTTATTATTATTACTTATTTAGTTTAATTAAGAATTAATAGTAGGTGCTTCGATTTAATGATTATATGTGACAAACAATGATCTGAAATGAATAAATATTGTGGGCACTGCTATGAATGCTGCATATTTCAATGACAGCACGCTCACATGTTCACAATGACAATGATAACATGCTAATGTTTACCATGTTCACCGTCTTAGTTTGGCATGTTCGGATGGTAACGTTGGTGATTCCCTGACCCCTTTATTGCTCTTTAGGGTTGACGTGGCATTTAAAGAAATGTCATGGCAACTAACCAAATTGCAATTTTCAAAATACCTATAAATATCCTGCCACTCTTCAGCTGTCTCTATGAAAATAAAACTTGAAAAGGCCTAAAAAATCTTTAAAACAAACAAACAAACAAAAATTATGACCAAATACTCCAAAACTAGACGTTCCCATCAGCATCATCCAAACCTTTCATTAAGTGCTAATTAGCAAATTCATGCTAACAAGCTAAACTAAAATGTTATTAAACATGATACTTTCTGTTGCATGTTAGCATTCCACATGCCAGTGTTAGCATGCCAGTGTTAGCATTTAGCTAAAAAAATGTAGAGGAGCGGGATAACATGCAAATCCTGTATATGGTTTGTATTATATGTGTTTCAGATGTAGAACTCCTACTCCTGTTTAATCTGTCTCTTGTGACTCCTCCAACTTTATGAAAGTGCACTGCTACATCGCTGGAGTATCCCTTTAATAGCTATGTACAAAACCTATTCAAATCGCCCACTCTACAGGGGGAAACATGTGTCTCCGTAGACACACAGACAGATGTCACGAAAACATTATGGTGTCCCACATATGTACCACAGACCGTTGTGGTGGGACATAAAAACACAAAGTAGGCTGTTAGAAAGGGTGAGAAAATTGGACTTTCTCAGCCAACTTCCTCTAATTACTTTCTTCATTAAACTGCGCCAGACTCCAGTAACTGAGTGAGTTGCATATGTAGTGTTGCATAGAGTACACACCTTTAGTGTAGTAATGTAAACCATTTGTCTTTTTTTCTATGGCCATGTCAATAGAACTATTTCAAATTTGTTTTTTATCCTGCAGGGAGGGGGAAAAAAGACAAAGCAGCCTGTGGCATAATTTTTCTTGGGTCACCGTGACAATTTAAGTCAGCAGTTTTACAGTACAGTTGCCTGTCACGCAGAATCTCTTGTACCGAGATTGACTGTGTGGTGAAGAGGCCACAGACATAATCAGTATTTTGGAACACACAGCATTGGTACGTGCTGTATTAATAATGTAAATTAGAGGTGTGTGTGTGTGTGTGTGTGTGTGTGTGTGTGTGTGTGTGTGTGTGTGTTTGGGAGGGAGTTTATGTGCCGTAAATCATCCAGAGTATATTCAGATTGTTGCAGACAGGATTAGAGATTTCAGGGAACAGAGCAAAGTGACTCTTTGTTGATAATTTGTTCTTGTGACACTTTTTCCTAAACTGAGTGAAGTATTTTGACTAGACCGCGGGGAGAATCTGATAATGCCCGACACGTCTACAAGGTAATATAAATTAAACATGAATAGATTCATAAAGTGATAAACATTTATCAAGACCTACTTTTAGTCTGTTGCCGATACTTGATCTACCACAGAAAACTAGGACACAAAGTAAAGTCTAATAGATGATGACGTTCTTAACCTTCTGGGACATGCATCCCAACCTATGCCCTTAAAGCACCAAGGTAAATCCCAACGCATGACGCAGAAAATTAGTTTACTTGCTCCTCTAATGGCTCAAGGTTGTCTCATTTACACAGGTCACCAATGCAGCCATTGTTTGCGCAGGACTTGTGTAATCCTAGATTCTTTTGTGCTATCCTCTTATTGTTATGGCTCCTCACCGAGTGCTTTGCACATGCTGAAATAACTTCCTTAAGACCTATGTAAGCAAATACCACTCTGGGTATTTGTATGCCTGTACATGAAAGTGTGTGTGAGGGCAAAGAAAAAATGGGAAGGGGGCTTCTTGCATGCAGGACAGGGGTGGTTTGTTTGGTCAGCAAAATGTCAATCTGTCTTTGCAAGGTTATCCCATATGATCTCCCTAAATACACAGGGCTTGGTTGTCCATCTGGTTGGCAGTTGAGAGCTCACCCCCCGGCCCCCACATTAACACCCACCACCGCTAGCCCAGGTCTGTAGGTCTTGCCTTTCTACCTCCCACCGAGAGGATATGAAAAGGCCGACAAAGCTTTCCATTCTCTTCTTTTACTGTCAGATTTTTGGATCAGTGTAATCCTCAAATGGCTGCAACACGTGTACAGCGGTTTGGTTGCTCCCTAACAACTAACTTGACAACTAAACAATGCAATGGTTCTTACTGAAAAGGGACACTCAGAAGAATTTTGCACGTCCAGAAAAGATCCGGACTCTCCTACGTGCATGCACACACACACTCACACAGCCAGGCAACCACCCAACATCCCCTAAAAAGTCCAAAAAAGCCAGATCCATCCCCAGTCCAAACTGCCCTGGGCTCCCCTAAGCTATTCAGCGTGTGCAAATGAAAGATGTGTCTTGGAACAGTGCGAGCCTCTAGGCAGAGCAGAAACTAGCCTCGCGCACAGATATACACAGCAGCCCTCTGGACAAGTCTGGCACCCACACCAGCAACTGTGGGCCAAAACTCATGTTGCGTGCTAACTCTCTCCCTCCCCCATCCCCTCATGCTATCCCGCTCTGCAATTATATGCTATGCTCCCACCCAAACATGCAAGAATAGGCCTTCTCAGTCAACAGACAAACCGAGTCATTCTGTCCTCAAACCATGACATCATGACCATTTGACTTCAGCGTGAAATTCAAGCTTAATTTAACTTTGTCAGGAGAAAGAAAAAAAAAAAGTGGTGTGTGTGTGTGTGTGTGTGTGTTACACTGGCAGAGTGCTGCACTGGTGTGAACAGTAACTTGATGCAATTCTGGGAAGGCGCAGCTAATTTATTCCTGAGAATATCAAAAAAGGAACATGTGACTCATGACAAGATCATGTATTTACTGTAAGAAGTGGAACGGAGAACAAAGCACGACAGGGCTGATTTGATATATCAGCACAGATGACATAACTAACTTTGGGTATGTTTAATGAGGATTTATATGATAGTTAAGATGAACTTTTAAAAAAAAAATCATCAGGAATGTGGGTATCAATTCATTAGAGCAGTCACATGAAATTAAATTAGCATGTGATTTAACTGTTACACAGTGACTTGACTTATGTCACCATATGGACATAAGCTGCTGTGCTAACGCATTAGCTTCAGTTCAATGTAATGTCAATGGCCTCCAGTTTCAGGACGTTTCATGGGGTTTAGATGCCTCAGAGGCATCCATCAAACTGCTGACAGCTATTGTTTGAAGCACACCTCATTTTCCAAATCTGCCTCGCAACAGAGTCCTCTCCTCTGTCCTTGCGGCTCCGGGAGGGGTTCTTAATGGTGTGTGAGCGCTTGCTTGCGTGTGCGTGCATGTATATATGACAGAACCGAACCAATGACAGGCACTTCAGCCCAGCCCAGCCCTCGCAACAAAGAGGGCTGGTGGGTTTCACTGCAGCCCCTCTCGCTCTCCCACACACTCATAAATAACCATACAGAGTGTCTGCCCTGGCCAGGGGGAGAAAAAGGAGAGAAAAGAGCCATTTAGGCAGCTCCTCTCCTCTCATGCCTTCCAACTGACCTTTTCTAAGGGTCAATCAGTCCAACCCCAACTCCGTACTGTGATCCCTCCCTCCCCTCTCTCTCTCCCTCTCTCTCTCTGCGTACTGACACTAACCTGAGTCATCTCAACACTGGTGCTGTGGGGAGAAGCCACTTAGCAGGCTTGGGTCATTGTAAAGAAGCGTTTAAGAAGTGGAAGGCATAAAGCCTCACAAGCTCTCAGTCCCAGAGCATGTGAGATGGCCGGGGTCAAAGGTGAAGGTCACAATATGGGAGGAGGGGAATAAATCCTGTAGCATGGACGACAATAGCTGCAATCCCCACTGACAATGATGCCATTGTGGGCTATGGGTTGCTTAGTGTGTCCTGGAGCTGTGCCTAATAGAGTTATAGTGCTGATGTGATGGCTGTGTAGCCGAGGAGAGTAGTGTCCTTTTATATAAAGGGGGCAACTGCCGAGGCGCTTGAAAGAGGGTCTCGGCTTCTCAATTTTGCTTTGCACGAAAGCCTGGGATTTTGTGTGTCCAATAGCGTGTGTGTGTGTGTGAGAGAGAGAGAGAGAGAGAGAGCAAGGTTAGTACCTTAACTTCACTGAGCTTCCAGCCATGAATCCTTTGCTCAATGACACATAACTCCTCTATGAAAGGACTCATGGCTGACTCAGAGTTGAAAAAGCACTGCAGAAGTCCTACTGAGGGATAAAAAAAAATATGATTTTTTTTACAGTCGACATGACGACTGAGAATAACCTGCTTCTCATAGCTGATAACTGATAACTTTACATTTTTAGGTTTTTAAGTTCACTTCCTGTAGTTTATGCACAGAAGCAAATACATAGATGTAATGTGACTCTTCAAATGTTGATTATTTTATTTCTGTGCATCACAAAACCTTACAAACATACGTTGGCTTTCATAGAACATAAAGCCTGTCAAACGTTTGGCATAAGACTTCAAAATAAATTAGTATTATTATCACTGACCAATAAATGATCAAAATAATAACATGACTTAATAATATAAAACGTCCTTATTTTAAAAGATTGTTATTACAAAGATTATTTATCTGGCCTGATATACATCGTCCAACACTAGATTCAATGAGCAGGTGGGCTGACTCAATCAGAGAAAACACGGCCTTTGTTTTTAGATCAAGCATTTACTTATGACTAGTCCTGAAAGAAAGTTATTCACCAAGCAAAAGTGTATTTTTTTCTGTTTTATATCACTACTATGATTTGGCTTTAGACTGTTGGATAGGCAAAACAAACAATGTAAAGATCCCATTTTGGGCTCTGGAAAACTGTGATGAGCATTTAAAACAACTCATGACCAAAAGATTCTTCCACCGTGAAAATAATTCTTAGTAGCAGCTCTGTGACCTACTGTGATCTATACCGACTGAAACAAGGCCTGAAAAACTGACAGCTTCTATTCAGCTTACACTCATCATGGTCAGGCCTTTATTTGGTGCGCCACTTAGGGAGAGAGGTGCAGAAGGCCTCTGGAGAGACAGAGGCCGCTGATACCGCAGGATCATCATCCTCGGCATTACTCAGACACTCAGCTGGTAAACGTTATGCGGTGGCATGCCACGAGTACCTCAGTTGTCACCTCTGTTAGTAAGATTAGGCTCTGGTAGAATGGAGTGACAGATGATGAGTGGTGGGTATGACCACCGGGTGCTAATGCAGAGGACAGAGGAAGAGAGAGAGAGAGAGAGAGAGAGACAGGGTTAGACTTGACAGACAGAGAGGCAGACAGACACTGGAGCGTTTGGAAAAACGGTATGTCAGTTTTGCTGATGTCTATAGTAACAGTAGCCTCCAATTTGACATTCCCTCCACCAAACATTGGTTTTCTGTTTTTTTTCCTCTTTTTGGCTTCTCTTTGACCTCCTTAAAAGAACAAGCTATGTTTCCCAGGGCCCAGCTATTTGAAGCTCATAGTTTTGGTCATCCAAAGTTTTCTGTTCCAACTCAAGCCGTTCAGACACTGTCCCCACTTACATTTCCACAATGGCAGGGTCCTGGGGGCCAGACCATAGCCGCCCTACACTCTGCCCACAGTTGAGTTGCCTCTGGCAGGACTACTGCGTGCTTTGTGTGCTGGTTCTGGCCGCCGATCAGGGAAACCCCACAGTCTCTCCATGGTGAATGTCGAACGCCCTGCCAAGACCATTATGCATCCCTTCAATGGCCGTGAATAGCAGCACACTACAGTACAGAAGATTTGAGAGATGTGCAATTCACCCAGGGCTACAATGCGAGAGACCATGACACAGATACCGACATCGGTGAACTGAACTAATCCCTGACATGGTTCGTCCATGTTGTGTCTTTGAGTCTTTTTTTATGATCAACAACAAACAAAACAAATCCTGATAAAATGTGTCCTACATTGCATCGTGCAGGAAAAATGAAAACAGCTGCCGAATAATATTCCTTGACACAGTTAATGAACTAAGTCTAAACAAACATTACGCTGAAAAGGCAGGAGATTATTCCACTGATTCTACAAACACTGGTTGTTGTGACTTAGACTTGCTAAGTGAATGGCAGCGGGGGGTCTATAATGTACACATTCAACACGCTGAGGATTAAAGTTCCTTTTATATTTTCACCATGTGGGCTGCCGCTACTGACTATCTTCATTATAGATTCATCTGTCGATCATTTTCTCAATGAATCGATTTCCCAAATGCCCAAGCTGACTCAAATGTCTTGTTTTGTCCACAACTCAGCCTAAGAGCCCAATTATTCATTCAATTTGGAAAACCATTTCAAAATCATTATCAATTCTTGAAATAGTTGGCGATCAGTTTAATAGTTGACAACTAATTGAGTAGTTGTTGCAGCTACCTCTCAGACCCAACAAATAGTCCTGTTTACCGCTCTCCTGAGCTTTCCCAACCAGAGAAATGACCAAATTATAACATCTACTCTCCTCAACATTTGCTTCCTCTAATGGTCCCGTCCTAATTTGTTTGTCATATCAGTGTCAAAAATGTAAATCTAACAGAATTAGACATTAACTGTTATCTACATTTAGCACAAAGGAACATCTGTCTATTAATTTAAAACTCGTGCTGCGTTTCCCAGCGCTCCCACAGTCCAGTGGCATATTGCTGTAGTGGGTGTCAGGATGAGTCACATCAGCTAGCAGGCAGCTGGCAGGCTTGCCGTATCAGCCTATCCCGTAATCTTACGATTAGCCTTCACTGATCCCATCAGGACTGCCTGGATCTGGGGTGCAAAGCCTAAAGGTTTATCCTGGAAGTTGGCCCTCCCTCGCCCTGTCCACCACACGCACACAACACAAACGGGGCCCACATACAAATGTACAGCGCTCCATAAATATTTTGGCTAATGCCAATCATAAAGGCAACATATCCAAACATGAAGCCCAAAGGCCGGAGCTCATCGGGCCTAAGCATAACTGTCCCCAACTGGTCTGTCTGGAGGCCTGATGCTGTTGCGTCTTAAGTGGATGGTGGTAGTGAAATGTGTCGTGGGGGTCAGACCCCTAATGTCAAAGGGGCAAATGTCTTCTGACACCGGGGGAGGGAGGAGGAGGAGGAGGACGGGGGGGGGGGGGGAGGGAGGATCGGACAGCAGCCAAGTGACATGCCGTGACAGGCTTCAAGGCTTCTTAGTAGGGACGCATGCAGCATACAAGCAAACGCTCATACATGGCACCCACAAATACGCACACAGACACATGTAAGCGCATTCATCCAATGGTACACACACCCACGCAATTACATACCTGTCATGTGGTGGACGTCATGTCTAAAAGAGACCTGACAACATCTAAAGACTGCCATCTGGTATGTTAAACGGCTTTTTTTTAAAATATAACATACAAAATAGATTTTATTTCTCCAAAACAATGTTAATAAACATACACACACACACAAGTGTGTCTAGTCTTGTCATAATATGCTCCATCATGGCAGTTAGTTTAGGATGTTTCATGGGCACAGGCAGGACACAGGAAAGAATCGTCTTACTGATGGGAAAAAGGAATGCTGGAGGCATTTACCTCCCTGGCTCTCTGTCCCTGGGTCAAAAGGGGACCGGCCATAAACGCCTGGACACCAACAGAGACAGACCTCTGACCATGCAGGCCTTGTTTCATTCTCCTTGCAGTCGCCTATGTCAGCCGGTGGAAGAGGCCGTACTTGTCTAAATTTATAGCACGGTGTCATTCTGTGTCATGAATGCACGACAATGCATGTATTCATCCAAAGTGAATGCATCAGGAGATAGTTATCCTGACGCCCATGGCCATTTTTAACAAATGAAGCTAGAAACGACACAAGGTCTCATCATAAAACGATCGATTGTATCCGCCTTGCATGTGTACAGGTGTTAACACACCTCACAGTGCCTCTCGTGTCTTCGACAGGATGATCTCATAGCAGCAATAATTACAAGCGGCGGCAGTCAAGATGCCATTTTTGCTGCTGAACGTGTTTGACAAGCTCAACGAGAATATAATAATACACACTTGCCAACTTGGGCAGGCTACTCTGTCACCCGGCAGACAAAAGGGTTTAAGCCCGGTGCTCTCCGGGTGCCAAACAGCTGAGGACACTTTAATTATCATAAAACCTATAGCATGATGTCATTTCATTGCAACCTATTCACTCAGCAGTAAATCAGGGCAGGTCTAAAGTGGCAGAGAACATTTTAATCTCTAGTTGTTGAAATGATTCAAACATGTAAGGCAGAAAGTAGATCATGTTCTTATTTAATCACTGAGGTTAATAGACGAAGGTTTTTCTTTTCCATTCATGCCCTGCAAGGATTTTTTCAGCTGTTACAGTGCAGCTTGAGGAGAGTTGAATGAAACAGTCTGGAATGTACCATTACACTGCAGAGGGGGCTGGATGCGGGGAATGCTAAATATATGCGAGTGGATCACAGCAAATAAAATGTTTGCTTGTGGGTTACACTTTGAAACCTTTGCTTTAATCGAGCTGTGTGATAGAAGCGGGATTATGCGCGTTTTGGGTGACGGTGAATCCTGTAAGAAAGAGAAATCCCCCGCTGTAGCAGCGGGTTGGACCGCGCCCAGATGATATTACGACCAGCCCTTTAAAGTCGCTCCACTTCCGAGATGAAGTAAAGTCGAGCTCCGCCGCACGAGAAGACGAAGAAGAAGAAGAAGAAGGAGAAGGAGAAGGAGAAGGAGAAGAAGGGATGAACTGACAATCTATCTCTCTGGGAAAAAAAGAAAAAAAAAAACCCCTCCCCTTCAGTCTGCCAGGCTATGTTGAGAAAAGACATTTGGATTTGGAGTTTTATGGACTCGAAGGAGTTTTCTTTTTGTCCACATCTATGTAGGACGTGGCGTCTGCGCCTGCATTGAAGTAACCTAAATTAGGTTCGTTTGCGGCATAAAGGATTTTTTTTTTTTTTTTGATTATTTGAAATTTTCAAATTAAGCGCAAAGACAACAACAAACAGCAACCTGGACTACTCTTTTGAAACAGGAATGGTTTATCCTCCCGAAGGTTTATTCTACATCGAAATGGATCAAGCACCTCCAGGTAAGTTAGGGTTAAAAAGCAGCCATTGTCTAATCTGCGGGGGGTCGGGGGACGTTTTATTCGTCTTTTCTGCTCCCTTCTCTCTGCCATCGCCTCTTATTAATGTCCGCAATAAAGTTGACATGCGACAAAACGTTGTGCAGGTGTTGCTAAAACGTTATAATGGCCAGCTCCTGAGCGCTGCGCTCCCTGAGTGGCATTGCCCAGGCATGCATAGCGCAATTCACTTGCCAATTACGTAATACCTTTCTGTGGACCAGGCGCAGTGGCTCTTTTTCTTTTGTCCCAGCGCCTGTGACTCCCCGACTTGCAACAGAAAATCGCACGGCACGGCGTTCGCATCTTCCCCTGACAGATCTGCCAAAGGTGTGCGACGGTGTTAGGAGTGCATACGTTTTATTTGTTGAGGAGGGGAACATAGTTGTGTGTGCGTTAATGAGCGCCGCATGAAACGAGCGCTTTGTTCTCCTCTGCAGCCAGCCGTGGTTAATTTGTGTGCGAGCTCTGAAAAGTAGGCTAGAGGCAGGCAGGCCAGACAGACAGCTCGTCTCATGACTGAACTCCAGCAACTCACAAACGATTCTTTTTATTATTATTATTATTGTTGTTGTTGTTGTTGTTGTTGTTGTTGTTGTTGTTGTTGTTGCTATTTTGCATTTGTCATTTGACCTCCAGGCTATTACATTGTCCTAACAGTGTGCATAACACTGTGTGTGTTCACTGCTGTTGTGCCTCGTTGGAACTACCTATCAAAATTATTCATTATTCGTTCATTATTTTAAGATTATAATTTAGTTTGAGCTCACGTGATCATTTTGGTGTTGCTCCTTTTTTAAGGTTTTGTGTATGTTTCACTTACTCAGCTTACCTTTTTTTTTTTATGTTTCCTGGATTGAACCAGTCTACAGTGGGATTAAGTTGATATTTTTTATTATTCCACGCTTAAATTATGTGGCTCTTGTCTGTACTGGTATGCGCATGTGGGTTTTGGAAGCCAGTAGAGTTTCTTGGCAGGAGAGAGACCAGAAGAAGAAGAAGAAGAAGAAGAAGAGGAAGAGAGGAGGAGGGGGAGGAGGAGGAGGGGGAGAAGGTGTGCAGATTTAATTTTGCTGAGTTCAGGAGCCGCAGCTTTTCCTTTTTGTGCCTGCCACTGTGCTGCTGCACCTGCCTTTTGTTTATTTTAAGGTCAGAAAAAGAGGAGAGCGGATGGTGGGAGAAACCCACATTTTCTCCTCTCTGAGGGTGCTCTTGTGTTCTCCCAAACTGCCTCATGAAAGGCACTTTTGTCCTGCAGTGAAATATATCGCCCTTCACCTCCTCTTGATGCGGTTTGCCCTCCTTTTTCATTTTAGGAAAACGCTTAATCTCTCGGCCAGACTCACAGATTTTATTCCTTTAAGGTTGACGGAAAACTTAAGAGGATCTGTAAGGCGTGCAATCATTATTAAATGGGAGGGGTGAGCCGAGAGGCTGAAAATATAACTTCAGGTTTATTTAATGGCTTGCATGGCAGTGCAGGACGGTGCCACAGGCTACTGCAAACTTTAGGAGCTCGACTTTAATCCGCGTTGCGTGAGCTGCAGGCGATTTGAACACTTAAGTGTGAGAATTTCGGGGATAATAAAAGAAAACACGTCTCATGGTTGTTGACTGACAGCGCTCAGAAATGACGACTAACTGCCACATTTCCTTTTTTTTTTTTTTAGTGCCGGGCAGCCACACTTAAGGTCTGGGTAATGATTAGTTAAGTGATATCTCTTGGAAACATGCCTGGGCTTGTCCTCAGATCTTGACAGGCTTCATCAAGCATGGGTGTGACAGATTGTGTGTGTGTGTGTGTTTTGGTGGTGATGGTGGTTTAAGGGGGTGGGGGGGGGGGGTATACACTGAGAACACTGTGTTTCCACAACATGCATATACACACAATCCTCGATAGCAAAAGTCATAATATTGAAGGAGTCGCGCTCGCAGCACTTCACTTGATCTCACAACAGATCGATGCGTTGCAATTTCGGACAGATCTCTTTCTAGGAAACAATGATCCTGATGCTTTGCATTTCATTTTCTTATCTCTCTTTTTCTCTGTCTCTCCTTTTTTTTTTTTTTTTGCCGTCTAGCTCTCCCTCCCAGGTCAACAAAGCCAGTGTCCTCCACCATGAACAATAACTGCCTTGCACCACCTGTGTATTCGCTACAGGACGCTGAGTGGTACTGGGGAGACATAACCAGGTAAAGTATCTTAACCTGAAGAATCAGACATGCCGTCATTCTCACGCACACTCAGGTGTGTTCGGTGTTTAACATAGTGGTCAGATCGTTAACCGCTGATTTTTTTTTTTTTTTCCCCTCAGGGATGAGGTGAACGAAAAGCTCCGAGACACACCTGATGGCTCCTTTATGGTGCGTGACGCATCCACAAAGCTGCAAGGAGACTTTACGTTGACGTTAAGGTAGGTCTAAGAAAAAGGTCGATCCCGTCACAGCACTACCACAAATAAGAAGGGTCGTGTTATTTTTTTAAATTTTGCATTCATTGTCTTAAGTTTGCGCTTTACCGTTTCACTTCTTCAGGAAAGACGGGCACAACAAGCTGATCAAGATTTACCACCGCGATGGGAAGTACGGCTTCTCGGACCCCCTCACGTTCACTTCAGTAGTGGAGCTCATTTGGCACTATCAGCACCATCCGTTGGTGGAATACAACGCCACTCTGGACCTAATGCTCACCCATCCTGTGTCCCGCTTCCAGCAGGTTAGTGAGTCCTGTTATTTTACGTTATTGGATGGAAAGATCAGTCAGAAATCTGGTGCTACAAATACGGACATGAATTGCACATATTTAAGTGTTATTTGTGACCCCAGGTGAAAGAAGACAGCGTCGATGTCGCTGGACGAAAGCTCAAGGAGGTTCACAGTCAGTATCAGGAAAAGACAAAGGAGTTCGATCGTCTTTATGAAGCTTTCACAAAGACCTCACAGGTAAAAACAGCCTTATGAAATGTACTGACTTGCTCCCTTCTTTCTGTGAAAGAGCAAAATATCTAAACTAATAATCTAATCAGTTTATAAGAATCACAAATCATGTGATATATTCTTTGTGCGCAGGAGATCCAGATGAAGCGAACGGCAATAGAGGCCTTCAACGAGACGATGCTGATCTTCGAAGAGCAGTGTCGTGAACAGGAGCGTTACGGAGAGGAGTTTGAGAGAAACAATCAGTCCGAGGGAGCCGACAAAGATCTGGAGAGGTACTTCATTCCATCATGGTCCAGAAAGTGTCAACCAGATGTAGTTTTAATTTGGGCTCATGTAGGCCCACGTTTATTGAACCCCATTCAGACCTGTGACCTTTTCTCCTCCTCGTTAGCTTCCTGATAAATTACGAGAAGCTGAAGTGTCGTCTTGGGGAGATCTACGACAGCAAAATCCATCTGGAGGAAGACTTGAGAACGCAGGTGGAGGACTACAGAGAGACGGACAGGAAGATGAACAGCTTGCGGCCTGACCTTATCCAGCTACGGAACATCAGAGACCAGTATCTCAAGTAAGCAGCATCAGAATATTGTTTGTGGTGTCTGCGGAAAATCACTGCAACCATGAAGCACAGGGGATAATTTAATTTAATCATTTCCTGTTAAAATTAAACCTTTCTTTACGTCTCTCCTTGCAGCTGGCTTAATCACAAAGGTGTACGGCAGAAACGCATAAACGACTGGCTGGGGACGCAGAGTGACAGCCTCGACGAGTAAGTTCAACAAATTCTTTCTGGAAATGTCGTTTAAGAATGATGTTTATAACTTCGAAATGAAATACAGAGGTGTAACAATACGACCCCTGTCTTTTCAGCACATATGTGCTGAAGGGAGACGAGAAGAATTTGCCGCATCAGGATGAGACAAATTGGTTTGTTGGTGAGCTGAGCCGGACGCAGGCCGAAGAGATGCTTCAAGGTAAAGCTCCGGGGACGTTCCTGATCCGTGAGAGCAGCAAACAGGGATGCTACGCGTGCTCGGTTGTGTGAGTATCACATTTTGAAAAGCAGTATCCGGAGAACAGATCAATTATGAGATGACTATTGCGCATGACGTAATCTCATGGCACTCATTGATGTGATTTTTTTTTCTTTCTTTCTTTCTTTCTTTGTTTATTACAGCGTGAATGAAGAAGTGAAGCATTGTATGATCTACAGCACACCACACGGATACGGCTTTGCTGAGCCCTACGACGTCCACTGCTCACTGAGAGACCTTGTCCTGCACTATCGCCTGCACTCCTTAGCGCAACACAATGACGCCCTGGATGTCCGGCTGTCGCATCCAGTACACGCCAAAGCCGCAGCCACGCCTTCTCAACACGCAGAGGAACACAAACTCTTACAGACTCCAAAACACACAGCGGGGCTCCCGCCTGCCGCTCCAGAAATGTAATCCAACGGAAAGAGACAAAAGGGACATGTTTACTGTATCCTGCGGGAATGACTGCATCGAGGTGCAATGTGTAAAGTTTTGCACTACAGTGATTCCATCAGTTTTTTGTGAATGGGATTTCACAGATTGAAGTGGGACCGGAACTTGAATGTCAGCTTGAACGTTTTTTTTTTTTTTTTTTTTTTTTTCCGTTTTGTTTTTTTGTTTTAAAAAAGACTGTTTTAAGCTTTTAATATTTTTTTTTTTGTACTTCATTTATTGCCATTTGTTTAATGGACACCTTTTCGGTAGGGATGTTGACAACTAGAAAATTGCTCACTGACGTCAGGTGCTGCACCTTTTTTCGTTTGACTTTTACAACCAGAGTTGATGTTGCTTAAGATGTCCATTTCCCGAGTTAAAATTTATTCAGTTCTGAAAATTTGACCGATAGGTTAGAAATATATTTGGTTACTATGGAGTCGTATTTGTACATCATTCCTGAGCATATCATGGCGATCTGAGTAGAGGAAAAAAGGCAAGCACACGAATTATTTTTAGTAGAGAAATTATTTCTCATGCAAAGAGTTTTAATTTGAGCAAGAACAAAAAAAAATATCCTTAATGAATGTATTTACCTGTTTGCGCACAGTGATTTGTTTCCACTAAATGAAAGTATCTACTAACTTAATAAACTCTTCATTAAGCTAAATTTGTAACCAAAACTGGACACACTGCTAACGTGGAGCTGTTAATCATTCTTCTAGTCACCCCGTTCTCCCATAGCAATGCAATTGGAAACAAAACAGCCAATCAAAAATGGCTGGCATTGTAACACACTCTTAGAATGTCAGGCGCAGGTGAGAGAAGCTGAGAGCGAGCACGCGCAGCAGTGAAATTAGTAATACTGAGTGAAAATGGCTCATCACTGTGCATTTATGTGGATAATAGGAAACATAGCAATGAATTTACTGAGCGCAAAACAGATTTTTGTACGTTCGAATGAATTATTCTCTGCGTGATGCTAAATCTAATTTACGTGCTTCCAAAAAAAAATATTTTTCTGTCCTCAATATATCCCATTGCACGCTCAGAAACGAGGATCATATCCAACTCCATAGGTTACTACTATGTAGTGTATTTGTGAGGGAGGGAAAATGGTGCTGTAAACAGGCTGTTTCATATTGGTTTGGTGGACCAAACCATTTTTTGGGTAAATGCCACGTGTGAATATGTGAAAAGTCGTGGTGCATCATGACAGTTTGCCCCTTTTCTTAACAGACATTCATATACAGTGGATATATGTAGCATTAACATCCTGTAGAATACCATTGTACAAGCATAATCAATGTTAAACCCATTGACCAAAGCACTTAAAGCTGAAGTAGGCAATGTTAACAATGTGAAACCCTTCCACCTCCCTCTCTTCGTCGCTGCCTCGTATCGCTCCGCTAAGCCCCTCCCACCAAATGACGCACTAAACATGCACGTGCATTTCACTGGGCTTAAGGTGGAACGGCAAGGTTGCCAACCTTTGTAACTAACTAGCAAATTAATGTCTGTTGCACTTGGCTAGTTAATTCTGACTCAGAGGTAAGAAATGTGTCCTCTGTGAGGGAGGAAGCTCCAACCATGTTTCTGTAGTTCCAACAACTCGTCTTCTGTCTGGCTGATTGCCTCAAGTCAGTTTCAGCAACTGTTTGTACAGTGTTGCTAGTGGCTAGTTGCCGGCTAGCTAACCCTGATTGTTGGATTGAGACTGGAACCAGTTTTTTTAAAAAAGAAAACAGTGACAGAGACACAAGAGGAAGAGGAACCCTTGAATTAAATATTTTTTGTGACATGTGATGGTCAAAATTAGATATTTCAACCAAAACAAGTACAGTGGAATAATATTGCCTACTGCAGCTTTAATAGTGAGCAAAACTACATCCCTGTTAAGTCCGGTAATTGCATTTGGGCAAGGGGAGGGCAATTTATGTACACCTGCTGATGTGCTGATCAAAACATAATCTGAAGTACTGTATGTTATATTCTGTTACTCAAAGAAGTATAAGCTTTTTGTATTCTATATATATTTTTTCTATAAACATGCCACAAGATGAAAGCTTGAAGAAAGTGCAATCCAACAGTATTTCTATTGTTGCAATGTATGACGATGATGATGGTGGTGAAGGTAATGCTGTTATGAGAGGTTGACATTTGCCACAAAAATGCACTCTCTTTTGGTGGTGTCGGTATGATGTGGCCTCCGATGTTTGTGTGAACTGCCAGAGGTCCGGAAGTATCCTGCCTCCATTACTTGAACTGTGGCATTGCTCGAGCTATGAATGTTTTTCATGACATGCCGCCTACATAGCTTAAGAGGAAAGGAATCCATGTTGAACTTGGCACATTTTTCAAGTTTGAGGACAATAGATACTCTGTACAGAGAAACTGTAAAATGTATTTCTGAGGTTGGTTTATGGAAGGAGGGTGATTAAGCCTCTTATAAAAATATAACTCCTCTGGGGGATTGAGGAAACTCCTTGGGTGAAGCTAAGCAATGTGAGATCCTGACCTTTTTCTTGCTGAAAGACAATAAACTGATGAGGGTTTTGTCAACTTACAGAGTCCACTGCTTTATTTATTTATTTTTTTTTCGGTCTGCTTTCACGGACTACAGTCTTTTGTATAATTTAGGGTAACCTTGTAAAAATATTTTATGGAGCTTTCTTCTTCTCTCAAAGTAAAGCTTCAACTTTTATGACATGCCTAGAGAAATGACCAAACGTAAAGCATGGAATGAGTTCAAACTGAGATTAACTAGTTATCTAAAATATACCATCTGTCTCTGGTGGAGCCACTATCGTCCGATGAGCTTATCCTTGGGTCAGCAGAGATGGGAGGCAGCGAGGGTACTGGAGGACACACTGTGGACAGATGGAAGAGAAAGGAAGCGATAAAGACAATAGCAGGATATGTGCAGGCCCTTTCCCTACTCAGTCTGGCCGCTGTTGAGTCACTAGAAAACAATCCATCAAACATACTTAGCGATGAAAAGGCTGTATTTTTTTTTTTTTTTTTGAAAGTCCTGTGAAAGGAATGCAGCTCGGCTGTAAACACTCGTTACCAGCCAGCTTCAGTTTTGTCTTCTGGACGTGATCACACGGTCGACACTGTTGTTAAATTACACAGAATTAATGCGCTCCAAATTTCCCTACAGACAAAACATGTGGCAACAGACGACGACGACAACGATGATGATGATGATGATGCTAACCCTGGGTGACACCACCATGACCAGAGCAACAGGTGGCCTGTTTCAACTATCACATAAAGTCTATGTTAGGTAGGGATTAATGAGGTGTCCAGGGCGGGGATGTACTGGGGGAGTTCCAGGCCACGGATTACTCCCTCTTACCTGTGTCAGCATAGAGAGCCGGTGGACAGGCTGTATGTGTGCCTTGCAAGGATGTACCAGATAGATAGATAGATAGATAGATAGATAGATAGATAGATAGATAGATAGAGTCACACTCAACCTGCTGTATAAGTGTCCCGAAGACAAGGAGAGAGCGCGGGTAGAGACAGAAAGCGTGTGGGGTACGGAGACAGGAAAGGAGGAGGGACAGGAAAGAGTACTCGAGATTTTTCTACCTCCTGTACAGGATGGTATAAAAAAGAAGGCTGGAAAGGTCATGTTGGGCCTTCGCTACACTTCCTTTAACCTGAAGTACACTCCCACCTGGCTTCGCCCCAAAGCTATTTGCTTTGACAGCACTTTAGTTTACAATGCTCAGTCCTATTTTCCTTAGCTCCCTGAATCTGAGTTTAACCTATGATTTTGCTCGCTCGCTCATACATACATACATACTTTCCTCTGTTTTCTCTTCCCTCTCCGTCGTTTAAATTCAGCCATTTCTGCTTTATAGTTCTCAATTTAAATAAATCCTGGCAGGGAGGGGTGGTGGTGGTGGTGGTGGTGGGGGTGCAGCAGGACGAATTACCTTTGGAGTCACGCCTAAAATACACACACCATCAACTGTCTCGCAGGCTTTCAGAAAAAGAGGTTTTCGCTTTCAGTTTAGCCGCAGCCAATCACATCTCTCCTCCCCACTGTCTCCGTCCGATTCCACCGTCTCCACGCTACGCGGACAGCCAATGGGAGGGCGAGAACGTGCGGAGCGTCGGCCAATCAGCGAGCAGTTGCTATGTTGGAGGCAGAATCGATAAGAGAAGGATTTTTTTTCCCTCTCCCTCCCTCTCTCTCTCTCTCTCTCTCTCTCTCTCTCTCTTTTTTTTTTTTTTTTTTTTTTTTTTTTTTTTTTACGAGCTCACATTATAGGCTGAAGGCAAGAGACACTGTTGCCTGCCAAGCAGCGTGTAGGCTACGGGCTGAACCATTAAACATACAAACTCCACATTTACTTTGAAGACACTCTAATACAACCACAATTGCAAGCCAAACAACGTGGCAGTGTGTTGAGTTAGTATCTCTGCATGCGCGTATGTGTTTAGTTAAGAATTTAAGTTCACATGATTATCACACACTTGAGTTGTTGAGGTCATGGAAAAGCTCGAAAATTGAACTGGAACATAGTTTCCGAGCCTGGAGGAATTATGGTAAATGATGCGCATCAAACAAGTTTTAAGATGAAAATGCTGTGGAAGTTTGTACTTTTCTCTCTCTCTCTCTCTCTCTCTCTCTCTCTCTCTCTCTCAGGCAGTTTTTTTCCCTTCTTAAATATCTTGGCAATTCTTTTAAAGAATAGCCCAAATAACAGCATGCCTGATGATTAGTAGTCACTATGCTTACAGTAGAGGCTAAAAAAGGCCTCAAATCAACAAAATATTTAGCATAATGTGTGAGCACATAGGGGTTTTAAAACTAAATGTTCTCCCAGTGGCCCAGTGAATTCAAATCTGCCTGACGTGTTCTCAAATAAAAGACAAATCAGAAAATGAAATTGCATAACTCATCCTGAATTTGGAATAAGTTGCGATCATGACATGAATTACACCTCTAACTTGTATTTTAAGTTGTCCAAAATAAAAGTTACATTGAATTAAACTGTTAATAAGACCTGCAGTCATAGCAGTGTGGCATCACTCCAAACCTAAAATGGTGATTTATTATCTCAGTGACCTCTGGTAACAGTGATTGGAGTAAGGGGCTCAGATCACACTGAGATGAGAGGTGACACTGAGCCAGCTCTTACAGGGCGATAACATACAACTGCTTGCTGACAACCATTCAGGAGAAATGCCAGTCCAGATCCAAACAACCAAATCAAGATTTGCGGATACCAGCACCTCCTTGAAACAGGTAGAACAGGACTCAACTCTAAAATAATAGCTTTACTTTTGGATAAACGCCCGACCGTTTGCATGATTTCCTCCAAGATTAACCTGTGACTCACAGATAACATTGTACTTTTATTTCCTCGAGAAAAAAAAAAAAAAAATCCTCACTAATGATTTCAACCGCTATAAATGAAGGACCTCGGCGTCCCTCAAGCTTTCAGGACAATCTCATTCCAGGAGTTCAGCTTTCTAATAAATTAAAAAAGAACCGCCGGGCACATTGCCAGCAAACCAATGTGGCACAGGACTGACGGACACTGGCTCCGGTGCAGATGGCAGAAAAGCTTTGGAGTTCAAATCAGAATCCGCCTTGGTATGAAAGTGTGACACCGTTTGTACACTGTAGGCGTTGAACTCAGACAAGATAAGGAAGGGTTATGCGGTTCACAAGTCTTGTCAGGTGATGACAGAAGGCTTGTCTGGCATAACAGACATGTAGAGCAGATAACATTTGCAAAAGTTTTTTTCTACTACTAAAACAAAATAACATACCCTCACCGTACAACAGTTTTTTGTTTTGTTTTGTTTTTGTTTTTACAGTTTAAGCCATGGGCAATATTATGGAAATAATAAAACTCTGCTATAGAGTTCTGTGATTACTTGATTTGCATTATTTGATATGATTTATAACCAATCATAAGTACTCAGAAAACTCTGAACTCTACCTACGTATGAACCCTTCAGCTGTCAGCATGATGTTTTTCTATCCTGGCGAAAGAAATGTCTAGCCAGCAGACGCAGCCCTGATGAAAAAGTCAGACATAGCCTGCACTTAAAAACAGAATGGTAATTATGGTGACCACTTTCCATAGGATGACCCTCACACTATTTACTTTTTCTCCCACTACATGGGAGATTCTGGGAGCAATGCAAACACTCCGCTTCCCATCACCACAATGGAGAGGCACGATCGTCGAAAATAAGTATCATGTTTATGACAAGCGAAAACATTGCTTATAGGAAGAGTGACGAGTGAGAGACTCCAGCCATGCCTGACAAAAAGCAAAAGAAAAACACAATCACATTGTAACAGAAACATGTTCCTCAAAAGAAGTCTGTGTCACCATATTCAAATTCATTTTAGTACCTCACCTACTTATCAAAACCTGTTTTACAAGCGTCACCTGCCCAGGCAGAAGCATGAAGAACAAAAGGCAAAGAAAAAGAGACACTTTCATAATACAAATTAAACACATAAAGCCTAAACACCATGGATGATACACAACAATACGTTTAATTTAAATGATTTAGCAGAGGCCTGTTTTATGCCTCGAGTAATGAATGAATAGCTATGAACAACTAACAACAGATGTCTTTATCAATTATTTAAGCCAACATCTGATGGAAATATTAACATGTTGGACAAGAGAACATGTATGTCCCTCACCAGCATGTGTCATCTATTGACTAAAATGAGGCTGTTGTCACATTTCACTGAAACACCAATCAGGCTCCTTAATCACTAAACAGCACTGATAACTCACGACTGCTAAAAATACATGATGTGATTAACACATAACTCAGGCTTGCGTGGAAAGTGACAGTGATCGTGCCGTCACTGAGAAAAACAAATTCAGCTTATTTGAGGATGAAGCATACATTTGCCCTCCATATTTTTAGTTTTTTTGGTTCTAAATAAATGTGTAGACGTGTTAAGACGATCAGATTACAGGTTAAAACACTCTTGTACATTTATTCATGATAGTATCTGTGCTAGGAGTCTATTGTGAAAAATAGGAGAGGTGAATATGGCAGAACTAAGTAAACTTAGTAGTATTACCGTGAAAATATTTTATTTTTTTATACTTGATTAATTAAAACTACTTATTTATGTTCTCAGTTACTCTGTCATCTGTGTGTCATCGATTCTTTGGCTAACAAATTATGTATCTCATGTTCAAAACTCACTGTAGTAACATTTTAAGTCTAGATTTTCACATTCCTCCAAAGATATCTGGCTGCAAAGAAGAGGAAAACTGACAAAAAAGTGACAGGGTGTGTATTTTTTTTTTTTTTTCAAAAGCTCATTCTGTTCAGAAGCTGAGCTTTGCCTTATATTGGCTTACTAAGAGTCCATTTAAGCTGTATCCAATAAGATAATTGTTCAGCTCAGATAATGGCATTGCTGGATGCCCTTTAGAGAAACAGGACACACTGGAAATTTAACAATACATGGCAACAAGAGGGAAACCCAACCAATTGTGTTTACCAAGGGCGGCCAGGTTGGCACATACCTATCTTTGAGTTTTAATTGGCAAACGCTGGTGTCACCACAAACTCTCTAGTACACCGCTAGCTGTATAAATCTGGGTGACACATTGAAATAGCAGGAAATACAAGTCAAGTGACAGTTACGGGACTTTTTCCTGTAACTGTCACAGGCGTTTTTCACCTCAGTTCAGTCAACCAGACAGGTCTAATGGGCCCAAGCAGTGCTATAGTTTTGTATGTAATAACAGGTTTCCAACATAATATTTAAGCTAATTTGATGCCAAGCTACTGATTAAAACAAACTGGACTACCCACTGCCACTGTCTAAGAGTAGGCTAGCTTTGTAGGCTTGGTCCAGTCTTCATTGGATGAGGTTGCAGCCAACACAGTGGAGAACATTTAAAATTACCATTCTGCTGGGGGCTGACATGCCAAGAATACTATGATAATTTACATTGTAGGCTTCTGTGGCTTGTTGTCAAGGGCTCCCATTTGTTTGGCTGCTTGCTCAAAGACAACACTGCCACCTGGCGGTGAGTGATAAAACAAACCTGACGTGAATTATTGGGTAAACTGAGCAAAAATAAGTAAAAACTAACACGTGTATAATAAATACAAAGCAGAATAAGCTCTACTTTAGTGTAATTTAATGTTCTGTTCCTCGAAAAAGACAACGAGGGTCAATGACGACACAAACTCACAGAAAATGCAACATTATCGGGGATTGGCTAGTCACGACTGGATTTATACGCCAGTCCAGAGCAGTCGATCGCAGACAGACAGGATTGACAGTCTGCAGGGCGGCGGAAGTTGCCTGCATCCTCATCAGTAAACTTATGGGTAAGTCGCGGCTAAAATAAGCTTAATTTTGACATTTATTTTTCGCATTTTGGTGTTTTTCTGCAAGTTGACACTCCCTGAGCAGTGACTGGTCGCGCAGTAAAGTTGTCCGATGCCAGATGATCAATTTATTGATCAATATGATGGTTGAATCCACCCTGGCGAGCTGTCTGTTGGCTAGCATGCCAGGCTAACGGCGGCGGCAGGTGTTTTTATAGCCAATAGAGCAGCAGAGTGACGGACAGTAACTTAGCTATGACTCTACCAGTGTGTTTTATCGTGAGGCAGTCAAGAAAGTCCGTTTCTTTCCGTTTCTTGCGTGTTATGTCGCCGACATTGCTTCAGCTCTGCGCTGCTACACGACAGTGAAGTGAGTCTGTGTCTCGTGTAATCAGCTCGTGTGTCTTTCAGGCCTCTTTCATGCTGAACCTCACTAGAGAGGAGGAGGGTTTGGGACTACTGGCCTCCATGTTAACACATACCAGCCCCCGCTGCCATGTCCTCCACCTCTGTGTCAACATCCTCTTGTTGTGGTGGTGATGCTGCTGCTGCTGCCATGGCAACCCAGGCGTCCGAGCAGGCTCTGCTGGCCTCAGACCGCTACGCCAGACTCATCCTGGCCCAGATGAACAAGATGCGGCTCCGCACAGACTTCTGTGACGTGGGGCTCAAAGTTGGTAGCCGGGTCTTCAGGGTCCACCGGCTGGTGCTGGCGGCTAGCAGCCCCTACTTCTCGGCTCTGTTCTCTGGGGGTATGAGGGAGGCGGATAAAGAGGAGGTGCAGATTCTTGGAGTGGATACTGAAGTCTTTGAGATTTTGCTGGACTTCATATACACAGGTGTGCGTCCGTCCCTGATATTCCTATCGTCATGTCACGTACAGTTTGTACCGTTTTCTGAATGGACCTGTGTGCCCTTTCCAGGTGTGATCAGTGTGACGGTGGAGAATGTTCAGGAGCTGATGGTGGCAGCAGACATGCTGCAGCTGAATGAGGTGGTGTCTATCTGTGGAGAGTTTCTCAAGGGCCACATGGACCCATCCAACTGTGTGGGCATCTTTCAGTTCCTGGAGCAGATTGCTTGCATGGACATTCTGGAGTTCACTGAAAACTACATCCATGTTCACTTTCTGGAGGTATGAAACATTAAAAGGTCATTTTATCTTTGTGCTGGTACTCTTGTGTTGGTGTCACACTCTGTTCCCCCAGTAAATAAAAGCTAGATGTACATGTAAACACCATCAGCATTACCATTTTTGTTGCTAACAGTGCTTCGATTCACTGTAATTTGCAAGCTCAGTGCTTACAGATTGCATCTTTCCCTTTTATAGGTGTGTGTTACCGATGAGTTCAGGGGCCTGTCCAATGATCAGTTAGTGAGGCTGCTAAGAAGTGAAGAGCTGAGAATTGAGGATGAGTACCAGGTATTCACTGCAGCCATGGACTGGGTCCTTCAAGATGTGGCAAAGAGGAAAAAACATGTAGTGGAGGTGTTGGAACCAGTTCGCTTCCCTTTGCTTTCACCACAGAGACTGTTCAAGTACATAGAAGGTAAGGGAAACATACAATTTAAAATGTAGCACCCCTCATTTTATTTATTTATTTATTTTTACCACAGTTGGGGATTTATATTCAAACTGTCTCTGTAAAATTGATAAACATTATAAACAACATCTTGTTTTTTTTTGTCATATTGTCTTTCATTAAAGGTATTACAGACTTCAGCCTGCGGGTGGCACTGCAGACTCTGCTGAAGGAATACACTGAAGTCTCAAAGTCTCCCAAAGAAAATAAGATGTACAGTCAGTTACAACCAGCCAAGATGAGACCCAGAAGAAAAGCCAGGAAATACCTTTATGCCATAGGTTCTGTTTCAGATCCCTTTTTCCAGCATGGAAAAAAAATCTGATGAATTTTGGTCAATCAAGAAAAAGAAAAGCCATTTAATCGTGGACCCTTCACTTGTTTCCTCGTGGCAGGAGGCTACACTCGGCTGCAGGGCGGCCGCTGGAGTGACAGCCGGGCGTTGAGCTGTGTGGAGCGCTTCGACACCTTTAACCAGTACTGGACCACTGTGTCATCCCTGCACCAGGCCCGGAGCGGGTTGGGGGTCGCTGTGCTGGAAGGCATGATCTATGTGGTGGGAGGTGAGAGAGCAGTGTTGTGTTTGTGTTGAAGCCCAATAATAAAAGAACCTCAACGATTAACAATCTGACAAGGGTTTGTGTTTTCACCAGGGGAGAAAGACTCGATGATTTTTGACTGCACAGAAAGATATGACCCGGTGACCAAGCAGTGGGCCGCTGTGGCGTCGCTCAACTTCCCTCGCTGTGGAGTTGGCGTCTGCCCCTGCCACGGAGCACTGTATGCACTCGGTAAATATCACAATAACACTAGTAATTTGGTTTTAAAGGAGCATCCCACCAAATTCACACTTTGGAAATCTGTTTATTAGTCACGGTTAGCACAACTCAGCCTGTGAAAACTGTTGTAATATGATGTGTTGAAATATGATGTCTGACAATCTGTGGTGCTGCAGGAGCTTTGTGTCATATGCGAAAATGACTCGAGTGCCACACGACTCCTCTCAGCTCAATCTAAGGGTACAAAAGACATGAGCATTTATGAGCTAGGAAAGGTTTAATGAAAGATGCTGTTGAATTGCTTTATGGGAAATGTAGGATGCACTGTTGTCTGGCAGCTTCTTGCTCAATCAGTTTTTCCTTTTCTCGTCTTAGCTTTCTCTGTCAATGTCCCCTTCTGTTTCTTCATTTCGGTCATTACGTCCATAGAGGCTGCTGAGCCCGGTTACATTGCCCACTTGCTCAGATCTGCTACTGGCACGACTTTGGCTCCACTCCCCATCAGCATTCCCTGTTCCCAGTGGTCCAAAATACCTTTCGTACAAACACCGTACCTCCCCCGGTGCTGTGAGCTCACAGTCCGGTCAGCTCAGCTAACAAACTGAGCTAACATTAGCTAACAGCTACTAGTTTGCAGCAGTTTACTTCACTGTCTGTCGGGAAACGCCGTAAATCACAAGTGAAATAGTTGGTGGTGTGTGACTTAGTGCCGTAAAACACTCCTCATTGAAGCACAAATTTACTAGGTGGTGCGAACTTCAGGCAAAAATCATATTCTCATGATTGCACTGTGCTTCTTAAGGTGGCTGGGTTGGCTCTGAGATCGGGAAGACAATGGAACGATACGACCCAGAGGAGAACAAGTGGGAAGTCATCGGCAGCATGGCTGTTCCTCGTTACTACTTTGGCTGCTGTGAGCTACAGGGTGTGTTCCTCTACTTTTATTTTGAAAAATAAATACTCCGGTGCTACTTGGAAGTGTAGCTAATCTCTTTCATCAGTATTAGCAAGTTTACACACAATCACAAATGTTCCTGAGCCCCCTCCTTGCTTGGGTTTGCTACAGTTTATCTTTCCTCTGATGGCGTCGACACTCTGCGAAGCAGCTCCGAACTGTTTTCTCTTTCCAGGGTTTATTTATGTGATTGGAGGAATCAGTGACGAAGGGATGGAGCTGCGCTCAGCTGAGGTGTATGACCCCATCTCCCGCCGATGGAGCGCCCTGCCCGTCATGGTCACACGTCGAGCCTATGTGGGCGTCGCCTGCCTCAATAACTGCATTTACGCGGTGGGCGGCTGGAATGAGGCACTGGGTGCACTGGAGACAGTGGAGAAGTACTGTCCAGAAGAGGTAAAACATTGCTGTCATTTTCAGTCAATTTAACCTGTAATGTCTGTGTCCTAATTTTCTTCTCACCTCTGTGCTTCTCTTCCTACAGGAGAAATGGGTTGAGGTGGCCTCGATGTCTACAGCTCGTGCAGGAGTGTCAGTGTCAGCAGTTAATGGTCTGCTGTACGCCGTCGGAGGGAGGGCCGCCAGCAGAGACTTCTCTGCCCCGGTGACGGTGGACTCTGTGGAAATCTATGACCCTCACCTGGACACCTGGACTGAAGTTGGCAACATGATCACCAGCCGCTGCGATGGCGGGCTGGCTGTGCTCTGATAGCCAGGAATATTCAAATTGTGAGCGTCCATATCAGCACCTTGCAAAAACTGCATTAACTGAAGAGAAGCTGCACTTTAAGAAACACAAACAATGTTTCTGTCCCAAGTAGGCTTTCGCATTATCATGTTATTTATACATGGACTGCTCGTGTTTTTCTTTTTTTATTTGTCCGAAACGTTTGACCTTGATTCAACACAACATGTCGGCAGATCGAAAACCGGAAAACTGCCAAAACTGCTTGTTACACGACTCATCTGCGTCTGTATTTTCAATTCACTAAATGATTTTACAAGACTTTCATAGTTGCAGACTTGTTTTCCTCTTTTATGTTTTGGCAGACAAAACGCTCCTTGTGATAAGGACACTTTTTCACCGTGAGAGTTTTATTTCGAGTGGACCAGAGAGTTTTCCTTGCTGTTCAGACTGAACACGATTCTTGGATGAGATGTTTTGAGATGTTTGTTTTCTCTTTATTTTTCTTCAGAGAATTTTTTGTGGTGAGTGCATTGCTACTTGGAAGATTTATCAAACCACTTGAGCCTATTTAATAAATGGGACCAAAGTCCCATGTTTAGTGATTTCTGTAAATAATTAGAAACTTGAACAGCACGCCACTGTTGTCACACCAGTGCAGTTATCGCTCAGTAATGTTCACTGGATTATTTTTGTATGATACTGTAAATGATAGTGCCTCTTTGTCACTATGTACAATTCAGTCCAAGTCATTTCACTCATGCGCAGAACCTGAAATTGCAAGTTTGTTGTGTTTATCTTCTTTGTGGTTAAGTCATTACGTTTCCTCTGGATGTTGGAGCTCATGGCATTTGCAAGCCAAGTGGAACCGTTGCACAAACAGCATTTTAATACCATGTACTGTTACTCCTTCGTGAAACAACAGAACGTTCATATTGCACAACAGTAATAACATCTTTTTGGTTGCTTTCCAGACTTAATAAACTTCAGAAAAGTCACGTGCATTGCTCTACTTGCGTGTACTGTCTGGAAAATGACTCTGAGGTTGTACCTGACACACACCCTGAGTTGACGTTTGCAGGAAGAGGGGATTTTTTCTGCACTGGACAAACAAGCAAGCAAACTACAGAAGCAACACTTGCTCTGTAAGATTACATTTGACATCTCACTGGATTAGTGGCTCCAGTGCATTAAATTTAAGTGTACTCCACGATCCAGTCCGTCCGTCGTCATCAACTCTCCAGTGCCCTTTTTATTAGGTTCTGCAATCGTCTATTTGGCTGAGTTCTGCTACTGTAAACCATCAAGGTTGTTTAGTATTGATGTGGCACACGTCCAAGACAAAAGCTCTGCCACCGGAGCTCAGCACTCCTGGATTTACATCATCAAATGTCAGTCTTCAGTAAAACCCATTGTGATAGTTTTTGACCTTAAAGGTGAAAAACACAATGCCTTTACATTTACAGGTCTCTGTGTAATCATTAAAGAGGCAGGTAGGGGGAGACAGGTGGGTGAGGATGTTTGGGAACAGTTAGCATTAATAACAGAGCTATGCTGTATAATTAATCTTTAACCAACTAAGAAAACAGCTTACAAAATCACTGCCCATGTATTCCTTCTGCGTGGTTTTGACTTGTATCAGACTTGAGTTGCACAGCGATGCAAAGGAAAGGTATGCAAATAGTCTCAACGTTTGTCTTAAATTTGCACATATTCAAACATATTAAGAGAACTTTTGTCTGTGTATTCCTTTACATTCATTTTAAAGTGTGTTTTGTACATTTGGATATTTTAATCTAGATCCTCACGTTAGTAATGTTTGTGCTAATTTTGCAGCTTTCCACATGTATACACATCACATGTCCTCAAAGATATTAATGCCGAGTAACAAAAGCTGCTGTGATTTGGTGTGCAGCATGAACAAACCAGACTGTCTGTCTGCACTTCATTTTACATTTTTATTAAGTTCATGTGGCTCAAAGTACAAACGGTCCTTTTAAAAATCACTTCTGAATCTCTTTGATTTTCTTCTCAGGACAGAAATTTTTAATCGTCAGGGTAGCCACCAGTGAGAAGGTGGCGACCAGAGTGAGGATAGTTCGCATGGCTTTGAACCAGGAGGGGTATCCAGGCAGCAGGGTCAGATCATAGTGCAGTGAGAGACCCAGTCCCATAATAACTACCAAGGCCCCCTCTGCAATATTGTCTCTGCAGAGCAGTGCCAGCCAAGCCAGAAGTGAAGGCACCACACTGTTGCCCAGGTTCATCCAGTCAGGCTGAGCAGGACTACCAGCAGGGATGGCAAACCCCCAGCGGGCACCTCCAAGGAAGGAGACTATAGCAGCTCCGTAGACCATTTGAGCATATGCCAGTTCGGGGTAGAAGGACTGTGTGGCAGCCATCAGGAGAGGCGCAGATACGAACGGGAGAAGCCCAGAGAAACCCAGGTACAAAGCTGGTTTTGGAGCCTCGGTGAGGGCCCTCAAACTGAAACCCCCTTTGCTGTCACCTCTCTCTGAGGTGCCTTGTGAATCCCCGTGGCAGAGACGAGATGCAGACCAGTTCACAGGCCTGATGCTCAACAACCTGTTGGTGGAAGTTAGTCTGGAGGGCTTTAACACTGGAGAGGCTTGAGAGTGGAACAGCAGCTGGGCTTTAGCCATGTCGCGTGGTGCTCTGGATATGTCCTGAAGACATCTCCATACTGGAACCTGAAGATATAATAACCAGAAAAGTGTGTAAACATCATGACTTCTTATTGTTATGCAATGCTGGCAGATACACTCTGTATTTATTAGTGAGCAGACGGTAGTGATCAAGTCTTACCCCAGAAATTAAACGTCTTCCAGATGCAAATCTAATCATCTTCAATCTGAAAAAGACACATCATTAATTAGTATTAAAAAATGCCCCACTGCGCGTGCAATCTGCAGTTTTCTCTATGCTATAATCACTCCAGGCTAACGTGCTGTTAGCATACAACCTGACGCAATACAGAGCTGTCACACTGAAACAACCAATAAAACACAGTTAGCTCAACGTTACCCTTTAATTGTCTGTCATTCAACGGTTCGCCGAGGCCGCTGCACACACAGTAAATACACAGTTACAACGTTAGCTAACGTTAACTAGCTCAACTTAAGGTCGTTTGCTGGCTGCCATGTATCGTCACTCGATTAAACGCCTGTCCGCTGATCTGCTTTAAGTGAATGAGACTTGTTCTGACATCGACTGGTTTGGCTGACGGTGACGGGGGGGAGGTATTAAGTTATATTCAAGATAACAAACTCCTAATATACGCGATACCAACAACGTGTACTCGGATAATTTTAAAAAATTATCACGTGGGAATATAAGGTGTGGGCATGTTGCTTTCTTTAAAACAAGAAAAGGCACGAACAGAAGCAGCGCTCTTGACCCGACTCGACTTTTAAAAACAACACCGCGGAACCTCGTTGGGTTGCATAATCGCGACAGATATTGAACGCAGCGTCGTTGAGGCTGTTCGAATCCCTCAGTGGCAGCGCCAGTGGTGCGCGCTCCGAAAACCCAAACAAACACCAACCGCCGCATTATTAAAGAAGTTTATAGCCGCGAGAAAAGTGTAGTCTCGTTAATGTTTGCAGATTATATATGTTGGAATGATTCTCTATGGGAGGCCCTCGTGCTCATGAGAAGGTAACAGCTGCACGCTCTCGCCATGAAACACTGCAAGTTAGCTCGCGAGCACTTAGCGAGCTGATGAATGTGTGCTGCCGCTGCTAAGGTAGCCATTTTGAAACTGTGTTGTTCCAACGAAGCCAGGTCTGTTTACCTCTATTGTATGTTCGTGACAGCTGCCTAACCACACAGCTTCAGCCACCGTGAGCATATTAAATGTGTTTTTACGTCGCTAAGCCTCTTAACCACGCCGGTTCAGTTAAACTGCCTCGCAGTTATCGTGAGCTAGTTAACAGGCTGGGTAACGGCAGCTATGAGCTAACAGTTGCTACTACGCTAACGTTAACCCGAGTTAACTAAACAGAGTTAGCTCGCAGCGGAGTTCATTCTGATAACTAGTTAGTCGTTAACGTTGACTGGTGAGCTAACACCTCAACAGCTTTGCGTTTTAATGTGTCTCCATGCACTTTAATCCATAACATTACTCAGCTAGTTAGCACGGTGGAGCGTGCATGTAACGTTACTGTGTGTTTGTGGACATGTGGGTGTCCCACACTGGATAATAACGTCAAAGCGGGGAGCTTTCTCACTATTTGCGTTGTCGCCATTGTTCCGAGTTATGATCTCACGGCGATTACATGTCTGTGCTGCACATTGTAGCGCGTGTCCGTGGCAAACTCATTGATGTGGAGCTGTTACGTAATAGTTCAGTGGGAACACGTTCACGAGTCCATTGTATCTCTTGAGTTATTTCCACACAGGCTTCATGTGTGTTTAAAGCTCTAACGTTATCATATCTTATATTTGAACATCAAGCTGGCGAGACTGTAAACATCCAGCATCACACACACACACACACACACACACACTGGCAGGCCTGTTTAGATGCGCGTCAGTCAGAGGAAGAAAGTGCTCAAGTTATTTTTACACTGGTATAAATATTTCATTCACCAAAGCCGACACAATTTTATAAAAGAGGCAGCTTTGAGAGCATGAAATGGTCCTCAGATCCCTGAGTCATGATTTTTCAAATGCAGTTTCATTTAAGATGAATTGGAGGCAGTTTTGGGACATTCAGTGAAGGATGAGCGTCCCTCATAATGTCTGACATGAAGCCTTTAAATACCTGCTGTAGTGCATGTTGGATGGAGACATGAAATGTTGGTTTAAGCTGAATTTGTCTCTTCTCTCACTTGCCAGTTCATCAGGCACTCTTTATGAAACTAATAGAGGCTGATACGACAGTTATAGTTTGTGGCGATGTTGTGTTTTATTGCGTTATACTCAGGTGTGTTGTCCCACCATGTGAGAAGGAGCGCTGCCACAGGTCCTTCATTCCAACAGCTGTCAGACTCTTTAACACCAGCATGATGTCATGACTTTTCTATATATTTTTTATTCATGAGTAATTTCCACCTTGTGTATACAAGTTGCTGAGTTAATTTCCCCGCTGTGGGATCATTAAAGTTGGTCTTATCTCACATGTTAAGCAGTGTTTTGTCCACCATATTTATATCAACAATGCTTGACTAAACATTAGAAGCACTTCACGCTACAATTCAGCACAGCCACACACGCACACCTCTCTAAATCAGTTTGAAGAATAGCTGGACATTACAATTTTCACAACTGTGTGATTGATCACAGGTCTGTTGTATTAAGCTGTAGTAGTTGAACTAGTTGTAACTAATAAACTGCTAACTGGAGTTTAGTGTGCGTATTTATAAGCTGATGTTTCCTGAATTGTGGCTAACACTGTTTATGTTTTACTGCAGGTCCAGTCTGTTCCTGTGCAGATACCAGTGAAGCCTCAGCAAGAGAAAAAACTGCACTGAAACTTTACGTGTGAGGGGAAAAACAAACTCATTCGAAGAAGAAAAGGAAAGACCCACTTGACTAATTTTGGACGCATGCTATTTTTCAACCTTCACTTTTTTCCCCCCCTTGTGCAAAATAAGTCGATTGAGCCGTCTTGAGGATTTCTTTTTGGACGAGTTGAACTGTTGTCAAAGGACTCTCGTGCATCGTATCATGAAGACCCTTTGACTCGTGGAAGATCTGTGCTTAGCGTTTGAGCTTGCATATCTATGAAATCAGAGCTCTGCCCTCTATCTGCTTCCAACAGAAAACTCAATATAATTAAATGGGCGTCTCACAAATGTGATATTAAAACATCTAAAAACAAAAACTGCATTATAATGCATCATCCAGCAGCTTCTCTATTTCACTAACCAAAAACTGAAAATGACGGCAATGTAACATAGGGTTTAACTTCCTTCATTGTCATGTGACTTTGAACCTTTGAGCATTATTTTCTTCAAAGTCTGACAGTCTTTTTCATCAGTTTAATGAGGTGAGCAGTGGTTTTCAGTGACCTTCATTGCCAGTCGAAGACTGTCTCTGAACTCCTTTTTTCTTTTCTGCATGCGTTTCAGTAGATCTTAAGATGATTCGGTAAAAGGTGAGTCGACGTTAAAGCATACTGGCACACAGTGTGGCAGGACAACACCTGTCTCTCTTCCCCCCATCTGGTGTCAAAGTGGAACTGCTTCACAAACTGTTGTCCATACTTGAGGACACACGACTTTCACAGACTGCTTCCTTAATAATAAAAAGACTGCCTGGCTTATTTCTCACTGTTGGGACAAATTATTTCATCTTGCCAATCAGCAGAAAGTCCGATCAGGTTTTGAGTCTTACTCCTGACAACAAGAGCAAATGGTTGAAATAAATTGGTGACGGCTTCGATCTGCCTGGGGGAAAAATTACCTGGACCGGAAACACGCTCAGCACTCAGAATTCATCAGAGACGTAACTGACACAGGAGCTGCTTGGGAATCTGGTTCAAGAAGGAAAATCGGTCCCTCAAAGACCTCTCTGCGCTTCAGCATCAAAATCCACTTCCTGCTTGGCCAGTTCTCTGGATCGCCATTCCAGATCATTCCTGCAACCTTTTGACCCATCTCCCAGTTTTTCACCCTGGACGAAGGGATCTGCCTCTGCGGAAAGGGGCTGTGCTGTCCTGGCGGAGGTGGAGAGGGGGTTGTCGGTGTGCTGCTCCCCGTCTGTCAGTGCACACACTCTGTGATCAGTGCCAACAGGCCTGAGGAACCGAGCCCAGCCGGACCGAGAGAGGAGGCAGAGGACTTCAGAGCCACAGACTCTGGGGTAATGATAAAATTACACCTGACTGACTTGGCTAGGGCAAACCAGCATGGATGTACTGTACAACATGTTGTGGAGAGCAGGTGTTAATTTCCCACCTTTTAACATGTGCATATATATATATAACAGTTAGACAGTTAAGCAAAACCAAGCATGATGAGCTGTTTACATTTCATCACACACACACACACATTGCAAAGTATTGTGCTGCACAAGATATTTTCCATCCAGGCTGTCAACCAGTTATCATCTTCACAGGCACAGCTGCAGCAAGTCGAGCTTTGTTGTTTTCTGCTAAGAATAGGACTCTTTGGCTCGTCTTGAGGGAGACATTTATGCAGCGAATTTCAAAATAACTGATGGTAGAAAAAAAACACTTGGAAGAAATGACACAAAATCAAAGAGATTTCTGAGCTTGAAGCTGCCTGATGTGATTTTAAAAAAATGTCTTCAGAACTGTCTGTTTGTTTTGTCAGATCCTGGCCATGAGGTTTGATGCCTCGATCCACTGACCGGAAACACTGGACCTAAATGGCGCAGCATGACTTTGTCCCTGCCTGGCTTAACTTCTCCACGCCCCAGCCTGCCAAGGTGCGTGTGTGTGTGCGCGCGCATTGTATGCATTTGAGTGTGTGCTATACAGATGTGTGTGTGTGTGTGTGAGCTTGACATTATAACTGTCAGAGTCACTGCTCTGACACCTTTCAGTGAATGTGTCTGTACCACCTGAGTGTGTGTGTGTGTGTGTGTGTGTTGTCAGCTACAAGTCACCCTCGGGAACTGACAGTGCACTCAGTACACGGTTCAGCAGAGGCTCAGCCAGACATTGTGTATCTTGGTGAAAAAGAATGATGAAAGAAGACGGCGGATTTCATGGAGGGTTTTTGTGATGTTTGCAGTCAGGCATAATTCCATCTGCAGTGTTCTTTTCCGAACAGGAAACAGTTGCTGTTTCTGGCGGGAACTGGACAAAATTGCAGATGTGGTGCAGTCTTACAGATGAGCTAAACTGCGACTGATTTGTAGGTGTTTAGGGCAGCGAGAGATCGGTGTGAAATTATGACGTCTAAATCATGACGCCTGTCATGACATGTGTCGCTAGAGTTTCTGAGTATCTTCAACCGTAAATGCTTCTGCTGCAGCTCAGTGAACCTTCTCTGCTTCCATATCCACGTCATGAGTTAGCTATCAATCTTTCTATCATTTAGATTTCATTACTGTTTCATTATTCAGTCTGAGTAGCCATTTTTGGTTGGGTCGATTTTTACTTATTTCATAATTAAGATGTCGAGACCGGGATGTCTTTCCCCTATCACTGTTTTTGCATTGCAGCTGTGTGTGAAGCTGCATAACCGTCAAAATAAGTAAAAAAAGAAACCGCCATCACTATTGCATCTTGCATTACATAATGCATGAGGAGGTATCCAATATAGGAAAATAAGGCGGCACAGAAATAACATTTTAAAAATATCAGTTTCCTCCACTGTTCGATTGTTTTCCTCCATCGGAGAGCTGTTAGAACATGGACACTAACCAATGAAACCGAGGGGAAGCTGTGCTTAATTAAAGCAAAAGAAATATTTGAGCCATTTAAGAAGATTTATGTGACTCTGACTTTCCCAGCCTCGCTGTTGGGTTCTGCGTTCAGCAGATGTTTGGTAACAGGCAAGAAAGGCTGGCTGGATGACATTTGTTAGCTACACAAGTAAACCAAGCTGGCTTTTTTTTTGTCATGCTTTTTGAGTTTTGTCAGATTGTCAAGATTGGTCTTGCTGGGTTCTGACAGGAGCAGGATCGCAACAGTGCGAAAAAATGATAGCTAATATGGCTGTGTCCTAAAGCTGTGCAATGGATTCACATCTTGAGCACGTCTTAACTTGTTGTCGTGCTGCAGTGAAACTATCACAAGCATTGATTAAACTGTTGAGTGTCCTGACCAGGTTGACCTGTGTTAAATTGTCCCAGCCCGTCTGACACAGCTCAGTAATGTCACCAACTTTATCCTCGCCCATAAAGGCTTGAGTTGACTCCCAACAGGAGAAACAGCAATTCACAGAAGTGACATTATTTTAATTGCTGGGCATAATTTAGGATGTGGCTGCAAGTTAGAGGCCTGGAACCAAGCTGTCACATTTCTGCTACATTAAGTTTAAATTAAATATTGGACGGAAACACAAATACTCTCTGAAAATATTGGCTCTTGGAAGTAAAACTGGGGGGATTGCAAATGAAGACGGGTGGATGTTAGGCGAGTGATTGGATTGGATTGATCTTTGTCCCTCATTTACAATAAGTGTTCATCTGTCTGACTGTCCATCTGAGATAGTGAAGGTGTTCCTCCTGTCCAGAGCTCTGTGTGTGATCTGTCAGTGAGGCATTTGCCAAGATAAGTGGCCTGCCTGTGAAATCAAGAGTTAAGACGGGTAAATAAGTGCACAGTCACTGTCCTGCTGACACATGACTTCACCTTAGTGTCATTTGTCTTCAGGGATTTGTTGATACTCTCTCCAGAGTTGATCCTCAGTGTTTTCTGCATTAAATTGCTGCAAATTGTCTGTTAAAGTTATAAAAATTCCTCAAGATGACGCTTGCAGGAACTGGCTGAAAAACTAGTTTGATCTTTGAACCTCTGCTGTTGACAACGGTATGATTCAGATGGAACTAAGTATTTGCTGTCAACATTATCAAACACACCGCCCTGCCAATTCAGTGACTTCAGGATTTACCACCGGGAATTATGCACACTGTGTTTTTCTGAACTCACTGGCTTCCACAGCAGCACATTTCAGATGATAAAGTGCTCCAAAATTGTTTTTTAGTTCCTATGAAGTCTGTTTTTGTTCACTTTTGTTCCCCAAGAATAGACCCCTTCATTGACAGTTTCACTTAGTTATTTTAGATTTCCGAGGGAGTACGAGAGCAACGCTGAGCATGGAGAGAATTTATGCTTTGAATGGAGAAAAAAAAGAATGTCCTGAAAAATGTGGTTCAAGGGTAATTGTTGTTTCACTTTAGTCGTTTACCCTGCAAGAGACGCACGTGATTCATTGTTCACCATCTCAGTCCCACTTTGACTAACCTTGCCCCCTTTTCTGTCCTCCCCCAGTCCCCTGCTGCCAACCTTGAGAAACAAGGTGAGCCCCACCTCCACAGAGACGGCAGAACCTCTGTGAGCCGCCGCCGCCACAACTCCTCTGATGGCTTCTTCAACAACGGCTCCCTGCGCGCTCCAGCAGGTAACAGCCCAGAGCAGCTGACCGCTTCTTGTTTGCCCCGTTATTGCTATTAGAGAGACTCACTGTGTGTGAAGGAAAGCTGCTGTGAGAAGCAAAAAGAATGAAGCCATGACGAGTTAGTAACTGCATCTTCTAAGAAAACCTTAAAGGCTTTGTTGGGAATTGTGTCATCAAACTTTATGATGTAATATCAGCAAAAAACAGCGTAAATTGTGCCGACCTACGAGTGCAACAAACCCATTGTGGTGATGAGGGAGATGTCTAACTTGCTGAACACAGATGCTGGATTGTTGTCTGTCACTTTGAAGTTATGTAAGCGTTTTGTATCTGGATGAAATACGATTGAAGGCATAAACGGTCTTCATTTGCCGGATCATATCAGTTGTGAAATGCAAATAAAGGTCTGCCTCCTCCAGTGCAGAGGGTGGAGGTGCACCTGAAGCTGGTTGGTAGCTGCCAAACACACCAGAAGAAGAATAACGTATTCATTTAGTTACAGTTTATGTTACGGATTTATTAACTATGAGTGAGACAGATTTAATCGTCGTCACACCGCCTCCTCGCACACACAGATCGTTCCATGGTTCACCTGGTCAGGGATCAGATAAACGCAACAGCAGCTCAGTGCTCGTTGCATTTGAGTGTAAGCGTAGAACCCGCTGAGCTCCTTTTCCTCGTACCTTTAATGAGGCAGAAAACAATGGCTAACAGAGGAGACAGACCATGGATGTATTAAGAAGATCACACAGCAGCGAGCAGATATTTGCAGAGTGCTTATTGGTGTTAAACTTTGGGAGAAGTTAAGATTACACGTGTGTCTCGAAGAGGCTGATACAGCTACACCTTTTCCACGTCGCACTCGAATACCTCTCAAACCTCCAGTGTCAGTTTTTTTTTTCTGTCAAAGCTGCTCATTGTTAGCGGCTAACACTTTGACAGAGGTGGTTGTGTGAAGAATGAACTGGTCGACTTTGGAAAATACTGTTCTTTTACCAACGTCTGAAAGCACCATTTTCTTATTAAGCTTCCAGGATGGGAATGACACTGAGTTTCAGACGTTAGATCAGTTAAGCCGGTTCTAAGTAAAATCCTCCTCCTGGGATTTCATTATGTGAAGCTGAAGATGATGGCAAGCAGCAAACCTCGAGTGAACGAGGATAATTCAGGTCCCTGTGGTGGATAAGGACATAATTGAGGCCACCTGCTCAGAGCACAGTGGTGTTGTAGCAGCGCTTGAAGCAGCAGACAGGTGTGTTGTCCCCTTACTTGACATATAAAACCTCCTTTACATCTCATTCAAAGCACCTGTCCTTTCTCTCTCTAAGATATGGATTTTATTTGGTTTCTCTGATGTACAGCTCCGTGTTGCTTTGCTCATATGTTGCTGGTTCATTATTGCTCATCCTTTGTGAATCTTCAATTTACTCTTGACGCCAAGTGTTGGTGTAGTTTCATTGTGGGAAGTTGAAGTCTTTCCCGATGTGTCATTGTTTCTGTACCCTGTAGGTGCGTTTGGTCCTTCAGAGTAACCTGCTGTGGGTGCAGGCTCTTAAGGATGTGAATATTTTGCCAGCTTAAGATTAAACCTTGTTATGACTCCTGTAGTCTGCTAGCTGCATCTCTGTTTTCTGTATTACCGCAGCAGTATGCCTGTGTTTTTAGTTAACCAACGATAATAACCGATCTCAATGGACATGATGGATTAGAATCATGATGCTGACTTGTGGAGCACATCCCACGTTTTCCATATCCACATACCTGTTCTTAATTTTTAAAAATGTATATACTTGTCCAGTGAATCTAAATCTGTTTTTCTCTGGCCTGACTCCTGCTTTGTGTTCTCCATATTGGAAATAATGCTCTGCGAACATTTTGCCAGTTTACAAGCCAGCGGGGAAGCAGATGTTCTCCGAGTACCATTCAGTAAACAATCTGATAACAGACGCTCACTTATCCCTGTCTGTCTGTCTCTCTCTTGAGGTGATGGATGGCAGCAGCCCTCTCTGCTTCTGAGGCATGACTCTGTGGACTCTGGGGTGGCCAAAGGAGGACACGGTGGGCTGGCGGGGGGCTCGTGTTGGAAGGAAACACCCAGCTGGCACGGGGCTTCGCGGGGTGCCCAAGACGGCCACCACCACCAGGGACGTCACCCCAAACGGGTAGGGGGCGACAGGGACAGGCAGGTGGGGCACCGGCAGCGCAATGGCAACTTTCATCCCCGCAAGGCCACCTCGTACCAGGACAAGTTCCCCAACGAGGAACGCAAAGACGGCAAGGACGACAAGTTGAAGTTCGTGGAAGAGGACTTTGTGAGTAGATAACCTTGACATAGTTCTTCAACAACAGAGCTCTGTTGAAATATAAGATACCGTCAGTCAGTCAGCGGCGAATGTATTTGAATTTCAATACTTAGCCCTGTCAGCCACAGCGTGCGCAGATTCTTGGCTGTTAACATAACTTGAAAACTCAAAATTTGAATGTTAATGTGCTGAATGTTTGTTTGTTCTTAGCCTTCCCTCAACCCTGAAACAACTGGAAAGCCTGGGACTCAGATGCGACCAGTGGCCCCCCACGCTGGTGTGTGGGGTAAGAGCTCCCAGTCCAGATTGGATTTCATTTCTTGAATAAATTTAAAAGCTCTGTTTGATGTCCTCCCCTTGTGTAACATCTCATCACGAACTCATTGTGATCCAGAAAACCCCCCGAGTGGCAAACAGATGGTGTCCAAAATGCTGGTTATCAAGAAGGTTTCCAAGGAGGACCCCAGCACGGCCTTCTCTGCGGGGTTTGCCACTGCTGGCGCCTTGCCCACCAACGGCAGCAAAGCTCCCATCGCAGGCTCCAGCGTCTACAAGAACCTGGTCCCAAAGCCTGCTGTGGCCCCCACCAAAGTAAGACTCGCTGTTATGGTCGAATCATACGAATAAAGCACATTTGGTTGGTGCTGTGCTGTGACTGAAGCAGTCTCTCTGTTTGTGACAGATCATTATATGTCCTGTCTTCCAGAGCACCCAGTGGAAATCCGGTGGTAGAGAGATCACTAAGTCTGGCCTCCACATGCCAGGCCGAGATTCAGTCTTCACCAGCCCCATCTCTTCAGCCAAACCCAGCACCCCAGTCAGTGCACCACAGCACAACACCCCGAAAGAGGTGAGGATGATAGAAAAAAAAAAAAAAAACGTCCACAATTACAGCAGGCGTTTCAGGATTTTCTAACCCAAACAAGAACCTTTTAACGGCTGCAGTGTCAGACCTCCTAGTAAAATGTAAAAACTGCCCAGCAAGCGGACTGTTAAAATTCCAGTGCAGCAGTCTGTCCTGAACTCCCAGTTCTTACGGCTGCATGCGTGACACATGTAGCCGGCCTTACCCCGTGTAAGTAAATCACAGGTTTTATCTAAACATAGTAATTATGTGTTAGTGTGGTCGTGGCTGAGATGCTTACTCACATGTGCATGAAGTTTTCCTTTGCAGCAGAATATGTGCTCTGTCTTCTTTCCAGTGTGTTAAAATGTGTAATCTTTGGTCATCAACCTAAATATTCAGAAGATTTTTCCACCCCAACGTTGAGCAGTTAAAATAGCTGCTCGCCGTTGACCTATTTTGAAAGATTTCACTGTACAGATGTGTTCCACGGTGTCTCAGTTCAAACGATTGTTAATGTCATGTATCTTTCCCTCTCTTCCTCCCCGTGGCACCGTCATACCTACAGCACCCTTCCAGCACGACTCCTCCCATAGACATTGCCCCGTCGAGGCTGAAGCTGATGCGCCGTGGTCCGGACCGTAAGAGCGAGTTCCTGCGAACTCTGAAGGACGAGGGCACCGGAGAGCTGACGACAAGCAGCAGCCCGGGAACATCCGGAGAGGTAGGCGGCAGTTTGACTGAATCTCATAAACCGTCACACACAGAACAACGCTGTACTTACAGGTGGTGACAGAGATGAGATGCTCTTGTTACCTGTTTTGTCACAGTTGGCACATGAAAGTCTGAGCATTTTTTCTGGGTGGATTTGTTTTCAGTTTTCAGCAAGTCCAATGCAAACTGCAAAGAAATAAATGAATCATTGCCAGAGGATCAAAACCACAAAAAGAAAAACGAGGTTCAAGATGCTAAAGAATTCAATAAAATGAAAAAAAGTTAATTGATGTAGCACATCAATTAACAAAAATAAAGACTGTAATTTATTTGCTGTACGAGACCTAAAGTTTAGATTGAGCATAGTTCCACATTTTCTCCGATGTGTTGACAGAACCACAAAGTACAAACCTGAGGTTTAGTTTTCATGAATGACATCTCTTAACCACCAAATGTAACAAGGAGGTTATCGGCTAAATTCCATCAGACACTGGAGCGCCGTGGCCACCGGAGCTAATCGCGACTGTTCTAGTCAATGTTTCAAACCCCACCCGAAGCATCGTGGTCCGATTTTCAAAATACAGCCATCAAAGGCTCAGGTTCTGTCACCTGCCTGAAGACGTTTAATAGTTTGGACAATAACTTTGCAATAATTAGATCATTTAGGACAGAACAAGAAAGAGTGTGTGTGTGTCAGAGTAGTATCATCACTGGTCACAAATAGTCTAGATTCATTTATAGATATATTTTGGCTAGTTTGTGTTAGCCCATCCTCATTGCATATTGAAGCTGTGTGTACATTTTTCAAGGTGTCTTCCGTCTAAGTCTTTCTCCCATGCACATGAGAATAACAAGAGAAGTGTTCTGCAAACTGAATGCATCATTATTTGCATGTACAGAGGATGTTGCTGCTTTAGCTGAGGAATCAAAGTCTGAACATTTTGAGCACCAAACCGACTAAAGCAGCTAAATATTCCCAGAAATCTGAGTAATACATGATATTTTGGCTTTGTTGTCACAGCTCCAACACATTTTTGAAACGTGCTCTCTTGCTGTGTGATTTCTCTCAGGGTGAAAGTAGCACCCCAGAGCCCAAAGCCTACAGCGAGGAAGTCTGCCACGAGAATGGCCTGTCCTACTCCCTCAGTGACTCAGACACTGAACACCTGTCCAGCTCCCTGGAGGCAGAGCACCGGTACGATGCTGCTAACGGAAAGGTCTTTTCAGACGGAGAGCGATTCTCCGCCTGCGTAAACGCACTCATCCAAGAGTTCTCACTGCACTCTTCATGTGAATAGACAGGCAGTCACTAAGCGTGGTAACCATGGAAATGGCACAGATATAACCATCAGCTTGTGTTAAGTAAGGAGAGTTAGATGAAGTTAGTTGGCTGTTACAGGTCGACAGTTTCACGGGACTGTGCCCGCTTGTCAGATTGGCCACCTGTCCCTACCTGCCTGCTAACCTCCCACTGAAAACCAATTACGAGGCATGTCAGTCACTCGCTGTCTGAAAAGACCATTGCACACACACACACACACACACACACACACACACACACACACACACACACACACACAGTCAACTAAGCAGAACATTACCGTGGTTTTCCAGGTTGCTGAAGGCCATGGGCTGGCAGGAGTACCCAGAAAACGATGACAACTTCCTGCCTCTGACGGAGGACGAGCTGAGAGAGTTCCAGACTAAAACCGAACAGGTGAGCACTCAGAGAAACATCAGTGTGGCTGATGTGCTTTGTGACCGATCTGGTATTTGATCTTTGATATATATTGTCACCTCTTTGTAATGAGAAGACGACAAAGAGATCCTTCACAAACTAACTTTCGCCTGTGTGTGTCCTCTCACCAGCTGAAGAGGAACGGCATGCAAAGGAACGGGGCTCTCCCGAGGGCGCGGGGTGTGACCCTCCACTTCACCCCCTGGAGGAGTGTGGCGGAGGCGAACGTCGAGGAGGGATCCGAGTCCGAAACTAGTAGCAGCAGCCAGACCTCTGATGACGACGACTGCATCAAATCCTAACGTGGCTTTATGGAACAAAAAAACAAAACAAAACACAACTACAGCCGCCAACACAACATCCCAGCAAGCAAATCCCCCTCTTCCTCTCTCATCTTTGTTTTTAGAGCACCATTTTGAATTTCTTTTTGTTTTGATTTTTTTTTTTTTTTGTTGTCATTCTTGCACAAGGGAAAAACCAATCATATCCCAGTGAAGGGGGAGATTCCTGCTCCGCCAGACGTCGTTTTCCCTGCGTTTCCTCCTTCACTGCAGTCCCTGCCCTCTTTGACCCCCTTCCCTCCCCTTTTTCCTCTTTCTTCCTCGCTTTGTGGAACTGAAGTGTTCATCAAGAAAAGAAGGGCAATGAATGCACACTTGATTCTGCTTTAAACAGACTAACTCATTTCATTGATGATGCTGATGACACACATTATTAATGATATTAATAAAAATTGGTTCCTGACAAGCTGATATGTTTCAATATGAATCTGGCTACTGTGGTGTTTGAGTCCACATGTAATTTTACTTTCTGCAGGTCTGTCTCAGATGTCCACACTGATGCCACGCTGCCTCGTAGGCAAATCTTTGATTTGTATCAGCCGGTGTGGCGAGCTAACAAATTTGTAGCAGCTATGTCTTCCCCTGCCAACCACACAATGTGCAAAACCTTTTTTTAATTATTATTAGTGCTGATGCGTGTGTTTTGAAATGTTTCAAGAAGACAGGATTGTTGCTGTGAATGTGTTTTGTAGTGGTGGAACAAATTCTCACCAGGACAAAACCACGTTGTGACGCTGGTCATACACTTGGTCACGTGTAGTGAAATTCATACCTGCTAATTAAATGTTTTAAAGAGAATTTAATCAAGCTATTTTCAGTTTTAAAAACAAAAGCTACTTTTACTTTTTTCAGTAAAAATGTGTCGACAAGCTTTTCTTCTGCCATTTTGACTGGTCACAGCAGGGAAAGCAGAGGTGTTATTAACCATATTAATCATGGATAAAGTCCCAGTAAGTAAATGATTTAATTCAATTACACTCGTATGTGTAAATACGAGTTGTTTATTATATTAATTAAGGTCCCGTTCCATTCAGGTCAAACAGAGTCAGGGTGCTGCTGTGGTGCATGTTTGTTTATGGAAAGTCTCTGCTGCACTAAATGGAACTGAACCTTGATTAGTGTCATTAGAGACGCCTGTGTCGACCCCGCTAGTTCATGTCAAAATGGCTGCTGTGAAAAAGGAACATTAAGTGCCATTTAGAGCACTATTCAGTTCAACACTGGGCAGAGAGAGAACAGTAAAATCTGTTGTGTTAAATCAGTCGACCTCTATGTTCAGTGTACATGTTAAATATTTGTCTACAAGTTGAGAGCATCTTGAAGCTCTGCAACAAATTCAATTCAAGCAAAAGTGGAACGTTGTAGCTCATAGCAAGAAAGTACAGCTATAGTTAATGTTAACCATTCAAGTGACAAATGGAACAGCGCTGTTCCTGCTTTAAGTCCAAATGTCGTTTCCAAATGGCCCACGGGAATAGACAAAGAAGTCTGTACAATGTGATGTGACATCGAATAGACATGGTTTAAAAAAAAAAAACACAATGAGATTTTAGCTCAGCACTGAACTGTTTGAACTTTGCAGCAGGAGGCGATAGTGTGATGGTAAAGGTTGAAAATAAAGGACGCTGGAGGTTTATTCATCTAGTCAACAAATAATGAATGCAGGAATGGCCTCCAGCTAAAATGTACTTCCTGAATGTTGAAAGGCATTTCCTGTGTCACCGCTGTGTCTCACTACAGTCATTTGTGTTTGCTAAATGTGAAACAAAGTAGTCACTTGTATCAAACAATATTCTTTATTGAACACTAACATCACGACAGGAAAAAAAAGATACACATATTTACAGGAGCAAACAAGTGTAGCCACAGTAAGAGCTTGGTGTGTTGGTCAGTCTCTTCTCAGGTGGAGGCGAAAACGTGGAGGGAGTCCAGCCTCGCTGACTGAAAAAGAAGAGGAGTTTGAGTCAGCAGCAGAAAACTGACATGAACCAACACTGGACTGAAACCTCATTTAATAAGCTCGGGTAGCATCTTAACATTAAACTTAAGACAAACTCTCACCTCTCGACTTCGGCACTGTTAAGCGTCTCCGTTGGCTTTGTGCACGCCGTTCGTCTGAGGCTCGTGTGTGCCGTTGGTCTCGCCGACATCCTGCTTCACCTTCTTGACCACGGCCTCCTTCACTGGACTCTCCTCTGGCTTCCTCTGAAATGCAGACGTGTTCGTTCAGGTGAGACGAGAGTGTGTTTGCTTAAACCTCGACAGCTCTGTGCGGGTTCGTTTACTTCGCTCTGGCTGCCTCACCTTCTTCCTGACCAGGTGGGAGATGTCGGAGACTGCGCCCGCGGAGGCGTGTCCGTTGGTGGAGCTGACTTCTTTGGTTGACGTGCCGTTAATCTGCGTAGGGAACGAACCGTGACTCATCAGCCGGCCAATCAGTTCTGTGTGGGCAATGCTAGAATATTCTTACACACACAGGCCCATCAGCGGTGTGTTTTTACTCAGTATGTGAGTCAGAGTGTGCCTTACCTTTGAACTGGATGACGAGTCACCGTTCTGTGCAGCGGACCCCGGGAATGCAGAGGAGGTGGAGCCTCCATCCTGACAGGTACATGAAGTTACAGACTTAGCACTGATGTATATGAAACCTTACATGTCTGAAGAAAGACTCCAGGCCTGACTCACCAGCGCACCCTTCACGGCCTCAGCAGACGTCTTCAGACTCTCCGTGGCGTCCTCCACCTTCTCCTGGATCTCCGGCAGCAGGGCCTTCAGCTCCTCCATCTCTTTCCTCTCCTCTGGCAGAGCCTCCGGGCCCTCGGCCTTGTCTAGCAGCTCCTGCAGTTTGTCTGCCGGATAAAAATCTGAACGTTAGCGCGGAGAAACCTTTCACAGGCCGACGTGCTGATGATATGTTGAAACTCCACTCACCCAGCCTGCTCTTTATGACAGAGATGGAGCTCTTCAGCTCGTCTATGGCCTGGCCGTACTGGAGGTTTAGGCTGTAGGTCAGGCCGAGCTGGTAGTGAGTCTCAGCGAGCAGGCGGCTGTCTGGGTCCAGGTGCTTCACCTGCAGCTTCAGACACTCCTGGAAATCTTCCAACGCCTGTGAGTAATTTCCTGCGGCAGAGAGGCAGCAACGAAAGACTCAACGAGGAGACGAAGGAAGAGCTCAGGTGTAAGACATGGTGGACGGTTTCTGATGCTCAGTGTTGGTGCAGAAAGTCACCAAAAGTACTGAGCACCAGTTGCAGTGTTTCCAACAGAGTGACAGTCAGTTGTGGGGAGAGGTTTCTAGTGTCACTGTTTGAATTTGGCACCTTGTTTTAGAGTTTACTTTAATCTGCTCGCGTTGCTCTTTCCGTCTCTCTTCCACACACACCTGCTTGCCCCGCCTTTCTCCGTTTCGTAGAGGAACAGCAGTGTTTGTGTAAAGTCCTTTGCATTGTGGGGCTTTTTCCTCCCACAGTTCTGTTTTTACATCAGCAGCTGTGGAGGAGGCGGCAAGTGACGTAACGGATAAAAAAAAAACAAAAAAAAAAAACAGCCCGACACAGAGTGACAGCGGCACCAACCAGGTGTGTCCGCCGTTGCTTTACCTGCTCCGCGCTTCTGGAAACAAACACTGTGACCGTGTCTTCAGCACGACACCAGATGACACCTGCAGCTGAACGTGTGATCGGCGGGCTGTGCGGCCGGACAGGAGCGAGACATCGTTCTGATTGTAAATCAGTTTTTAAAATATCAGTACTTTAGATATTATATTTTCATTATCGATTATTCAAATGACTAATAAATTATTTAGCTCAGTGTTTTTACACCTCATACCACCTCAAAAAAAAAAAAAAAATCATTTCTCAAATCAGCACCATCATGACAGCATACACTTCACACAGGATGGAGGTTTAATTATAAGAGGCTGTTTTTTTTCTTCCTAACATTTCATGTTTGGAGCCTTGACTGCTTTTGAATAGTGTTTTTTTTTTTTTCCCCTTCCTCACTTTACGATGCTACCCGCATGACTGTGACAACAGAGCAGCCCGAGTTTGAAACAAAAATGTTACAGGAAAGGCAAAACTTATTTTAAATTACAATCCTGCGATCTCATATTTAAACTATTTCCATTCAAAACAAAAGTATTATGGTAGTATTAAATGTTTTAATTAATTAAAAAAAAAGAGAAAAGCGTGTTTGAGAACTGATGATTTTTTTCCTGCAACGTTTCAGAAAATAGTCAAAGCGCTTGTTTCTCTGAGGGCAGCTGATGTCTACAGATCTGTTCTGTCTGCCGCACAACACACAGCTTATTCAATTTAGTGACTTTAAAATAAATGAAGGCACCAAATCCTTAAATTTAAAAAAAAAGGTTGAAACCTGTTAATGTTGGCATTCATTTGAATATATTTTAATTACTTGAACAAACTAAATCCGCCTCTGGCTGCTCTGTAGGGGACAAAAGGGGAAACTGAAGATTCGTTGAGCAACTTGTTAGTACCTGACTCAGCAGAGACTTCACCCAGCTTCAGGTGAGCCTGGGCTGCCATGAGCTGCTCCTCCTTCGTCTCTTTCCTGATTTGAAATTAAAAATAATAAAAATCAGTTCATTTGGAAGCTGTAGCGCAGCGGTTAAACGGTCATGGCTCAGTGTTTCCGTCACCTCTTGTAGATGACTTTAGCTACTTCCAGCATCTCCCAGGCCAGCTGCAGGTTGCCCACCTCCTCGTCCTCACTGTCCTGAAGCACACACGAACACACATTTTAAAAATCAGACACTTGAATCACATGTTCAGCCGACTCTTTGACGTGTACTTGAGCAGATTGGTCAAGTACCTTCTCAGCAGCGTCGCCTCCTTCACCTTGCTCTTCAGCGTCACCCTCCATCTCTACATCACCGTCGTCTTCCTCCTCCTCCCCCTCCTCCTCATCTGAAACAGCAATAAGTTGTTCAGATAAATGCAACAACATGCCATTACAATCAATCAGTCTGTGGTTAAAGGACAGACGAAAGTAACCTTCTGCTTCCTCGTCCTTGTCTGCTGATTCAGTCTCGGCCTCCTTGTCCTTTTCTGTCTTGTCTTCACTTTCAGGTTTGGTTTCAGTAATGTCGCTCTTCTTCTCCTCCTCCTCCTCGTTCTCTTTGTTTGCTGCGTTCTGTTGCTCATCACCAGCCTTGGCCTTTTCTGTGTCGCCGTTCTTCTCTGTATGCTCGCTCCGCTTCTCGCCGTCCTTCTTTTCGGCGTCCTCACTTTTCTTCTCTGCCATGGCGTCGTACACCTGAACCCTCAGCTCATCTCTGGTCTTCTCTGAAGTTAACAAGCGGTTTAAATAACTTAGAAAAACAAATGGTCATAACATAAGATCAAATATAAAGATATAATATAATTTTTTTTTTTTAAACATAAGTTCCTCACCATCAATGTTTTCTGTGCTGTCGACGTTTGAGTCCACGGGTTTTTCTTCCTCCTCTTCTTCTGGGACTCCTTCCAGAGCATTACCTAAGACCGAGTTCTCCATCCTACAAACAAACGTGTCAGTTAGCTCTGCATTTACATTAGTTTGATACAAAACACCAACATCCTAAACTAAACCGTGCTATAACTCGTATATTTATTCAAATTTGACTTCATGATCTTACCGCGCCAAATCCAGCAGAGCTTTACCACACCAGAAGAAAGCCTCTCCACACTCGTCTGCTGTGTCTCCATACTTTTTAGCTCTGAAATAATAAAAAAAAGGTTTTAATGTCAGCAAACTGCATACAGTTCCCATCAAACCACCATTACAACATTGAAGGTGGGTTTGTAACAAACTTCCATAAAGTGAATAAAAGTTGTAATATTAAAAAGGGAATTTATTCCTATAACATGCTGTCTTCTACATAATATGTATCAAATCCACAGCTGTGCTTTGCACATTTGCATCCTACAGTACAGCTTCTCTCTGCTGGTTACAAACGTTTCCCTGTCGGAAACATTCATGCGTTAAGTCTGCACGATTACGGACAAAATAATCAATGTTGAGATAAAGATTATATATATTTTTTTCTTTTTTTAAAAAAAGGACGTCTGAGTTGACGCTGGACAGGGAGAGGCATTTAGTGAGGCGACGTTGGCGACATTCTTCTGCTTGTTTTTCTTCTTGCTTTGCCGTACACTCGTTTATTTGTTCTTGTTTAACTTAGTTCATCCTTAAATCCCAAATAATGCCTACAGATGATCCATTTCGAGGGACTCTAGTTCTACGCCTTCTCCTCATTTGATCTTTGTTTTGCCCGTCTGCTCTGTTGTTTGTGACTGTTCTCCTCTGACCTGTAGGGCGCATGACAGCGTCTCAAAAGTCAATTTGATCACTGCTGGCGGCTGATACTTTAGCAAGCAACTGACGTGATTTGCTCGAGTATTCTATGAATGTTCATTTAATTGGCGGAAGGCAAAATCATGACTGCAATTACTATTCCAGAAATTGAAATTTGAAGGTTATTTAAATCAGGCTGTGTATGACATGTGAACAAACCTTCAGTAAGTAATAAAACATTTTGGACAGCAGCCTTTAAAGACACGTGATGTAAGTTTTCCACACATTTTGTAAGAGCCCACAGCTGGAATTTAACAAATATATCACAATGAAACCTCCTCAGTTTCTACATTCATTTTATGTACTCAAAGTTTTCTGAAATGTACATCTTTAAACATGCAAATGATGCATCATCTAGTTTAGTTTGGTTAATTCTGGGTGAGTTTGGTGAGTTTTACAGTGTCGCGAGACACCCAAATGTGACCTTTGGGCACATGAATGTTATGGATCCATAACTTGACCTGTGCGTGTCTCTACAGTCTCTCTGTACTACATTGTAACTGTACATGAGCGGTGTCTTTTGTCCGATGGGTGACTCACAGCATGCCGCAGGCCTCCTGCAGGGAGCTCACCGCCTCCACCACCTTCCCCATCACCAGGTGCTTCTTGCCGGCGCCGATTAGCTTGTTGGCCTCCTCCATGATAGCTACACTGGACAAAGAGAAAGATACTCATCAGCTGGACTCCACTAAAATCCGAACACACACACACACACACACACACACCAGTAAAACCTCTTCAATACCGTAAAGTGTACATGTGTACGTTATAAAACTCACAGTCTGATCACAAACCTTGACGAGAAGCAAAGACAGAAAAGTTGAAGACAGAGTCTGGTGGTTTGTTTCACAGCAGCTCCTCTCTTCACCGCTCAGACTGACTGCGACGTTGTTTCAATTTGGCGCGAAATATTCCTGCCTTTTCCGGTAGATTTCCGGGTTCGTCAACCAGCGCGGGAGACCTCTTAAAGACACAGAACAACTGAGAAGACACTATGGAGACCCGGAGTGTTCAAAATTAAATAAATATGACATTATGAAATATTCACATGAACAAATGCAGAAAAAAAAACACTAAAATGTGTCAAAAGTTAATAAAATAATCAAAATAATAATTGTTTATGTTCAGCCGACTGTCATGATTTAAAGTATGTTTCATAATTTGTTTATCGCAGAGCACTTTTTTTGTTCCATTGCTTATAATGTGTCAGTTTTTCTTGACAGTGTCAGAGAAGTATTAATTCTACTTTGTTTACCATTGTTGTAGTCAAGACCAACTAAACTGAGACTAGTCTTGATCAGTATCAGAATGTATCGAGACAGAGACACAACCGAGACTTTTAGGGGTTGAGATCAAGTCAAGACCAAGACCAGACAGTAGATAGCCTACTTTGGTAACTAATATTTCCCTTTTTGGTTTTGCAGGTGAACTCTTTGTGGTTTCAGGAAATCAAATTTTATTCCAGAAGAAATGGCTGATGTCTCCTCCCAAACAGTTAACAAATAAACCAGACAATTAGACCGAGACAAGACCAAGACCTTTGTTAAACCAGACTGCATTATATTGTAAGGGGTTTCTTATATTTTGGCCATCCCATTTACATACATGAGAGGGCCATAATATTAAAACACCTCCCAGTATAATGCAGTCCAATTTAACACTACTGTAAACTACAACCTCAGTAGTAAACATACATCCATTACCTGTAAATGCTTATCCTCATCAGGGTCATGATTTTTTTTTTAATTTAATTTAATTTTAGAAACTTTATTAATCACGTTGAACGTGAAATGACTATTACTATTACTAATTGTACACAATATTCTTTTGTTCTTCAGGTGTACGAAGTGTTTAAGGGTACAGCTATACAGCAGTCTAGACAAAATTATGTAGACAAAAGGTGACATTTTGCCTTTTATCTTGATAGGCAGATGGCAGGCTTAATGATTAATAATACATTTTAGTGAGTGGTAACAGATGAAAGATTAAAAACCTTTGACTGAAAGCTTTGTTGGCCAGTGGTGGACTGGAAAGTCATCATGCTTTTATGGTGAATCAGTTAGAAACTCTGAATAAAATGAAACTTATTTCTTTATGTGAATATAACTACTGTACATTTGTGATAAAACACACAATTAACAAAACTCAAAACAAAACACAATTAACTATTTAACAATTTATTTTAGAAAGACATACATGTCAAACACAGACAATAAATACAAGGTTTAACGCCTGTCAGGCTTCATCATGTCTGTTAATATTCCAGATGTTTGTTCTAAATGTTTGAATGTGTATGGGAATGTCTAAAGATCCACAATTTCTGAAAGGATGTTATGAAATGTTTGTCAGGCATGTTCAAGACAAAGTCCTCTTAAATGTGTGCAGGGAATATATCCAAAGGACTTTATCAGAAGCTTTAAACTTTTGGACTTTGGACTTCTTCAAACCAGGAGGTTATTGCACTATGATGGAAGAATATGTATGCGCCATCACTGAGGTTGTGGAAAGACTAACTTACACTGCTGAGGGCAAGCGGAAAATTTTGTCAAGCTCTGGGAACCATACATGAATATCATTAAAGATGGTAATGTAGGCTTTACATGAATTTAAAATTGTAAATAATGTTTCGAAATATTTTTATTTCATTTGTATTCTACCTTATATTGGTGTAAGTATGTGTGTGCTGTATATACTTACTACTCTCCAACTGTATTGTTACTGTAAGTTTTCCTGATGGGATGATTTTAAAAATGACAATAAACATATTGAGCTGTATAGCAAGGAGGACATTTTGTCCACTGGGGGGCGTCCTAGAGGGCACCATTGTGTCCTATCTACCATAGTGACCTCCTCCAGTGCACCATGTCTTCAAACATGACGGATGCAGCAGTTTAATTAAACTGTTCATGACAGAAGAACTGATAAAACATAATAAAATGATGCTTTGGCGGTACTGTAGGTCTATGTATGTAAGTGTGTGTGTGTGTGTGTGTGTGTGTGTGTGTGTGTGTGTGTGTGTGTTTCACTGTGCAGAGTCCTACTGTCATGTCCTGCTGTGAGGGACGGGGCTTGTCCAGCTCCCTCCTGAGCCCCTCCTGTTGACTCCACTGTGTCAGTGCCTTGTCAGGACAAGTCTGCACCTGGCATCCAATCAGCCTCACACTGAGACGGTCCTACTTAACCTCACTGTCATCATTATTTCAACATCATTGCCTCGACAGCTATAATTTCCCAGTAAAACACACCAACAGAACACACCACAGCTCGTTCTCTTCACATTTTCTTTCAATCAGAGGCAATTGGTTTGAGTGGGGATTTAGTCTCAGGAGAATTTATTTGAGGTTAAAGCCCACACTGCAGAAGATTCGAGGCTTATGTATCTTTGCTATAGTTTACTGCACACACTCAGTCTGATTTATAACACGTGACAGGAGTATATTTTGATCTTTAAAGGAATAATTTTGGGTTATTTACTATTTGTGTCCATGGCAAGAGTTACATAGATGAGATGAATGATGCTACATATTTGTCTCTTAAATATGAAGCTACATCAGCAGCTGGGTCTGTCCAAAGACAAAACAAAATGTGTAAACTTAATACAAAAGTGATATTTCTACTGGTAGAAAGATTTTGTCACCTTCAGACAGAGCCAGGCTAACTCTTTCACCCATTTTCCAACTTTATGCTAAGCTAAGCTAATCAGCTTCTGGCTGTAGCTTCATGTTTACCATACAGACACGTGAGTCCAGTGGGGAATATTTAGAAAGCTCTATTTATGGAATATGGCAAAAACTAAATCTATTATTCATAACTATGTTTTCATATGTGTATAATCAATGGAAAATAAGAATCATTATGTTTGCGTTATCTTAGAATCAATGACGGTACAAAGAATAGACCTGAGTGCCTGAGTGGCATTGCCTATAGGTTTCTGAAGTGCTGTTTTGAAGCTGAAAACATGCACTGCTTGCTGCTGCCATGTTGGATGCATTGGCTTTGTTTCCCAGCAGCGGAGGTTGCCTCTTGCTTAGAATGAGTCTTTTATATCTACAGATGCCATGGGTCCTCTTCCATGGAGTCATGCCATGTAAAAACCGCCATGTTTCTACAGTAGGCCAGAAAAGACAAACTAAACACAAGGCTTTTCACATGTTTCACAGATTTTTAACCCTACCCCTTTCTTGTCAAACTTTATGTTTTCTCCAATTTTTAAAAAAAACTGTTATATATAATTTGTGATCTGTTGCTTCCATTTGGTGGGAGTGCTGATAAAGAATACACACGATGAAAATCCCACAGAGAACTGATGCACAGCCATTAAATGTATTGTATACGCTCATGTGAATGCTCTTGGGGAAGAGAACATAGGACTGCATTAATTTACCATTCATTTTTCAATCCGCAGTCATACCTCTTTAATAGATCTGTTTGGATATTTTGCACTGCTGAATGTGAGCAGCATTGATGGACGCACAAGTCCCCTTTAAATATTCCCTTCCTTTGGAGCCAGCAGTGGAGCTGCCATGCGCTAATTATGTGCATCTGCTCTTATGTGCAGACTTGTTGCGAGACATTAGATGAACACAGGATATCGTTTGATCACTAGCCCACCACGGTGCTTCTAACAGGAGGTTATTGTGTGTCCCCCTCTTATCTGGCCCTTGATGCGGTGCCCATGGCAACGGCATGCAAAGACGTTAGTCTGTGACAGCGGAAAAAAAGAGGCACAGTGAAGGGGGCTGTTAACAGGGTAGATAACAGCCTCTGAATGTCCAGATTACATAGACTCAGGTGAACTAATATGATCTAGGTTACACTTATCTACAAAGGACACAGTGTATACAGCTTCATTTCCGTCAATAAATCGGTCAGCATCTCTACACAGATATTTGATTAGTTACAGTTATTATACATGCTGTACTTTTGTAGTTTGCAATTTGGCATTATGGTCACAAACATAAAACTCTTGCCAGTTGAAAAACAACAATGCGGTTTGAAATACAATGTGACCTACAGCTTCACTTCTCTTTTATTGTTTGGTCTCTTTGTGGAGTCTAGCAATTTTTACACACAAAGCTTATTGTTTGATGCACAGGGTGTACTGTATGTCAGGTTTGGCACTTTTACCACTTTTATCTGAGGTATGCAGCTTACTTTGGACAGTGAAACTTTGGTGATCTTTAAAAGAGAACATGCACGTTTTTATTGACAATAAAACCCTTTCTTGATTCATTTTAATCTTACACAGATAATAAATATTAAAGAAAGGTCTCAGTTTCCTGAGCTTTAACATCCCATCCCAGAGATAACACCTCTCACTGTAACGTCAGGACTGGAGAGCCAAAATATCATAAACAATGCCAGTCTCCTTTAGCAGGAGGTAAAATATCAATTATCATCATAGAGAAACTGCTGCCGGTGTGAACATGCATAGACGCACAGGCTGCTGCTCCTTAGCCAAGTCATTAAGTAAATATAGAAGTGGTAAGGAGGAAATGAAAATGAAAAAAAAAAATCCTTCTTCAGCCCACAGAATAAGTACAGGATGTTGCAACATTGCACCACCCCATCCAGTATGTCCCAGTGTAAATATAAAATAGGAGTAACTGACAATCCAGGAAACGTGGCGGAAACTGGCCAGCCTGTGTGACGGACCTGCACAACTTAAAGAATATTTAAAATGTGCAGCTGTCTCAAACAATCATTGAGTGTGACTTAATTTACTTTGTTCTTGCTATTTATATGTACAAAAAAATATATGTGTAATATGCTGTTGCTATGGTTTTATCTGTTATTGGTGTTAATAAAGGTGTATTAAGAGTACAAACAAAGAGTTCAGTCTTGTATCAAGGAGCCAGGCAGAGTAAAGAGACACTGAGCTTCAAACAGGTGCCCCTCATCAGGGATCAGTGAGCTGCACTTAGAGTACAAAGACGAGCAGACACACAAGCAAACCAATAACAGGACACGTCATATTGGGAACCGCTGTTTCTATTCTTAGGGAAATGAGTTCCTTCACTTTGCCAATTCACTACTGCTATGCAAATAAACTCACGTTTGCTTAAGTTTTCTTCATGGTTACACATGAGGCTTTCCCGGGAAGCAGGTTACACATGACATTGAAGTGTCATTACACAAAGCAATCTTGTTGAAAGACACAATAAAAAATATGCTGATGACAATGCATTGGCTCCACATCCTGAACGAGTCATGTAATGAAACCATTCTTTTTTTTTTTTTTTAGTTTTAGAACAACAGATTGAACAGACTGTGTTATTCATCTAGAAACTTCTGACTAGTGACGACGGACGATTTTATTGTCATTTCAAATGTATACACAGTTCACAGTGACAGTTCAGAGACAAAACAAGCTGACAAGAAACAACAGACAGACAGCACGTAACAGACTTGAATGTGTATGTACACATGCTACATATGGATATATACAGTATGACTTCAGTGGGTATGTACAGTACAGAGGTAGATATTCTAGATAAATGGTGCAAAGTGAAGTGTGCATTGTTTCGTTTGCAGTGCAAATACAATTAAGGACAGAAAGTTAGAAGTAAGAAATGTCCTTAGGGATTGTTAACTTTGAACGACATTTCCTGGAGGCATCTCCTCATCGTTTACTTGTTGCACAAGACCCTTCACAGGAAAGTCTTTGTGAAAAGTGCAAAGTCATGCTGTGTAGTCTGTATTTGAGATTGGAGGACCAGACTGAAGTCACGCCCTGAACGGTCTTCTCGCGAGAAGTGCGCTGTGGTATAAATTCCCCAACGGAGCCTGTCAGCGTCTGCACTCCCCCTCTGTCTGTCTGCGGGTTTGACTGTCTGTCTGTCTGTCGGTGTGGGCTGACCAAAACTGAGGTATGTGTTATAAAATACATTTAATTATTCATTAATCACTCTGATTTACAGTTTAAGTTTTTTTTAAGTGTTCACTTGTTGTTTCTTAGTTGCGCAGCTGTGGTTTGCTGAAGTGTTCAACAAGTGCTTTTCATACTGAAAGACTGACACGGTTTTATGAGTAATAAGAGTTTAATTCATTCATAATTAATTCATAGCACACTGTAACTTTGCCCCTAACTCAAGTCTAGAGAGAAAGTGTCGACATATTTGGTGCTTCGGTTGATTAATGTCAGCAGTAAATTATCTAAACCAGCCCAGGTGGCCATATTCCTCAAAGTGTACCTGGTGTTTATATGAAGACTGTAACGATGAAAAATGCGGAAACACCTGTGACTCTGAACAGAGGAGAAGTGGAAATGGTTAACAGGTTTCACTTGTTGCCGGTTTAAGCACCCAGTGAACTGAGCTGTGGTTTGAATAAAGATGGACTGTGTTATAAGATATGAAGTGTGGTGTTTAACTTGTTTGTAGCATAAATCTTCATTTCTTAAACTCTTATTAACTCATAATAATTGTTATATTGCTATGTATAAAAGTATTAGACGTTTTCCTGCTTCCACGTGACACTTCTATTTGTATAGTCATGAGAACAGCTTCACTCTGAGTGCAGGTTTTATATCAAAACTTTACCTGCTGTCAGCAGCTTTTTAATGGCTGCAACTAACAATTAATAATTAATCAAAGCAAAAGTAAAGTCTTTGAACTTAAGTTGAATTGCTACACTGGCGATATAGTCTGTCAGAAGTCAGCTCAATATCACGTAAGACAAAGGACGGAGAGCAGTCGCCTCAAAGATCGATGTATTATTTTTAAAAAGTAGCCCATTCATTTTCATCTTGTGGTTTACAGAGCGCTATTAGATTTATTTGACACACAGGAAATTAATAGATTATTTTGATAATTGTTTCTTTATGTTAGAAACTGAATATGGTTTGATTTCAGTATGCTGGTCAGCAAAATAAACTGAATGCGCTCTGGAAATTAGATTTTTGCCTTTTTTAGATATTTTATAGACAATAAATAATAATCATCAGATTGGTTGATCTTAAAATGCGTCATGCTTTTAAGGCGATTGAACAACCGTGCACTTGTGTTGACGTTCTGTATGAAAGAGACGGAGTTTCCTTGTCTTGTAAATGAGAGGAAGGGTTGTGGTTGGACCATGACTCCACACATGGAAGAAACACTGCATGGTTGTGATTTTATTATACATAAACAGATTCTCTCTTCTGTAATCTGGTCAGACTGAAGATGGCTGCAGGCAAAGCACAGATTGGAAAGCTGGCTCCAGACTTCACAGCCAAAGCGGTGATGCCAGGTGGACAGTTCAGCGACCTGAAGCTGTCAGACTACAGAGGTATAAACTCACCCCGCGTCTCATCCTCTGTTGAGTGGAGGACGCTTTGATGACGCTCCCCTACGGACTGTGATTCATTGCTTTGTGATCCCACAATATATTGAATAGGCATTCATTTACATTACTGAAGCCTGAAATAAATTAGCCCGTAATGACCATGGGTGAATTGTCACATGACAGATGGTGTTGTCTGTTTTCCTCTGGTGCAGGCAAATACGTCGTCTTCTTCTTCTATCCCCTGGACTTCACCTTCGTGTGTCCGACTGAGATCATCGCTTTCAGTGATGCTGCCGAAGAGTTCAGGAAGATCGGCTGTGAGGTCATCGCCGCCTCTGTCGACTCCCACTTCTCCCATTTTGCATGGTATTCACAGGGCTTTGTGTTTCACTCACCCACAATGACCGTGTGGATTCACGGCAGACTTCCTCATATGCTTTATTTTTGGTTTCTGTTCTCAAAGGACCAACACACCACGTAAGCAGGGCGGTCTGGGTAGCATGAAGATTCCCCTGGTATCTGACACACGGCGCACCATCTCCACAGATTATGGCGTCCTCAAGGAGGATGAGGGCATCGCCTACAGGTAGGTTAACAGTGCGGAGCTGAGGTATGATAAAGATTAGAAACAATAGAGACAGTGTCAGCTGCTGTTGCTTTTGTTTGCAAGGGGGATATGCTACACTTCTTAACAAATAATTAAATGCACCACCTTCACTTTTCAGGCACATAACTGCTCCTGTCTTTCTATTTCAGGGGTCTGTTCATCATTGACGACAAGGGCATCCTGAGGCAGATCACCATCAACGACCTCCCAGTTGGACGCTCTGTCGAGGAGACCTTGCGTTTGGTCCAGGCCTTTCAATTCACTGACAAGCACGGAGAAGGTGTGTTTTACTGTGTACTGTTCCTTATTGCTTAAAATATACAATATACAACTTGCACTCCATGACCAAATAATGCTTATATTGATCACTTAACTGTTGTACTAAGTCTATGAAGTCTGGAGCTAGCTTTCCACTATCAGGAAACACAGGGCAGAGAACATAAAGGTTTATTCAAATTAAAGACCCATATTCTTATCAGTGCTAAGGTTCACACGGATTTTACAGCTTAAAAGAGGGCAATAAATTTAGCATGGTCTGCCACAGTTACATTTGCATTATGCAACCGAAATTGATGCATTTCCCTGCTTTAAACTCATGCCAATAGAGGTTATATATTGCATTTGTACATCATGACATTCACGCAGATGTTTCATCCCCTGAACGAGGATTCATTACAGGCTTATCTTTTCAGTGTGCCCAGCCGGCTGGAAACCAGGAAGCGACACCATCAAACCCGACGTCCAGAAGAGCAAAGACTTCTTCGCCAAGCATTAATAAGTCCAAAGCCACAGTCTGCTGCCTGCTGTAGGAGATTTTGTTAAGAGATTACATTTCAGCTGCTGTGCCTGTGGAGGTGTAGTTAGGAGACAGTTTTTGTTGTTGCTGTGTGTGTTCTGTTGTCTGTCGAGTGAATAGTGCACACATGACCAAAGTAATTATGTTGCCGTAATGTATGCTATTTTAACTGGCTGGTTGTCTGGCTGTGCTAAGTGTCTGTTCTTTAATGTGATTCTTTGTTGTTTCATACACAGGACCATAAAAGCATTATTATTGAAATGAAGCCACAAGCACATCTCTCCATTATAAGGTGTTTTTTTTTTTTTTTTTTTTTTTTTTTTTTTACAGTGAACAACACATGAACTGTCATCTAAATAAAGAATAAAACTTTGTAACACTCTTCTTAAGGGCCATATTAACTGCAAACACAATTGAGATGTTGTTATTAACACATATCTTATTCTTTATTGGAGGTGTTAGTAACAACAAGTCAAGTACACGATTGATCATGTGTGAGGTATTATGTTTCTTATTATCTCAGTGAACAGTGACATCACATAGCCAAACAAATAAAAAGAATGGTGGATGACAAACACCAATCAGGCTTATGCTGTATTATTTCTATGTGCAAAGAGTTGAAGTGTAAAAGAAATATGCTCTCCAGGTCACCAGATGCTTAATAGTTTGCTGAATGTTACTGCAAACTTGCCCACGTGTTATTTATATTAGTTGATAAGACCTCTCCTCATTACTATGTGTGTAAACAGGTCTGATTCACAGTTATGGCTGCACGTTGTTTAATGTGCCGTTTATATTTGTAGTTCAGTGATTTAAGCATATCTCCACCCAACATGAACTACGAAGCTCATTAACTAAGATAACTGAAAACAACTTAAAATATAATATTAATATTTATAACTTCTCCGATTTAGTCAGTACTTGCTTAATGTGCTTGATTTAAATTAAGAGCAAACGTTGTATATTAATAGCAATTGCATTATTAGCCCAATCAGTCCCTATGTAATGTAAGGCCCTGTTAGCTAAACTATCTGTTTGTACAGCAAACAGTGAGTCAGCGCTGTGCTCCTTTTGGGCGGGAAAAACAAATGACGTTTGATTAGTTTTAATGTTTGACTTCAGCCTAACCTGTTTAGAGTTCAGATAGGCTTCCTAAGACTTCACAGGGCTAAATATTAAAGTAGTTCTGATAGGAAAGGTGCTAATATCATACATTTAGAGTCTGTTGTACAGTCTGAGATTGAATCTTTGTGTATAACGTTAACTAGGTTAATTAATCGTTAGCATTGGCGATAGCTAGCTCACTTAGCAGCAGTAGAGGAGAAGATGGCAGCGTGGAAGATGTGCACCAGAAAGAGCAAGGAGGAAACTGCTGAGGTTTGACCACACAACATACTAACTAACGTGTTTACGATTGTATTTACTCACTTTGTGTAATCAATTGCGACATCGTGTGGCTACCTGAGTCAACCTTAGCGTAGCTGTCCTCTCCTTTTACACACCGTCTCTGCTCATTTGTTTCAAAGTGGACAGAGTTATTCATGAGTGACTTGAAAACCGAGCAAGAGTCCCTTGTCTTCGTCAAGAGGATGATGGCTGTGGCAGTGTCCTCCATCACCTACCTCAGAGGGATTTTTCCAGAGGGCGCCTACAGATCCAGATATCTGGAAGGTGAACATAGTCACCACACAAAGTCCACAAGTTCATGGAAATTAAAGCATGGACCACTTCATAGAAATAGATCCAACTCTATAGTACTGTTTTACACAGTCACAAGTGTTTTTATACACATAGAAAATCCAGCTTGGGTGATGATAAAGAGACAAAAAAAATAACACTTTAAACATTGCAAACACAGAAAGAAGCTCCAGAAAACTAATTAATCGAATAATAAATTCTCCTGTGCTGTTTGTCTTTTCTCCAGATTTGTGCATCAAAGTTTTGCGTGAAGACTGCAACAACTCCGGTGCCAGTAAAGTTGTCAAGTGGTAATTATAATATTCTTACCTTAATACTCCACCAGACAGTACGGTAGTACTTTAGTCTGGTGACTACAGCAGGTAGCTCAGCACTAGAAGTCAGACCTATTTTTAAAGTGGAAAAATCTGCAGTGATAATCAGCACTTGGTGGCTTGAAGGAAATCACGTCTCCAAATTGATGTTTTCAGCCTTCTTGTTTTGTTCCAGGATGATGGGCTGCTTCGATGCATTAGAGAAGCAGTACGTAAGTTAACGCAGCCACGAACGCTTTGAATTCATTATGTCTCATCTGGGCTGCCGCTTCCATCAATACAGCCACTAATTTTTACTTTTGTTCAATGTTGTCTCCCGTCTCAGCTCCAGATTGTATTCATTGGGGTAAGCAAATTTATAGTTAGCACATAGCTTAGGTATTGAAAGAGTTGCCGACAGTAATTGTACATATTATTGCAATCTAGGTGTACACCAATCGAGATGAACCAAATGTAAGTTTTCTCTTAAAATACTGAAAATGCTGTTATCAACTCATAATTGCAGTGTGTAGTCTGATCAACAGTAAGAAACATTTCTTTGTCTCTGTTTGCAGTGTGTTATTGAGTCATACCAGTTCAAATTCAAATACAGTGAGAAGGGGCCACAGATGGACATACTCAGGTTTGTTTGCATCAGTGTTTTGAAAAGGACCTCCACCTGTGGTTAAACTGATGATGACATAAGCTGCGTGTGTGAAACCACAGGAACAACGACATGGAGATGCACGTGACTTTGGAGGACACCAAGAGAGCTTCGGTGCTGCTCATCAGGAAGCTCTTCCTGCTCATGCAGAACCTGGACGCTCTCCCCGACAACCTCTACCTCAACATGAAGCTCTACTATTATGATGACAGTAAAGAAGCCTTCTTGCGTGAAATGAGAATGAATTAAGAGTCTAATTTAACTTGGGTCGCGTAGTGAAAACGTCCTCCTTCTGCTCTCCTTTCACAGTCACTCCTGTTGACTACCAACCGCCGGGCTTCAAGGAGGGCGAATGTGACAGCCTCTGGTTTGAAGGCATGGCTGTGCACCTGAAGGTGGGTGAGGTGCAGACGGCCTTCCACGCCTTGAGAGTCCGCGTGTCAGTGGAACAAGGCCGGGTGGAGAGGCTTAAAGAGGGTAACCACCTGAAGCAGGTTTCTGAGAGAGCTCCTCCAGAGAGGGAAACAATCATGGTGGGTCCAGAAAGAGGATTAGTCATCTCACTGTGAGGTTGCATTAAATCTTTTTTCTGCCAGTTTATTATAAATGTCTGTAAACACTTGGTTACAGGATTGTCATAAGAAAGTATATGACCAGGAGGATCTACCCTCTGAAGATGGTAAGTCTGTGTGTTGCTGTTGTACCAAAGCTGTAAAGTTTATCAAAGGATTTACACTGTGGACTTCTGTTTAAACAGAGTCTGCCCAGTTCAAGAAACCTACAAGACCTTTGACAAAGGTATAGTTGTACACAGTAAAGTTGTACACACAGTATATGCAGATATATTAGAGCTTATCATACATTGTAATAATGCAAAGTGGACAGGTGATTATGTGTTTTGTCTGCCTTAGAGAGCTGCAGCTGCCAAAAATCTGGCGAGGAAGAAAAGAAGAATTTAGCCACAACAAAAAAAAAAAGAAAAACAAAAGCTATGTCAGTAATGTAAGCACAAACATGGGCTATTCCTTCATTTTATTGAAGTGTTAAACTCTGTTTAATGTTGTGTTAGTATCTGTTTGATAAGCAAAACGTGCTAAACAGGTTCCTTAATTTGTTATCTCCACCCACGAGGCAGGATGTTACCATCACAGTTCAAATTTAGACAAGATTGTACAAAAAGTGTTCCAAGAAATGTGATGAATGAAGAAGTAAATCAATACGATGTTCAAAGTGCTTCATTTTTTGCCATTTTTTGTGTGTATAAAAATATATTGATATGTAATCTTCAAGAAATAAAGTTTGGCTTGTAAACAACACTGTAAAAAATGTGTAAAACTGTACTTGGACGACAGAATATAGTAAGCAAGAGAACATACAGTGCAAATCATGTATCACAATGTGCGACTCGTACATGTATTAGTAGGTGAAATCGATCAAGGTTAAGATCTTTGATTTGATCCATCAGCTGTTTGTGTGTGATTGCATCAGTCCTACTTTTACCTCACATTCAGGAAATATTTAAAAATATCATGGCTCATAATCAGGACAGACTCCCTTCATCATGGCTTGTTTCTCATCACTTTGAACACTAAACCCTGTGTTTCAGTCTGTGGGTCAGTGTCAAAGCTCCATCTTCCCTTTGCTGTGTGTGTGTGTTAGAATAAACTGTCCACATCCCCCATCTCCACAAACACAGTCTTCAGCTGAGAGTAGTATTCAATCGTCACCTGGCCGTTCTCCCGCCCGATGCCTGGTGAATGTAAAGATGACAAGTTCACTTCCTCTTCCACTAATGTGACTCAGGAGTATTAAAATTGTTTTTAAATAAGGAATTAATCTTCACAATGATCAGTTTTGTGATGGTGCCGGATAATATTTTTGGCATATTCACTGGAATCATACTTATGCTAACTTGGCTGGTGATGTTTGGTCTGTGTGTTAACAACCAGACTGTACCTGACATTTTGAAGCCTCCAAACGGCACCTCCACAGGAGTGATGTTGTAGTTGTTGATGAAACAGGAACCAGCCTTGAGGTGTTCCACCACACGATGGGCTCTCCTCACATCCCTACAGACAAAACAAGACACTTTGAGAACATTTAAGTTCATGTACAGGCCCCTTCAGTGATCAATTGTTATATTACTGATTTTGCTGCAATAAAACTTAAATTTGGATCCTCCTGAGAACTTAGAACAGTAAGCATTCAAAAATCTCAATTATTGGCCTGTGAGATGACTCACCACGAACCCACCTGGTGAAAACTCCTGCAGCCAAACCCAGAGTGGTGTCATTGGCTCTCTGCAGCACCTCCTCTTCTGTTTCAAAAGACAACACAGACATGACAGGACCAAAGATCTCCTCCTTCACACAGGTCATCTCATCTGTGCAGTTGCCTAGGGAAACAAGAAAGCACAGGGAAGAGTGATCACTTTCATCTCTGTGAAAGAACAGAACGGTCATCAACACTATAACAAATGTATTCATCATGGATAAATGTGTGGAAGTCTTACCGAGTACACATGGAGTCATGTAGTATCCACCTCTGAGTTTGGGATCTGATGGGACAAAAGGTTCACCCCCACACAACACTGTAGCTCCCTAGAAATAGTACAACTGACATCAAGCTCTAAGTTTAAGTTGCTGCACACAAGCATACTGACATACTGTTTTAAGTCTTTACCTCTTTCTTTGCCTGATCAACAAAGGACAGGACTTTTTCCAGGTGTGGTCGGCTCACCAGTGCTCCCATTCGGGTGCTCTCCGACAGTGGATCTCCTATCTTGATGGCCTGCGTCCTCTTCACCACCTCCTCAACAAACTCAGGCAGAATATCCCTCTGAACAAAAACCCTTGTACCATTGCTGCACACCTGTGATACATAATCAAATCAAATAATCTGTCTCCATTGTTGCACTGTGACAAAATATTAATATACAAGCCGTAATATCCAAAGCAGAACTCTCCATTTACCTGGCCTTGAGACAGGAAGTTGGCCATGAGAGCTCCCCTCACAGCGTTCTCCACATCACTGTCCTCAAAGATAATCAGAGGAGATTTCCCGCCGAGCTCCAGAGTCACAGGTTTCACCCCCTGGGATGCCATCTCCATAATCTGTGGGTCAAAATCATATAAAAGAATATTTTGGACTGAAAATATAGACTATACTATACAAATCCTAAATCTTGACAACTACAGTTCCCAATCATGAGATGTGTGTGCCAAGGTGTTACGAAAAGAAAAGCTGATGTGTAGACTTTCTAGTTCCTGACCTTCTTGCCCGTGGGAACACTCCCAGTGAAGGACACCTTAGCGACGTCCGGGTGGTAGCAGAGTAAGCTGCCAGTCTCCTGGCCGCCCTGCACCACGTTGAGCAGCCCCTCTGGAGCTCCAGCCTCGGCATACACCTCTGCCAGCATCACCGCCGTCACAGGCGTCACTGGTGATGGCTTGAACACCATGGAGTTGCCTATTTTAGATGCCAGAGACGTGAGAAAACAAATAAGTAAGACTTGTATTGCTTGACTCATCTAATTAACTACAACATATTTAGATTGTTAATTATATAAAGTCTGCACAATTCTGAAAATGAAATATATTTTTTATTAAATACCCAAGGCAGGGTTGCATAAAAATGTTAAAGATTTGTGTCAAGAGACAGACTAATCTTCACTGCGGTATGAACATTTAAATTCATTGTGTTGCTGTAGTGCCATCTACAGGTGAAGTGTGCATATGTGTATACCTGCAATTACACAAGATGTTAAGGAAGTTTTTGAGATATACTGCTCCTAATAATTTATGGCTTGATAACATACCACATGCCAGGGCTGGAGCTGATTTCCAGGCAGCTATCTGAAAAGGATAATTCCAAGCACCGATACCGACACAGACTCCCAGAGGCTCCCTGCGGGTGTAGGCAAAGGACCCTCCAGGCAGCTGAACATGCTGGCCTTGACAAAGAAAGGGCAGAAGTATGAAATTTACAGAACAAAGGATTAAAAACGTGCTGACTAGAAATCTGAATAATGTCATAGACATTCAGACTTTTCTTTTACTAACATCTATGATGGCAATACTTATGTTTATTTGATCTGAACAATAAAGTCCATCAAACTATATTTTCATTGCATATCTCATGATGAGCTAACTTGTAATTAGTAATAAGTGTGGATCACGTTGTTCATAAGTGAAGTTGTTGTCTGTCATACCTTTATGAGTTATTTTATTTGCCTCCAGACTCTTTGATGGTGACAACATGTAACTACAGAGGGAAAGCTACAGTGTACTGACCTGCCAGAGTGCTGGCCAGCCCTGCATAGTACTCTATACACAGTCTGGCAGAGTCCACATCCAGACGGGCCTCTGTGATGGACTTCCCATTGTTGACCACCTCCATTTCAGCTATCTCCTCTCTCCTGCTCTGTGCATGAAAGCCAGAGTAAGTGTAACACATTTTGTTAGTATAATTATAAGAAGACATCCCATTTATATATTCTCAGTAGCACACGAATGAACAAAAAAACACCTCAATGATATGGGCAGCTTCAATCATGATCCTCCCTCTCTCCATCCCAGACATTTTACTCCAATGGCCAAAGGCCGACTTTGCAGCCGCCACGGCCTGATCCACCTCCACGGCTCCACACGGCTCCAAATGACACAAGACTCGGCCTGCAAAGTGAAACATGTATTGGTGACAACAGTTACATATGCAGATTCAATATAAAAACAAAAGGTTACATCAGTTCTATTTGCCAAGGCCATCTCACTTTGTTTGTTGGTCCTATTTCAATGTGCGTCATTGCTCAGTGAAAAAGGAAATCATTATAAGCCTGTAGGCTACAGGCTGTGGGACACTGTAACGTGGCATTGACACAGAGGCGTTGAGGATTTCTTTGATAATACTGACAAAATAAGGGGCATCATTGTGCCTGATGAATCAGCTGCACACAATAGAGATCAGGCCTCAGAGTTAAAACTAGGAACCAAGCCACAAAGAGCCTTAAAATCAATAAGACTGAAACATCTACCACCCACAGGATACCAAGGAAGATATAACAGCTAGGATGTGGTCACATGATTTGGTGAGCTGCCATAAAACTGGTTGCACATGGAAGTGGCCACGTGTGACTAAATGGATATACTACTGTATATGGGTCAGTATGTAAAGGAGTGTGTTGCTCAAACACAGCATGTGTGCACAGTTGACTGTCCTTGGAGAGATAAATGTCAAATGTCAGATCATGTATTATGTAGAAAGACATTCAGAATATAACCAGAGAACATCACAGACATCTTCACACAGCACTGACCAAAGTCCACTTAGGAAACAGTGTCAATAATGTCCAAAGACTGTCAGCTTCCTCTAATATCAAATAATTGTTTAGCTTACCCGTTGCAGGTTCGTAAACATTTTCTTTGTTGCATTTCTCTTGGCTCGTCCGTCTCTTCCCAGCCCAGAAGTTCAGCGGGGCCGTGATGCCCACTGAACCCGAGGAGAGGCATCGTACCGCGGCGGCGATGGGAGCAGCAGCGGGCCGCCGCAGGGACCCAGCTAGTCTCTGTAGCATGCTCAGACAGGCTCTGTTGCTCGGACTTAAGCCGGTAACTGTAAAACATACTGCAGGTAAACTCCATGCAACACTGTCACACCATTTAAAGCATTAGAAAGCGTCAAATGAGTTTCTGTCAACTCACTAAACAAAGTTAGCTACAACGAATATACAAAACTCTAGCCATTTTTTCCTCGCCTTGTCATTTATAATATTTTACAATCGTATTTAGGTCTTGGCAAACTTACGTACAGGTTTCTTCACAGTTTCTGTGTTTTTAAGGTTAAATAACTGTTTATAAATGTTCGCTTAACGTTACATTATTCTGCGCAGGCGCGACCAGGAGGCGGGACAAATAATGTTTGACCGTTGTGAGGTCATCAGGAGCGTATCAGCCGATTGGATGTTTTCACTGTCACGCACAAAAAAAAGATAATACTTACAAATTAATAATTTGTTTTATTTAAAAATCTATGGGTATTACAGTGAAACTATATTCAAAATACATATATAAATTAATGTAAATAAAATTACGAGTGTATTACGCTAACGGCTGTGTTGTGGGAGGAGCTTCGCCCCCAATGATTTCCCAGCACAGCAGCGCTGACGGCACACTGCAAGTATGGCCGGGGACAGCGAGACACATCTAAGGGACCGTGATGAGAATACCAACGTTATTCGACAACCTTTTCTCATCGGTGTCTCCGGAGGCACCGCCAGCGGAAAGGTTGGCACTGTAGCTAACTATTTTGACGGTTTTTGCGAATTGTCACGGTCAGGTTTTGGGCTAAATCACGACAGAGGGTCAGTCGGCAGCCGTGTGCTCATTGACCGCGTGGCTGCTTCAGCCCGTTGGGGTTTGATTGACAGCTCGATCATCTGTTTTACCATCCTGCTCTTCGCTAGCACCGGTTTAGCTTAGCATGTTTGTCGCCGGTTTTACCGGGCTTGTGTTTGTTTTGTGGCGTGTTAACCTTCCGTACGGGACGGCGGATGGCCGACTCACTCAACACTAGATCGATGGTGTTAGCCTACTTAGCCACCTAGCTCAAATGCCATCACATGCTAGCGATGCCGGTGCGCTAGACAATAGCTGGCTGATGTTCGCTTACCCCGATGCTATCTGAACTGTTTGTAAACACAGTGAGCTAAATTTCCTCCCACTGTGTACAATATCTTTGTTACGGCTTCACCTGTGTATTCAATAAGACAAATTCCCGCTATGTAGCGTTAAACTGTTTTTAAGTTGAGTGACCTGAGTTAACCGCTGACGTTAAATAACGTTAACCTAGATATTGGTCGACATAATGACTGTTGGTAGACAGGCGGCAGCGGGAAAATGGAAATGTCCTTAAAGCCAACGCGGCCACGTCGCTTTTGTTCCACGCGGTTACAGTTTCAAAAATAAATATCACTATGCATATTAATGTAGTGTAACATTAACAGAAAAACGACCTTTGTTTTAGCTACCCTAGTAGCTAGTTTAATGCACCCCCCCTTTCATTGGCCTTTTACGAGAAGTTATGGCCGCGTGGGCAGCTCTGAGCTAACGGCGGCACGCTCGCGCTGACCTCCTTCAAAGACGAGCCGCGGACGTGAATATTTTTGAAGACGTCATACATTTCTTTGTCATGAAGCTGATGGTGATTAGTTTGTCCTTTCGCTAGAAACCGCGCCCCGCTCTCTCACTGAGGTGTTTCTGAACACAGAGCCAAGATGAGTTTAAAATTAAAGCGTTAAGACACGTTTTTTTCCGTGCCTGTTCATCCAAAAGTATCAGAGCACCGACACCCTTCACAGAGTTGTCTGGGCAGTTTTGTTGCCAGACAAGTGGAGTTTTATTTACTAAGGTGCAGCGGTGATTCTTAGGCTTGGCTTTTCTATGGAAACACACCATGAGAAATGAAGCTGTGGGCCTGTTTAGTTGATAATTTTCAACACCTATTAACCCACCAACTATTATTTGGGATGGTAAACTAACATCCCTCAATAAATGGTCATCGGGTGGCTAGAGCATCAAATCTCGTCCCAAAACTGATTCCTTAGTCGAACTAAAATCAAGAAATCGTGCTTTGTGTGTAGTGAAACGGCTTTATTAGTATTAAAAGATTAACCAGTTTGTCAGATAAGACTTGGAGCATTAAAGATGACGCTGTAGATTGGCCCATTAAATGTCCATGGATCTCTGATGGGTGCCCCTGAGTTCATTGTGGCCCCCGTTTCATTGGACACAAAGGCAGCAGAGCCTCGGGCAGCAGGAGAATGCCCAGTCAGCACTGGGTATGAGATTCATTTTGGTTGGGAAGGTCAGTGGGGACAAACATGGTGGGCCACCGTACAGTTCACCTATGGGTTAGCTGACTCACACAGAGTGGGGAAAAATTACCCACCCACACCACTTCCTGTTACATATGATTAAGTGTTATGCTGGCGCAGGATTGAAACCTTTTCGTCATAGCTTTCACTTGAGGTGACGATCATGAAAGCACTGGTGTCACTGCAGCTTTATCTCTTTACTCTAGTACATCCCTTTTACGGTTTCATCTGTTTCCACAGTCGTCCGTATGTGAGAAAATCATGGAGCTGCTGGGCCAGAACAAGATCGACCACCACCAGCGGCAGGTGGCGATCCTCAGCCAGGACAGCTTCTATAAGGTGCTAACTCCAGAGCAGAAGGCAAAGGCACTTAAGGGCCAGTTCAACTTTGATCATCCAGGTATGCACACTGAATACTTGGTGGTGCAGCTCATGCACTCTGTGGGGTTGCTATACCGTAGCTGGCTTACAGCAGGCATGCGTGTGCTACTCGTATCACAGATTTCAGCTGCCCCAAGAAGTCTTTTTCACACAATTTGAAACCAGAAACTTCATCTACACGCGGAGTTTCACATGCAGCAGTTTGTGGAATTTGGTAACAGCTGCTTTAGCGCAACACAGATTAAACATACCGGCTTAGATGACGACAACTAACTGAAGTGAGCAGATTGTGAAGATAATGTTTAAAACGGGCTCGTGTTCAGCGGCGTGCTTTGCTGCCACGTTGATATTTATTTATTTTTTTCAGTGCGCCTTTGGCAGAAGCATAGACTCCATTTTTGGAGCCCCACTTTGCCCCCTCTTGCCCCTGCTTCCTTTCTCGGCTGATTTTAAATCCCCACAGTCAGCAGGCCTTTCTCAGAGGCAGCTGCTCTAAGGCTCAGAGGCCGAACCCAACACCTGTTACGCGAAAGGGATTCCTAGGTTACCAAACGTGCAGTGTAGGCTCCCCACGTGTCCGTGAGCTCGCACCAAGCTAGGGTTAAACGCTAAAACATCACATAAAGATCACAACTGAGCATTCACCTTTTCTTTCTTTTTTTTTTTTCTTTTTTTCCCCCTTTTTTCTCAGACGCCTTTGACAACGAGCTGATCATGCAAACACTCCGACAGATCCTGCAGGGAAAGACTGTCCAGATCCCAGTTTATGACTTTGTCACTCATTCCAGGTGAGAGCGTCTGTTGCATGTGTTCCTGCAGAATAGACACCCGATCTCCCATGATGTCACGTTTAACAGGAACTTGAACCTCATATATGCTTTATAACTCGACCGTGTAAGCAGTTTAAATAACATGTCTGGATGTAGTTGCTGACAGATGGGAGGAAACTCCCCTGTGTGTTGTTCCAGGAAAGAGGAGTTTGTTACGGTGTATCCGGCTGACGTCGTCCTGTTCGAGGGCATCCTCATGTTCTACTCACAGGAAATCAGAGACCTCTTCCAGATGAAGCTCTTTGTTGACACAGATCCAGACACACGGCTCTCGCGCCGAGGTGTGTGTGTGGTGAGAGTTGGGTTAACAAGTACCCATGTGTGTAACAGTCGTAGAGTAAACGATAAACCAGAGTAATCAAGGTACGGTTAACAGGCACAAGTTATCTTATTGTAGAAGGAACATTTTCACACCAGTCTGATTTCTCCCAAGTCACTAGTGGTGGTGGGTTTTTATATAAATGTATTTGTATCGTTATGTTAAATCTCTAGTATTTAATATCATCCTTTTTTTTTGGTGTGTGTTTTCAGTTCTGAGAGACATCAGTGAGCGTGGCAGAGAGCTGGAGCAGGTCCTCACGCAGTACATCACTTTTGTGAAACCGGCCTTTGAAGAGTTCTGTTTACCCGTAAGTGACTTACAAACTTCTGTAGTCGTGCCAGACTGATGCACTGACATGGCCGACTTCATCAGACGATAGCCTGGAGATTAATTGGTTTTAATATCTATGTCAGCCAGTGCCAAACAGGAAAAACGCCTTTGAGGTGATGAAAGTGATGCATTACAATGTTTGTCCACCAGAGAGCACTGATGAGTTCTAAAGTAACTGTAAACTGGGCCACTAAATTCACGTCTTGGTCACAGTTCTTTCATTTTTCGTCTGTTTATTAAACCGTTGGTCGATTTTTATATGATCAGCACACATTTGATCATAAGTGTCTTAACTTGTCTTAACATTGACCTTATCTTTGTTTCTAATAGACAAAGAAGTATGCAGATGTGATTATTCCACGAGGAGCAGATAACCTTGGTAAGCACAGTTATTAAACAGTAAAGTGTAGTGTGCAGACATCAGCATGCATTAACATGCATTTTATCTGAAATACACACACTCATAGACGTGCAACTATAGAGATGGTGGAGTGATGAGCAGCCACACGGAGTGGTGCCCTGGGAACATTTAGGGGTTCGGAACATTGCTCAAGGGCACCTCAGCAGTGCCCAGGAGGTGAATTGGCATCTCTCCAGCTATCAGTCCACCTTCATTTGTGAAGAAAGTTGATAAAGTCTGATAAATGTCAGTTGGTTTTGACGACTGTTTGAGACTAGTGTCTGTAGGCGACATTAGCTGTTAATAGCTTAATATCAGACTCTGCAAACGAACTGATGTAAGCACCAGGTTCAGACCGGGAGCACAATGCTAAATCAGCCTTCTTTCTCACTTCTTGCAGTGGCCATCAACTTGATAGTACAGCACATCCAAGACATTCTGAACGGCGGACTAAGCAAGCGCCACAGCGGCTGCATGAACGGCCACAGCACTCCACGTCAGCGGCGGACCTCCGAGTCCAGCAGCCGGCCTCATTGACCTCATCACACCTCTCTTCACAGGGCGGAGAGGGGTGTGGGGGTTGCGCTGTAAATAATGCCTGTTGGCATCCCGGTATTTAAGAGAGAAAAGAGATGCAAAAAGAATTGAAATGCCTTTTATTATTATTATGACTACTCTTTTATTAGTTACTTTCATTGTAATTGTTGAACTTGGGATTTAAAGTAAAAGAGAAACTCTTGTGATGAGACCATGGGTTAAAAAATTGACCCCATGCATTTTCTTCCCAGATTGCATTTTGTTTTTTTTTGTTTTTTTATGTATCCCCTGCTGCACCATGGGAAAAATCATGCCGCTAATGAATAAAAAAAGAGGGGGATCCTTTTACTTTTTTTGTAATGTCTGATAAAACTTGAACCCCTAATGGCTCGGGGGCATCTGATAAATGTTTGGGTGGGTACTGAACCAGAAGGATGTGGCTTGAAAGACGAGTTAAAGAAACCAGGATTGCACTCTGTATTCGTACTGACAATCTTGGAAGTGTTTTGTTTTTTTTGTTCAGTGTTTAAAATTTCCTCATTGTGTTGTGTGGTGTAATATGTTACACTCGAGGTCTGTTTACTACACAGTGTCCCCCCCCACATTGATTCTGTATAAATGTCTGCAGCAGCAGTATCACACTACATGATTTACAGTACTGATTGTCACGTGACTGTCAGACCAATGAAGCCAAAGGCTGCAAGGTTTAACTGACAACTGTATTAACTCAGCCTAGTCTCATGGGTATTGTTACACATCTGCGATGCATGTACCCTCTTATTAATGGCCTATTGATGTATGACTTTCTCAATCAAAACGCATACAAGTGCTCCAGTTTTGGTCAAAGGAATGAAATCAAATTTGCATCTACAATTTACTTTCCCAATTTAGGTGGTTTTGCCTGCATTCAGCCCTGTTCAATAAGACAAAGATATGACATGTATACTCAGGTTGATAATACAGTTTTGATTTGAAATGCCAGAACAAGGGTGGTATTATAAAGGTGATCAATGCCGCAGCAATATCCGTTTTCCCAGGTGCGTGGCTATAAACCACCAAAACCCACCACAATGCCTCTGCAAAGTTGCCTCAGGTTAACATGTACAGTAAGTATCCACACGAGAAACCAGTTTCCACTAATTTAAGGTTACAATAATAAAAAAAAAACAACTGTTGAATCAATTTTGTATTCCATGTGCTGTATTTATTGTGTATAGTGCAATTGAATGAATGATTTGTACCTTTTGAGATTTGTACTGTATGGATGTTGAACTGGGTTGGGATGATTTATAAGTGACTGATGTCAATTGTCAATAAACTGATGAAGCTGATGATGTGTCATTATTGGGTCAAAGTTAATGAGATTACACCCGTGTATAAAGGTAACATCGCCGTATATGTGAACAAAGACGTGGGCACTAACATGTACGTCCACCAGAGGGTGCTGTAGTTATGCTACCTTTAAACGCCGTCGGACGTTAAGGTTTTAATACTTGTCCTGAATACATATGAATGCTTCTACATTTGGTTGTCACCAGCATTACAAGACATTACTGTGGGTGGTATAAAAAGAAAAATGTATTACCATATATACTGCAAACATAATGCACATTTTCCCATTAATTTCAGTTACATTACGTCTAAATAAAAGCTGTGCTGCTCGATTTCTGAGAAATAACACGTCAAAACATTACTGCTTTCACATCACTCTGTCATGTAGATAACTACACTGTAATAAAAAATTAAACATAAAATAAAAGCAGAAACAACGTAAAAACGTGTCCTTTATGAGTTAGAAGCCCAAATGTACGAGGAGTACCTGAAAGCAGCACGAGGAGTTGTCAGTGTGGAAGCTTCAAGATGGTGGTATGTGTCTCTGCAGCATGCCTCTGTGAGCCATTGTAGCTCAGTTTGGGTGAATTTTAACCTCTCATTTTGTTGTGTGCATGACAGAAGTTTGGCCTCCAGTTTAAAGCCACTCTGGAGAATGTCACCAACGTGAGGCCGTTGGGTGACGACTTCCGCTGGTTTCTGAAGGTAGGATGACTGTCAAGCTAACATGCTAACTCACTTCTTTACACATTAGTTCATCACCTTATTTCACCCCCTGTGCTCGGTAATATTATTCATTTTTATCACGGTCTTGTGAGAGGAAATGTTCTGCTATTAACCCAGACCTGACAACTAAATAAGGGAACTTTTAAGATGTGTATTATGTTTTGTATCTTTTCCCCTTTAATGTAGTTGAAGTGTGGAAACTGTGGAGAAGTCCCAGATAAATGGCAGTATGTAACCTTAGTGGTAAGCACGTAAATAAACCCGGTGTTAACACAGTTTCGTCATACATTGCCGCACACAGTATCCAACCTGTTTGTAATGTTTCCGCAGGAGAGTGTGCCTCTGAAAGGAGGCAGGGGCAGCGCCAGCATGGTGCAGAAATGTAAACTCTGTGCCAGGGAAAACTCAATTGGTACGAGCTAACTTGTTGTTTGAATTTGTCTTTGTTTCCTGAGGTAACAACTGTGGAAGTATAACATGTCAACTGTTTTCTTACAGATATCCTGAAAGACACAATCACACCTTATAACGTAAGCAGACGTCCTGTGACTACTCACAGAACTGTTTTCATGCAGCCTGAAATGTGTGGGGAGTCAATGTGCTGCTCATATAGACTAACCATGATTATTTGATTGTATTAAGCCAAATGAAATTAAAGGATAGGTTCACAGTTTTTCAAGTCAGGTACCCATGTGAACATTGAAACAAGTTTTGTTTGGTTATAATCGTTCGTAATGTTCGTACTAACCATTAAGAAATCCCTTCCTAATGTGCTTTCAAATAAAGTGATGAGGGATAAAACCTACAGTACAGTAGTAGTAATAGATAGAAATAGATTTCTGGAAAGATTGTTGTCTTGCATCTGTTCTCTAAGTACCTCCCAAAAGATTTTTGAAATCCTTTTCAACATATGCAGACAATCTGTCACAGACCAGCAGTTTTACAGTTTTTTGCGAGCTTCTTCTTCTTCTTCTTCTTCCAGTCTGTGTGTCTCTGTCTATCTAACGTGGCTGTGTGTTTGTTTGGTTGTAGGCCGAGGACAGTGAACGCTTCAAGACGATGGTGCAGTTTGAGTGTCGAGGTCTGGAGCCCATTGACTTCCAACCACAAGTAAGAATCAATGAAAACACATGATTTTTTTTTTTTTTTTACGAGTCGTGAATTCTGACACAGGTGTCACTAATAATGTTAATGATGGCTCTGTTCCATTCAAGTGTGACAGTGAGCCAGCGTGCACAATATTATGACTCTGACACAAAAACAGCTGAATGGGACTCAGCGGCTATTCATTTATTTATTTATTTTTTTATTTACACCTGAGCATCTCCTGCTGCTTAACATAAATGCTGCCTTCCATGTAGGTGTGGCCGTTAATTGGCTCTGGTATGAAACATGCTGACTCACATTGATTAATATTATAAGATGCACCCATACTCCCTGCTGAGTCAGTATATTTGTTGTGGATGTGTAATGCTGTGTTACTGTTTTTAACCCACTGCAGGCCGGCTTCGCTGCACAAGGAGCAGAGTCTGGAACACAGTTTCCCGAAATCAACCTACAAGAGAAGGTCAGTTTAGAAAGATAATTATAACTTGACCCAGGGCATCAGTTTTTTGTTCAGATCTTGTTTATTGCACATGTGTTGACTTTTTAGAGAATACTTGACTTGAGATTGAATCTCATGACCACACATTCATACACATATGACAAAACAAAGACCAGAAAAACAAAAGAAAGGAAGGGGTGGTGTCAAAAAGAGACACCCGACAAAAAAGGTCAGGTGCCAGCACCGGTAACCTGAAAATGACCCAGATAATGCACAGCAGACGGTTTAACTTTTATTACCAACTTGGATTTTCAGAAAGAAACCTGACTGTAGAAGAAAATCAAACAAACAAACAAACCAGTCCATCCTTGCTGGCTGGTTGTACTACATACTTCAGAAACAGAAACAGGCAAACGTATATGAACAAACCTCCACCGCAATGTGAATCTAAATGGAATACAGCATGTTCAGCAATAACTTAAGTCCATGAATCAACATGTCCACAATCCAGTGTTTGCAGAGGATTCATTAAACCAGTTTTCTAAACTTAAACAGTTGTGTGTCCTCACTTTAAAGTGGAATGTCATCTTCTCAGAGAAACGTGCTAGTCCAGTTAGCTGTTGTGTCATTTAACAAGTGATTCCAACTACCCAGATAACACACTGTAAGGCAACATTTACAATTAAGATAGAATGATATGACAATACAAAAACTGCTGCTGGGCAGGGCCACAGTTGATGCATTAGTGTACCTGTACCACTGCAGGCATGTCAACATAAATCTGAAACACACTGATGCGTACTCTTCATTCCTTCTGGAGTAAAAGATGTCCTAAATTTTAGTGTCATAACTTTGCACCTCACACAATTAAGTTAAGTTTGCCTCCGTTTTCCTAAATGACTTTCAGTGTTTACAGCATGTGACCGCCTCTTTCATCCATGCAAACTGGCAAACCCTCATTTTGTACATTTTCAGGACTGGACAGACTACGATGAGAAAGTCAGCGAGTCGGTGGGAATATATGAAGTCACGCACCAGTTCAAAAAGTGCTGATGTCATCATGTGATGAGCCTCAGAGACGGGTGAATGAACACTATAGCTGAACAGGCCTCTCTCCTGGCATCAAAGGATGCGTCAGATGCTGAGGCGGCGTGGTTTGGTTGATGATGGACATTAATGGGTGTAGATTAACACCACCTGATACAACAAAACAAATACAGCAGTATAACGTGCAACAAGTGTGGGTTTTCCACTTTTTGCCACAGCAAAATACAACAAAATAAAAGATGAAAGATTGAGTTTTATTTGACTGACTGGCTATTCTTCATTTTTAATCCATATGATTAGACTTGTTGTGAAAATTCTTATCAGCTGATGTGAGACTGAAAGTAAGACTTAAGAATGAATTGTCTGTTAAGAGTCTTATTCTTTGCACAGGTCATTCACAGTACACACACAGGCTGTAGCATGAGAGACAAAAAGTTACACAGGAGCAGAGTATTTATCAGAAACTATGATCTTCTTCCCACAGTCGAGCTCTACAGGAGTGAGAACTGTTTATCATACTGGAAGGTCACAATAGCTACAATAGTTGTCTGGTGGCTTCACTAAGGATAAGGAAATATCACAAAGTAGACGGACATGAGGTGACAATGAGAAACGTCTTACATATCTATGCATATTGTAATACATTTGTACTAGCAAACATCTATCATTTTCCATTACGCACCGGTAAATATTCTGTTGGGATGAGAAACAATGAAGCGATGAAACAGAAAAACACTGCAGAGCTAGCCTGGGAAACCCCATGCTGCCTTGCACGATCGTTCCAAACCGAAAGACATCTCACTTGTGAGATAGTTTGGTGATAGCCAGTCTACTGCAGAGCCAATATCTTTCGGAAAACCAAAAATCAGTGAAAAAAAGTCACATTAGGTTTCCTTGTGGGAACTTTAGTCACTAAAACTGTAAGACTACACATGGACCCATTCATCACACACGCAGAGGAGGAAGGTGATGAACCTGTTGGACTCTGTGCTTAAGTTTGATTAAACCACTGGAGGGAGTATTGTATCTTTGTGTCTACTAATTAAATGGGCATTAGCTATTCCACAAAGGGCCGCTGTGGCTGCAGGTTTTTGTTCCAACCAACCAAGAGCACACAGTTTGACCAATCAACTCTCCGAAGACTGAGATCAGTTGATTAAATGAGTCAAGTCTGGTGTGCTGCTGCTTAGTTGGAAAGAAAACCTGCAGCCACACGAGCCCTTTGTGGAACAGGTTCCCCATGCCTGCATTAAACCAAGCAAGATTAGTCTGTCAGTACGTCAAGGGGAGCACACAACCATTCAACCATATACTGAAATAGAATGTGAAATATGTTTATTCTTTGTACAAGGTTGTGTTAATTATATTCAAATATTACTGTATAAATAGACATGAACATACTATATGAATAGGATATATTAGACTGTTGGAATACTGATTGTAAGAGTAAAGTTACAAGTGTTTTACAAAGTATTGCACAAAGAAATATCCAGCCTGGTACAATAGCAGTAACAGTCATACAGTTGGATTGCATGTTTTGCAGATAAGATGAGACAGACTTGTGATGAGGTTTCTTCCACATTTTTTCCTTGTTAAAAGGGTTTTTTTGTGGGCAAGTTTTTCCTCACTTGAACCGAGGGTCTAAGGACAGAGGGTGTCACTCCCTGTACAGATTGTAAAGCCCTCTGAGGCAAACTGTGTTTTGTGACTTTGGGCTATATAAATAAAATCTGATTTGATTTGATTCTGATGATCCCACACTGGGGAAATTCACTTGTCACAGCAGCTCATATACAGAAGACTGAAATTATTCATAAGTAAGAGACGTGCAGAAGAAAATCATGGAGTTGTGCTGATGTTAAACAGTCTGACAGCTGTTGGAATGAAGGGACTGCAGTCTCACACACATGTATCACACAGTAGACTCTCTTCCATGTGGAAAAAACTACAAACTATTTATCTAAACTACAATAGGAATAACTTTCCTGAGGTCATTTTCAAATGAGCACCAATGGAAAGTGTATTAATAGCAATTGTTGAATGTTTAAATGAGAGCTTCTCCATCAGTCCAGTAATGTGTAATAAGGAAGTGATTTCTCACTGCGCATGCTCACATCAGCAGACAGAAAGGTGTAGTTTTCCCACCGAGTGACGCATCAGCACTGACATACACGATCTTCGCTGTACGGTGCGTTAGCTGGAGCCTGTCGGTGCTGCTGCTTGCTGCTCACAGACTGTCTGTCTCTATCTGGACCGGCTGCTGAAGAGAACCGACCATGGCTCCCAGAATGAACAGGGTGTTTGTCATCGGTGTGGGCATGACAAAGGTAAACTTTACATTTGTTCTTGTCTCAGACGACCTGCTGTAGGGTTTTAGCATAGTTGGCTAACTGTGTGGATTGTAGTGTATTGAACATGTTCCTCTTAAAATATTAAAAATGTCAGCTTTTCTACGTTAATGTCACAGTTAGATAACAGTTCACGGTGTTAAAAACGTCCCATATTGCTCACATTGTGTCGACAGCTAACACTACACACTGTAAACATCAACTGAGTAGCTAAGTTAGCTCAAACTAGGTAACATTGTTTGCATTTAGCTTTAAAGTTGTCGGTTTTCGTCGGTTAGGTTTGAGTTAAATGCTCGGCTGTATCTACTCATGTTCACATTTTGAGTCCATAGTTCATGGCTAACAGAGCTGCGATCTGTGTTAAGGGTCATCTCTGCAGCAGGCTGCTAACATTATGACCTGTTACTGCAGAGCTGTTTGACAGAGCAGGTCTCATGTTTTCACAAGATACAAGACGGGGAGCAGTTTAGTGGAGATTCATGACAATGCGTTTACCTTCAAGTGGAATAACGCTGCCGTTATGAAACTATGATTGGTGTCACTGTGCAAGCCTAAAGCCTCTGTCAAACTGAGTGAATATTTCTGTTGCACATTCAGTCATGCTCTGTCCACCTCAGACACTCAGTGCCACTGATACTACTCTTTTTCTATTTGATCATTTAATGTGGTGTTTTTTAGTATCCTTCAGTTTCACGTACAAAATTACACAACAAATGTGTTTTGCTGTGGGAGATGGTGCCAAAATGTCAAGATGAAACATTGATTAAAATCTAAAATGAAAAATGCATTTGTATTTTTACATTTAAAAAGTTATTATAAGAATCACTTTATTGGCCAGGTGTGTGAGGAATGTGGCTCTCCTTTGTACATACAGGATATTATTAGATATAATCAATTCAAAGTGCAGGTTGTTTTGCACACAGCATACATTTACATTTGTAAAGAAAGAAATACTATCAAAATAGTTGCTGATTATTTTTCCGCCAATCCACTAATCTTTTCATGTTTTATGTCTATTTGCAAGTATGGTTGCAAACTTCTAGGAATTTTCAGCTTTCCATGGGAATTAATGGGAATTTATGTGAATAAATGGGAATATACAAAATTAAAGGTTAGGGAAAATATATTTTAGCATAATTTTAACTAAAACAACCAGTATAACAACCAGTTATGCAAGCACACTCAATCACATGCACATAGCACACTGCTTACTGCAGGGCTATTGAGGCCACGCCCCCTACCTGCACAGGTGATTTCTGAACCTGGACCACCTTTTGAGCCCAGAGCACACAGAGACTATTGAAGACACACATTCGAGCCTGTGGACTAATATTGTCGTAATATTGTTCAATAAAATAATTAAAACTTCATAAAGTTCTACTTACAGATAAATATGTCAAAATGCTTTTTTAAGTGTATTATTTTACATGGCTGCTTATGACAAAACAAAATGTTTATATTTATGTTTGGAAATGACACAGTTTGTTTAAATTACCCCCGATTTCCAGTTAATTCCCATAAATTTCCAGAATTCCCATGTACTTTTCAATTTTGAATATTTCAAAATTCCCCTGCTTATTGCCTCATGGAAAGTTTCCAGAACTTTAAAACTGCAAACTTTCCACCCTGTTGCAATCCCATTTGCAGGTCAAGTTCATCACAACAGTCTTATAAGGACGAAGATGTAAAGCTGCAGTAAAGCTGAATGTTTACTAATGCAAAGGAAATAACCTCAGAATAAGATGTGATGGCTCATGTTGAGTGACACTAACCCTCCGTCTGTCACTCTTCTCTATGTTGCTGCAGTTTGAAAAGCCCGGAGCCAGAGTCAACTATGATTACCCTGATATGGCCAAGGAAGCAGGTGCTTATCCTCACAGAATATGGATGCCGTCACTCAAAAGATACCGTATCTGAATATCTGTGGGATGGATCTTGTTGTATAACATGTAACACAGTGTTTTATTACTGTGTCTTCATCCCATTTTAGGTCAAAATGCTCTAGCAGATGCAGGACTCCCATATTCTGCCATCGAACAAGCCTGTGTAGGATACGTCTATGGTAAGACCTTGTTGTCAGTTTTATGTTTTCCATCGAAATAATAGTACCAACTTTAACATTCTCATACACACACAGTATGCTCTCAGGACACTCTTGTAACCATCCATTTACTATACTCTAAAGATTTCTCAAGAATGTATGTGTGTCTTTCATATTGTAATTATCTGAGTATAAAAAAGTAAAATAAATGTCTATAAATTCCCACAGGGGACTCCACATGTGGGCAGAGGGCCATTTACCACAGCCTGGGCCTGACCGGGATCCCCATCATCAACGTCAACAACAACTGCTCCACAGGCTCCACGGCTCTCTTTATGGCACGGCAGTTGGTTCTGGGAGGTGAGTGAAGCAAAACAAAATCTGTATTCTTTAAAACAAGCTTGCTTTAAGCTTTTAAAACAAGCTTAAAGCAAGCAGTGTGTCCATAGAAAACTTTTAATAACTGACGGTATAAATCTTTGAGGACTTCTCATCTCCTATCATAGGTGTTGCTAACTGTGTCCTTGCCCTCGGGTTTGAGAAGATGGAGAGAGGCTCTCTGTCCTCAAAGGTATAAAACTAAGTTGTTGTACTGCATGTAGAGGCAGTGAGCAAAATAACATTTCACAGTATGCCTGCCATCCACCCCCACAGGTGGTGTTGTTATCGCGTACATCTGCTGTAGTTTTCGCTAGCAGCTCTTAGTGAAAAGAGAAAATATCAGCTGGTGTCAAAGCTCTGTAAACAACACTCAGTGCAGATGTGGTAGCAAATTTCTCTACTCAAGTTGTCTTTTTTTACAAGGTGAAAAATGGTATAATGTTATTTAAAAAGTATGTGTTTTTTAGTATGAGGACAGGACCAATCCCATGGACAAGCACATGGAGGTGATGATCAACCGCTATGGGATAGTGGCAGCTCCAGCAGCACCACAGATGTTCGGCAACGCTGGCAGGGAGCACATGGAGAAATATGGTAAATGCTCTCCACGTGTGTTGAATACAAGATCTAAAGTTTTTAAGTAATGTCTCGCATTGAGGTTAAACCATATTCATATACAGTAAATGCTCGTGTCCATGTTTGAATCTCTTCCAGGCACAAAACCTGAACACTTTGCCAAAATTGCCTGGAAAAACCACAAGCATTCCGCCAACAACCCGTAAGACACAGTTAACTCGAAAGAGCTTGTTGCCTCAAAATATCTTTCATTTCTTTTCAAGTCTGTGTGTGTGTGTATGTGTGTGTGTGTCTCCAGATATTCCCAGTTCCAGGATGAGTACAGTTTGGAGCAGGTGGTTAAATCCAGGAAGGTGTTTGACTTCCTCACTCTGCTGCAGTGTTGGTAAGAGCCTCCCTGATTTACAGTCATCTTTTGAAAATAGATTTAGTCTGACTATGTCACGACAGAGGCTCGCCACGCTGTCTGTTTGTCCTGCTCTTCCTCTGTCATCAGCCCCACTTCAGATGGTGCTGGAGCAGCTGTTTTGGCCAGCGAGGCCTTCGTCAGAAAACACCATCTGGAGAACCAGGCAGTGGAGATTGTGGCACAAGAGATGGTGACAGACTTTGCCTCCACGTTTGAAGAAAACAGCTGCATTAAGATGGTAAGAACCTCGAGGCCCAAGCTTAGGCTGATCAGACGCACAACAGTAAATGAACGTAAACACACAAAACCACTAAGAAACTAGACAGACCAAGGGTTGTTTTGGAGGCTAACCCCGGAGTTGGCAGCATCCATACGCGACATCCTGTGACTGTGGGAGAGCTGGACAGACCTCACAGGTCATCGACTGTCATTTCATGCCTACCAGGATCTCCTGCTAGAAATGCAACAAAGACGTGCGCTGTGTGGGGATATAAAGAAAACCTCCATGCAGCAGGCATGTGCTGTCCATGTGACTAAATGTCATTTGTTTTCATCTGTCAGCAAAGAAAGAAAGTGTGTTTAAGTGCATCAGTTTACAATTTACAGATTTTTTTCTCGTGGGATGAACCACGCCTGGATTTCTTTTGCATTATTAAAAAATAAATCTAAGAGAGTAGTTATTCCCAGTGAATCATCTTTTACATATTGCTTAAATATTATCATATTACTTAGATGCTTGCCTTTATTTTTGTAAACCAGTGAGGAGAAAATCATCTTTAGGGAATTAGACGCTGTCCAGTTGATGCACAGCCAGGGTTAAAAGCTTTAGTTCTAACCCTCCAGGCAGTCTCAAGGGTTGACGATGTATTGGGAAGTGTAAAATTAATTAATTCATTTTCTTAAATGAGTTCCTAAACAATCTTCTTCTTGTTCTGTTCAGGTGGGATATGATATGTCTCGGCTGGCTGCTAAAAAGTGTTTTGAAGCTGCGGGTCTTAAGCCAAGTGACGTGGATGTGGTCGAGCTACACGACTGCTTCTCAGCCAATGAGCTCATCACGTATGAGGCTCTGGGGCTGTGTCCAGAGGGTGAGGCCACAGCTGTTCCACCTCCAGCTATTTTAAAACTTTTCCACCATCCTTCCACCTGAATTTGAATTTCTACTTTTAGGAGAATACATAGACATGAAAATGGTCCAGGGTTAGGAATGTAGCGTGAAATTAGTTTTTTCGACTCTCGTCCGTATAGGTTATTTAATATTAAGTATCTTCTGATAATCTACAAAGAGCCAGAGGTGAACCATATGGACGGGACAGGAATATTGCACATGCAGGAACTGAGAATAACTTATTTATATTATAGTGTTTAGCTTTATTGTCATACCAAATAGAGAGACGGGTCCAACAAAAAATTAGAAAGTGCTGCTGTTATAAGAAGAATATTAACATTCATGAGCTCATGATAGTATCATTTGTGTCTGGTGCCTTCGTTGACGTCTGGAGATATATTTACTTACTTTTTTGCGTTTTACATAACGGCACACATCAGACCACCAATGGTGTTTGTAGTATTATGTTACTTTTTATTATGTATAATTTACCGCTATGTATAAACAAAGGTGTGTTTGTTGATAGCCTTTTTGTGCTTAGTCACTACCATACATGTACTGATGATATTGTTAAATGAATTAATACATTTCACTGTACTCTGTTTCTCAAACTCTGCAGGTAAAGCAGGCGAGCTGATTGACAGAGGAGACAACACGTACGGTGGCAAGTTTGTGATCAACCCCAGCGGTGGTCTCATCTCTAAAGGACATCCTCTGGGAGCCACAGGTATGCCGAGCCACTCACTCTTGATTAAAAAAAACACTTATTATATACTATACTTGAATAATATGTGTTCAAGAGGTAAACATTTTTGTCTCGTGGCGCATTGCAGCATGTCATCCCCCCTTTCTCTCCCCCAAATATTTTTAAAAGCATTTCCAGCTAGTGTTTGGTTTATCTGGTTTGCAGCAGCAGATTCTCTGTTGAGAACATACAAAGAACTTTTTGTATTCATTGCCAAACAGTTTCCACAGTGGCCACCAGGTGGCATGTGTCTCATAGTAATGACCATCTGTATCATAACTGGGTAAGAAGAGTGAGTGATCCTCTGCCTCCGTGTGAGCAGGGTGGCCGTCCGTGCCTTTGGCAAGCCGCCCATCTAATCTCTGCAAATATGAAACTGTTGAGACTTAGCAAACAGTGTAGTCAACTCAATCAGCCTTCATCTTCTTCCTGGCAGATCTAATATTTCTTATATATATATATATCACTCTTAATATTCATAGCTTCATACACACACACTGACGGGGATAATAAGGTTAAACAGCGGAGTATTCTCCTTTTTCTATCATTTTTTTTTCCAGACTATTATATTTTCCACTGTCAGATGATAAATCAAATAAGAAGAAAAATCTGTCTGTCTGCCGTCTCTTCTTCATACTTCACAGTCTCAACCATTGCTCTTACTGCCTCATTATTTTTGCAACAACTTTCTCTGTTTATGTTATCAATATTCCCTCTGTCTCTTGGGTCACTCTCCCGGTACGTGAGTGCCCCAGTCAGCTAATCTCTGTCTGATCCATGGTGTTGTTCCTAATCGTGGTTGTAAAGCTCTGACCTCTTCCCGCTGGAACACTGAGCAGAGATACCGAAGCCTAATTGACTGACCCGTGGACCCCACTTGTAGGGAGAAGTGTGAGTCACCTCAGGTGTAATCTTATCATTTTTATATTGCATCCAGTTTCTGAAGTCATACGCTTCAGAAAGAAAAAGGATGTCAAGACTTGTAGCCATCATCGGATTAGGAGAAATGTGTGTCACACTCCATGCTCATTTCGAGTAGAAATTGTGGTGTTATGCAGAGGATGTTTATTTTGATAAATAGCCTCGTGGATCCTACAATATATTTGGCATTTACACTCACACAAACAAGTCCACATGGAGAAGATTAGGAGAGTGCTACAGAACATGAACGACAGAACATGAAGAGGTCTTTGCCCTTAAGTCCTTTAGCTTATTGGGATAATGGAGAAATGCAAAAGCTCATTAAGCAGATGGGATGAAATACTTAGCCATAACGCTAGGGCAGGAGTTGTCCCTGGTGAGATTAGGGAGTGAGTTGTCAGATTAGGAGTCAATTTGTCACCCCTCTCTCAGTGAGGAGTTTAACACTTACAGAATGCTTTGGTGTCTTCACCTGGAGTCCGAGACATGATGGGATTTTAGCAATACTTTAGTGTTCATGATGAAATGAGTATGAGTCTGAACTATATTCTCCCTAATGGAAGTATTTCTGTACCGTCGGAGTTTGAATATGAATTTCTAATACAGAATTTATTTTTCAGCATTAAAATCAAATGTTAAATGTTAAAATAAATTCAGTGTAAAAATAAATGTCTCAAAATATTCAGTTTTTCAAAATTCAACATGTGTGTCACACTCCATGCTCATTTCGTGTAGAAATTGTAGTGTTATGCAGAGGATGTTTATTTTGATAAATAGCCTTGTGGATCCTACAATATATTTGGCATTTACATTCACACAAACAAGTCCACATGGAGAAGATTAGGAGAGTGCTACAGAACATGAACGACAGAACATGAAGAGGTCTTCATGTCCATCCAACGTACAGCCAATCAACACTCCATTGGTCATGTGACACCGACAATAGTAAATATGCTCATTCACTTTCTTGCAGAGAATTAGACTGAAAACATGCTGATCTGTATGGTAAATTTCTGGAGGAAAGCAGAGGTAACAGTTTATTTCCATCGCTCTAAAAGTCCCATTTCTTAACTTCAGCCACATAAAATATACATGTAGACGTTCAAGAGGAGCTCAGGATGCTCACAGTGAAGCCGGTTCAATGATAGGAACTACAGTTTGGACAAAAAGGCTTCTTGTTCGAGGGGTACTTTCAGACGTCTCTCTCTCTCAGCGGTGTCACGTCACAGGAGGCGCTGCGGTTGCTTGCTCTGCTCTGATTGTTGGGCTCCGTCTGGCCCACAGACACACACACACACACACACACACACACACACGTCAAGATACTTTTGGATTAACTAAATAATTTTAATTAACTAATTACCCAAAGGCAAGGCACACAGTTTGTTAAGATACAAAAGGTAAAAAAAAAAACCCTCATTAATGTATTTCTCAGGTTCAAACGCACACACACACACACACACACACACAAGTTTCAGTCACAGACTGCACATCCAGCTACCTGATCACATCTCAACTACCGGTAAATACTAATACAGATAGTAATGAAAATGTATATCGATATAGATTTTACAGTAACTGTATCCAACAAATACCAATGAATGAACCGCCACAGAAAAAAAGAAACATTAATGATAAAATAATAAAAAATGGGAAAAACTCAGAGAAATTGAAAATAAAAAGAATAAATAAAAATAACGACAGCAGGCAGCTGTTTTTATTTTTAAAAATCTTGAATTTATGCTTCCTGCTCAGCACCAAACTGCCGACAGAGAAGTTAACGGTCTAAATCAGTCCTTATGGTAAAATATAAAGAACCAAAGGCTGAAGTTAAAACAATAAATTCAGCACCAGTCCTGACACCACCCTACACCACACCCCCCCTCTATGAGTAACCCTCAACCTCTTTTCCTCCTCTCCCTCCCTGTGCTCTCTCAGGTCTGGCACAATGTGCAGAACTCTGCTGGCAGCTCCGAGGACAGGCTGGCAGGAGGCAGGTACCCGGGGCAAAGGTGGCCTTGCAACACAACATTGGCCTAGGAGGAGCTGTAGTTGTTTCTCTCTACAAGATGGGATTTCCTCAGGAGGCCAGGTGAGGAAATAGTTGTGTAGCATATTTTCAGTTTTTACAGCTTCAAAAAAGCAGGTGAATAAGCCGCAGGAGATCTGTTTCTTGATCATCCAGCTATAACAGGTTTATTCTTTAACCAGTCTGTCGGACAGTATTTCATTTGTGCAGAAGTTTCTTAGTGTAATTCAGACGTAATTCTAGGAAGCATTTTCTGTCCCACGGTTGAACATTGTGTCTTCTACTATATTAGTTGCACTGTCTCCTGTACATACAGTACATTCTGTAACTAGATTGAAATCCTAGAAAGCTATTTTTTTTTCACAGTGTGTACTTTGTTATCTAGCTGTTTTTTTTCTGCTTGCCACAGTTCCCATATAGGTGCAGTTCCCGCCAGCTCAGGCAGCAGTCTGGAGGGGTTCAAAGCTTACTCTGTCTTCAAAGAGATCGAAAATCATCTGCATAAGGTATAGCCGCACACTGTCACTCACTAACCGCTTTTTATATCTTAAGCTAGTGACTCTGTTTGATGTGATGGAATCAGTATATTCTTCTTCAGTAACAGTAAGCTGCAAATGGGTTTCGATAAACATTTCAAACATGCATCAATCAAAAAAAAATAAATAAATAAATAAAGGTGGTTGTGAGTCGCCTTCCCCTTTTAAAGGCAGTGGCCAATTAACCGTCCTTCAATGCTTTTATCCACAAAGCCACACGCAGTATCTCAGCACTGCAATTTCAGGGCTGAGTGGCAAAAAAGTGTTTCTGTCCTGTAACCTCGTCCAGTATTTTAGAACGGTATTAAAGCTACAGTTTACAATGCAGCAACAGCAATGCACACTTCATCTACTTTCAAGGTGCAGGTATCATTCCAGCGCACCTTTCAACACATGCACATAACATGCATGTAATATGTCGTGCTTTGAAAGTGCAATGATCGAGAACTCTAAATCGAAAAACATAAACCTTGTGAGTTCAACTCTGGCAACACAGGCTAGTTGGAAGTTAATAGCTAACGTTTTATATTACAGTCTGTAGAAATCTGTGGTAATGTACAAAGAAAACGTGGTCAGCGGTGGTGGCCTTGTGTTTAAGACTGAAGATTGTACTGTGACGCATCAGGAAAGGTCACGTGGACATTAATGCGGTTTTTAAAAGGTAAGCTCAGGACTTACCCAAGCCTTCCAGCTATGTTAGAGCATATTCATTTAATGTGCCTGTAGTTTGCGGCACGGTTGAATCCAAAGTCATCTGTTTATTTCTAATGAAACTGACATTTTGAACCTGTGATTCATTATTTGTTTATCATCTATAATGTGCATGTGACTGTAGCGTGCGAGTGGTCCTTGTCTAAATGTCAGGCTTTATATACAGTATGTAGCCTACGTTGTGTGTTCTATTTTGTCACTCACAGTACTGGATTAAATTCTAAAATTGCTGTTCCCATTAGTCACCTAGACACAAAAACATAGGAAGCTAGGTTGAGAAAGACATTTGCAAATTCGGATTTGACTGCGCTTCAAGAACAGGGCCAAAAATCCCAGCATGCTTTGTTGTAGACAATAAGTCTGCATCTCAAAAACTCTACGGGGAATATTTTTGAAAAGCTTTGCATTGAGAATGAAGTAGTAGTAGTAGTATTCTGGACAAATCAAATCATAGTTGTAATTTTAAAACCATGTGACTTTGATTTAAAGTCTTCGTTTGTATTGGATTGGAAATAATGATAGGTGGCTTTATTATTTCATTTAAAATGTGTGTTACTACCTACATACAACCATTACATGATGGAAACTGAAAAGCCTTTTCACTCCCTGCAGGAAGGAGAGAAGCTTGTCAAGAAGATTGGTGGAGTGTTTGCCTTTAAAGTGAAGGATGGACCAGGTGGGAAAGAGGCGACTTGGATTGTCGATGTGAAAAATGGCAAAGGTTCTGTCACCAATGACCCAGGTATTTGTCTAAACAGAGGTGCTGTCAAATCCTCACTTTTTTAATTTGTTTTTTTTATCTTGAACATTCTTCTTCTACTTTGTGCCTCATGGAAAACGCACTTTGTTCAGCAGTCAGAATGCAAAAAGCTGTATTCATTACACAGTAGGACATCTCTCTCAGTCCATTTCCTTACACCAGCAGCACTATGTTTATTTGCACCACCATATTTTTACCTTTTTTTTTTTTTGTCTGAACATTTGTCATTGAAAGTATTCCATTTGGTTTTCTCCTTATTGTACAGAGCACACACACGTCTGTGTCACATCCTTTCCTTCTGCTCCTCTCGGGCTGCATTGTGGAAGTAAAACTTGTCGCTAACAGGCTGTAGAACCCGTCTTTCTTTGTTTGGCTACTTTACCTTGAAACAAGATAAGAAATCAATCCACTCTGATACTTAGCAGTTTAGAATTGAATAGAAATAGTTCACATTTTGACCAGAGTCTCACGTCATCACAACAGCTGGAACTGGATTTAGAGACTGATACTGATGCTGCAATGGACATCAAGACATGAAACTACAATAATTTAAGAAAACATAATTCAGAGAGCAACACACACAAACAAATGTATCTAAACACAATTTGTTTTCATCTATTTGATGTATTTTGTATTCTGCCTTTTTAAAGCTGATTGTGGCCTGATTGTGTGACACATACACATTAACACAAACACACACTCATGAAGAGCTGCCAGACTGTTAAGACTGGCCAGGGATGGACAGAGCACTCGAGGATTGCCTTTACACAGACTTTAATTAGATGTTAATAAGTAAATTAAAACTCGGATAAAAGTAATGTAAAAATAGGGTAAAGAAAATCACGTTTTCTTCCTCAAGAGGACAAAACTCATTTTACAGCAAAGGAGAAACTGCACAGCTTCTACACACTGTGTAACGCCTGCGACGTGTCGCTTGGCAACATAGTACACTCATCCTCCCCGGTCCGGCTGTAACCAGTCCACCTAGCTTCTCTGAAATAACATTTATCAACCTTGAAGCTTGAATTTTTGCTCAATTTAATACACAAGTGTTTTCCCGCTCCCATCTTACTTTGTCTGCTGTGACCAATGTGCGTGTACCATGTCAGAAAAGTTCCACGATTATAACGGATGTTAAAATATATTAGCTTAGGCTGTCGCCTTCAGTTACGGACAGTTTATACAAGAGACAGGTGTATTCCTAAGAAGATTTTTTTATTATTGACTATTGTTAAATCTGGGACTAATTCAAAAACCAGAGTGAATTTAATGGAAAAGCGATACTGGTGATCTCCACTTTTTTCTTATATTTCTCATTTGGAGCCGTCATTGCAGTGTTTTTGAACCAACATTACAGGAAATGCAAAACCTGTTTTTAATTACATTACAGTGATTTCATGGTTTATTTATTTAGTATAATATCTTTTAAATTAGTTTATTTCATTTAAAAAATATTTCAGAGATTCCTTACACGTGCCATCGTTTAAGAGCGTGTTTTACTTTAAGAGTTAAATCACAATAGATGGTGCTGTCATATGTCAATTCATAGTATGACATATTATCATATGTCATACTATGAATTATCACCTGAATCTACAGCTTGGCTTTTTAGAGAGCTTTTTATTTAGCTGTCTAATACACAACTGAAATTTACAGTTCTGGTTCACTGATCTCAGGTAGCAAGAAAAAAAAGCTCTGAAAATTGCTTTAACACACAAATCTTTTTTTTTTCTTTTTAATGTAACAGGTATTCCGCATGGCAACAGGCAGACACAGAACAGCCAATTTCCAGTCAGACTGTAGAAAGCATGAGTCACAGAGCTTTCTGAAGCTTCTGTGAAAGGAACTGCGTTGGAAACAAAATGTCAAACGCACACCGGAGTGCTTCCTATTTAGAGTATTTAACATTACAGATTAAATGTAGCAAGGTAGTGGATATTTTTCCTCAATGTGCATCAAAGGCCATAATGAAGAAGTTGTTCTTCATTTTTCTTTTAGGACAAAAGGCAGACTGCACCTTATCCATGAGTGACGAGGATCTTCTGGATCTGATGACGGGAAAGTTGAACGCACAAACGGTGTGTAGTTACATATTAACCATCTCTTTTATTTTCCTGCTTTACGCATGAAGAAATTGTAACATTGTAACATCAAATCAAAAGGATTTCTTTTTTTTTTTACGGTAAAATAATAAAAGTGCACACACACCTGTAATTCACACTTGACTCTGGTCTTCACAGAGAGCTCATGATGCAGTTATTTTCGAGCATTATTAGTTATTAGTTCACACCTGTTGAACAGAAACAGGACAAAAAAAATGGATTTTCTAACCTACTCTTTTCACTTCCTGATAAATGCCTGTGCCCACATGGTGATGTGATGCCCATATTCGTTACCATGGTTACAGAATGATCTTGGTAACAAGACTAGTTTTATATTATATTGTATATTATATTACATTTATCATAAGATTAAAGCTTTGTCTCTGTGGTGCATCAGATAAACAAAGCAAAGCACCCTGAATTGTCTGGATTTGTCAAGAAGTAGTCTAGTAGTCTTGGTCTTGGTACGGGTGTATTTGGGCAGCCAAAGCAATCTGTTATGTCAACCCATAGACGTATAGAGACATATAGTGTGTTTGTTTGCACAAAGTACATGTGGGTCTGAGAGATTACCATCTGCGTTACTAGATTAATCCATTTGGTTTCTCTATGAACCAGTAGGTCATTTTTAAAGCAACAGGAAACTCAAAGTTGTGAATTCTCACTAATTGGTACATGTGTGTTAATTGTGCTGAAACGAATGACGCCGGGTGCTCTTAATAAACCATCTCTAACGACACCTACCTGGCAAACAAGTGGCTGTTAATTATGCATAACTTTAAGTGTTAATATAATTTGAATGGGTGGTTTAAAAAAAAAAAAAAGTTGTCATGGACAGGGAAATAAGCTATAGAGCTATAGAGACCAAAACTGTTTTTTGTAGCAGGCTGTAAACATGTTTATTTCTGTATCATCGTCAGAAGTTGGACATTTTAATGTGGGGGCTTCACTTCCCAGCCACGAGGTTACTGCTTGGTAAGAATGTAGCATGGTCCGGTATATTAGTTTTGTTTAGGGGCTGCTGGATGTCTTTGATGAACTGAACACACTTGTCTGACACTTTGAGCCTTGAGCTAGCACTTTGGAAACCTGCTCATTATTTTTTAAAAGGCTCCACCCTTATATACTGTTATCACAAGTTGTGTGAAGGGGAAAAAAGGGTGTTTTTTTTCCCCCTTACCATTAAACTATAGCCCCCCTGGCTTTGGTGCTCTTGGCAGGTGGGCTTAGAGAGCTGGATAACAACCCAGTTATAGGTACAGAGCCAGAGGCTAACACGCTCCAGTTCCCAACAGGAAAAAACCCAGCAAACTATAAAAAGGAAAAACTTGGTTTTATGTTAGTTTCATGTTTTCCACCTTTTTTATCTGAGAAGATAAAGTCCAGTACACCATGTAGGCATACAGTACTGGAGAGATTTGACCTCATTTATTTAACACAACAAATTATTCACTCTTGTACTTAATCACATCAAGGCATCTTTTTTAAATGTACCGGAGATGCGTTGTTAATTGACAAAAGTATTGTTAAAAGTTGACTTTTTGTCTTCTCAGGCATTCTTTAAAGGGAAACTGAAGATCGCTGGGAACATGGGCATGGCTATGAAGCTGCAGAACCTCCAAATCACACCAGGCAAGGCCAAGCTGTGAGAGTCAGATCCAGCTTTTTGTCCTCTCAGCAGCAAATTTGTTGGAAAACATAATCCATCCTGATTTTTACCAGTCAGTGAGTTCACTGAATACTTTAATTATGTGTGTCCACTTTGATATCAGAGCTCACTGTTTACATATGTATTCAGTGTGTATGTAATATGTATTAATAGTTTTGTATGTACAGAACTATTAATATCCACATTGTCCTTATTGACCCAACATCTCTAAGTATGATTTAATTTCTGAAACATCCAGTGAATCTTTAGCAGCTGCTTGCTTATAAACATCAGTGCAAATGTGAAAAATATGATTTGATTAGTCATGTTATCATTCACTCAACACTCAACGTGCCTCTAATTTCTGTCTATAAAACTAAGCTAATAGATAGATAATAGATCATTTTGTATAGAATATACTTCTGTAAATGATAGCAATTGTCTAATTTTTTAAAAATAAATCCTTACCTGACAACAACTTCTGAAGGTTTCTTTCTATAAAGTCAGTAATTATGCTTATATCTATATATTTACCCTCTTTGTATTATGGTTCTCAGTTCATGTTTAGATGAATGAATATATATATATATATATATATATATATACATAAAAAACAGAATTAGAAATATTATAGGTCCAGTGTGGGCGGAAATTAAATATGATATGAATAACTATGTTGCCACTAAATCCTACACACTGAATTTTAAATTTAATTTTAAATTAATTTGCAGTGTGCAGTTTTTTTTTGTTTATATATCATAATCAGTCTTTGTTGTTTGTTGAGTTTTGAATTTAAATTTAAAAAAGAGGAAAGTAGCCTGATTAAAAATTAGAAGTTGTATGTGTACGCACGATTAGAACAGCTTGTATTGATCAGGTTTAGCTCATTTGGAATGCAGCCGTCATACATAAATCAGAATTAACATAGTTGTTATACACATAAGGGCATTAGTGCTGTTTAAACCAGACCTGTAACTAGCACAGTTGTCCACTGGTGAGACAAAGAAAGTAATTTCAGTTGTTTTGTTGTTGCTGTTCTCTCTCTCTCTCCCCACCACCTGCTGCCTGCTGTCCACCCTCTGCCAGATTTTTCGTTGTTATAGCCTAATTGCTCCCTTTAGCCCACCCACCATCCTATCCCTTTGCCAGGTGGCTAGCTGGCTATAAATGGTGATGTTCAGGTGCTGCTCAGGCTGCATGGTTAGCCTGTCTCACTGACTATTAGCAGTGGGCTAATGGGTCTTTAGGAACACAGTATTCTGTAGCAAGCGCAGAGTGAAGGGGTCAGATAAGGAGAAGCAGTGGGGTGTTAGCTGAGGATTTTCAGGCTTGATTCACCTCAAGTCACTTTGAGATGCTCAGCCTGTGCTCGATTAAACTCGACTCAAAGCTCTAACTTATATATTGGATATAGTGTATTTGAATCCCACTAATGTCCTTGACATTTGTTCAGTGGACCAAACTTCTGAAAACGGTTATTTATTATAATTACCACCTGCCTGAAGAAGAAGAGGAAGAAAATATGTGAAGAAATATAACCTACAACTGACTGACAGGTCAAGGTAACACTGTGGTGTGGAGTGACATATAAAGACATATACGTCAGCAAAAGAGTGAAACAACAATCTTCTGACATTGGTACAGAGATGTGTAATAACATAGTTATAAACAACCATAGAGCACCTACGTCTCAGTTCACTAATTTCACTGCAGCTTTTACAACAGGTGAGTTCACTCACAAAAGCGGTGGCTTTCCAAACCTTTCCAAATCTTCTCATGCACCAGAACGCCCGGATTCCTGTAGAATTTTGAGACAGTCAATTTTAAATTTAGGGTTGTAGATTGTTAAGGGGCCGCAGTGCACTGGAGGCGACAGCACCAATTCACAAGACTGTACAGACAATGTCCATCTTTTGAAGTGAGACATGCTGCAGCCACAAGTGGCAATCACAGGATAATAACAGTGGCTTTCCCTTTATTTTTCTGACTGAAAGCGAGTGGGATGGAAAGCAGGAAAAAGAAATGTGCCTTTGAGGTTTGGTGTTTCTATTTATCTGCAGCATAGTAAATGGATCACTGCGGTAGCACAGGCAGTGAAGAGCCATGAATCCAGTGAATTGACAGCTGCGCAACAATATAAAGTTTGATAACCAGCTAATAGCTATCAACTAGTTAGTGGTCAGTTGAGCAAGGGTGCATTTCACTTCTCATTAATTCAGTTTTTCAGTTGCAAGAGGAAGCTTGTGTGGTCTCACCTTTAAAAGTGGAGCACAGTTAATACGCTTTCTAAAGCTTTCTTTAATATCCTTTTTCAGTCCTTTCTAATCATCCCCTGCCCATTGCCCACATTTCATGCAGTGTTTTTTTTTTTACTCTAAGGTTGTCATGGTAATAGTGTTTCTCAGATATGTCTGACTAACCCATCTTACTCCAAGGCTGCACTTGTTGCTCTCGCTCAGAGCCTTTCCTTCAAATCAGCAGAGTGACCAGAGAAATGACACCGTACAACACATCTGAAGATCTATGTGGCCATTCTCTGGACCTTCAGCATTCCCATGTGTATAAAGTGTAACCTTCTGCGTTGGCGCAGGATTTCTGCGGTTATTTTTATTTCCCATAACACACATCTTCATTACACATCCAGTAAAACGTATTGTAAGATATAACAATTACAACCAAACGGAAATGATATGTGAACTGCAGAATAAATACACCTAAGAGTATCTTGAATGGGCAAAGTCATGACAAGTGGAGTTACCGTAGATTCTTTGTCGAGCCATGACAAAGAGAAAAAAAATCATCAATATAAGTTTTTAGTAGTTCTTAGTTGGTGCACTAAGCTTTATTAAATATATTCCCATTGACATTGTCCTCTTGAGGGTGGACCTAATAGTGGACTTCAATATGTAGAGAGCCAAAGCCACCCACACTCAAGTGCACTTCACTTGGATAGAAGATGTGCACTTCACTTGGATAGAAGATGTGCTCTTTAAAATCGTTTCTCTTTAACTTATTGACCGCACAGTTGACTGCTGAAGTTTATTTAGGGATTTATTTGAGTTTGAAACTTTTTTTTAAATATGAAAACAGGTGATATGCCTTTAACCTTCTTGAACCCTTATATTTCCAAAAAGAACTCCAACAATATCCTCCAACATCTTGATATATTTTCATTTCTTGTCATCTTTTTTTTTTTTTTTTTTTTAACAGTTAGTACATTTTTATAAAGATTGGACTACAGTGAAATGTTTTCTTTCAACAAATACAGAATGGCAGCTTTTGAAACATACTGACGTGGTAGTAAAATCTACGTTTGTTTAACTCTTGAAATACATACATGTACAGCATATATCACATACATACGGACAGAGTTCAGACTATGACTTGTGATTGTCAGCTTGCGTTGTCTTGCTGTTGCTGCGTTCGTCCGTGATGCACTCGTCCCGTATGCTTCTCCTTTGGTCGTTTAAGGCAAAGAGGGAATAACAATGGGGTGCAAAGACGTGACATAACTTCAACACAAGGGCAAACACTCGTCTTCGTTTTCGTAATGACCTTTGTCATCTTCTTACCTTGATTCTTGCAGTGACCGTACAGTACTGCAGGTATGAGGCAGAGTACCCACTAGACTCAGGACAACAAGGCAGAGAAATGTAGGGAAAGGTGTTGCTCATAATTGGAAATAATACGTTCTTGTTTTACGCCGAAGAGAGACAGAAAAGAGACATTTCTCTCCTGAATGTGAACCGAACCGTGTTAAAATTAAGGTTTCTTGTTATAGCTCATTGTCTCTGTGTTGTGCGCGTTTGAGTGAGTGAATCTACTGGAAAATATGTTCCAAACAGGCATCGCTCTGCCTGAGTTTCATTATAGAGAACAGGAAAAAAAAAAAAGAAAAGAAAAGAAATATACAAAATCTCCAACCAGCATTATGCTAAAATTATACCAACCCAGATCATCATGAATAAAAAGAGATGTGAGTGGATGTGTTTTTTTTTTTTCTCCAGTCCACAGAGGGATAAAACCATTAAAATATATCTGATATTAGCTATTGCATTTCTGCTCCTTTGAGATGGGCTGACGCACACATATTGCAGGCTGTTAGTGAAACCTCTGACAGGATCAGTTCCCCGGTTTGAAATGTCTGTCAGTTAGAGCAGCACAAATAAAACATCTCTGATAAATATCTACACACACACACACGCTCACACACACACACACACAAACAAACATGCATAATCGAATGCGGGTCATTATTTATGTTATGTAGAAAAAAATCGTCTCTTTTTTCACTTGCTTTCATCCCCTCTGGGCGGCTCTTTTTTTCTTGGAGGGGAAACGTGTGTGAACTTCGTCACCTCGTTCTTTAATTTATTTCCTCTCTTGCTGGTCCTGTAGCTGTAGATGAGCCAGTTGCTGTTGGTACGGCAACTGCTTTTATACGTTAGTCTCCAGCCCATTCATATCAACGGAACAGTGGTCCTTGTCCCTGTGCTCTCTCTTGTGGTGAGAGGAGTGACCATGTTTCTTCTTCTCTATCGGCCGGATCCCCTCCTCCAGCTGGATCAGGCGGGCCACGTCCGGGGAGAGGTGGTCGTGCTTGCTGCCCGGAGGCGGCTGGTAGCAGCCGTTCTTCTGGTTCTGGTAGGTCATCATCTGCTGAATGCTTATCATGGGCTTGGTTTCACAAATCAGAGGCACCTGGTGGACACAACCATCAGGGAGGAGGAGAAGAAGAGTGAATAAGAATCAATTTAATGTTGCTTCACATTAACCATTCTCAAATAATGCAGGCTTTTTTCTGCAAACTAAAATATATTAAGCCTGTTGTCTTGATGGTTTTTAAAGTTTTACAATAAACTAAGCCAGATGTTGACTGCTGGTTAAGGAGGACATATTAAAGGAATGCATTAATATTTTTCAATTTCAATTGAAACGACTCTCATGTTTGTGTGTTAACTATTAGCCTAGCTTAGCATAACTAGAAGCATGGAGACAGAACCTGAGGCAACTTTTAGAGCATTTGCTAATAAAGCCAATGGAAAGATGATGTGATTTGAGGCACATTTGCATATTACACAAAGAAGCGTCCATACAAACATGAATGTAAAATGTAAAATTTGCGCGTTTTATGAATCTGCTTTGTAAACATAGAGAGATGAGAGGAAAAACTAGAGAGACTGGATGGAAATAACAAAATTTTACCGTAGATCTTTTTACTCCTTACACCTGAGCACAGACACAACTGTAAAACAATAAGTTGTGGTTTCACAGCGAGTTATGTTCTGGAAGATTTAGAAGAACCAGATTAGCTGTTTCCAGTCTTTATACTAAACTAAGCTAATCAACAGAGCAGTATCAATCTTCTCAACCTCACTCCAAACTAGAAAGTGAATTTCCCAAAATGTTGACCTATTCCTTTAAAATCTGCTCTACAGCCTACATCCAATCTCCTCCCTGAACCACTTTCCTATCTGTCTGTCAGACTAAGATAAACATCCCCCCACATGGGTCAAGACAACCTTATGGAAATGGATGTTATACAACCTCAGGACTCATTGATTTGGCCTTGCATGCTCTCACCTGCTCCCCTTCTTTGACAAAATCTTTTCTGCAGATATGAGCCATAATGCCTGTGGCTAGGGCATCACCCATCACATTGACCATGGTCCTGAATCGATCCCTAAATGATAAAATCGAAAGTCATCCACGGTTAATGAAGCTTGGCAACACAAGATATTATTCATAATCTACAAAAAAAAAAAAAAAAACATGCTGTCCTTAGAGCATATAGAGTTGAACGTTATTTGGTTCACTGAGAAGTTCAGGTTTATGCAGTGTGGAGGCTTATAATATATCAAATACATGAAACATATTTTAGTGATTCCGTTGATATATAAATTCCAGTAGAGAGGAAGAAGATTAAAATTGAACTGGTGTCTTTGATTGTGTTCAGCTATTCGTGATTGAGAGACTCAGTTTTACTTACAAAGCCCAATCAACAGCAATGATGAGAGTGATGTCATCAGTGGGCAGACCCACAGAGGTCAGCACGATCACCATGGTTACAAGTCCGGCCTGTGGGATTCCAGCTGCACCGATACTGGCTGCAGTGGCAGTGATGCTGAGATAACAGACAGAGGAGCAGAGTGCATTAACATTTTGATAACATACAGAAAGAAGAGGTAGGAAGAGTGAAGGTTAGTGCATTAGAAGATAATTATAATTAAACTTAATTGATTTAATAAAGTGGAAGTAGACTTGTACTTCACTACATTTATTTGACAGCGACTTGTTTTGCACACACGCGCACACACACACACAATGAGGTTTCCAACCGTTGCTCTGGGGGCTGTTTTTCTATAATGTTTGCAACCTTATGACATTCAGGCAGGGACCTCACAGAGATTACATGTAGGTTTATTGCTGAATGCTGAGAGGTTGACGTGGACTGTTTACCTTGACTCTGGTATGTTTTTGCTGCGGGGTGTGGGGTGAAAGAGAGGAAATTGCAGCATGAGTCAAGGTAATTGACCATTTGACCATGCTTCTTCCCAACCCCTGTGAAATAATGTCTGCCCGCCAACATTTGCAGTTTACACTGAAAACTGTGTTAACCATTTGTAATTCATCATTTTTTTTTTTTAACAATGGGTTCGTGACTTCACACAGAAATAAACAAAAAAGAAAGTCTACTATGCCGATACACAATTGCTCAGTGATGATTGACAGTTGCTTGCAGGAGTAAATGCAGCAAACCTGGTACCAGGTCCTTACCAGTGGAGGATGAGATGACCCAACTCCATATAAAACAGATAAATACAATCAACCTCGACTGGCTGCTAAAATGCAAATCCAACAATCTAATATATTATGCAGTATAATAATCTATTCAGCATAATTCATATATATGGTGATATAGGGGAAATGACTGAGGGGATGTTTTATCTGACATATTGGACCTCTGAGCACAAATTGACAAACTGTTCCTCTGCAGGGCTTGGGGGAGGGGATGGGGTTAGCATGCAGATGGAAAAGCTCCATGGTCAGTGGCCAAACGGCACGGGAACAGGACGCAGAGAGAGGGAAAAATTATTATAATTCTGTGTGTGACAAGGGAGATGAGTAATACAGGTCATATGGGTTTTACCGCCAAGGGATTATGAGGGAATGGGCATGGACTGCAGCCATGAGGAGAGGTCTGCTTAATGTTATTACAGTAGGACATGTCATGAAATCAGAAGGGGGGGCTGCTGGACATTTCATAGACCTGGGTGGGCCACAGGTAAGGTGGCTGAGAGTTTATAGGCTGGTGGTGTTTATGGGAAGTTGGCTGTTTGCCTGCCTGCCTGTCTGTTTGTGTCCCCCAGGGCTTCCAGACTGATTTAGCAGAAATCAGATCAGACTAAGAAGCTCATACGAGGCATAATCTGTGTGACATTTACATATATGTGTGTCTCGTAAATCCCATAATATGTTTTATTAATTCTGAATTAAATGTGTCACATTGATTCACACGTTGCATTTAAAACAGCACACACAAGGTATGTCTGCACCATTTTTTTTTTTTTGTACTGGGTAAAATGTCCTTACACTGTCAGACTGGGAGGTTTGCAAAATTGCTGTTGAGATAAGAATGTGTCCAAAGACATGTTGATGTTCATCATTTCAAACCAACAGTCTGACATATGCATGCTGAGAGTTAGATGAGGCTACATTTCTCATAACACAACTTAATTGCATCTTTCATTTCATGTCTTCCAAGCTCCATTCAGCCTGATTTGATGCAGACGTTCCTCTGGATAAATGCATAAGGTAACTCTGATGACATCTCTCTGGTTATTTTTACAATCTTTCTCCCAATACACAAAAAACAAAAAGAAAAAATGCACTCCCTGTGACAAAGAGACCAAGCTTAATGTATAAAATCAGTGGTGCAACCCTATTTGTCATGGTTTTGGGTTTCTTAGTATCGCCTTCTGTAGTGTGTTACTTCACTTCCTGCCCTTGTGTGTTTCCCACAACATTTGATCAGTTCCAACCTCATTAGTTTCACCTGTCGCTGTATCTTGTCATCATGCCTTCTCTTGTGTATTTAGTCTCTGTGTTCCTCGGCTTCTTCTGTCAGGTTGTACTGTGTATGTTCATGAGTTCATCAGTCCTGTGTTTAATCTTTGTGTCCCTGTATTCCTGCTCCTGGTCTTTCTCGGTCCTGGATTTTCTTTGTTCGGTCTTCTGTTTATTTAAGTTATCTTGGATTATTGGACTTTAATTTTGCCCGAATTTCCTCTGGTTAAAGTGTTTTCCATCCCTCCTCCTCCTCACTACATTTATTTATCCACTAAACATCAAAATCAATAAAATGATCAAAACTGCTGCTCTCCTAATAGATATTTGATAAAGCAGCCAGCATCTTTCTCACCCACTGACCCACATTTGTTATGCTTCATTAAAGTTTCCATCAAAGGTTTTTATTTTTATTTGAGACCTCCCATCTAAAGTTAACAAGCCTTACCTGATCGTGATGATCTGTCCAAAGTCAAGCTCATAATTATTCACTTGGGCGATGAAGATGGCTGCCACGGCCTCGTATAGCGCAGTGCCGTCCATATTGATGGTGGCCCCGACAGGCAGCACGAAGCGGATGATGCGCCTGTCGATGTGATTGTTCTCAAGCAGGCACTTGAAGGTGATAGGCAGAGTGGCAGAGCTGCGGCACGAATAAGATAAAAATAATTACAGATAATGAGCCTCCTATGTGAAGCACTGTAAATCAGGTGTATTATACCATAAGATGCCTCTTAGAGCTGTGATTATCTCATTACTAGACTAAATCTTTTGTTCCTTTTTGCCACCACAACAAAGTCATGAAACACCCTCAGTGCTGTGAGACTGACTCAGATATGTGCAAACATACAAATAGATTGTGATTCGATGGGGAATAATACTTGTCGTGAGGTTGATTTACATATACAAGAACATATGCAAGTATACTTACTGAAGTAGCCACATAAATTTCATTAAAACTGTTGCACAAAGTCCAAAAGCCAGTGTGCAGATCAGCAGATCAATCCTGAATCCTCTGCTGACCAACAACCTTGCATTCATTATGTGAGACCTGAATGCTGCATTTTTATTTTGTCTAGTTCCGCCTCTCAATTAGCTGTAGCAACACAAAGTGACACACACAGTCACCATTTACAGGAACCTTTAGCGGGAGAGCATTTTGAGGGTGTGTGCTTCTGGTTGCCGAAGGTAAAGACTATCATCATACTGATTGTAAACCATGAGTACTCTGACACTTTGCTGCTCATTAGTAATGTTTTTCACCTCTTTGAAAGGGTACAGGCTGTATTGTTGTTGGGAAAGTCAAGCATACAACCAATTATGACATGAAAACAGATCTGAGTTGGAGAATGAGGTTAAGAGGGTCAAACATGGAAAACAGGAAACAAACATCCATTTCATTCAAGGTGAATTCCATTATCCAATCCATTTATGAAAAATGTAGTATAAAAGCCATCTACTCTGAACCATAAGTCGAAGCTCATTATTTTTTTATAGCAGACCTTGCAGTCAAAATGTTCTGGTAAACATCATGACAGAAACGCCAAAGTGTTCATTTATTTTTACCTTAAGAGACCCAACAGCAGCATCAGGTGACCTCGCGTAACAATATGTTTATTCCGTCAGATCTTACCTGGAGGAGGTGGCCAAGGAGATGAGGAGGGCCTGCAGAATGCCTCTGATGTAGACAATGGGGCTCTTCTTAGTGATGAAGAAGTACATAGCAGGGAGGATGAACAGGCCATGCAGCACCAAGCCCATCACCACCGTAATGGCGTAAAAACCCAGCTTCTTCCCCATGGCTGAAGGGTCATCCATCTCCAAGATCTTACCGGCAACCAGAAACACGATTCCGAAGGGGAAATACCTGTGAAGGAGAGGAGGAAGTTTAGGAGTATGTTTTCACAAACTGACAGTGACAACAATGACTTTTATTTGAAATTAAAGTATTTCTCATCATGTTGCCAAGTTCTAACAGAGATAGAGACACAGGAGAGACCTGATGTATTGAATTTTTGAGTGAAAAAATAAATATCCAAAGATATTTCACTCAATAAATATGTTTGTTATAATAATCATATGGTTCAATAAACACTAAGACAACTTTGAACTCGCCCAACCTAATGGTGTCCTAACAGTTACTAAACATTTACTCGGCTCCAAACTTTGACAAAAAGTCAAAGAACCAAATCACTCATTGGTCCCCAGCCTCAGAGGACAGAAGACCTGAGCGGATGAAGTTTATTTTTGCACAATGCATGTGGGCTAACTGTTCAAGCTTAATAATGAACTGATAACATTACTCTCTGTGACCTGACTTAAATTAAAAGCTTGAAGTTTTGCCATGTTTTATGTATAACATCAGCATGACTTTTACTAAATTTTATGGCCGTCTATCCAATAGTTGTGATATTTTAGTTGGGACTCAAGTGGTGAATCAACTGACTGAGCATCACATCAATAACACCATCCACAGAGCTAAAAATGAGAAGATCCTAATGCAGTTTCAGCAAAACTTTTGATTGTCATTGCAAATATCAGCATTTATTTTCATACCAGATGACGATAGCAACAATCTTCAAAACTGCCTCATTCAAACTCTGGCAGAAGTTGACCAAAGCGCTTCCATTGGGTCCCATTCTGCCCAACATTATTCCTGGATTGGAGAAAAAAACACAACATATATTGTGAAAAATTCATCTGTCATATAACAACAAGGATCAACAGTATAAACTCATAAACATATTGTTTCTCTACCTTCCTCCTGGGAGAACAACATATATAACTAAATTATGCAATGGTGTGCCAAGACTTAATCATGCAATTATACACATTTACAGTATGTATGTATGTGTGTATACTGTGAAGATGTGTGTACAGGATCCATGGGAACCACTTACCCATGGTAGCAGAAAAAATAACAATCCCCAGCACATTCATGCCTTCACTGGTACCGGGCGATGTTTTCATAATGACATCAGGGGGCGGCGTGAGATCCAGGGAGAAGTTCTGGACATCTGTGCCATTGTCATCCTGAATGCCATAGATGTAGACCCTACGCGTGGTGGTCTCATCTAGGAGCTGAGCCAACGTTGGTTTTGGGATGAGTTCGGGAACTCTTTGGGTTCGATACTTGAAACCAAAACAGAGCACAGCCCCAAATATTAGTACAGTAAACAGAGATGAAATGAAATCAGCTGATTGTTACATGATAATGACATCATGATTATTCAGAAAGATTATAGTAACAAGGTGACAATAAATACAGTAATTTCTATGTTATTTTCTGATAAAGATGATAGCAATCTTCTTTAGATGAGAAGATTTATACCTCATGTCTTCATGCTAAATATGAGCATCCAGGTAGCTTTAGTTAACATAAAGAAACAGCTAGCCTGGAGGTTTTTTTTTTAAAAAAATACTCTTTATATGGATTAAACAGACATGATGTGAGATGTATTTTGTTACCTTTAGACAAAGCCCTATTTTCAGGTTTTGTGCTAACATGAGATGAACCAGCTGCTGGCTGTAGCTTCATATGTACACACACATCAGCAGTTGTTGCTACAGCAGAGTTGCTGCACTAAGCAAAGGAGTTAAAGTATCTCAGGGTCTTGTTCATAAGTGACGGGAAAATGGAGCTTAAGGTGGACTGGTGGGTTGGTGTGGCGTCGGCAGTATTGCTGACATTTTACTGGACCATTGTGAGGAAGAGGGAGCTGAGCTGGAAGGCAAAGCTCTCGATTTTCCAGTCCATCTATGTTCCAACCCATCAGCTTTGGGTAGTAGCCTCAGGATCCCCCAGGAAGAGCTGGAATGCATTGCTGGGGAGAGGGACATCTGGAACGCCCTGCTAAACCTGCTGCTACCGCAACCCAACACTGGATAAGTGGAAGGGAATGGATGGATGGATGGATGGATGGATGGATGGATGGACAACAGCAGTATAGATCTTCTTATCTAACTTTTGTCGTTTTTCCCAAATATTGGTGCTGTTTGCGTTTTAAAGATATTTTTTTTCTTTAGTGAATCTTTAACTTAAAGATTTTTGCTTACCTGTTGAAAAGTAGCTTGAACCAGGTTGGCTGGAAACATGTTACTGTGGAAGATAATTTTGAGAAATGTTATAGTCAATGCCAAATGTGAGAGTACTCCAAAAGAATTACATAAATGTTATTCTGAAAATAAAAAGATTATGTCCTTCAGTTGTTCCTTGCACAAATAACCCATAGTGGCGGATGGCATCATCCGCTATTAAGATGTTTTATTGTAAGAACCACACCATATGCTCACAGCCAAAAATAACCCTCAAAGACAAGGTTGTCATCAACCAACATCTCTTCTGTCCTTGAAAATTAAAATCCCTCTTTAGCAGGTTGTCTTTAAATGTACATCTCCTTTTGTTATTGGTATGAATGAGGGATGGCTGTTTTTAAATTGGACACAGCTCATTGCCGTTCCCAATGAAAAGAGTTAACTGCCTCACATCGTTTGTACCACAAGTGAAGATGTTTTTCTGCATTGATCTGATTCACGAGCTTCACTATTCCATTAGTTAGTTCATTAGTTCAGATAGTGGGAAGGTGCTGTACTTTTTACTCCTACTAAAAAGCCCACTCATATCTCAGCTGAACAAAAACACATATAAAGTGCTCTGCTTGCCAAGGTGAACTGCAGGTGAAAACCTAAAGATGGAGGAACAGGAACAAGGCAAAGGAAAATTGATGCCCAACAACCATTTTAGACAGAGCTGAGACGAAAGCTTGATTTCCAGAGGAACTAAGATAAAATGGTTAATCTTAGAGTTTGGATGTTGCTTGTACTCGTTTCCAGAAGGTGTTCCACTTTCCTTCTGCAGTCCAAAGACAAGCAAATTAGCCTTATTATAGACTCTGAATTGCTCATAGGTGTTGAGAGTGAATGGGCCATGGATAAGCTACTTGTGCATGTGAGCTACATACCACAATCACTGTAATTTAACTCACATATATGCTATGTACCTTTGTTCAGTTCAGCTAATGAATGGGACTATTGTGTACCATTGTACAGTCTTAGTGCTGTCATTAGTGTGGTGGAAGAGAAGGTCAGCTATAAGAAACAGCACAGTGATGATGCTGGAATGACAATTTCATAGCCAAAAGTAGAACAACCTGAAGGTTACTACGATTCTGCTCTCAGGTGAACTTGCTGAAGGCTGAATATGCTTTAGGAATGTTTCTTTTATGAAGCTTTTGAAAAGATTTTTGTAAATCTTACTCTATTACACAATCACACACAATTACACAGTAATTACTGTAAAACACGACAGCACTAGTAGCAATGCAGGGACAGATAAAATGAGACTGCACCGCAAACGTAAAGTTCCAGTGTGTGAGATTTATGGGGCTCTATTTATCTATTTAATATACAGTGGTATTGTTATACTGTCTATGCAGACTGCTGCCTTTTAACTGCAGTCTGTTGAATAAAATACAGTACATAACATAGCATCTCTATACAGAGATATATATCTGTCAGTCACGTCAGAATCAGCGTCGCTTTAGCACCGGCTGTAAATCCCACATCAACACTGAGCTTAAACCACAATCACAAATTCAAACAGCACATTTCAGATGCAGAGAGATTAAAAGGCATATATTGTGTTTTACAGCTGCATCCAACAGAGTGACTTAAAAGACATATGGCAAAGACATATGAGGGCAATATGGTGCACAACTCAGTGGACTATAGTGAGTATTCTGCACGGATTTGACCACTTAGCCATTCAGCGGTCCATCCTGTGTCTAAGACAGAGCAAAGCAGGCTAATGAACCACTCTGATCCCAGAGCCTCTAATAAATCCAAGTATGCGCATATTCATACATGCTCTGCTCATTATACATACATATAATGCATATACAAACATACTTATCACACACACTCACAAAAGCAAACACACACAGGACTATGCAGACAGTTGGTCCCATTTGTGAGTGCACCGATATAGTACGCCTGCATGATAGATGAAGGCTGTAAAGAAGCTTTGCGAGATAAGTCCAAAGCACAGCTGTGCTCTGTGAAACACACACACACACACACGCACACGCACGCACACTGTGATCCCGTGAATGGCAGAGCTTCACCTCTGCCACATGATGCACATAGTTGGATTTCATGAGCTCAGCCAGTTTACTTCTCCCTTTTTTACATTCTGATCGAAAGAGTCACTTCTTCAAATGCAATTTTCAATTCTCACTATGACTTTATTTTGTTATCAAATTTTTTAAACATATTAAAAAATAACGCCAAAATCACAAGGTAACGATTTTCAAATGACTGAAGATGAATTATTTTTCAACTGAAATTGTGGTTTGCAATAAAATAACATCATAAACTTAAATTATCCTGGTGGTGGAGCAGCTCTGTGCTTTGCAGGCGATTGACTTTACCCCACTGACCGACTGTTACACTGACACAGTGGCTCTCAGGGCCTCACCGCCATGTTTCTCACTGTGGGCTCAACGCAGGCTCACCTCAAACTCACCCACTTCATCCTTCAGCAGTGCAAATTAGCTTAACGCAGTAACCCACTGGCACACGAGGCTTTACGCCCTGACCTTAAGCATTTCCCAGACTTCAGAACCAGCACGCAGAGCAAGAAATTTACATATAACAGGTGCTGGAAAACTGACTGCTGACATAAAGTTAGCACTTGCAGTGCTTGATATCTGTTGATTCATTTACAAATCCACCAAATCCAAAGCAAGCACAATAAAAATATATTTAAATTTGATTTGTTTTTTTTTCTTTTTATCAAAATGTTCTTTCATGATGAGTTTATGAACTAAACTGTTTTATTTTCATTAAGCAACGATTTGGGCTGTTCTGAACAACTTTATGCAGCCACTGTAGCAGTTATAATAACAACAACACCCATTACAACCCCCCTTTACACATACACAAACACACGTTTATGAGTGTTGTCATAAAACATTATGAATGCATTGTATTTGACTAAGCCATAAAGAACTAAAGATGTTGAACATTTTTGTACAAGACACAGAGGAAAAACAAGAGACTCCAATCTGGTTCTAAAAAAATGAAGCCATCATGGCTCCCAAAGTTTTTATAACCCCTTCATAGTGATTTTGTTCTCATGGCGACCCCCCCCCCAAGTCCAACCACACCTACACAATGCACATATATCAATACTAAATGAAATACTATCATCTCATTCTTAGTGTTTTGAAAAGTGTGTGCTTTTATTTTGGTATGTTTGAAAAAGTAATGACACTAAACCGACACCGAGCACGTAATAGGCGTTACGTGACGCAGCGAGAGTCTCTTACCGGATGAGATCCAGCAGAGCGTCAGCTGAGCTGGTCATTGGCTTCTTGCTGTCCTCAGAGTCCTCCTTCTGAGCAGCCCCACCCGGGTGGATGATGTATACCATGACAATGCCCACTACCACGGCAACAAAGGTAGTCCAGAGGTAGTAGGAGATGGTCATGATGCCTAGGCGACTGGAGCACTTGGCGTCCAGGGCAGCTAGACCTGACATCAAACTGGAATATGGAGACAGACAAAGGGAGAGACAGAGAGGAAGCTAGAGGTTAATGTCAGTGATGGAGAGGGACTTTATCAGAGCATTGCATTTGTTCTGCCTAGGTCAGTTACCCTGCAGAGACTGAGCATAAATGTTAGCTCATTTATAGGCTGTTGCAGATGTACACCTAACTGATTTAACGTTCATTTGCACACAAAACATTTATGAAGCAAAGAAATAACTGTCACTAAACTGTATTAAGCTGCAGGTTATTGACTATATCACTTGACTTCTAGTAAGAGTTATTAAATGCAATGCATTGGGGGAAAAACAAACCACTAAGATTTTAACATCTCAAAATAAAACATCAGAAAATGTTCTGGCTGTGTATTGCTGTATGTCTAAGCAGACGTTGCATAAAGGCTTAAATGAGGCTGTACAGCTTTGTTATGATGGCACTACTTAATGAAACTCAGAGAGCCTGTTTTCAAATCAGAGAATATGAGAAATTGCCTCTGCAGTCTCAGATAAGGCAATCTGTGACACATTTCACATTGTGAAACCTATTCAGAGCTTTGTCGCCCCTCTCTGTTCTCTCACAGAAAACCCGAGAGCGGGATAAACAACTAATCACAAACATTATTAACAGAAGAGAGAGAGAATTTGCATTTAAATGGACTACTTTGAGCAGTTCTTCACTTTAGATATTCATTTCACTCCACTGACATGGTGACGTTTACTGTAAGTAAATAAAAAAAAACAAAAAAAAAAACAACACACACACACACACTAATTCAACACTGTTTGTTTCTCTGCTTGAATAGAAAAAAAATGAGATGTCATTAGTGGGGAGTGTGAGAAGAGAACATGTTGAAATGGCGGCACAGTAGGTGGGTGGTGGTGACAGTGAAAGCTAGAAGAGACAGAGAGAGAGTATTGGAGAGATCTTTACTGGGGCTCTTGAGCTGGGGGTGACTAGATTTGCTCCCTGTCCAAAATGTAATCTGGTTTGACTTGGCAAGTGTTTGGATGGGGCTGCTGAGTCCTTCTGTGCGGTCACTGCCTGTGCTCAGCCTCATCCTGCCATCCCGCCTTTTATCATCTCTGAAATGTACGACAGAGAGCCTCCATCTCTCTCTCACGGCCACACTGGGGATCAGTCTGTAATCTCCGCAATCTAATTTTTCAGCCAGTCTGTGACTACTTACACAATTTACACAAGGATGCAATAAAGTGAGGTCACAAGGATGCATTTGTCCATGGGTGAATATGCTGAATCATCAGAAATACCAGCGTGACTACAAGTATGAAATTGGTCGAGAGTCTCAGCAGCAGCCGTGATTTTCCGCCCTTTAGATGCTGCACGACTTCCTTTAAAAAAGTTCATCAAGCACAGGAATACATTTTTACAAAACTGCAGCCACAGCTCCAAAAAATAAATAAATAAAAATAAAAAATACTCAGTGCTGTCACACTGCACAAGAGATAAAGCCACATTCGGTTTGGACTGGAACCTGAGATCACAAGTCTGGTGGGAACATGCATATAAATGAAGGGCACAAATTCAGCTTCCTGACTTGAGGCTGTGCCATTACAATAAACTGAACTGGAATAAACCCAAGACATTTTTCTTGTTGAAAAAGTATAGATGTAGACTTCTGTTCAGATGGTCTCAAATTTATATTCCTCAATCATCCAAGCAAACTGAGCTGGGCAAAGAATTCCTGTTCAAGTCAGTGAACTGCCTCAGTAATGTTGTGTAATCTCAGCTACACAGTCATATAAAGTTGGCCAACATCAGCCACCATAAACCACTCAAACATACCAGACCAAGTGTCTGTCCAAATGTCTGTAGCAGCAGAATTTAATGAGCATGTTTGTGAATTATGAATTCAACTTCTAATTTGTCGAAGAAAGAATTACTATTTTGCAAAATACAATTACGCTTAAGTTGTTGAATGCAATAAACTGACCTTCAGAGGTTTTGTTGTCATGGTTTTGAGTTTATGGTTTTGTTTTTCCTGTTTTATTTTGTAATTATCCCCTCTATGTGTCTTTTACTTCCTGCCTTTGTGTTTTCCCACCACTTTTGATTACCTGCTGCTCACTGATTGGTTTCACCTGTCCCTCATTAGTGTTACCTAGTCGTTTGTCTTGTATATTTAGACCCTAGGTCCGGTCGAATAGTCTATTTTATTTAGGAAGCTTCCTAAATGAGGGAAATGACCCGGGAGTATTTACGTAGCCGCCACAGTAAGAGCTGTTTGAATTCTCTAAATGTTAAGGAAAAGAGCTTCGGTGCTTCCTTCCTTATCTCCTTTAGCAGAGGATACACTGGACCATCTTTTACTGTACGTAAGGAAAGGAGGTCATGCCATCCTACAAATCCTTGATGCAGCAACAAAAAAACAGCCTAAAGACACAGAGTGCTAATTCACATATTTCCTCACTTCACCTTGAAGCGCAGTGCAGCGAGAATGCTAAAGTGGCTAAATGCACCGCCTCTGTAGCATGAATGTGTCACCACCTATCCTCTGTTAAATATCAAATTAAATATCCTTCTAGCTACAATGTTTACTGTTCACTCAAAGGAGCGTATTATTATAAAATTACTGAATTTTTAAAGTTTTTAAAGTAATGGACAAAGTAATAGCTGTGTGTGTTGCAGCTACAACTATGAATGCTCATATTTCTCACACTTACAAAAATAAAATCAAGCCACATGCTGGCAGTTAATCTACCAAATCCTGGTAGAACAAAAGGAAACAAAGAAGCACATCAGCCCCACTACTCTGTAATCAGGCTTTAAAAAAAATATCATAGTGAGTTTCTTTCTTGGAATGGAAAGACTAAGAAACCATAATTAGGACTATAAAGTCAGCTCTAATGAATTTCTTTCTATTGTAGTTTCCAGTGTAGTCCCTCAGGTAGAGAACTCTTGCTTTCCTGAAGGTATTACATAAAGATATTGTTTTTCAGTGTCAAAGAACACTTTTACCCAAACATCACTGCAGTTACATTGCCCCATTTTGCTTGCATTGAATTCATTCTCACTCACTTGAACATTTTCCATACTACTTTAGTCGCTGTGTCTCTGTGTGTCAGCTCTGTGATGGACTGATGACCTATGTGCACCACTGATAGAATGGTGTACACCACCTCTTGCCCAGTGCCGCTTGGGATAAGCTCCAGTTCCCCATGATAAATAGAAGTGGTTACAGGAAATGGATGGATGGATGGAAATGTACTTCCCACAAATACAGTAAGCACAAGTTATTGCTATTTGAATGCTGCGTACAGTATATGGTATATAACACTGGAAGCACAGGATGCAATCACCGAGCAGAATCCTCATGTCCGATATTACAGACTGCAGCAACCCATCGTGTTATCTCCATCTATTAAACAGAACAGCCCTTGAAATTCACTGCCGAAGATGGCCCCCGTTGTTTGTTTGTTTTTCGCTTGAATTGAATGTTGTGATGTGACTGGAATTACAACGTTAGAGTGATACACGGCTTGTGTGGATAAACCTTGCTCGCTTTGGTATATCAGACAACAAGCACAGCAGCAGCAGCAGCAGCAGCAGCAGCAGCAGCAGCAGCAGCAGCAGCAGCAGCAGCAGCAGCAGCAGCAGCAATAACTATGGGGCATGACCTGCTCTGGTCAGGGGCTAGATGACCACCAGCAGGAAAAACAGAACAAGTAGAATACAGCGGAGGTGGATTGCACATCAAGACAACAGTCTTCTTGGAAATGGCAAACAAACTGAAGTGTACGACATTGTGTGTCCAGATGTTTAGTATGGAGTTGTTGTTTTTTTTTATATACTGCAGCTCTTTGGGAGACCAGAAGCTGCAACCAGGAGATGAAAATGGGGGGGGAAAAATGACGTTTGTTATTCAAGGGATTTACCTCATGACCTCATCCTGCCTGTGCATTTAAATCTGATAATCATATCAGTCAAATGTATTTTTGATGGACTGTATATTGAGTGTTAGATGTGCTGCAGTCTTGTGAGGTAGCAGCAGTTATAAAACTGCTAAAAAAAAAAGATGGGAAATGAATCGAAAAACAGGATTAAAATATGACAGACCTGTTTTATTTCATTTACATTTGATTCACAACTTATCTATTAAACTGACGGAGTTCTCTTTTATGTCAGGCCAAATCTGTTGCTCATTCATCTACATCTACTTAATTTATGCTACATCTACTTTGAATAGATAAGCATTGTGGGTAATTTATAACGTGTTCTATATTTTATTCCCCTGTGTGGGATAAATGAGATCTAAAGGAGATTACAGGTCCACTGACTGACGAAAACACGTGTCCACCTCATGAACACCTCAACCATTCTCCTTTCCTTCGGTATGAACAACCTTAACCTTAACACACACCAGAGTTTGTGCCTCTTTCATTCACAGCTGTGAAATAACTCCAAATGATACTTCCCCTTTCATTCAGCAATTTGTGTCCGCGTCGGTTTCAGATCACTGGTCGGGGAGCATGGCACGATACCTTGCATGTGTGAGAGTGCACAGAGTGAGAGGATGAAGAAAAGTGCTTCACCACAGCGCTATCCTTCGATGAAATACAAATGAGTACAACATAGAAGAAAGAAACTAATCCATTTGCATCAATCCTATTGACGCTAGAATTGATCTTCAAAACTGAAATGTAATATCTCCTCTATTGATTTTTTGGTATTGATACCACCCGCCCTACTAGCACCTACCAGTCCTGTAACCCACTGTAAGTAAATAACATTGATTATAGTAGCTGCAAAGTTAAGCCATGTCTGAAACAAATCAATTGGGGTTACAGGAACAGTGTCAACAAAACAGTTTGCTGCCACATACGTTTAGCGCACTTGCTTCTCTGCTTCTTATAGACAGGATATTGCAAGACTGAACTCAGTATTTCGACACCGTTCTTATCTCTGATATCTGAGTCAAGGATTACAGTATGTCACCTGCCATGTGTAGCTGCCTCGATCGTGAGGTTGCAAGCACACGTACAGCCGATCGTTGACAAGATTTTTGGACCATATGGGGCTTACAGGCGTCCCTGCTGCACCTACGCCGGACAAGAGCATTACAGTAATCCTTCATCCAGATGAAAAAAAGAAGGGCGAGGCTCCTTGGAGAGGGGTTATCCATGACATCCATGACATGTGGCAGGGACACTGTGGCCTAATCGATGCTCTACTTCATGGCAATTTCACTATTTGGTGCTCCAGGATTATTTCTCTCATTGTAGATGTGGAAAACTCACAACAAATCTGACTACCAATGGCCATGAATCAAGAATTCCATTAAAATGCCACAATATGGTATATATAATAAGTTCCTTTCCTTTTTTTTTTGAGAAACTTTACCTTCAAGGGCTTTTCAAATCAATAACCATTCCATGAATTAAATCAACCATAAGGAGACTGTTAATGTACCTGTAAGCTCACTCAATATTGATATGTTGGCTTTGTTTGTGGAAAAAAAGCATGGTTGCTCTTTTGAGAAACAGACGCATGTAACTCGAGTCTATTCAGTGGCTCAGTTCTGAATAGCACGCCTGCCACTCTGCTAATAAGAACACTGTAACTGTCACTGAGAGCAAGTCAATTCAAATCAGTGTGCGTGAAAATAGAGCTGGTCATGTCATTACATGTGTTATTAGTCGTGTATTGATCCACTCTTGTGGAGATTTGTAGAAATAGTACAGATGTCACGGCGAAGCCTCAAGAAGCTCTTTTCACTGTTGACTAGAAGACAAGAGACACCATGACTCAACAAATTAAAGATTTCTCAGGTGAGTAGTGTGCTGCTCATCACTGTCGTTTTACAGTCAACGGGGGCAACTCTCCGCCCTGCTGTACACCGCTGCGTGTTCATCTGTCGCTCTGTATGCTGAGATTAAGAAAACCAGTTCACTATAAATCTCTTGTTCATCTAACTGTGCTGCCTGACCTGCTGAGCTGACCAGTAACAGTGAGCAGAGAGTACTGTCAGATGCTAGGTTCCTGCTTTCCGAGAAAAGACAGACACCAGCACAATAACACACTGAGACGTCAATGAAACGTCTTGTAAAATCAAAATCCAGCATGACACACAACACTGCATATGTGTGCTGTAGGATCTTTACAATGAACTGTGATGTGCTAATGGAGGACTGTTTTTCACACCACGGGGTACAATCTCTCCTTATGCTGCATCCTCTTCACACTTTTTGATTTCTTTGTCAGGGACCTCTCTGGCTGTGAAATGCAGCCTATGTTGAAGCGCCAAAAACTGCAGTTCCTCAAATGGCTACTTGAGGCTGGCTACAGAATGAGTCACAGGTGATCCACGTCTTTGCTGATTTCTAGATTAGCGGCTAGCACCACCGATTTTGAGCTTCAAAATGGCTCCTCAGACATCACACAACTTCATGAGCTAACCACTAACACACTTACTGTATAACATCTCTGCTTCACTCTGTACTGTTTACTCCCCCAGGCATTTCAATTACCACTGCACACCATTTTGTTCAATACAAGGTTATTGAAGAGACAACCTGACAACCTGTAACTATCTGCATACCATGTCTCTTTATATTACTCTAACTGAATAAAAGTGATGCAACAGGTTCCTCCATTTTGGATTTGAATTTCACAGTGAAACCAGTTGCAAAACTCACAAGACAAAACACATTTCAGCAACATGAGGTCCATGTGAGATCTAAATGCATATTTTTGATGACTTGGAGACATTAATGAGTTCCTTTTAGCAGTACTTTGCAATTTTCTGTTTTTTAGTGTTGTATACTGCTGTGTAGACTAGTGCTGCCTGTAAATGTGCTTTGACTGCCACAATCGTTCTTGATTGGTCCCATAAATGAAGTACTTGATGAGATATCTTAATAATAATTTCAGAATCAAAAACGAACTCGGGTCCTCCTGCAGTACAACAAGCAAAACAAATTAGCCTGAATTAAGCTGATGCAGACATACAGCCTGACAAATAACCATCACAATGTGACTTGATGAGCATGTGGCTTGTTCCCAATTTCACTGAGTCACCCTGACATCCTATGAAAAGGAGCTATAATCAGAGTCCTACACAATATGCAATCGTACATTAGTGCTGTCTCAAGAAAATTAGCTCATTTCATCTCTATTTCCTTGTTTTAGTCAGAGAAGTTTCACAGAAGCTGAACATGAGGAAGGCTGAAGCTGGTGTGCATGACATCTTTAAGCAGCACTAAATCTATGAGCATACAATTTGAGCAGAGGCAGAGCAAATCTAAGTGCTGGCATGGGCTCTTTGAGTGTGAGGTCACGGTTTTGAGAAAAATCCTAACATTAATTCAAAGAGCGAAAGACCACACTCCTGAATACAGAGAGGAAAAAAAGACCCATAATTATTTGGTTTCTAAGCCTAATTGGGAAATCTATCACACTGCTTCTGTGTCAGGATACAAATTAGGCAGTGACAAGATAAATCTCACTGTGAAGGGCAGATATTGATTCACACAAACAACATGATTAAAACATCCTCTTTTGCTCCTTTTATTTTAATATGAAATCCCAAAACAACAGGGAAAACATGATGCCTAATTAAATAGACTACAACAACAATGGATCCTTAATAATACATTTATTTACCAAGGTAATCATTGTGCTTTTATTTACAGTTGCCATATTCAGCTCCATGGACTCAAATAATAACAGCATTTAAACATAGTTTACTGGGCATTGTGACTATATAGTGGGTTAGATTCATTTATGAAGAAATTGTGATAGAATGCCAATGTGCTGCTTATAATGGGTTCTCTTGGGTATTTTCTGTATCACTTACACCATTTATTATTGCTGAAGTCATTATCATGAATGAAAACAACACAAATCAGTTTTTTTTTTCCTCAGGAGATGTTATGCACCATATTCAAGGTTAATGATCACTTATTCGGTCTGTTTCAAAGAATGACGCCTATGATAGCTTCCCATTTAAACATCCGCTTCCAGGCTTCCATGTCACCTCACTCAAAACTTTGCAAACAACCTGGACACGATAACTCAAATCTGTTTTACGACACTCATCTTCCACGCCAATTATTTCTTCTGTGTGAAAACTGAGCACTCAGCTTCAGGCTGCATATGGAGACCCGATTGAAAACAAACTAAGGGTCAAATAAAACTCTCGACAGTCACATTACTGCATTGTTAGCCATTGTGAGCAAAAAAACAACTCATTTACACCTCACTGCAAGATTACAAAGGCAGATGCAACCATCACCACTGTCAATACAGTGTGGATCAGCCATATGTTTGTGCTGCATATCATTAAACTACTCTTCACCTTTGACCTTCAGATCTCTGCCAAAGCATCAGCTCTTAAAGGCAAAATGTAACCCTGTCTTTAATTAGAACCACAAAAAAATGAAGCAGAATATATATATATTTTTAAATCTAGTTGTGTGTAATAATTAATTCGAATAACAATCCCCAAAATAAAAGACACATGGAACACATGGAGGCGATAAGTGGAGTGGCCATTGATTCTGCATGACGCGTTCATGGGATAATCTGGCTTCCGCTTTGGCTGGTGCGCAGATGGCGCTGGGAGTGAAAAAATGGGGACAGGCAGGCTATAGGGCTAGGACGGATATTCACCCCTAGATAAGCCCTACTGTACCATGCACCATGTCAACCAGCCGGTCTGTGGATCCCAATCTAGGTACACTCTGCTGTCATCAGTGGGCATAAGCAGAGGAGAGAGAAAAGCAGGACTGTGTTTGTTTGTACATGCAGATACGCTGCAACTCATCTCCCAGTAGATAGAGGTGGATGCATAGTCATTAGTTCCAATACAGCACTTGGGAGGTAAGGCATGCCTTCCATCTACATTATCCATTATTGCCTCCACCGAGTCACAGGCAGGTATCAGGAATCAGGAACATTGTGTGTGGTGCGGACTCAACAGGAGCTCCTACACCCTCAGCCCATGCTCTGAATGTTGGATGTTGTTGATTTATTTCACGTTCCTGTGTGCTGAAGTCCTGTGTCAAACCTACGGCTGAGTCTGGACCCCTGCCTGCATGCACTATTTCAGATTAGCTGTAATTAAGGTCTCCTGGCCTCACGTGCATCACGTTTGGCAGGAATCTTCTGCTCTGAATCTTCGACCCTGATTGGAGGACAGGACCATGAGCATGCATAAATGAACAAACATACGCTGGCTCCCCTTTGCCTCATGTTTATACAACATATAGGCAGAAAGAGAAATATACAAGAATCAGATAGAAGCACAGAGAGACAGACAGAGAGGCAGAGTGAGGGACGGAGGATTAACTTCTCATCCAGTCTTTGCTGTTGCATAGATTGTAAGTAGCTTATTGCTCAAAGCACCCGGCATGTAACCGGTGCGTTTGCATGATTTGTTTTGGGATGTTTTTTTTTTTTTTTGTATTGGACATCACTGACCTCATGCAGGCAACTAAGAGCTTATGTGCCAAAAATAGTCAAAAAAGAAAATCCAGTAGATTGTGCGCTTCTAAGAATGCACCCAAATCTATAAAAGGGCAACAGGTTGACTTCCATGTAGACATTGATCTTTAATCCTTAATGTTAAAAATATGGAGCCCCAGAGAGGCCATGGAGAGTGAAAAATGTATTGAGGCCATGTTTTTCTGAGTATTCACAGAGTGGCAGACATAATTATGTTTTAATTAGAACAATAATGGGTCCTTTTTCACAGAGTCCGTCATGTTGAACCGCCATGTTTCTGCAGTCCTGAATGGAAAACCAAAAACTGGCTCTTGATAGGGCATTTCCTGTTTTTATCGCATTTCCTGCAGGAGAAGGTTAGGAGGGTATTTATAGGAATGTCGCAAGTGGCACATTGAAACTCTGCTGATATCTCCATATGTTGTGATTTATGAATAAATCAAAAAAGATAGTGAGAGAAGATTGAACTCTTGCACTTCTTCAGTCTGTTCCAGTTACTCGAGAGATTAGATCTGAGATCTTTGAGTTCTGAAGGAATGTAGCGGTGATTAGCTTAGGAGGACCAGCCGTCCATGATTTGTATTGAGTGTGCCGGGATGCCATTACAGGTGGCTGAAGTGACAGCTCCGATTCTGAAGGCGTAGTTGGAGTAGTCAGAGAAATGTCAGAAAAGGTGAGTATGAAGTGCTGGTGGTACCTAAGTAAAGATGGGTGTAAGCTGAGGGGATTTTTGGTATTGGTTCATTTGAAGGAAATAAAATGAGTCAGTGATGTGTAAGCTCACTCAGCTGGCTCTTGGACAAAGAAGCATTTTGAGAAATAAAGATAGCCAGATACTAGGCAAGGGCCTTCTAGTATAGAGAAGAATACTTTCAAGGTAAACTTGATTGTATAATTTTTGATAGCTATCAAATCAAACAATGTAAAGGTTATGTTGTAGGGGTTGTGAAAGGCTGTGAAATAGACTTATCTTGAACCCACAAATGAATCAACACATGGGAATGAATTGTATCTTGTGTGAATGCATTAGTATTCTAAGCACTGTGCCGTAAAACGTGACCTTGGTCTATATTCCTCTTTATGGCCACTCCAGTGCTCTGTACGTTAACAGTGAATGGCTAAATAATTACATATACTCTATGATTCTAAAAACGGAGATAGAAGTAGGTCCATTCTCATATAGTCATATTCATTGGTTTGGGATTCTCATTGCTTCATGAAGTTATTTAGTGATTAATTTTGTTCCGGCTGCTTGCTGTACTATCAAAAGTGATGTCTGCTTTAACTCAGCTCCTGTTCAGCTTTAATTTGAGGCTTTAAACTTTTCTGCTTGCCGCTGCGCTTTTATTCAATTACATTTCAGACTATTCATTTATTTTATCTTGCACGGTAGCGTAACTGCATTGTAAATCATATAAAAGTTTATCTGACTTGTATCCTCCATTCAATTGTACTCTGTTTTTTTCTTTTATTGCTTTTGTTTTCTCTTTTCTTAATTTGCCTTTTACATTATCTCGTAATTCTTTAATATCTTCTTTTAATAGCTTTTTACATCTTATGTAATTACCATAATTATGTAATTTGAATTACTGTGTTGTTGAAAGTTACTTTACAAATAAACATGCCTTGCTCTCTCTTCTACTTCAAAAGCCATTTCCCAGAAGTCCTTTCCAGTAAGACTAATCTAAGTCAAATGTGGGTGTGAAGCCGGGCAAATACTTCTATCGCCAACTTATTCATAGATACTCGTCTCTGAACTAAGCTGGAACTTTGACTCAAAGCACATCATATATAGTGATACTGTGTACTGTGTGCTCTCTATATTACATACTGTGGTAACTGAGGATAGCTTTTTGTATGGTAGTCAACTGCGAGTTCAAACGCAAAATGCTAATTCACAGATATAAATTACCACATACATAAGAAAAGACTTTCCCTTTTATTTCTGGAAATTTCTTACCATGGACTGCCTACATATGTGTGGACAGACATTCAAACACTGCACACTACAAAGGAAGTTCAAACAGCTGATTCTGATGCAGTATATGTGTGTTCTCAGAAGAACATTTAAACTCCCAGCCTGGTCAAACTTTCATCTTCTTTATAAGAAGAGGTGAGGAATGCCAAATCTGCTTTTCAAGATATTTTTGTGCTTTTTAAGCTTTATTTGACATAGATAGTTGAAGAATGACAGGAAAGCAGGGAATGAGAGAGGGGGATGACATGCAGAGGACTGAGCCTTTGTACATAGATGCATACTCTAACAACTGAGCTGAATGCCATCAGTAATAATTTTATTATTAACATCTACCAGAGACAGCGATGTGACTGCAGATATCATTTTACATTTCAGTTTGATTTAGCTGAATTCGATCCAGTTTATTTCAGCAATGCACTTCAACAATACTGCAGATCATTCATGCAACAGGTGACCAGTGATAATATGTATATATGTTCAATGTTGCACCTTCTTTTAATTCTTTAACCTGACTTTTTTTTAGACACATTCCTGCAGTGAAAATCAAGATCCACCCAAATAATTATGCTTTATCAAAATTAAAATCGTGTGTGTGGGTATGTATGGAGTTGTATTGCTCTTACCTGGATACGACAAGGGGCAAAATTAACATTTTCAACATCCTCATTAGCAGTTCTCCGGGAAACTGGAAGTATTTCACCTCCTGCAATTGGCAGAGAAAACACATCAGGTTGTATTACACAAATAAAATAGAGAATTTCACCCGCTATGGCGAATTTGTAGCAGTCCAAGTAGTATTGATCAATCATGTTTGAATAGGCTTTGATTTTAGCAGTGCGTGAAGAGAAAAAGAGGCAGATTGCATTGGTCTGACGATGTACGGATATCTGTTTATAGAGATGAACAGAAAGTGTTGTATCTAGAGTTGCAGAGAAGATAACGATATCTGTTTATGTATATCAGCTAGCAACACTGGAAGCCCATAAAAACATTGGCTAAATGTTAAAAATCCATCAGCTGAAAAATGAGACGACAGCCGGTGAATTCCAACATTGTCACTGAATTAACTAGGCATCAGAGAATTACTGTGTCATCATGTCACTGGTAAAAAGCTGTTTTACCAATGAGCCAACACCTCTATATACACAAGAGAGAGGAGTCATTCTCATCTGACTCCCAAAATGTCAAGCTATTACTTTTTAAATACTGAAGATTTAGAAAGAATCTTGTTCTATTCATCCAACTAAAAGGACATTTTATTGACTTACCAGTATTGTTCAATTGTAAAAATAGATTCTGCCAACTTTTAAAAGGGGGTGCAGCTCTGAATGTTGTGGTCAAAGGAACCAAGCAACAAAACGAATGACCTCGCTGAACACAACTCTCTTAGGTCATTTGGACTGGAACTGGCTTCCTGTATAATTGCTTTTAGTTTTTATGCTCTTTGTTGTCTCCCAGAGGACTTGAGATGTTTCCTCTTATAAAAAAACTGCACGTACTTGCAAACTTTAAACTTTTTAATAACAAATAACACACAACAAATGTGTGTGCTTTGAGTGTCTGTGTGAGTGCTGGAGAAAAGAGTCTCTTTCTATAAAAACTGTTTTTAATTTTAGCCTAATCAAATAATACTGTCCAGACGATGAAAGAAAAAAAAAATCATAGAAGACACACAATTAGTAATGCCAGAACAAAGTTATTTCAAAACTACAGCCATCTAGGCAACAGCTGAAAAGCTTCAGTCTAGATCCACTGAGTATAAACATGGACGTCATCACCCACAGGTTTCTGAAGAGCCATTGTGAAGCTCAGAGTGTGATGGCTCTGGCTGTCACCATCTTGGCAGTCCTGCCTCCGTCAGGACAGCATGTGGTGCGACTGAATGAAGCCCGGGTTATGAATTGAGCGTTTTAATATGGGGGCTTATGGAGATTGATTTGTTTTATAGCCAGCCTCAAGACGAGTTCCTATTTATTCAGGTGGAAATGGATAAATGATTTAAATGAGGTGAATATTAAGCCACTGTGCTTGGTGTGTTCACAGCTATGTTCAGTACTCAAAGAATATAATATTTGACACAAGTAAGACACCTTATAGCAAAAAATTACAACAAGTTTGAAGGACTGCAAACACAGGAGATAAATGACTTGTTGGCAGATTTGAGACAGTGTTCTGTTTTTGGTCGTGGCTGACTGATCACTGCAAAAAAATCATGTGCTCTGACAAGCGACAGGCTTCTGCCAACATCAGCCTGATCAAAAACTCATCAGAAAAGTTACATATTACATTTTCAGTTCCATTTGATGGGTGTTACTGATGTGTTCTCACTGGCCATATTCATTTGTGGTGTTGATGAGACTTGTCACCATTGATCTTGTCACAGAGCTTGTACTGGTGACTGACAGCACAACAGTGAATGACATTGCTTCGCTTCTCCTCCCTTCCCAGAATACACTTGTCATAGTTGAACTGACTGTGATAACATATAACATAATAACTCAATGTCTTCAGTGAAGAACTGATTATCCCGTTGCAAATTGTTTGCGATAGCTTCAATCGCAAGATCATGAAATCATGCACGAATCCATCTTGCCGGGCTTTAATCTATGTGCTTGGGTATAAGATTATATACCAATCAGCGTCCTATGAGGAGCTACTGGCAGGTTGTGTATGAGATACGGGTATGGTTTAACACTAATGTTCAGTAAGTGAATTGATAGAGGCCAATAAAATATCTGATCATTTATATCTATCATTTGAACTGTTTGACAGTTTCAAACATTATTTAACTACTTTATTATTTAATTACATTATTTTACTGTGGCTACAAGAGCTGCAGTGTGTATTCAGAGGATTGAATTTACATGACTCCTCACAAAGCAGCCCCCTTGTTAAATGCACAGTTACATTTATGTTTGATCATAAACCATGAAGAGTTCCTTCAAAACAAGAGCTTGTATATTGAGTTTCACAGTCTAGTTTGGTCTAATCTAGACTGTCACATTGTCTTTTATCTTATGTATTTATTTCAAACCGGTGACATTAGTTATGTATTGCATCTTGTATAGCATCCTGCTAGTGTATTATAAGTAAATGATTGAAACAAGTAGTAAATGGGCCATTAAGTAAGGGCCATTACTTCATACATACATACAACAAATGACTTTTGATTAACTTCCTATTGTAGAGACAGACGCTGGTTTCAGTTTATTTATGGCATGGAAAACAGCTTGCTTCTTTAGACTTCAATTATGGTGAACATGTTCCCTTATGTTATTTATTATTATATTTATTCATCATTATACTAAAAGTTGATATTGGCAGGGAGGGTGAAGAACACTGAAAAGTGTGTGGATGGCATCAATTAATATGTAGCTAAATGGGAGCGATGACTAAAATGCTTGGCTAGATTGAGTCCCACAACTTGGCATTAATGGCAAATGATGCACCCCTCACTGAGTTATGAGGTTACCCTTCCTGGGGTTAACAACTGATCAAAGATCCATGTGTAATGTTGGTTTTAGTATTGAATGCACAGAGAATTATCACTCAACTGTGCAGTTTTTATTTAAAGGAAAAAGCAAGCAGCTAAAGCTGGTGGAGACCAAAACAGAGCTAAAAGGAGAGTGAATGCTGGATATTGTCTGCTGCCCATAAACACTGCGAATCCATATTAATTTGAATGCTCTGTGTCTGCTTAAAGGTCAAGGCCAAGAAAAAAATCAATGAAAGCAACAAACAAAGCAAACAAGAACAAAATGTGTCTCGACTACGTAATCAAGCAGGTCAAATGGCACAATTTAGAACAGAGATTTTGTTTAAATCATCTGTGTGAAGTCACCGGTGGACTGCATAGATTGAAAACCAAAATAAAAGCACGTTTTAATTATCATGATGACAATAAGACATGAGGGGAACATCCCAACAGAACAAATAAAATGTGAAAGAGTTGCAGATGAAAAAAATAAAATAAATTTAAAGTACGGCACATCTGTGCAGTGAGATGATGGAGCAATAAAAGCTTTTTCACTCTGTTCTGGAGTGAGAGAGAGCTTTTGGCCAAATGGAGTGAGTATGTCTGGAGAGGGGGTGCGGGTACATTTATATGTTTTATGCTGTTTGTCAGTCTGTGAGCATGGCGTCCAGAGTGTATTTATTTATCTATGTGTGTGCCTGAAGAAGTAGTTATACTCTTCATATATGCCTAAAGCATTTAGCAAATATATTTTAGAGGGGGCTGTTTAGCAAAGATCACCCAGTGTTAGAATTGGTGATGTGAAGAATATTTGCACTCACACTTAATCTCTGCTGCTTGACTTCAGGGAGTATGAATCATTATGAAATTAACATTAGCCACAGAAGAGGTGCAGATTTCATAATAAATACTGACCTACAGGTGAGACATCCACATAATTATGCATTTTTAGTGAAGTAGTCTTATTTCATCCACCCATAAAAATTGGACAACTACATCATGTTTCGCCTCCAAGGAAAAACAATTCAGCTTGCAGTACTTTAGTACACCCAACGCTGACTGAAAAATAAGTGTACGTTAATATACATTAGCTGATATATGCACATGCAATGTTTGCGCGGATAGTCAATTTGGGACCATTGGTACAAGAGACAAGATGATAAGACGAGACAGGACGAGACAAGATAGACTATAATGATCCCACAGCAGGGAAATTTGCTTTGTCGCAGCAGCTTGAATACATAAATATGAAATATATGGAAAAAAATTCAAACATTCAAAAAGTCATGCTGGTGTTAAAGAGTCTGACAGCTGCTGGAATGAAGGACCTGTGGTCGGGCTCATTCTTACATGGCGGGAGTAGCAGTCTGTTGCTGAAGGAGGTGTCCAAGTCTCATGCAGAGGAGTTGTTTATGATGCATATCAGGAGTCTCGGGACAGTCAAGGACAGAACTAGCACTCTTTGTTGAGTTTTTCTATGTTTGACACACTGATTGTGTTATGACCAATGAATGCCAACATACTTTTATGAACAGATGCTGAGTCAAGCCAGTTTTGTCGCCTTAGAAAAGTCTGGGCTGTGATTGTTTCGTAAAAAAATTATACTTTGAACTGGAAGGACACTAAGAAACAATCGTAAAAACAATAGTCTTTCACTGTGAAATGTTTTTGCAAATACATGCTGAAATTACCTTTCTGACATTTCCTTGGGTTTTCATTTAGTCTGCCATTTTACTCAAATCTACGTCTTTTATTGTGTTACCTCAGTGACTTAGACTGGGCATAAAAGGAAAAATATTTTTAAATGAAATATCACTTTGTATTTCCTCAGCTGTATTGAACCAAATGGGGATACAGGTTCAATTGCTCTATGTTAATAAAACTATAAGATATATGAACTATAAGATATGACTTTCATCTCAACTTCATGAAGTCAGTGTGAGCCGATGACCACCCTTACCTTTGATTTCACTTTCATCTGACCAGCTGCTATAGTGACCGAATTGGAGCAGCAGAGTGCTTCTCAGTAAAGGTGAATTACACCTCTTACTTCAAGTGATTGAACCGTTCTCTGCGTGTGAACCATCATTATGAGTACTTATTGTCGATGTTCTTTACTTTTTATAGCAAAGATGAATCATTGAACAGATTTAGGTCAAGGTGTTCACTGGAGAGGCATTCCTCAGGCATCAAGTTAAGCGTGGACAGATTGAAAACTGTGCTACTTTGTTTTACCAGCATAAATTTAATAATTATCTCTGTCAGTATTCTTGTTTTTGCATTATTCAAGGTTTTGTTGGGAGTGTTTGATGTGTGAAATTCTCTAACATCAAGTAAATTTTGTACAGACTTGATGCCAAGAGGCTTCAGTTTTGCTTCACTTTCCACTTTACTGTTGTTCAGGGTCACATGAGTTGTTGTCTTTTGAGCTGCATGTTTCAGATGTATATTCTTTGCAGAAGAAGTCAGATCCCCTGTTCTAATTTCCAAGATGAATCAGAACAACATCAAAACAATATTAATCATTAATTAATTTCTATTTTTATAAATATCCCATTGTTACTATTTTAATTGAACATATTATGGGAGCTAATGGAAATATAATTAACCTAACCATTAAATTTGATTGAATGATTACACCAGACTCCAAGGCCACTGTGTGCTGCACAGTTCCATTAAATTATGTGCATCTTTGTCTGCACCAGAGTGCTCAGAATTCATTTTTATCATTTGTGCGTTCATTCTCAGAGGCACAGTGAACAAATGGACGTTATAGAAAATACATGGCACATTTATTTCCACTGAGGATTTGAACCTACACATATTACCTGCAGTACAGCCTTTTGTTCACAACGCTGGCACTGCACTGTGAGCTCCATCAGCAACTAATTGACTAAAGATGGCCGCTACAGTTATCAGAACAGAGGTTTGGCACTCAGCAGGAAGGCACACGTCTAAAGTTATCCTGTCTTTTGAAAGCACATGGATCCTCAAACCTACACACATCTTACGTCATGCACACAAAAGCACACATACACACAGCAGCACGAACGGGAAAGATGGCATCGCCCAATTTCAAATCCATTTAATTTTCCTCTTCTGTTTCAAGCGTCCTTAAAGCGAAATTCAATTCAACACATGCTTTCACTGCTATTTTCATTATCAAACACAAAGTGCTTTACACCGCTTAGAGAAACAATCATTCAGCCGCCTGCAGAAATATTATTTCTTTCTTTATCTGCAGCATTTTTCTGAATTCCAACTATTTAATTCCCCTTCCCATTCTGTCTTGTGTGAATTATATAAGTGATCACAAATGGTATGTTGTTGACTTAATATCTCTGTGAGTGACTGACAACTAATCTCTCCATCAGCAATCCCTTTCCGTGGATGCACTTGAGTCCAGCTGAGAGGCTGGGCAATCTGAGCGATAAGATTTAGTTTCACCTTTTAAAAGACCAGGAAAAAAAACAAACAAACAAAAAAAACAACAATACCTGTGCTCTTGGGGATGTCTTTTGTCACTACAGTGTGCCTGGGGCATTAGATAAATTAGCTTTTGGATGAGTCTGAACTTTTATAGCATTCTTGGAGAGCGATAACCACTTTTGTGTCTTTTCTTTTGCAATTTCAGTGTGAGCAGTGAAGATAAAGAACCTTGCATAAGTCACTTAGGTGAAATTGAACAGCCATCAACGAAGTCACTTCCTCACTGCACATCTGTCGGAGGCTTAATCCATTATTCATTATGTGGTACTGTGTTTCACTTTAATAGTCAAACGTAGCCAATTGTGGTGATGAAACCGGTGGAATCAGATGGACTTAGACAAGCTAAGAGATGTTGGTCTATAAAAACAAGGTGAAAATGTGATTATTTAAAGGAAATGTGTGTGGTCGAGTGTGTGTATTGTAATTTCATCCCGTTGTGATTTACAGTGTCTCCAATCTGGGGACAAAAATGGCTAAACAAAAGAAGCTGCTTCTCCGCATTGCCTATCTGACGCCCGACCTCTGTCTCGCGCCTGTCTTGATGTTTTCACATAACTGGGTGAACTGAGAGTTTATTTCAACCAAACCAGAGCTGGTGCTTGCTGGTACAGTGAAAAGACAAACTGAAAATGTTGGTGAGTTTTGTCTAGTTTCCGTTGAGTCTGAGTTAAGTGTTTTGATGTAAAATTTGTGGTAAAATGACTGATGTTTTTGTCAATGAAGTCCGGCGGCTTTGAACACAGTGATTTAAGAGGATCTTAGCCTTTCACAACAATGAATTTCTGTACGGTTCACTCCCATTTTGTTCCTTTACTATGCCCAATCTGAGCCTGTCAGTGGCAAAAAAAACAAGCATTTTGGGTGGGAATACTTTATGGGTGTGTAAGTAAGAGTAAGAATTACACTGTAGCTGCCTGGTGCAGCCCTCTCACTCAATACTGGACCAACAAAGCTGTTGTCCCTTTTAGTCACTTGGACACACAAACACAGGGTTCAGACTGAAAAAGTCCTTCAAGGGTAAAGTTTGGGGATAGACAGGTAGCACTTTGAGGAATTCAATGCCTTGACAATGATAGTAGTACACAAGTGTGAATTGTGTAATTGAAAATGTTCACGTGTAGCACATGGAGTGTTGCTAAAGAGGAACATGCAGGGAAGAGGGAATAAGATGCAGTCCTTTGTATTGAGAGCTGTGGGGTCTGAATCGATCTTGGCTTTTAATACAGAGGCTGTGATACTTGAGGGAGGAGGTAAGACAGGTAGGTGGATGGGCAGGTGGGTGTGAAGGAGGGAACCAGGAGTCACAATCACCAGGCACTTCGAAGCAACTGACCTGCTCGGAGAGCTGCTTGCCCCTGAGGAAGAAGCCCAGCAGGCAGCCAATGACCACGGCTAATACAGACAGGATGAGCAGTCCGTTCTGCTTGCAGACATTCTTCACCCGCCCCCACACTTCTTCCAGAGCCACCGCCATCCTCCTCCACCACCTCCTCCTCCTCCTGCTTGTTCTGGTCCTGACTGCAACTTTGCAATTCTCCCCAGAGAAAACCACCAGAGCAAGCCCCCCCCCCCTCCGCCTTTTACCCTCTTATTCAGCCATATAGAGCCAACACAGAGCCAACAGCCACCACCACACTGGAAAATGTAGTAGAGTGAGGTGTGGACGCAGCAGGTGGGGCGGGTTAGATGGAGGCAGGCTGATGAGGGAGAAGGTGGGATCGAGAGAGAGAGGATACAAAGACGAAGAAGTTTAAAGAAAGAAAAAAAAAGTTGTGATTTGGTTAATAGAGGGGTGTGAAAAGCAAAATTTAAGAGGTAGTCGTCCAAAAATAAAGCACTTCAGGAGTTTCTGTGTTCCTCCTCCGAGCTGCTTCCTTGGTTATTCCACATGAGACTAAGAGCATCGCACAGACACATTATCTGTCTATCTGCTGTCTGTCTCTTTCTGTCAGTCACCTCCCTCTCTGCCAAACAGTTTCCTCCTGGTGGCCAACAGGGGGCTCTGCGACAGCTGGTGGTATTGTCATCAGGGTTAATACTACGATCCTATTAGGCTGTGCTGCACGACTCAGATCTAAGGCTGGATTAGAGAGCTCTTTGAACAATTGGACAGCGGATTGTTCCAGATCACAAAAAAAAAAAAAAAAGAAAAAAATTGCACAACAAGTAACATGAGGTAAAAACCAGAGCAAAACAAAAGCAGGACCTCACGATCCTGGTGAGATGTTGACCACTATTCACCTTTTACAGACAAGCAGTACACATGATTGAGCACGAGAATGACGACAGCTGTGAAGGTACATGTGTACACACAAACACACCTACCCACACACACACACACACACACACACACACACACAGTCTGTGTTCTCAGATGAGTTTCACTAATCAGATGCAAACACATGACAACACATGCTGCATTCAATTTGTATATCTTTAACACAAAACCGAGGGTCATTAATATTTATTACAGCTTTTATACATTGTTTGGGCTGAGTGTACAGAGGTCATGCAGGGGTAATTACTACTGTGGATTTATGTTTAAATATGCTGGCAATAGTCTAGTGTCTGGATGACAAGGATGAGGACACAGAGGATTCAGACACACTATGACTGCTTGTTGAAATGATCAATTTATTGTTGGGTTTGGTCTTTTCATATGCTTTTCTGATTATTAGAAAAAGTACAGTTTGTGGTTTTAGTACACTTTGTGCTGTATAATCAAGTACAATTATTAGCAGTTCCCTGAGCAATTTCCTTACCACACTTTATGTCAAGGCTGTGTTTTCAGTTTCATCTGACATCATTTGACAGGTTGGTCATGCAGACAGCACATACTGTACAGTACATGTTCTTGCAGAGACAGAAGTCTGACTAACTTAGAATACTGAAAAATGTAGCCACTATTATACAAAGCTAATAATGGCCTGTTTTCTGAAGATACACCAGGGGGGCTGGCAAAATGTAGGCCCTCACCTAGAAAACAAAAAAGTTTACAAAAACCAAGACCAACAAAATAAGCTTTGAGAAAACTGGCAGGTGATGGTATGGACCCAAACAGCAGATATTTAACAGTAATTTCAAGAAGAAGTCAAAAACAAAACTTTGGTTTCCATTCATGTCCTGGGATATCATCTCCCACTGTCGATGAAAATGGAAATAATACGTGACTGAATCTGCTCTGTAGAAAGGATAAGCCATTTTCTATTGTGGTGGAATTGTCTGATTTGATTTGTCTTTCTTGTGTTTTGTATCTTTGAAGTTTCATATAATCATCATTTCCCTTCAAAAATGTTTTTCTGTCTCTTTTGCCTCTTTTGAATTCTAAAATCTTTTTGTTGCCTCTATCTTACAAATAAATTTTCTTCTCCAAAATAAAACAAATTAGACAAACATAAACGCACAAAAATCACAGGGGTGTACAAAGTAAAAAAGAATGAATGTAAAAAATGTTTTCATTCATTCTTTTTTCATTTCAAAACAGCTTCACCAACTCCAGTGCTACATTTTGGTTTACAGGCTTAAAGATCATGGTTTTGGTTATGAGTAATAAATATGTTGGCTTACCGTAGACCTTTTGTGTATTATACCAAGACCATCTTTCCCGAACATGTGCTCCCAGTGCCTAAAGGTAACCATAAAAGAAGTTTAAGGATCCTTTAGTCACTATGAGCAAATATTGTATATCAAGACCAGATATTCTGGAGAAAAAAAAACTTCATTAAGTTAAGTATGTCATCATTATGTTAATAGAAGACGTAATCTTACTTGGCATTAATAGCTGAATAGATGTAAAAATTCATGTCCATTAGGGCTGTCCAGCAAAGTGATGACAAAAAATAATAGAGAAGACAGAAAGCTGCCTATTAGAGCACATAGAGGCAAAACAGGAAGCACAGAAAGATGTTGTGTTGGATGAAGACAAACAAGGACACAACATGGGAATAGAAGGTAAAGTAAGTAAAAGAGGAAGAAAAGTGTCAGGAGAGCAATAAAAAACCCAAAGCAGGTCATTTTTTAAAATAAATTATAAGGGCAAGAATGAAAAAGTAATCTTCCAATATGAGCAACAGAAGACAGACCTCAGACCTCCATCACCTTGATTACATCAAAGTCCTGCACAATGCAAAGATCTTATTCCTTTTCCATTCATTCACAACAGAATTCAATTAAAGGGCTCAGTCCTTGACACTGTTATTACAAAATGTGCTTTGTTAATGTCTCTCATGCTCGACCACTGGCTCTGAAAAGGTGGTTGGCTGACATGCATAGCAAGAAGAGCTATTAAGTTGAGCTACTTAAGTATTAGAAAATAGGTAAAGAAAAATAGGTCTGTGTTCTTTCTAATGATATTCCATGTAAGGTCCATGAAGTACCCTGAACTGAAATCCCTGAAGATTTTTGCTGTTCTCAGGCGAACATGTTCATCTAAAAAATTGTTGTTTGAAATCCATACGTTGTTCCTCCTTGACAAAGAAGCACAAGGAATGGACATTAGACCAGTGGAAATCTATACTTTGGTCCATTGAGTCCAACTTTGATATTTTTAGTTCCAACCACTGTGTCTTTATGAAATGCAGAAACCATGAATGGATGGTATCTGCATGTGTGGTTCCCACTGTGTGAAGGAGGTGGGGTGAAGATGTGGGGGTGTTTTGCTGGTGACACTATTGGCAATTTATTCAAAATTCAAGGCTGCATGGCTACCATAACATTCTGCAGCAACATCCCATCTGGCTTACACTTTGTTTTTCGACAGGACAATGACCCACAACACACCATCTAGGCTATGTAAGGCCTTATTCGCAGGTTTAACGAATAGGCATAACGCAGGTTTTTCTTTTCCCTATTGAATGGTGGTAACATGTAAGAATGTATATGTGAACCACAGTTGTTCAGAACAATCAGCGTCCTATGAGAAATTACTGGCAGCTATGGCATGAACTATGGTGTGGTTTAACACGAGGTGTGTGTGACGCTGAGTGAGAAGTGACTGTTTGATAACAACAATTGTGGCTGCTAAAGTGGTTAGAATAGATGCTTCTAGCAACACTTACATCAAGGAAGGGGAATATGTCAACCTTGAAGGAAAATAATCATCCAACATGCCAAGGCCTTTTACTAACAGTTTTCAGTGATGACTTCTGTGTAACATACCATCTGACACAGTTAGGTTACCAGTGGAAGTGCTACTTTCCTATATCACCTCAGACATCTGAGGAAATTCAAGGTTTCACAGAAAGTCCTGGTTTTCTTTAAAACATCTTAATGCAGAGCTTGTGATATGGTATGACAAGGGGGATAAAAAGGGATCCGCACCACATCATGCAATGGACTGCTCGACACATTGAGGAAGTGTTTCCTCCCACAGGCTATCAGCCTCAAGGACAATACAATATAAGGACATTCATCTATGAATATATTATACTATATCTGCACTGTTGTCACTGAAATACTTTGTACCTTACATTTGGTTTGTTTAGAGCGCACCTTTTGTAATTTCTTGTATTTGTCTCTTGAATCTTGAAAAAAACAATTCTTCGTTTAATTTTGGTTTATTTGGTTGTGGTTGCTAAAGCCTGGTTACAGCTGGTTTGTGAGTATCTGGAGTCCAAATCATCAAAATTAAACATACCACAGAAAGCAGCCTAACCAGTACTGGCAAGATTCACTTTTTAATTAGCTAAACAATGCAACAGTTTGCCTGTCAACACTGTGTTCTTTCAAAACCAAACTAAAGACCTTCCTTTTCACATAAGTTTTTATTAAATGAACATACCATATTTATGCAGTATATCTGTTTATATTTGTGAATGTATATGTATTGTTATATGTATGTGTTGTTCTTGTTTATATGCACATTTTTTTGCATATATCGACTTTGCATGTTCTCCCCACATCTGCCTGGATTCTTTCCAGATGCTCTGGCTTCCTCCCACAGTCCAAAGGTATACAGGCTAACTGGTGACTCTAAATTGCTGCTAGATGTGAATATGAGTGTGAATGCTTTATTTTCTCTTTGCAAACCCTGTGGTGCACTGTCGCGGGTTTACCCACCTCTCGCTCAATGTCAACTGGAATTGGCAGGATGGATGGATGGATGGATGGATGGACAGTGTTTATCAGCCAGAGATGTCATCAAGATGTAAAGTATGTGTTTTCAGTACTCAAACATTACTCAAGGAAGGTAGAAATAAAGCACCACATATCAGACGGTGTTCACTGCGGTGATTGTTGTTGTGCAGCACACAGCGTGTCCTGCAGAAGTGGTCGGCGTTAGCTAAATAGAACAGTGATGAAGGACGCTCATCAGATTCCCTGCTGGCTGAGAGATGGATGAGAAGAGAAGGTAGAGGAAGAAGGAGGGATGAGGGGGATGAAGAGTGATGAAAAGGGTTGGGAGCGCGGCATGGGTCTGCTGTGATCATTTGACTCCTCCATCGATCGAGTTCATGAATGAACATGTGACGAGCGAGCCATTGACTGCTGAGTTTCTTCACTCTCTTCGGTCTTGTCTGTTTCTGTTTTTACCGCATTCTGCTCTGTGAAGCACTCTGGGCTGCATGTCTGCATGAAAGGTGCTATGTAAATAAATAAAGTTTGAGTTTGATGTTCATGTTTGTGATTTAATTCTGTGCATTTCTGTTTATGTCCGTGTGAGTGTGTGAATTTATTTATGTATGTATTTATTTAAGTATGTGTGTGTTCTAACCCCGACGTCCCTCCACAATCCCCCCACCACTATCAAATAATCCCCTTTCTTCTGCCAATTTTTCCCCTGTTGCTGGATTGGACTGGCAGAGATAATCTGGGATTAGAGCGAGCAGTCAGGCATGTTGTGCTCCTCATTCATTTAGATGGGGCAGACATGTCCATCATGCACAGGTCATCTGCTGGAGGCCTCAACATATTCCACTGCATATCATCTGAGGGCAAAATTGAGCAGATTTGGGCACTTTGCATGCTAAACTGAGAGTGAGAATGAATGTGCTGGGCTGTGGTGGCCCAGCTGATCACGTCCTCACGTCCTCAACATAAAGAAATCAGGTCCTTAATTACTGGAAGACATGCTCCAATGAGATGAATTACACTGATCGTCAACCCTTTACTCTCTCTCTGGCAATTTCCAATGCATTTTCGAGTGCGTCCATTATTCCATCATTGTTGTACAATGTTCCTGTAACAAAATGCGTGTGTATTTTATGATATATTGTCTCAGGACACAGGAATGATGATGCTCTTTGACTTAGTCTGCTCCTTTTCTTGTTTTTTCCTCATAAATCCAGCAAAGGTCAGTCACTGACGGGACTCTTGTTATCCATCTTTTCATTCTGACACTTGCTCTTGCTTTCGGTAGCTCTCTGCATGTGTTAACAGACACACAGGCAAACGAGGATGAGGATAAAATTGTTCCGAATTGTGGGGGGGGAGTACATTTTATTGAGTTCATTACATTGGGAACTGGAAATGTTTGTAGGTCGATGCTCATCATTAAGACTTTGAGTGATCCGTTCCCTCTTTAAGACGAGCATTGACAATCAAAGGTCAGTCTCAGATGAGCAGTCCCCTCACACCAGAGGCTGTTCCCCTGTGCCTTGTTACTGTACTGCAGCTCGTGATCCTGGAGCCAAGTGGTCTCATTAAACATCCACATGTGCATTAATTTAACTATCATTGTCCATGCACCTCATAGTGAGGAGTTATGCCAATCTTTTACCTGGATGCTTAGCATCAATGCAAGCAAAAGAAGTCATGTAGAAGTCATGCTCGGTCAATTCCAGGTCTAAATCATTTGAAATAAATAAATAAATTAAAATTCTACATCAAGTTTTTATTTCATCCATATTTTATTTTCTGCCCAATGGCAGATAATTATCACCTGACTCTACATACCAACACATCCGACATAGTCACTGAAGTAAATAATGGACCCATTTTTTTTTTTTTTTTTTTTTTTTACAAATCACTAATCTTCCAAACATTCTGACACTGAAATTTCGACAGACATCAGGAAAAAAAAAAAAAATCTCAAGTCTCACTCTCAGCAGCAACGATGACGCAGATGGCAGATGTTTGTTCTCTCTGTCCCTGTAGAAATGTTGATCTGATCTTTTTTTAAAAATGATTCTAAATTCTGACACTTACTTGTAAGCTGACTTACCTCTGCCAATAACGTCAGACACTTCCAAAGGAGACAGGAGGAGTTGAGTCACACCTTGAGTCATCTTTTTTGTTGTGTCCCCTGGCAACATCTGCTATATACTATACCACACTATTTATACCAGCATTTCAAAAAGGTAGCTTCATGCAACTATTGTTGCATGAAGCTACCTTTTTGAAATGCTTGTTGTACCTCTTGAAGAACACTGAGATCTACTCAGTAAACATCTTATCAACTTTGGTCCTGAAGGTCGATACGATTTCTATTTTTTTAATTCACATAATTTCAATGACTCATAGACGACATCAATCCACATTGATTTAACATTGTAGAAGCAACATTTTTTTTTACTTATATGAACTCAACTCAACTCCAAACCTCTTAACATCCACATACTTACCTTTGTGTTGTTTTTAAGTAGGCCTTTTGCCTCTAGTGCTGCCTACATAAAGTTGACATTGACAAACTCGTGCAAACCTACAAGCGCAGCTCTTGCGCTGCATGTAGACCATTCTATTTCTTAACCTGTTATTAAAGATATATTTACAACACATTACATTAGACTTTCCAAATCCCAGCATCCCAGATGAGCATCGACCTACAAACATTTCCAGTTCCCAAAGGCTGGTTGTTCAGAGTGTGCAATGTAATGAATTCAATACATTGCACAAGAAAACCCCAGAAAACTTTTCCTTAAACTGTGTTGAGGTCAATACATCCACCTTGTACGACATTGCTTTTGACCCTTTGCCAACCTGAGGACATAATCTTAAGGGAAAGCTGATTTGAAGTGTTGTAACTGAATAAACACAATTGTAATACAGTGCCGTGTAATTCAGAAATATCCTGAAATATCCATTATGCAGATGTGGCTCAAATGCTAAACACCAACTTTAGAGATCATTTGGATAGCATGAAAATCTTGAACTATATAGACCTATATTTTCTTGTATAACATGGTCTAATACTCTTCAACAAAATCCAGCATTCTGGGTAAATTATTTAATACCCACAGCACCCACAAAGTTGTATGAAAATTACTTTGAATAGGAGCCAAGACCCCCCCCCAATCCTCGCAGGTGCATACTTGAGGTTGACACCCACGACTGCTTCAGTTTCACTTTTTGTAGTCTCTGAATTCTGTCTCTTCACTGCAGCTGGAAAGAAGTCACAACAACAAATTAATATTCATCTCTACAGAGAGCCTCTTCTGATGTTTTTAGTTTGGCATTCTCTGAAATGAACTGTTTTGAGCATAATACATCAGTTGATCAATAACAACTGAACTCACTCAAGTAACCCAGCAAACATTTTAACGTTGATCAGACTTTCTATCAATGTTGGTCCCGGAGGTCGAGTGGAGGGTTTTTTCTGACATCAGTCTTTCCACCCACATTGTTTCAATTGCTGTCTATTGGACTTTGATGCGGTTTGAATGAATGTTTGCTGGTCTTTTGGATTTAGTCCCCCTGCTGTTTTGGTTCACCCTCAGTGCTCTCATCAATCTTGTTTCCAGACACAACAGGCAACTATTTCAAACAGAAAAGCTCTAAGAACACACTGCACACTATCTGTCCTGCACCAAACCACAGACAGACAAAGACAAAGTCACACCACTGAACATAGTGGAGCACAGCAGCAAAAGGGCCTGATATTTCCCTTAGGAGCTGATGGAGTCCAGAACAGAGCTAAAAGGGGAATGAATATTGGACCTATATTCATCAGATGGTCATAAACATGGCTCAGAATGAATGCTAATGTTGTTCTCTGTCGGCTTAATGTGGAAATTGGCAATTGTTTGCTAACAAGTTCAGATCAACTTTATAAGGTGATAATATGTAAATGTTGCTTGCACTGTGTTGTCTCCAAGACCAAAATCAATTGATAAATTCAGGTATAAAAGAAATAGTTCAACTTGTGATATGTCCCCAAATTGGAGATTAATGTGGTTGTGTAAACACACCTTGAGTACAAACTCCAGTTAGCCACTGAGGTGACATGGTTTTCACTCATTTGTTATTTATTATTTGTTTAGTAGATAGTAAGGCAAGTAAGGATAGTAGATAGTAGGGGAGTAAGGACAGTAAGGTATGCTACATTTTAAGGACAGGACAGTTGTGTTTTGGTTACCAAACCATCTCTGTGGCTGTGAAGCGAAGACAATGAAGTGCTTTGAAGGGGCACCTAAAGCTGGCTATAAAACAAGTCAATCAAGACACCATATTAAAATGTCCACATATTTGCAGCATGGCACATGCTAAGAACAGTTTTAATCTCTAGAGCTAATTTCCATTAACATTAGCATGCAAGCTTAATATAAATTACCATACATCGTGAAGTGAATGCTGCAAGGTAGATACTGGTAAATACAGTATGTGATGTGACAGGAATGCATTAATGCGCTAATGTCATAGACAGTATAAAATACGGATGTAGTATCCGTGACATCACCTACAGGTTTCTTGAAGAGCTATTGTGAAGCTTAGAGTGTGTTGGCTCTGGCTGCCACCATCTTGGCAGTCCTGCCTCTGCCTCTGACGTGGATCATCAGTAAACTTCAGGTGGGTTGAATGATGCCTGGGTGCTCAAACAAGCCATCTGTGATGCTAACCATCTGTCAATCAAAGCGGCCATGCTGTTAATTATGCATAACTTCAAGGCTTAATATAATTTAAAATGGTGAGTTATTCAAACTCATACAATTTTTAATTGTATTTGAATAGCATATAATATTAACAAAATGATTACATAATCAGACTGCCTCACATGTTTTTTTTTAATACTAGCAGTCTCTTTAAAAAATATTGTGTGTTTAAGGTTTTTCCCAAGAGTGAGTCTTCTAGAGGATGAAGGGGGGCATGAGTGTTATAGTAGTGACAGAGCTGTCACTCAAACATGCCAGATATTTATTTGAGCAGAGTGAAGCATCTTTCATAACCGGTTTGTTTGGAAGGGTCGTTTTGATCACCATCGTTGAGTCACAACAGGTTGAACAGTGAGGGAGATGTCAATCAAAGACTCGCAGAATCCTGGGAAGAGATGTAATTGGTGAAATGTGATAGTCTCAGTGTGGCTGTACCAGGGCTGAAGCTTTAAAGTGCATGGGCATTTGTTCATTTTCATAACATAATGCATAGAAATAGGTAAAATAATGATTGTAAATAACCACAGTATTACATTGCCTACTATAGAGCGTGTGGTAGGTAACTGGACATTTAAATAGCGCTGGAGCAGACAGTGGTAATATGTCCTAGTGATTGCTGAGTGACTGTACTCACAATTGCATAAAACTGGGGAGGATCGAGTGCATCAAAGTCTCACCATTCTCTGTGTTCACAATGAAAGATATGCTGCAGGTTCATAGTGTATGCCTATGCAGACATTTCACCATCCATGGTTCTGTGCTGCAAACCACATTCCTGTAATTATCACAGTGTCAGCACCTCTGCATCATAACACTCATGAAAATACACCAGAAAATAATGTAATCAACAGATGTTGTGTCCACCCACTGTATTTCTACTGTACTGTACTGGAGGTTGCACTGTACTGTTGAGACTTCCACTGAATTTAAATGAGTTCATTTCAACAATACGTTCAACTTGAATCCATGATAAAAATCCCTCACCCTTTCAGATGCAAACGACTTTTAATTAAACCAAAGCGGACTTCCAGGGAATAAAAAAATGATGAGCTGGTGCACACTCACAGGGTGTTATCATGCTCTCTCTCTACAGCCTTGTGTCCGTGGCTGATGCACAATCTGAAATGAAGTAACACATTTCATTATGAACAAATAAGCTTATATACTGTCGAAAAAAACTTAAGCAGATCAGAGTGAGTGCGTGTCTTTGTGTGGGTGTCGGTGTGTGTAGGGGAGAGAGACAGAGCTCCAGGTTTCTTCAGACTCCAATTGAGTTCCACCTGCATCTCTTTCACGTTGTCATTAGCTCGGAAACAGCTGATGGAGAAACACTGTGCCACTGGTCCAACAGCGGAGCGCACTCACCTCACTGAGGAGGCACAGACCTGTTTCTCCTTCTCTTTAAGATAACAAGTTTCTTTTTCTTTCTTTCTTTCTTTCTTTCTTTCTTTCTTTCTTTCTTTCTTTCTTTCTTTTTTCTTTTCCTGGCTGCAGCATGAGCGCTGAATGCAGCAGTTATTACAGCGCTGACGGGGTGTTTGTCGACCGATTCTCCTGCCCCAAACCGGGAAATGCCGTTCTCGCTGTCTACTGCTGCGGATTTAATGATTTTAAGTATTGCTGTGATGATCCCAACAGTTTTTTCCCGTATGAGTACGGATACATGTGGTGGCTGAGGTAAGGGCAGTTTTCCATGTGGTTGAAAGTATTTTTTTAATTTTTTTTTTTTAAATTTCTACTCGTTTTTATTCTTTCATCACTTATTTTTTAATATTTCCTAAAGATTCTAAAGATGTTTGAGGCTGTGCAGTCGTAGTCTACCATGATCAACAAGTAGCTTGTTTTGTTCACATTTTAACAATTATTGTTCACATTACAACTATATTAATTAACTAAAATCTTTTAGAAAGTTGATTTTTTTTTATTCTTTTCTGTTGCTGGAGTCCTTTGTACTTATGCAATGACTCATTCATTGAGTTGGATCATTGTATTGACTCAGTAAGACTCAGTTGGTTAGTTCTGTTTATTTTATTTAATTTCATTCCATTTCATCTCCTCTCCTCTCCACTCCTCTCCTCTCCTCTTCTCTCCTCCTCTCTCCTCCTCTCTCCTCTCCTCTCCTCTCCTCTCCTCCTCTCTCCTCTCCTCTCAGTATCGGCGCTCTGGTTGGTCTGTCCATTGCAGCCGTGGTCCTCCTTGCCTTCCTCATCACGGTATGTGTCCTCTGCTACCTCTTCATCGCCACCAAACCCAGTTGCCTAGACAACGGCCTACCCCTCAGAGCACCAGGTAAATGTGTGTGTGAATATTGTACTATACTGTGATAACGGGATATTGTTTCATTCTAATGACTTTTTTTTCTGGAAGCATTCAATTCAGGGGAAATCCCTGCAATCAGCAGCACCTTCAGGTTTTAAATTCACTTCTGTTTGTTTGCTTTTCAGCAGGCGATCCCAGGGAGGGGTCCAGTCGCACCGGTCCACAGGGATTCAGAAAACACTTCATGAGCAGGAAATTGGACTGTGATAACCAACCGCCAGCCCCTGAGCTCTTGTTTCAAAAGTGTTTCACGGCTAACGTCACCAGCGTGAAAGTGGAAAGTCCCTCGTAGTCCTTTGGAAGACTTCTATTGCAAAAGTTGGACCAGCAGTGCAGAGATCAAGAGAGCCTGTGAATCTTGAAGCAGCTACCAGAGGACTGCTATGAACAGATATCTGCATATGATACAGAAACTGTAGACAAAGGACCAAGATCTTGGCGAGTCACAGAGGAAGAACGCATCGGCTGACATGCAATCACGGAATCGTCTATCGCCTCACAACAATTTAGCTTTTTATTAGCTTTTTAAAAAGTTATCTGCATTCAAAGATTCTGCAGAAATCTGTTTACAGAGATTCACAGAAATGTGTATTTCTGATCATTTTTGTGTATAAGGTTGCTAATCAGACTGCCTTGGCCTGGGTATCTGCTTTCTGGATACATTGAACACCCAGAAACATGCTGACATGCTGGGAGCTGACAGTAGCTGACACACAATGAAGGCTTAATGAATGAATGAATGAATGGATTTCATCATGCACTAAATTTCTCTCCTCCTCATGACTGTTTTAACACATCTGCCACCTTTTACTCAGGGACTGAAGGATTTGTGGGGAGGATTTACAGTGAGATGAAACTTTCCTCACCAGGAAAACGGTTATTCATTCAAATGCTTAAAATGATCTATGTTTATGCTTTCATGATAAGAAACCTCTTGTAATCATGCAAGTACTGATTTGACCGAGATCTGTGTCCCATCAACAGTCAAAGCTGCTTTCCTTTAAAGGTCCAGCGTGTAAGATTTACAGAATATAGCAAACATGGAATATAATATGCATAATTATGTTTTCATTAATGTATGCTCACCTGAAAATAAGAATCATTATGTCTTTCTTACCTACAGTAAGAATGAGCCTTTTATATCTACAGATGCCTGAGAGGTCCTCTGAACTGCCATGTGTCCAAAGTAGCCTGGAATGGACAGACCAAATGCTGACTCTACATTAGCATTAGCATCTTTTGCATGTTTCACAGCCACTGCAGTTTCTCATTCACAATAAGAAGGAAAGGGTGAGGCGAGGGGGTAACCGTCACTCCATCCGTCAATCCATCAATTTGGTCCTTTACCTTTACCTGACCATGTTTCTCTCAATGTAACCAATTTTGTTCAGAGACATTTCTGCCATTTGTGTCTTTAAATTGATAGCAGACATTAAAGATAGAACACCAGGAACTGACAGTTTATAACAAATGGTAGATGAGCTCTTAGAGAATCTGAACAGGGAAGAAATCTTCTGCTGAGAGAACTGATCCATCCTCAGTAAACACAGTACCCACATACATTCAAATGAATCCATTCCAGTGGTGCAGAGGGTGTGCCAATGCAGGGGGCTTTGGAGAAACACAATGCTGGGTTGTCCAGCAAAAAAGTTGAACCTGGATCAGCCTTTTCAGCAAAGCACTGGAGTAGCCACATATTTTTCTTTACTGTTTACCTTAGTTCTGCTGACGAAAGTTCATATATTTGCTGCTGTTTTCATTTCAAGTAAAATTCAGCCTCAGAGTATTTTCAACAGCAGTGCAGTGTTTGCTTCGTTGATAGCATTTCAAAGCTCATCTTATGCAGCAATCCCCCACCAGCGTGGCCTCTTGCATAGTTGTCTGTATCTCACGCATGTCTGTATTTGATCTGAGCACCTGCTGAACCACTGAACTAAGTCATATGGGTCAATGGATGGGTCAATAGCTTTAGTGTGTGATACACAGGCAGCTTCTGAGAGACAGGTACTGTTGAAACTGTAGCTGTCAGTATCTCTCTGAGGTTATTCAGTGTTACATTGTGGTCCAGGTGAAGGTGAAAACAGGTTTGTTAAGTGTTGAAAAGACCATTTCATGCATTGTCTTTGCCAGAAACCTTCTACAGCTAAGCTGCAGTCAGAGTGTATATTAAATATGAATTTTCAGTCTGAGTTAGAGAAATTTAAGTGAATCCCATACGTGTCTCCACGGACACATTGTGGTGCGGTGGCAAGATAGTAACAAAAAGAGAAAATTTGGCAGCTGCCCACAATCATCTGCTAGCTGGCTGTCAGCAGGATATATCTATGCACCTGTCATGAAACAGCCAAGCTGAAACAGCTCTGTGGAAAAGCACCACTTGATTTGTATAACTCTGCTGAAGCTTCATATTAACCGCTGCTGAACTGTAGAATGCAAGACATTGGATTTTTTCCATCTGTCACATATAAACGGCAATATGAAGGACTCAATTGTAGATTAACCTCTTATCTTGTCTAATTTACAGTACATTTGGATTTCACATCAACATTGCATAGCAAATGGCAGTATGATGCCAATAAATGTTACACCAGTCTGAAGAGTTATGATTGCTTTACAGTGTTTCTGTATAAAACGATGCAAACATAAGAGAAATGTGCCCATACATTTCTGTGGACACATACACTGTATGTAATGCGTGGTCAGTTCCTTCTCAAAACTTTGAAGTGCCCTTGTTTTTTGTAACTCAGAATGGTAGCTTAAGTATTTGTAACTTCATGCAAATTGTCGGGTCTTATATTCATGATAAAGTTTTGCTTGTGTAATTGTTGCATATAAAAATGACCTCAACGCAGTCCGTTATCTTTTCCGTTAAAATGTGCTGCAAACCTGAGCACTTTGAAGTAAAGATGAAAGAGCCTCATCCGTGTTCATAAATGTGCTGTGACATTTATTTATGTTTGGGGGATTTTTTGTTGTACTGCATTACAGTATGTCAATGTAAATGCCTGCATCAAGGTATGTGTAGTACTACTGCAGCATATAAAACGTGGACATTTCAAAGTATGAAAGAGGACAATAAGGCAGAGGATTCACTTCATTTTCATATCATGTCCCCGTGTTAGATGGCAATGTTTTTCAAACGTGCTGCATGAATGTACATATTGGTTTAGTCACACGGGTCTTGAAAGAGCATCAATAAAATCTGAATCAAAAGACGTAATCTATTTATTATGCCGTGATGAACTGACCAGATGGCACAGTGGAAAAGCAACAAACAAAGTGCAGCTCATATAATTTATGTTGTGAGGAGCTGTGAAATCCTAACGGGATTTTGATGCACTTGCACTCAGATTACCTACAAAAGAATACAAAAGAATCAACATGGAAACCACCACTGGGTATTAAATCTTAAAAATAACACAATTATAATTATTTCTTTGTTCGCTTTAAAGCTGTGTTTGTGAGAAGAGATCTATGATTAGATGGGGCAGTTACACTGAAAGTCAGATAGTTCAGATTTGTTGCTGGCTTTGTGTTTTAATGTTTTTCTGTAGAGGAAAGCCGGCAGGAGCATTTCTGTAAATGCATATGGTAAAAGACTCAGTGAAGAAGATGACAGTTTGACATTTTCTTTGGTGTGAGAATGAGAGCTATAATGGATTCAAATTGGATAAGTGTACTTTCTCAGTCTAACTGCACACTAACATTGAGTGAGAAATGTATTCCTTGAAACAACTTCGCTTGCATGGAGGAGGAAACAAACCTCCACTAGCATGCATTAAGCTTCGTACGTTGACAGAGTACGTTGACAGAGTACGCTATGTGAATGTATTCAAGGGATGATGAGAACGGCCAAGTGCAAAATGTGTATAATAATACTGTCATAAATGAATGCACTGTCAAACATTTTTTTTGCAAGGCATAGATTTGATGGGCCTTATATACAATTACAGAACTGACATGGAAGACTTCAGTGCCATCCATGGATCTGATGATATAAATAGAAAACTGGGAACCATACAGAAATTACTAGAAGTAGAGAGGAGGATAGAAAAGGAGAGGGGAGCGTAGTCTGACTATATAAATTAGATGACAACATCATAAATGCTTTGCCTTTTTTAGTTTCCAATGGTATGATGAGCTGGATCAAACCAGCATTATTTTTTTGACATATTAGGGTGAGGATGATTTTTTTGTTTCAAGTCCAAATAAAATTATAGTAGTGCTGTTTTTAAAAACAGGAATTTAAGCTTTAAGATTTAAGCCCCACCCTCCTCATTCTAGTAATTTTCATACAGTTCCTAAATGATCGTGTATGCTGGTTGGAGCTCATTAAAAAAAAAAAAAAGTTCCGCAAAGAAAATAGACTTGTTCAGTTGAGATGAAAGGGCATCTCACACTTAAAGATGATGTACAAGAAGCAACTGATGCCAATTTAGCAGATAACTGTACGCTTTGAAAATGTTTTTTCCCTCCACAGAAATATCTTTATGATCTTTGTGTTTCAAAGGGCCTAGTTCATGTATCGTCATTGTAAATTTAAACAAAACAAAAAACTAAATTAAGCTTGTATTTTTCTTATTCAAAGAGGATTCCTGGTGATCCTTTGTGTAAAAGGCTCTCTTCTTGGCAGAAAATTCATGATTAAATGTGCATTAATATTGACTGAGACCAGTCCTCACAGTACTAACTATTAGCAGCGGGATGATTTGGGAATGGGTACAAGAAAAAAATATGAGCAAAGGAATTTTACCTACATGTATGCACAGCATGCAGACTATGTGGACTGGTTTGTTTCAGTGTCTTGTGTGATTACAGTGCCACTATCTGGCCTCAGAGCACAGGTGCAACAATTCTCATTCTCAATTTATGCAGATATTTTCTTGGTCACTGTCAATGAGTTTCCACTTTCTTTTAAATGACTTATTATTGACCATTATTTTTTGAAAGGTTAAATGTGCATTGCAGTAAAAACTCACAAAGATACTGAACATGTTTACATTCATTCCTGAGTGGAAAGAGTGAAAAAGGAATTAGGAGTTGAAACCTAATAAAGTTACTCATTAACATCTCTGTCTTAATGTGGTGCAGGAAGGGTAACATTATGGCCTGCAACCTTTGCCCAGCAAATGTCTTTATTTTTTCAGAAGGAGCTGAAGAGGACGACAAAAACAGCAGGTTAAAGCCAGGACGAGGAGGCAAACACCGGCTCTGTCAGTTATCCTATTTTGTACAGGTAAGTCAATCTAGATTATTTTTGGTTTGTATTGTTGTAGATTGTATAAATTAACAGGAGGATTGCTATGTGTGCCTTAGAGCTGTAGGATGAACAGTATTTGGTATGTTGTGGTCATCTGAATGTTTTACTGAGACACAGCTACTGTTCTGACATGCATCACCAGATACATTTTACCCATAGTATTATCTACTGAAACACTGTATATCTACTGTCTGGATTATTCTATCTATCAATATAACAAGTATGTTCATACCATGTTTAAAGTTAATTAGTAAGCAGCTAAGACTATAATCGTGAACATTGCTCAAGACCTGGCTAGTCAACTCCCTTATATCATGTGACAGTTACAATAGAGGACTGTTTTAAGTTTATTTTTATTCATATATATTATATTTATTTTTAGTCAACTTATTTGTTAATTTGTTCTTTTAGTACCACAGAGATGTGTTTATTGGTTTGGTGAAGGCACCTGTTGGATTACAGTTTTATCATCTTAAAAAAAAAACCTCCTTACATCCTGTAATATGTAATGAAAGATGATCAGATAATGTTCAGAGCTTACTAAATTCTGCTCTGGAGGAGATTTATCGCAGATTTCTCAGGAAAATTAGTACCCAAAATAAAGGGTTAATGACGACACTCGTCAATTAATAGATAAAATCAATAAATGATAAAGTCTAATATCTGGTATGATAAAGTCTAATCAAATCCTATAAATAGAAGAGACAATCAAATGAAAGGAAATACAAAATAGAAATTAGAACAATAAAGGTCCTATTATACCTATTTATTTTATTTTAATTTGACCAATCATCTCTGAACATGCATTCATGGTTAGGATTAAAACTTATTGATAGTCACAAAGACATGTGTTAATAATTTATTAGTCAATAAAAAGATGTCTCATCAGCCATACATTAAATGATAGATTCACATTATGTGCAGAGTTAAGAGGTCCTTTTTTCTATTCTTGCTGCGAAAACATCCCTTCCAAATACAAAATAAGAGATTGGGACAATACCACAGTCTTCTAGTTTTCAAATCATGTTTTTTTAGTGCAAATGTATTCATCCATGCATGGTGTTTTCTTGCTAAGCTAAGGAACAAAAGGGACTTTCTACCACAAACTGACCTCAGTATTTAATGCACCCTCACCTCACACCCCCTAGCAAATGTAATCAGCTGGTGTTCTGCCTTCTTTAGGTTTTCCTTCAGGACACAGAGATGGACTGGTGGAGCTGCAGCGTCTATGTGGTGTTTTTTCTTTGCGGAGCCTTTATCAGAGAAACACATCCAGCTACTATATCTGATGTCGGGGGACACAAAAGCGCTCAAAGACACCTTCTGCTTGATGATCAACCAAGCAGTAATAGCACTGACATGAGAAGTAAGTTGTAAAAATTGACCCACTCTCATGGGTATGATACCATCATATAACTATTTACAACCAGGTGTGTCTGAGGAACTTTGAACTTCATAAAACGTCATTTACAGGAAGTCTGATGCACTGCTGTTAACCTCTCTGTCTATACAGTTACTTGTAGATGCAATAAACTGTTTTCCTGCTCTCTTCCCAGTGGCATCTAACCCAGATGAGGGCTCCAAGCCTGTGGAGTGGTCTTATCTGGCTGCAGGACTGGGCGCAGCCCTCACTGTTTCACTCCTCATCGTAGTGACTGTCAAGTTTCGCCTCTTCCATCGCTTCTTGGCCAGCTACAGACACTCCCTGCTCCAGGAAGCTGATGGGGTCAGCCAGTATGGCCAGGAGGATGTGTCCTTTCCTAACAGTGTGATGGGGAGAATGGGAATCGTTGGAAGGACTCTGGATGACGACGATGATGGCTTCATAGAGGATAACTATATCCAGGCCAGTGAGAAAGACAGGGCAGAGAGAGAAAGAGAAGAGGAGGAGGGAGGGGAAGAGATAGAAGACAGTGATGAAGATCTTGAGTTCACTATTGGGTGATTATATAAGGGGACTGAAAAACAGCTTGTATATAGCTAAGACAAAATGACACTATAGAGAAGATGATTCGGAACCTTTCTGGTTTGTGACCCCTTAAAATGAATCATTTTCTGCTTGCAACCTCTTGTCACCCCCTGTATATGTCTATGAGCTGTGGTCACATCAAAGAGAGATCCACTAAAAATGTCTCATATTGTTTCATTTAAATAATAGTTACAGGCCAGAATATCTATTGATGACAAAATGTTTCCTTTCTAATAAATCATTTCTTCTATCATGTGGCCCTTTAGAGAGATTCTGCACAGTAGATGTAAGAGTGATGTTAAAACTGAATGAGCCACAGCTCCTAAAGCTGGAAATCTGCACATTTTAATAGTACAATGTGATGAAAGTAATAACCAAAATGTGGAAACAAAAGTAAATAGATTTTTTTTTTTAAATGTTACTGCTTGTCACCGAGTTCATTTGAGTTTGTAGTTGTAAGCACATCCCACCACAAACTTAGCAAAGGAAAAAGTAGAGATTATATAGAGACACTGGATTATAGATCTTAAAACTTTATTGGACTGAAACAAGCAATGTTTTTACCATACTTGGTCTTGATTACACCTTGCTGATCACATTAAATTATTTTATTTAATGTAAACTCTAACTATTCTCCAAAAAGATTAGTTAAAGTCTGTGTAAAGTAAGAATAAATATGGTTTCTGAGTTTGTCAGACCAAAGAAGAAAGTGTTGTTAACCACCCAGCCAAATTTGAATGATTAAAAATATCGGCAAGTTCATAAAATCAGGTGTAAAATCAGGTAAAAATGAGCAGTAATCTCAGCTCCAGGACTATGGGGGCATGTCCGATGAATGGGCTAAAGCCTCGCCAACTCGTGGGAGCAGTCAAGCAGCAGTGTGTCATCGAGCCACCCTTTAGGACCACCCAAAAAAATCCTGCACTGAAAACTGGTGAAAAACTGTTTTAACCTCTAACTCCACATTTCAGTAATATATTACTTCTTTTCATGTTTTCAGCAACTATTTTCCAACATATTTAGCCTTTACATTGGCTTTAAGATTTTCCTTATGCAGAATTTAAGCTGTTCCCATTAAAACTCAAATTATATAATAATAAAATGTATATATTGAGCTTGTATTTATCTGTAAGTTGTTGGAAATTGCTGTTCACACACTGCTAATGAGAATAATAACAGCATGTGCCAATCACTTGAGTAAGTAAAGTACTCACATTCAAGTTACAAATGCAAGGTTGGTCCATTTTGACTGTGGATCAACAACAAAGAGGGGAAACATCCTGATACTTCATCTGTGCAGTAGTCTGAACGTGCAGAAGTTACATCTTTAAAAGTGTCCAATGTGTGCGAGAGGCAGGAACAGGAGTGTAAGGTAGCAGAAAGTACTTTAATACATTTACATGTACAGTATGAAATTGTTTTACTAGAAATGCACTTCATGAATAAATTCATATTCATTCACTCTTCCATCTGCTTTGCCAATCTTGATCTTGAATCAGCGATAAAGAACAGAAAACACAGAAATATATGCAACACAGCAATGTTTTGATTTGATGTGGATGCTTACAGAGTCTATACTTTCAACCACAAGTCAGGGGGATGAAAATCCTTTCTGCTTTCAGCCTGTAGAAACATGCAGAATATGTGATCACCAGATTGCTGAGCCAGTGCAGCAGTCTGTTACAAACTATTTGCAGGCATTCTCTAGATGATTTTTAACAGAAATCATTTTGATGCTCATGGAAACAAAAACACAATGATCCCCTAACAGCCAAGACTGAGGGCACTGATGATTTCCTGAATTAAAATCTTTGTTTTCCACAAATCTGATCTCTGATCTTTTTTTCTCTCGGTGATTCTGCCCATTTAGTCCGTTCAGATCAGGCTGGTCCTGCTGGAGGATGTCTCTCTCCTAGTCTGGCTCATCTGTCCTCCTGAGACACTGAACACCCTGACAGCTCGGCTGCCCAGCATCCTCGCTCGGCTCATTCTCATCATCCTCCTCCTCCTCTGCTCCCTCCTTTTTTTAAGGTAGATGAGCACGTTGTAGCCCACCACAGCTAGAGCCATGCCTACCCCAGCAGCCATCAGCATCAGACTAGACACCAACATTTCCTTGCTGTCATGACCTTGGCTGCCGATTATGGCCATGCAAAGAAGCACTGTCCCACAGAGCGTCACCGCCAGGCCCACAGCTAAGATCAATGCCGGGTCAGCCCTCCCACCACTTTTCAGCTGGTCGATCCGACGTCGGCTGTGCACACAGTTCATGTCCTGGATGGCAGAGCTAAGCAGCTGCTTGAGCAGAACAGCCAGGGCTAAGAGGCAGAGTGTAGTCCCTACACCAAGGCGCCACTCTCCAGACAGGCTTGTGGTGCTGGAGAGGAGGCCCACACCACCAAGGCCCAGCGCCACTATGATGGCCACCGAAGCACAGTAGCACAACAGGGAGTGACGTGGCTCTTGGAACCACCACAGTTCCACTTGATCTTCCACAGAGTGTCGCTGCATCAGGGTGGGGTCCAGGTAGAGACCTGGATGGTGATGGATAGTGTGGTGGGGCTGGTAGAAGGTCTGCATCTCAGGCATAGCAGTGGTCACGCCTCAGCCAGGCTCAAAACCAGACACCTGAGAAGATTTGGGTGTATGATGTGAATACAAGCATATAACAGGTCACATTTCTGTTTATCACAACTATGGTAACTGTAAGAACATCCTGTGCATCATCTCCACTTCTGAGAAAACTGTTACTCACTTGGCATTAGAGCTGTTAGTGTCCATCCATCTGCATCCCATCACACAACCTTAGGCAGCGGTTGGTTTGGAACCACAACAGGTGTTTCCATCCTTAGAGCTGGTGTTCCATGTGAAAATAATCCAGCTTTCCGGAAAATATTCCAGCAGCCATGTTGTAAATTTCATATGCTTGCTCTCTATAAGCAGGCTGACGTTCACGGTGGAGGCAGAAAAACAGGAAGCACCACGCACAGAGCAGCAGAGACTTCTGTGTAATACTCACTGCCAAGTAGAGAAGTTACGATGATGTTGTGTTGTGTACGTAGCCCATCCACGTCTGCACATGATCACCAGTGACTGTACCAGCGTCACAGATTGATAATCTGTGTGCTCTTCACATTCTCTAACTCAGTGCCAGGCAGAACAGAGGACCCCCTCCTCCGCCTCCTCCTCCTCCTCCTCTCATCACACGGGGACACCATCTTGTCTGGATAAGTGGGAAAAAGACGGGTCACAATAGCAGTGTTGGATCATAGTTTGGACAGAGATTGGCGACATTGTCCGCGGTGCCCCCACACAGACAATGGGCTGGCCGGTCAACACAATGACTGTGCTGCCGGAGGCGGGCGGTGGGTGTGTGTGAGCCGTGGAGGGTTGTTGTGTTGCTGCTGTGGAGGGCTGAGTGATGTCAGTGTGTACTGATAATGGTGTTTCTGTGATCCTAAGGATAGCGTCATTCACACACTCTGCTGAGCCTCTTAGTGTGGCCTCTTAGGCCACACTGAATGCTGCCTCTCCTCAGTGAGACGCTCACTGACCCGGGCCCGCTCATTTCCAGTAATACACCTGCCATAGCTGCGGATAGAACTTCAAAACATTTCGCCATGAATTTAAAGGATTAGTTCAACAATTAGGGAACACTTTTTCACTTTCTGCTGGAGATTAATAAAATAGATAAAAACATTGATACCACCCTCATAGCTGGCTATTAAACATCACAACATAATCAAAACCAGAACCACACTCCTTTTAAAGCTCACTAACTAAGATGGTATATCTCGGTTATTTAATCCATACAAAAACTTAGTATGAACCAGATATATACAGTACATGCAGCATTTTTTTTTCAGACATGTGCACTAACACTATGTATGTGCTGAACTGAACTGAACGAGATGATACAAATGAGCTAATTTGGTTAAAAGTTGACAAGTTTGTCCACAAGTTAAAACATGACAGAAAATGATACTGAAGAAACTCAGCAGTGTATTCATGCTGGCGCACAGTTCTGTACTAGATAAACCACTTTGCTACAACATTTTTCAACAGTAGTGATTAGATGCTGAGTATTCCTGGAATCCCATGTTACAAATGCAGCCCAACAAGCCAACGAAGGTCTCCTTACTAAAGGAGAGAGGCAGGAGCTCAGGATGTGCTCTCTCCCCCTAGTGGACAATGACACAAAGTGTATAAATCATCAGCCTTTGAATCTTGAAGCTTTTGAATATTTCTATCAAATTATAACCTTCAAAGACGTGTATCTAAATGTTTACTCTGCTATCATGAGAAAAAGAAGGAAGACAAGTGGATGAAATATATGAACAAATAAGGAGATGGAAGGTTAGATAGACTGATGGTTGGAATGATGATAGATATTAATTAACCCACTTATATGTTATGTTATGTTCTTGTTTTGTACAAAGTGCTGTTTGCAGCTGGTTCTGGACAGCCTACATTATCAGAGCTGGAGATGTAATTGCTGCCTTTCAGACAAAATCTGATGCTTGCGCTCTAACACATTTTATGATTCAATGATTGGGGAATGATGAATTAAACCTGTTATTCTACAGTCTACAATTTAAACCAGGCAGTTTCATTTAGATGAGGAAGAATCCATTGGACTGACTCCCTAATAACTTTAATACCACACAAATCTAAATCTGTAAGAAATATCTGAGTTGGTTGGCTTGGTGGGTACAGGTTGATCTATTGAATCAAGCTATCAGGTAATTATGTATTTGGCACCTTGCTGAACGGCTGGTATGAGTTCATCTGTTTGTTTCTCATTTCTCATTCTCATTTGCCTGCCTGAGTCTCTCCCAGGCACTGATAAAACTGGATGAAGAGAACTGATATAAGAATAAATTACACATTATAGATACGCCATTCTGCTTTTTTGTCACAGGTTTGTGACTCTAGTTTCACCTGTGTCCTGCCTTCACAGTGTCTGTTCCACAGTCCTGCATTTTTTGTTTGTAGACTTATGTTATTGGGTGCCTAGAAGCGAAGCTGCGAAGGCAAGTGTTTGTAGCTTTTCCTATTATTATTATTATTATTATTATTAAATCTGTTTTCGTCCCTCAGCTCTTTATCTGCTGAATGTTTTTCTTGCTTGTCACCACGTTTAACTGACAGTTCATTTGTGCATATTGCTGCCATGCCATACAAATAAAAAAATGATGTTGTTATAACGTGATCATTTACGGTCAGATCTACTTTTAGTTTAGTCAAAGTTCATCATTACACTCCAAAATATGAATAATAATAATGATAATAATAACATAATAATGGGTGCAGTGACAAACAAACAGACTGATGTTTTAGTGTTCATATCTTTCTTTTTTTTTCAAAAGCACAAGTCCAATCAAAACCAGATGTATTTGGACTGAAACGACTAAAACCCGCACGGTGCCGGGTCACGTGACACTCACCTGTGGGCTCGAACCCGTTGGTTCGATTCGGACTCGAGAATAGAAGTCACAGTGGTGCTCGTTCCAAACGGAGGGTATATAAGCGACAAACACACAGTGAGAGCTTCAGAGAGCGGACGGGACTCACCTTGTGGTAGAAGAGAGAAGAAAAATCTTTCTGACTGATTTCAAACCACAAAGATCCCAATTAAGAGCCAAGCTCCAGGCCCAGCATCCCAGGCCCAAACATTATGGGGTGACTGACTGTATCGGCCTCGACGTGCCAGGAATCCGTGACATGATCCGGTCCAGTGAGCTGTTGAAGTGTCTGATAGTAAATGGAGCGTTTGAGAACAACTCTGAACTGCTTCACAGGTATGACACATCTGTTTCCATCTCATTATTTTCACGTTGTAATTAACACAGCTTAGCTTTTTTTTTTTAGTGTTTTTGTGACTGTGTGACTTGGATGTTATGCCTACTGTTGAGACCTCTTACTTGAGTTGATTAGTCAGTTAAACAACAGTATCCTCACTGAGTGAAGCTACAAATCATAGACCGCACATGGATGGTACCACAGTATGTTTTGCTTCTGTGAAATGATGATGTTTGAAAAGGCTCTTTATGTTTCATTTGCACAGAGAACGTTCTCAAAAAAGTGGAGTCACTCTACAAGGAGTGGCTCATAGAAATGTGCGAAGCAATGGTAAGACGTCTTTTTCATCTGGATTGTTGTTTCAAAAGTAATTCCAAATATGACACTGAAAACATGTCACTGTGTGACTTTGATTTTAGAAAGTACCTGAAATTGTGACGGCCAAAGTTGGTGGACAGATCTTCCCCTTTGGCTCCTCATCTGGGAGTCCACTCAAAAGGTACATTTTTGGGGCTCAGTCCTCGCTGCGGAAGCCCAGGGTTCGAACCCGATCTGTGGCTCTTTCCTGCATGTCATTCCCTATCTCCATTTCCCTGCATTCCTGTCACTCTTCAGCTGTCTCTGTCGAGTAAAGCCAGAAAAGGCCAAAAAAATAATCTTGAAAAAAAAAAGTTACATTTTTCTTTCCTCAGCTGTGAGAGCGTGTCAGGACTGTGGCAGCTGTTCACTCATGACTTTAACCAGTGTGCTTCATAATGTGTGATCAAACTTGTGAAAGCATGCGGTGTACCCAAATGCTGCACCGTCCACCCTGGTGAAGAAGTTCTGGGTCTACACCAGATGGTGAGTTGTCCCATTTCTGGAGTAAAAAAAAAAAAAAAGAAACAAACATTGAAAGCCACCGCAGTCAGAGTCACCTTACTTCATCGTGAGTGGGTCTAGTTAACAGTATGCACTTACATGTAATGTACATTTATATCAGTTGTGAAAATGTAGCTGCATGTGAATGCTTTGTAAAAATCGCAAATCTTGTGTTTTGTGTCAGGGACTGGCCAGTCCCTATTCGTCTGAAGAAAGTTAACATGCTTAGTATTTAGTCCTTATAGCTGCACACAGATCTTCTCTTATCTACTACCATGTGCCACATATGACAGACATCCTCACATACAGTAGACTGATAGGGCTGGATGAATGTCACACTTTTCACCACAGGAGGGCAATGAAGCCTTTCTGCTGGCTTCCTCCTCACCTGCATAAACACCCTGTTCAAAGTGGAATATAAGTCTGACTGCCACAGTGTATTCCTTCAGTACTCCTTTATACTTTATAGCCAGTGTGGTAGCTAGTCACTCTCTTCATAGCATCTTTCACCCATGGGTGACTTTTGGGGGAAGGGGTGTTTCATGCTACTCCATGAACTTATAAGTCTTACAACTCTGTTCCCTCCTGTATCTCCTACAACAGACGGAGGCACGGACTGGTTGGTGAGCCATGAACTCAAGAGAAGACCCACCCTTCCCTCACCCTGTTTATCTCTCCCCTCCTCACACCCCCTTAGACTCTTTATTTGTTCGGTGAGCTTCAGGAGAAGACAAGCTTCTTTAAAAAAAAAGGGGGGTAAGTCTGGGGCAACTTGACTGTTTCAGATCCGTGAAGACGTTTCACCTCTCATCCAAGAATCTTCTTCAGTTCTGACTGACTTGTGGTGAGTCTGTCTGTTTAGCTTGTAGATCCGCCCATTGTTCCACTTAGTTTGTTAGTGCTCACTGTTGTGTGACGACTGTCATCAGAGTCGTCGATGTTCACCTGAGGTCTGGTGTGAACGGCAGTCGTTCAGGTCACCTGAGCTCGGGTCTGGCCGATGATTCGTTCGAGTCACATGAGGCTGAGTGTGAAGTGCTGTTCAGTCTCTTGTATGGAAAGCCGTTTGAGCATTTATTCAATATCCTTGATATCAGACTTAAGGTCCATGTACTAGTAAGCTTTTTGTCCTCACTAGTAAGACGATTTTGCACACTAGTAGAACTACTAGGGCACACTAGTAGAACAACTGTGTCTTACTAGTAACGTTTTTTACACTACTAGTGCCACTTTTGGCCTACTAGTGCGCAATCAAACCCTACTTGTAAACTACTGTGCTGCACTAGTAACACTACTACGCCCTACTAGTAGGCATGTGTCACGCACTAGTAGCCTCCTGGACCCTACTAGTAGCACCAAAATGCCCACTAGTAGCAATAGTAAAGCACTTTTGACCTCACTAGTACTACTAGTAAGTACAAAAATGCCCACTAGTAGTACTAGTAAGGTATATTTTACCTTACTGGTACTACTAGTAACAGCAAGAATGCCCACTAGTAGTACTAGTGAGAGCCAAAATGTCCACTAGTAGCACTAGTAAGATGTTTTTGAGCTTACTAGTACTACTAGTGAGGGTCAAAATGTCTACAAGTAATACTAGTATGTCTCTTTCGACATCACTAGTACTACTAGTGGACATTGTGGCTCTCACTAGTACTACTAGTGGGCATTCTCGCTGTTACTAGTAGTACTAGTAAGGCCCAAATGGTCTACTAGTACTACTAGTAAGAGCCACAGCAACCACTAGTAGCACTATTTGGGTTATTTTGGACCTTACTAGTACTACTAGTAAGGGCAAAAGTGTCCACTAGTAGTACTAGTAAGGTGTTTTTGGCCTACTAGTAGTACTAGTAAGGTTCCAAATGTTCACTAGTAGAACTAGTGAAATAAAATGTTAATGGGGAGGTGGGGACGGCACAGGCATTGAGGTTTCCTATTGGCTCTTCTGAAAGGATTCCACCCAGCAAAAACTTAACCCCATAAAGCCCGATGAGCTTTTACTGTTGTTGTTGATGGTAATAAGAAGAACAATAATGATGTTATGTTATGATGATGATATCAACAATGTCAGATATCCGCTGTCCTGGATATGCATATCCGTGATATCACTGATATCCGATATCTTTGATATCAAGGACTGGTGTCCTGGATATCAGATATCCTAGTCACACAACTGGCATCTAGTGCTACTAGGATATCAGATATCCAGGATGTCTGATATATCTGGATATCTGATATATCAGGATATCTGATATCAGATATCCAGGATGTCTGATATATCTGGATATCTGATATCACATATCCAGGATGTCTGATATATCTGGATATCTGATATCAGATATCGGATATCCTGATATATCAGATATCCTGGATATCAGATATCCTGATATATCAGATATCCTGGATATCTGGATATCTGATATCAGATATCCTGGATATCTGATATCAGATATCCAGGATGTCTGATATATCTGGATATCTGATATCCAGGATCTGGATATCAGATATCCAGGATATCTGATATATCAGGATATCTGATATCAGATATCCAGGATGTATGATATATCTGGATATCTGATATCAGATATCTGATATCAGATATCCTGATATATCAGACATCCTGGATATCTGGATATCTGATATCAAGGATATCTGATGTCCTTGATATCGGATATCAAAGGTCCACTAGTACTACTAGGGGGACCAAAGTAATGACAAAAACTATTAAAATAATAATTCTGGGCATATCTTAGCCACTAAATATCTATCTATCTGTCTATCTATCTCTATATTAGCTTAGAATATTTGTATTCCTACAAATAGAGGTAAAATTGATATTGATTTGTAAGTAATATAATATGTAATAAACATGAATAAAAAAATACTAAAGAAAAATAAATAAATGACCTAATTAATAACCATTTTAATATTAGTATTGCATTGAGTGAATTTTCATTTTATAATAATACAAAACAAGTTAACACCCATCTTCCAAAATGACTGCTGCTAAACACTATCCAGAGCTGCCCCTTTAAGGCCTCAAGCACACAGCTTGAACATTCACCAATCAAAATCCATGTCCCACCTTCTTCATTTGCATGCAGGCCACTAGTACTACTAGTGGCTGCATCTTGCAACTTACATGTACACAAGTAATGGCTAGAATGTCCACTAGTAACACTAGTGAGACTATTATGATGTTACTAGTACTACTAGTATGTACCAAACTGTCCACTAGTAGTACTAGTACAGCATTTGTGACCTTACTAGTACTGCTAGTGTGGGCCAGAATGTCTACTAGTACTACTAGTAACAGGCAAAATGTCTACTAGTAGCACTAGTGAGACATTCACGATCTTACTAGTACCGCTAGTAGAGGGCAACATGTCTACTAGTAGTACTAGTAACAGCCAAAATGTCTACTAGTAGCACTAGTAAGGGCCAAGATGTGTACTAGTAGCACTAGTAAGTGTCAAAATATCCACTAGTAGCACTAGTGGGGGACTTTTGCACATTACTAGTAGTACTAGTAACATAAAAAATGCTCACTAGTGTTACTAGTGACAGATATTTTTTTCTTACTAGTGTAACTAGTAGAACAAAGTTTGTCTTACTAGTGAGCCTCCGGACCTAACATGTAAGGAGTTTGGCTGTACTAGTATGACACAATACACTACTAGTGCGCAACTAGCGCACTACTAGTACGCAATTGCACACTACTGGTGCGCGACTTCATTCAACTAGTAAGACATTTCTGTAACATGTAAGACATTTCTGCGCACTAGTAGGACAACTTTGGCATACTAGTCGGACAACTACGTCTTACTAGTGAAGCAAAACTGTGCACTAGTTGACATCTGCGCGCTACTAGTACTACTAGTGAGGCAGTAGATGTTAACTAGTAGAATTTTATAGTGTCACTAGTAGTACTAGTAGCACACAGTTGTCAACTAGTGCACAGTTTTGCTTCACTAGTAAGACGTAGTTGTCCTACTAGTATGCCAAAGTTGTCCTACTAGTGCGCAGAAATGTCTTACATGTTACAGAAATGTCTTACTAGTTGAATGAAGTCGCGCACCAGTAGTGTGCAATTGCGTACTAGTAGTGCGCTAGTTGCGCACTAGTAGTGTATTGTGTCATACTAGTACAGCCAAACTCCTTACATGTTGGGTTCGGAGGCTCACTAGTAAGAAAAAAATATCTGTCACTAGTAATACTAGTGAGCATTTTTGATGTTACTAGTACTACTAATGGGCATTCTCGTAGTACTAATAAGGTAAAATATACCTTACTAGTACTACTAGTGGGCATTTTTGTACTTACCAGTAGTACTAGTGAGGTCAAAAGTGCCTTACTATTGCTACTAGTGGGCATTTTGGTGCTACTAGTAGGGTCCAGGAGGCTACTAGTGCGTGACACATGCCTACTAGTAGGGCGTAGTAGTGTTACTAGTGCAGCACAGTAGTTTACAAGTAGGGTTTGATTGCGCACTAGTAGGCCAAAAGTGGCACTAGTAGTGTAAAAAACGTTACTAGTAAGACACAGTTGTTCTACTAGTGTGCCCTAGTAGTTCTACTAGTGTGTAAAATCATCTTACTTGTGAGGACAAAAAGCTTACTAGTACATGGACCTTAAGTCTGATATCAAGGATATTGAATAAATGCTCAAATGGCTTTCCATACTCTTGGGGAGGGATGAAAGGACAGCATTGTAGGTGGGGGACAAGTGGTGTCTGAGGCCTCCACCTCTGTTGAATGAAGGTTTCTCTACTTCGCATAGATAGCCTCCTCACTCCTCTTTCAAACCACCTGTCTTCCCCGTACGAGATGCGAACATCATCGCCATTCAAGGAGTGTTCCTTGTCCGCACCCTTAAGAAGCGAGAGTGCGGACCTACATCTCCGGACCAGTCCCCTCGCTCGGCCGCGGGATGGGGTGTTTCTCCAGGTTGCTGAGCATCCACGCCTGGCTTTCCACGGGTTTCCAGGAGCAGCAGGTTCCTTTTTTTGGAGGCTCCGAAACCCCACTGCACACGTCTCTGGCGCGTCGAGTAAGCTCTGCGGTTTTGGTCCGTCCTGCACAGTTGTGTTTATTCTTTGTTTATTTCATGTACCAGCTTCTAAATCTGAGTCCGACTCGCAATTTACGCCTCAAAATATAATGACACGAATAAGTTTAATTTGATTTGTGTCCGATGATGAGAGAGAGAGAGAGAGAGAGAGAGAGCGCTTTGATAGAGAGTCATACAGTACGTTTACATGCAGCAAGAAATTCAAATTTCTGATCGTATCAGACTTAGTTCGGATTTTTTAAAGTGCTTGTAAACACCTTAGTCCGATCTACTTCGGACCACATCGGACATCTCAAAATCGGATAAGAATGCCTAGATAATTCGTTCATAGTCGGCTTTTTAACGCCATGTATACTCAGCAATCCGATCTGAAGCGGATTTTGGATTCTGCGCATGCACGACATTTTCACCTGGGGCTGTTGTTCTTATGCATTATTAGGATGAAAATAATGCACGAAAATGTACGCAGCTGTAGCATCGTCCATGTCCTCGTATACCATCTTTGTTTGAATGCCGTCAGATAGTTTGTTGTTGCTGATAAGTAGAGGTCAACCGAAAGTGGCTCTTTGTTGAGAGGGCTACAGCGCCACCTACCGTAACGGACTCAGTAATGCTCCGGCCGTTTATCCGATTCTCTGAATGGCATGTATACTCAGACAAGTGATCCGGTCTTATGCATGTCATTATCTGATACGATCAGAAATTCTAATTTCTTGCTGCATGTAAACGTACTGATAGAGTAACAACGGAGAGAGCGAATGCCGGCCTCGATAAAGCTGTTATTAATCAGAGAAATAAAAAGTTAATTCCTGATTGGTTCACAGCAGTTACGTGACATAGACACGCCCACAGCAACCCCCCTCACACCCCCAACACCGCACTCCCGCATCACCTGTTGCCGGTTCCCCTGTCCCTGTCTGAACGTAGCCGTATTCAGCGTGTAGCCGAGCGTGGAGACGCTTCTGCGACGCTTCGAGAAAGATCCACGTTATGCAATTTGCAATATATGTATCAAACATCGGTATCGGCATCGGCCAAGTTGTTATTTTAAACATCGGTATCGGTATGGGCCCAGATTTTCACAGTCGGTGCATCCCTACGTTTTAGCTACAATTTTAATCTTTTATGGGAGCGCCGTGACTCTTTTAGGAATGATGGGACCCATCTCTACTTTCAGGGATCACGCTTGCTGAAGTTTCTGAAGTGGACTGCAATTCTTCATATCTGATGTTCGTAGACAAAGTGCTCAGCTTCAGAAAAACAGGATTGGTTAAATGACCGATAGTTGAAAAAAGATTTGGGGGTTATTGTGCTTGTCGGATATCAATTTTGAAAAGTGTGCTTGTCTTGTGTGTTAAATTTCCTTGTGGTAGATGGTCAATTGTTCACGCAGTATTTCATAGTTTACCATCAATTAGTTCTTTCTCCAATTTCTTTCTGCTTTGTGACAGCGTCTCTTTAGTTGTTTAATTTTCTCATTTTTCCACAGAGGTATTGGTTTGGAGGTAATCTTTCTTAGTCTTAGAGGAGCCACTTTGTCATTTGCTGAGTAAAACCAGTGGTAGTAAAAAAGACACAGAAATGGTCAGTTATCCTTACAGTACATCAACAACAGGAGTGATGTTTGCAGGTAGTCCATACGTTATGACAAGAGTGTCTAAAGTGTGACCTCTGTTGTGAGTCAGTTGTTTAATATATTGCTGTTCCGCCACCTCTTTTATTTTTCCTGTATGAATGTTTGAAATGGTAGCTGGGTGGTGAGGCTTCAATGAGTGTTGCCAGTCCATCAGTCCTACACAAGAGTAGCCTTAGGTGACGGCGTAGCGGATGGTGGTTTACGTGAGTGCAGAGATATGAGATTGTCAAAGTTTACACCATGAGCGTGTTTGTAATTGTGCCTGGCAGTGATGACCAGGATTGATGTGTAGGGAGGAGCTAGTTGTGCAGAGTGTATGTGATTCATGAGGGGTCAGGCAGTCACGTGAGCAGGTGTATGATGACCCCAGCTGGTCAGCGGCAAGATTGCTCGTGTGGTGCAGGATGGTGTGAGAAATGTTAGAAGACAGCAAGCGTGATCCTCGAAAGTAGAGATGGATCCCATCGTGCCTAAAAGAGTCACGGCGCTCCCATAAAAGATTAAAATTGTCGCTAAAACGGCACCTGCTGCTCCTGGAAAGTCGTGGAAAGCATGGAGGCTCAGCAGCCTGGAGAAACGCCCCATCCCGCGGCCGAGCGAGGGGACTGGTCCGGAGATGTAGGTCCGCACTCTCGCTTCTTAAAGGTGCGGACAAAGAACACTCCTTGAATGACGATGATGTTCGCATCTCGTACAGGGAAGACAGGTGGTTTGAAAGAGGAGTGAAGGAGGCTATCTATGCGAAGTAGAGAAACCTTCACTCAACAGACGTGGAGGCCTCAGACACCACTTGTCCCCCACCTACAATGCTGTCCTTTCATCCCTCCCCAAGAGACTGAACAGCACTTCACACTCAGCCTCATGTGACTCGAACGAATCATCGGCCAGACCCGAGCTCAGGTGACCTGAACGACTGTCGTTCACACCAGACCTCAGGTGACCATCGACGACTCTGATGACAGTCGTCACACAACAGTGAGCACTAACAAACTAAGTGGAACAATGGGCGGATCTACAAGCTGAACACACAGACTCCCCACCAGTCAGTCAGAACCGAAGAAGCTTCTTGGATGAGAGGTGAAGCGTCTTCACGGATCTGAAACAGTTCAGTTGCCTCAGACTTAACCTTTCTTGAAAAAATCTCTGAGGAGCTTGTTTTCCTCCATCACCATGGAGCCACCACTTTATTACTTTATTAATCCCTCAACGGGGAAAGTCTTTTTTTTCACTCAGTTTTATTTACATGCATTTTAACCCCGGACACACATAGATGGACTGAGCTACTCTATATATTGTGTATATTATCATATGGGTTTGATGCATGTTGTCCTTTTGTTTGTTTTTTCTTTTTTATTCATCAAAGAGTCTGAAAGTAATGGGGGTTGTTTGATACTGTGCTTTTCATGATTACAATAAATGTGAAGACATTTGATTGAATTATGAGTGTTTTTTTTTTAATTTAATAACGTCTGTTGCACAGAGTGGTGCTGTAAATGAATGTTGACATGTTATACATGTCAGGTAATGAGTTGGAATAAAGTCAACTAAAAATATGTAACGCAGAATTCATTGATAATTTATACTTTATGCTATAAATAACAGTCAGACCAGGCCAGGGAGGACAAAAGGTGCAATTATGTGCTGCCATTTAAAAAAATTGTGATTGATTCAAAAACAGTGTCCTCACTAACCCTTGGCATACACCGCTCAAATAGTAATCAAATAGTCAATATAATATAAAGTAAAAATGTATTGTTTCATTGTATTTTAACTAAAAAAAGGGTATACTTTCATGTAAGCAAGGTCTATTGACCCTAACTTCTAAAACAAAGGAAAACATCTGTGGTAATGGGTTGGACTAAAGTCAGACTAAAGGTGTAACACAAATTTATGCTTTAAATAACAGTCAAACCAGACGGGGTCATTTTGACCCTAGAGTACAAAAGGTGTATGGCAATCGGGAGGACGTTACAAGGGAGAGTGGTCTGTGTGTGTATGAGGAGCTGTTACAGTGTGCATTGTGCAAGCGGTTGAGTATATGGCACTAGAGCACTGTATGTCACACATTACGAATGACCTTTGACCTTTCTTTGGGGGGGGGGGGGGGGGGATTTTTACTCATATCTTCATATTACTTTGGACTTTAACCTTGATTCCAGTGTTGACTGACTCTCAGACATCCCAGTACATTCGCTGGAGGACGGTGTAATTCATGCAAAAAGATTTGGTGCCATTTTGAATTTAGTCAAAAACACGCTCTTGATTACAGAGGGCACACACTGTATTGACACGAAACTTTGTGTATGGACTCATGACGCCTTCCTGAGCAGGCATAGGCTTCCCTGCTAAGCTGCTATGCTGCTAGGCCCCTCAGCGCTGCTTGCAACTATATTTTTGATTCATCTTGTTGAATTTAGACTCCTCAGCTGCCTTTTTGTTATTTTGGGTTTACCCGTCTCTTCAGTAAGTCACTAAAGTCTCCCTTTGTTCACTTTACCTTGATGTCTGCTTTTGGGTTCAGTTTTATAGTCATAGTCACTGGGTCATCTAAAATATATATAACAAAGATAGTACGCTATACAGTCATCTTATAAACACTGGGTAAGACAAGGCCATATATTTCGGACAAAATGATATTGAATCTATTACTATAAATGAAGCAGGCATGTATATAAATAACACATAAATGCAACTAGTCCTATCAGTACTTTTATATACAGTATATAAGTTAAAGGAAAACCAGCCAGCTTCAATGCTATTTGATTTTCCAAATCTCTGAACTCCACTGGTGTTTTGAACGCCATTCCTCCTAAATATACGTCTTTGTTTGGTGTTTGTTGATGGCAGTGTAAATCTCTCACAGTTGGTCCAAAATCTCTCACCTGTCACAATGATAATTAGGGTTCTATTCAATTCAGGTCAAACAGAGTCAGTGTGCTGCTGTGGTGCATCGTGGTGCATCGTGGCTCTGCTGCAATGAATGGAACGGAAGCTTAATCAGTATGATGGGAAACACCTGTGTTGACCCTACTATTTCATGTCAAAATGGCTGCTGTGGATAAAGTTGGTTTGAGATGTGGTGACTGTGAAGACCATAACACATATAACACATATTTTCATACTCTTCAAAGCATTCAGTGAACCCCTCATGCCCTATGGATGGTGGTATTGTCATCCTGGAAGAAACCACTGCCATCAGGATAGAAATGTTTCATCACATGATATGATACAGTACAACTTTCTATTGATTTGCACTGAACTTTTCCTTTAAGGGGACAGGTGGATGCAAACCATGGCAGCAAAATGCCCCCTAAGGATAACAGAGCCACTCACTGCGGGAGTCAAGCTTTCAGGCATGTATCTTTCTCCTGTTGTGCGCCACACATACACTCGCCCACTTGTCAAGAATATGGTGAACGATGCATAGTGACCATCTCACTTTTCCCCCACATCTCTGTAGGCCAGTGCATGATTTTTGCACCACTGAACTCTCAAATGACCATCAGTCTCTGTAATGAGAGGTTTATGCACTGCAGCCTGACATATAGCGCAGTATTCTCAGTCACCTAGGGAAGAGTCGTTCTTCAGTTCTTCCTCACATATCGCACTAATGCACAAGTACCATGGTCATCAAATGTGCGCTGCCAGCCGCAATGTCTGACCCTTTTCACTGATGTCTTTTCCATAGATCTAAATGTAGATGTCACTTCAGACATTGTTCCAGTTGAGCGGGCTTTATGACTGATGCTCCTGCCACCCTTGGCCCAACAATGAACCCTCCTCTAAAGTCACTTACATCTTTTTTTCTCTTGCCTCCTGATGTAACTGAGCATAATGGGATGTCAATTGCTTAATTGTACCATGCAGTGCACCTGTGTGCAGCATCTGTAATTGTTATGTTTCTCCACTCATTTATTCATGTTTTTCCTCTTTATTCATGTTTTTCCAGCCAAAATGTGTGGTGGTGCTGTCATAGATCAACCTGTAGAGGGCAGTGGCCTCCAAGATTGGACAGCAACCTGCAGGATGCCCATACAATAATACTGCATATATGTACTTGTCCTGTAGATGCAGTGGTAGAGGTACTCAGACGTTTTAAGTAAAAGCTATGTTAGATTGCAAAGGTACTCAACTGCAAGAAAAAGTCTAGACATTAATATAATATAGACATTAATATCTAAATGTAGTTAAAGTAGTAAATCATTTTAAATAAAGGTAGTGGAGTACAAAGACTAATATTTCTTTATAACTTCAATGATATGCAATGTGTGTATTGCACAGTAATACATATAAATAAGCTTAGATATATGTTTTTAGTAGTAGTTATATAAGAACCATCCTCTACATATTTATAACTGTGCTGCGTGTGTGGAGGAAGGACACAATTCTGCTTAGAGCTTTAAAAAAAAGTGATTGTTGGTTATGGTTAAGATTAAAGTAGGGGGCTGGAGGAGTGTTGAGCAGAGACAGCGGCCTCCACAAACCCACAGCAGTATGTTGTCTGACAAACTGGTGTCCAAGAATGTGCCACAGAGAGATTTGTGTGAACAGTTTCTCATTCTGGCCCGACACTCCGGCAGCTGATTTCACTGACAGGTGCAACATCAACCAGAGAGGATGAACTAATCTCACCGTTGCAGACCACTGGGTTAGACAAACAGGGCTTGTGACCAGAACATCGCTGTTCCAGATTCCCCCTCAACCAGCTGGTGAAAGGTGGGAGGAAACTAAGCAAATGTGGCTCCGTCGTCTCTCAGCAGCTGTTCTCGGTGTTCTTGAGCAAGGTACCAAAACCTAGTTATTTATGAAGAAAAAAAAGCCAGAAGGATACACTGTAACTGAACCATGAAGCCAGCCGATGCCAGCCTCTGCAGCTGTGCGAAAGCAGAGTTGAAAGTCTGGAAGAAAAAACGTTGCATGCTCAGCAAATGTCCCCTAAAGGTTAATTAAATAAGAAATGTGTCCCGAGTGGGAGTCACACTATTTACTGAAATGTTCACATGCAAGAGGAACTGCAGATTCCCATGATCGCTGTGACTGCATGTGAGGATGATGAAACCTCTTTTGAATTCATGGTGTTGAGCAAATGTGGCGCATCATCCAGACTGGCTGCTGTGACAAATGGAAAGGATGTGCGGCCAACTTTTGACTAAGCTTAAGTAATGAGTGATTTGTTGGGGCATGTGCTGCACGCAAAACATGGTTTAACAGTACATCTGCTGTATCGTTTTCAAAGACTTTTGGGGGGCTTTTTTTTGACAGCTGAAGAGTGATAGTAAGGTAAGGAGAGAGAAAGGGGAGATGACATGCAGCAATGGGCCACAGGTCATGGGATGCATGCCCACCAGGTGAGCTACCAGGTGTCCCCCCCCCCTGCTGTGTATCATTCCGTGCAGAGGTTCTTGCATGCATCTCTGCTAAGCAACTGAATCACCTCTTCAGCAAACGCTACATAGGAAATATTGAGTATTGAGTAATAGTGGTTGTCAAAACTCACTTATGCACATCACCAACTGTAGAGAAGGATTGCCAGGAAATTTTCTACTGACTGCTAAACATTAGTATGTTAGGAAACATAACCTTTCAACCCATAGAAACAACTTTATTCTGAACTTTATTTCCAGATACTGTTTGCAGCTGTGGCTTATATGGTGTCTGCATGGAACAAGAGCTGCTCCCTGGCACATATCACATGATGTTGGACAGTGGAAAAGGTCTAGTGGACAAGGCACTGAGGCCAGGGCAGGCAAAGCACCATGGCTTGTGTTAACTATGCAAAAATCTGCTCTCTAGTGCTTTGCCATTTCAGTTGATTGACAATCTCTCTCTCTCTCTCACTCTCACAGATATACTCTGCCTCTTGCTTAATCCTCAGTGTGCTAAAAGCATTTTCATTTAGTCATGACTCACTCCTCACAGCAAATTGACTGTAAATTCAATTTAGTCCGTGTTATCTCTGATGGGTGAAAATCAGATTTGCAACTAAACCAAAAATATTTCTTGAGCTACATCAATATGCATCTCTTTAATTTTTACTTGAGCAAGCCAGATGGGCACCAATGATAACACACACTGTGCTTTGCATGTTATAATTATCAAAGTACAAAACCTACAGCATGTGAGCTATCTCTACGAGCAGCTGGTTCTGTCTACGTTATATAATAATCCTATATTGCATGATGAGGATCGTGGAAATTAAAACTAAAAACTCATTACACTGTGATTCCCAAGTCATTTTCCTGACAACATGCAGTACTAAGGGTTCATCATGAAGAGAAAATTAGGCGGCTGTTATGTTGGGATATTTTCCTCTATAGCTAAACACTTTGGTCACAGCTCAGAATCAAAATTCGTTACAGGCTGGTCTGGAATGAGCTAATATCACATTGGCTGATATTGCTAACATACTAATTTTCAGACAATAATTCCTGTAACAGATTTGAACACCTGTTCAACAACCACTTCCAGTCTGCTCCTGCTGCCTCATTCTTGCTGGATGGTTGCCGTGAAACCATGACAACAGGCCCCAACATGATTTTCTCCTCAGTGCCATGACTTTATTGGCTGTGAATACAATTGTGTATGTAAATACATGCATATATGTGTCAGTGTCTGTGTATTAACTATATGTCGAGGTTTGGAGGGGGATTAAGTTATCCTTCAGCTTATCGCCATAAAAATGACTGATTATGCTGTCAGCAATGGTCGTGGCCTAGATTTGAAAGACAGCCTTGTTTGCTCTGGCTGAGAGCCACTAGACCTTGTAAATACTACTGATGCACTTTTATCTGCAGACGAGTATTACCGCATTGTGTGTACTGAGAGAAATAACGCTGCAGTTTAGTTAATGAAAGAGGTACAGGGGGCCCTTTTCCTGTTGCTGCTGCCTGTGAGAAACTGTATAGCCTGCGGTTTACGTTAGCATTCGCATAATTTGCATATAGATGAGAATCATATCACATTATTGCATTGGGGGTATATTAATAATTGGATTGTTCAACAGGATGTGGTACTGTACAAGAGACTTGTGGAACAGGTGGAGCCCAGCGCCCTGGTTTCTGCCTCACTGAAGCCGTGTTGGCCTGCATCTTTCACCTGAAGAATCTGTTGCCTGTGAGGATCCACTGTCATATTCCTAAGTGGGCTTCGAGCTAGCAAGGTTTTCTAAATTACTCCTCCCGCCCCCAGAACTGAGCAGAGAAACACCACAGCGACAGGGAACTGCTTGACCTCCCGATCCCATCCTATCTGCTCTCGCTAGTCCCCACCACTGTACCACTATTACAGGTCTGTCATGCTCTAAAATTGATTTCACTGGCTCAGTGGAGGTGATATGGACAACCCAAGGACTCCTTCTCATCCTCTCACACATGGAGTTGTTAGTTGTACTTTGATTAGTAGTAGAATCAATAAAAAAGGGGTTGTCTGGATAAATGCTGTTTTGTAAAATGCATTTATTTGATGTTTAATTTACTATTTATCTTGATTTCTTACCCATCTTACTCAGTAGCTGAGCACCAGAAGACAGAAGACAGCCTGATTAACTTGTTGGTCCTTTTCAAAATGGACTTCACGGCTCTCACTGTGTTACTTTTTGTAATGACAAGTTGGTGTAACTTTTACTTATTTATCAAAAATAATTGTTTAACTTCTCATAGCCTGTTGTGTGGTTGTTAGCGAGTTTGCTCCATGACTATACAAAATATTTGCAGTCTGCAAATCCTGCCAGCAGGATTTTGCATGTCCACAGGTATAAAAACAACAATATTAAAGGAATATTAAAGATGTGTCTGCATTAAAATTGTGTGCTAATAGAGCCTCATGAAAACTGATTTAAAAACTAGCTAGTGGAGCATGCAATCATCCTAACCAACCCAAATCTACCAAGGTTGTGTTAATAATATATATATATTTGAACACTGAACTTATTTGAAAACCCACATTCCACCCACAGTTTTTTTTCTTCTTCATCTTATTTGACATTAAATGTCACAGTAGGATACAGTGAATCAAGTGAATGATGGCTGAATTCCATTTCGCTGCTTCAGTTTCAGGGCGCTGGTATCGTTCACGCTGGCTCGCTGTCAGTGTTAAGGTTATTAGAAACACCTGTGCTTTTCTTGTTGTGACAAGACAAAAGTGATTCTGTGAAAAAGCCTATTAGACTTTTTCTAAAGCCTGCGTGGGGTGTACAAACTGTGCTTGATTGACAGCCCCCTCACTCTCATGTTAGTTTTGTTGCACCTGGTGGGACAAATTACACCTTCATAGTAAGTTCATAGTTAAGTCTAATCAGACAGAATAATTGGAAGTTAATTTAATAAATCCAGACATTTCTGCTTACCTCTTTTGAATATTGTGTTTATACATCAGTTTTGCAATCACCAAACTACATTGTAATATTGAAAATGTGTTATGATTTAAGACTTTATATACAATTTTGTTTATATAGCATCAAATCATAACAGGTATCTCATGACACTTACCATATAGAGTGTTCTCTTTATAATATTATTGAAAGACCCAACAATTCCCACCATGAGCATGCGTTTGGCCACAGTGACAAAGAAAAATTTCCTTTTTTACATCCAGAAACCCTGAAGCACCCAGCTCATTTGAAGATGGCCATCTGCCGTGACCAAATCTATAATATATATTGCCTATGAATGTATAAAGATTTAAAGTACTGAATTAAATTAGACGAAGCTATTATAATGTTAGGATAATTTTATACCCAGACTAAATAAATTATGCTTAATATATGAGGAATTAGTGATTGACTTGTGCCTCATAGAGGTATTTTAACATAATGCATCAGCCCAGATGATGTGACATCCCATAGTGACCCAGCTGGCCATAATTCCCCAGCACCTACTATATCTTAAATTTATAGTAATGTTTGTTTTCTCGTCTATTTTTGAGATTAAACGTCAAACAAATACTACAACCACTCTGCTCTGTTCCATCCTCTCCTCTCCTCCCCGCCCCGCCCCGCAAACTGTCGTCACGCTCCGGGCAGCCAGTGAGGCGGAGGGAGGGGGAGTGTTTCACAGCGGAGAGGCAGGCAGCAGCGTCGCAGCAGCGCGACATCAAGAGCGGCTCTCGGGCTTTGTTTTGTGGATGTGAATGAGCTCCATCACCTCCTTCAGAAATGTGGACGGATATAAGGACGTTGGTACTTTTTCAGTCGTTAGTACTGAGGCTTCATTTCTCGGAAGGTTAGTAGTATTTTTTTTCTTTGCATGTAAGAAATAAATATATATATATATATAAATAGATATAATTGCATGTGTGTGTGTGTGTGTGTGTGTGTGTGTGTGTGTGTGTGTGATGTGGGCTGTAGAGGTGAGAGACTGGAAGCGCTGCCGGTACTCAGCGCGCCTGAGCGACTGATGCCAAGAGAGAGAGAGAAAGAAAAAAAAAAAGACAGAAAAACAAGAACACAAAACACTTTTTCTCTTATTTAATTTGGCCGTGTGATAACTCGGTCGTCTGTAATAAGTGTGGGGCTCAGTGTGGTCCTTTCCTCTCCGTGTCTGTCATGTGTTCCCCGGCTGTGAGCATCCATACTGCATCAGAGGTAATAGCTATAGTAGCCCAGACTGAATCTTTGTCTTCACGTTGTGGTGAAATTACCTCCGGCAGACGCGGGGCCTCCTTGTGCTGCTGGTCCCATAACACTTTTTAATCATCTCCGTTTAAAGTAGATCAATAACTGAAAGAAAACACAGACCATGACGCTCCCAGCGCCTCAGCCAATTGACCTGAATGAATGCTGAATATCAATTAGGCATTCATTTGCAAATGACAGTTGAACTACTAGCGGTTACTACTCCACTATGTCCGTTTTGTTGCTGATCCATCTGGACGCTGTCCCCCCCCCCCCCTACAATCCTCTTGTTTTTGTTTTTGTCTTTGCAGCAACCGATGAGTGCGAGGACGGACAGTTTCAGTGCAACAACAAAAGGTGTATACCGATCATCTGGAGGTGCGACGACGATGACGACTGCTCAGACAACAGCGATGAAGAAAACTGTCGTAAGTGTTCAAATCAAGTGGAGAAAATTTAGACGAACCTGTTCTGATGACTGTGGGAAATGTGTGTGATCATTGAGGTGTTGAGGAAAATGTGATAACAACTAGGAATAACCTGTTACAACAGGATGCTGGAAAACACATAATTATTAGGTCACCACGACTCCTCCCACAACTGCCACACGCCAAATTTCCACCAAACCATAAAAGATGTATTCTCATCTCAGATTTTGGGCCGTGTAGTTTTTTTTTTTTTTTATCCATGAAAAATGTGCCAAAAGTTAAAAAAAAAAAAACTATTAGATTTATATCATTAATATCACCAAGAGACAACAATACCTGGAACTGCTCCCACAAGCTATTCATTAGAGCTCGACTTAATGGTCTGTTCATGACAGGAATGTGTATTGAAGCTGCTCTATCATAACGAGCTGAAGCAGTTATGAAGCAGAAAATGCGCCCATATCCTCCCCCAGGTGTCTGTCCTCTCATAATTTCTTATTATTTCGATGGTGGATTTTTCAGTGCCGTATTTTTTAGAGAGACATAAAAGCTTCCAGAAGAGGCACATCACGCTCTCTCAGTGGGGGATTAGGCATGCATATGTGTGTGTGTGTGTGTGTGTGTGCCGCAGGCCCTGAGTGTGTGCACGCAGGTGCTTTCACCCCTGCTACACCTAAATATAGAAAGCTCAACAAGGTTGTGTGTTTTTTTTTTTTTTTTTCAGTGAGGGTTGATTGGGTGGAACCATTTTCCAATCATCTTCAAATAAAAAGCTGTCCAACTGAGAGACAGATTGCATGGTGCATCAGTCTACTGCACAAAGCTCTGACAGGTATCTTGGATATGTTGTTCTGCGCGGAAATAATACAATTCCAGTTTCTTTTCTGACTGTGAGCCAGTGGCCTATATTTCAGAAGAATGCTTGCAGTGAAACCAGTGAAGTTGTGCCAAAGCTGATTGCTCTGCGTGTTTACTGTGCAGCTGCGTTTCTTTTGTGCATGGGTTAATTGTGGCTCGGGAGGAATTCCTGCACCTCCCCGTGCATGCATGCATACATGGTCCGTATTTCTCTTCATACCTCTTTCTGTCTTTGTTTTCTTTCTGTCTCTTTCTCCCACAAACTCCCCCACACACAGACCTGTTGTATATAACCACCTCACAGTGCGTTACTCTGGAGGTTTGCCCTTGTTACCCTGTCTCGTAAGCCAGCAGAGTCCTCAGGCATGCAGGCATTGGGAGCATATTTGCTCCTAAAACATTCATGGGTCACAGCTTCACACACACACACACCCACAGATACACTTGTGTGTGAAGAAAATCATTACTCTGTCGGGCTTTATATCCGCAGAATTTTTATTTTTTTTTTTGAATGAACTAGGAAATTGTCAGCTAGGTTTTATTACCCTGTGTTTGTTTTCCATCAGGCAGGCACATTTAGGCTTTAGAGTGAAAAAAACTCTTTCTGAAAGCCAACTACTGTCAACCCACCATTTGATGATTATGACAGTCCAGCATTACTTGCTATAATAGAGAGTGGCCTTCACTCTCTGTCTATTTCTTTTTTCCTCGTGCAGCGCTATCTGCGTGGGCAGGCAGATGAAACTGGTTGGCTTGCGCAGAATCAGATCTGCACTGGCATCCTTGGCTACAGATATTAGTTGCACTACTTATTACTTTGTAGTATTGATTTGGAGGAGCGTTCACCTGGCTCACTGTGCGGCTATATTTAATTAATATATTAAAATAATCCTCATAAGCAGCTTCTGTAAACTCTTTTCTTCTATGTCTGGAAAAGGCTATAAGACATGAGGACCAACAGTGTAGTGCAGTGAAGTGTAAACCTGGACAACATATGCAGCACGGGGGGAGAGTGCTGCGAGGATTTAGCTTGTACACACAGCAAATCCTGTGCAGGAATTACACAGTTAGTTTCCTGTTGACTATGAAGTGGTTGCATTTTTAAATGAAGTTTCGGAGTGGTTGAACGGATAACCTCGCTTTTTATTCTCTTCGTATTCACAATATATTATTTTGCAACACAATGCCAAGCTCAGGAATCCAGTGACTGAATGAGTGCAACAGACCGTTATGAAATATGCTGACAGAAAGAAACCTTTGCCGCAGCTGCTAATTTGTCATGCCACTGTCACCTTATTTCTAACCTGACTGGTGCTCGTAGCGGAACCTCTCAGAAACAGGTACAAAGCTCTCTGTTATTGCTCATACCGGTATCATACCCTTTATGCACCATTATCCTCCTCCACCCTCCACTCCGCTCCTGATAACCCCATCCCCCATTGGACCACCCCCAGACTCCACTCCCATCACCATCCCCCCAGCATCCAAACTCTATTCCCCACTGACCAGTCACTGGCTGCGTGCACCCATAAATTCATACATGCATAATTGCGCTCATGAGTATGCATGGACACAAGCGTGGACCAAACGCATGTGAGCATAAATACATACAGTGTGTTAACACACATGCGTGCATACCAATGGATTCTGCACCTTTTCTGACGAATAACTGAAAAGTTAAATCTGCCGCGATAGAAACTGTATGTCTTCTTTACTGGTTGTGTAACATTTCTGGGGTGGATGAGCTGCAGAGCCACGGCAGTGGAGGCATCAAAAGAATTCTGCCTTGAATTATCATTTGTGCCAACTCTGACATGGAGCCGCTGTTTAATCCTCATCCTGATTATAGCAGAATATCAACCAGCTTCCATCTCTACTGTATGTGCACCACCTTCAAAGTTCAGCACGCCCGCTTGACTTTCTTCTTCATCCCTGGGTATGATAACGATCTATTTCATCCATGTTCATGAATTTAACATCTGTACCTGCAGGGAGGCATTTCACATCACCATGTAGAGCTCAAAGTGTTCTTTTTGTTTTCCTCCGTGATGCACAGTCAGCAACAAACCGTGAGCCCTCCTCGCTTTGTGTTCTTTTACCTAATAAATCCGCACAACTCCAACAACACTTTGAAACTGCTGGCGCTCCTCCACACCCCCTGTAGTCACAGTTAATTTCTTTATTCCAAAGCCCTTCAGTGGATGCAGCTTCCCCTTCTGCAGCCAGAGTCCAGGCAACATGTTTTTTTTTTAGAAATGTAAAAAAATATCCATGCACCCTTGGTTAATGCTTATTTAATGATTTATTCGACGGTTTTTAACCCTCAGCTGCCTTTTTGCTCAGCGTACAGCTGACACTAGTGTTCATCCAGCGTGCAGGTAACTTTCCAACAATATTGTTGCTTTTCTGTAGAGCTTCTCACTGTGTTCCTGGGAGGAGATGTCATGCCCACTGAATGACGCCGTAGTGTTTGAGTGCTTTTTCCATCTCTTAAAAATGGTCACAGTTGCTCACTGAGGGTAACTTTTAAAATGTCATAATTTTCTGCTTTAAAGTGCTTCAGGAATTGCTCCGGACACTGTGGCAGAAAACTGAGAACCAAGCTATTTAATGGTAACTGAAACAAACAAAGGGCTCACATTCTCGGTTTTTGTCTTGCTTATCTGTTGCTCATCCACCCACTGTTTTTTCAAAGAGAGAAAAGACTCTGCTGTTAGAAATCTCCTCCACACTTCTATAATGCATACTTATGTCTTGTATGACCTGCATTTATTTCTCTTTAAACAGGTTGGCCTATCACAGATATGTCAGTATTGACATATGTAGGAAATGCACCAATATGAAAACTTTATCTTGGTTTACATTCTCTTCTCTTCTCTTCTCTTCTCTTCTCTTCTCTTCTCTTCTCTTCTCTTCTCTTCTCTTCTCTTCTCTTCTCTTCTCTGGATTACAGACAATTCTACTCTACTTCTAAAGCTACTTTAATGCTCTGCTTTCATTGCTCTACAGCACTAAGTTGTTCTGCTCCTATCAGAGTGGACACTACTCAGCCAGCCCTAGTTGACAGCAATATTTTTATAAAATGTGAAGTAGTAAGTTGTAACATGTGGTTTTGCTTTTTGTCAAAGAGCCTTTGGGGAAAAAAGAACCCTGTCACCTCGTGGTGTTTTTTTTTTTGACTTATCAGTCGAAAACATGTCATTCCCCCCGCAGTCTTTGCCTCTGATTGTCTGTATTATGTGAAGGGATGTGTTTGACAGCGGGGAACAAGTTGTTGTTGACGATGTGCTAAAACAAAGGGAGTGGGTTAAAAAAGAATGAAGCTGAAGTGATAGAAAGTGGGGAAAGACATAATTCTGACCTGCAGGGTGAGTCGGGGAGGTTGTTTGTGTTCCTATCAAACTCTCTCGGTAATCTCCACGGCTGCTGACAACTGTACACAGCATTGAAAGGATTAAGCCTTTATCGCTCCATGCAATGAGGCATGTTTTCCATTGGGTCTGTGGTCAATTAATGTTTTTGCAGTTCACATAATCATGATAGAGCCTTAATTAGTGTACCAAGTTTTAATAGTCTGGATAAAGCAAACTTGTTGAATTTATGAAGTCTATTTATCTTCAACTTTGATCTTTTTTCATCTAAGCGAGAAGCTCTAAAAGGTTGTTTATACTAAGAAAAGTGAGAGTCATTAAAGTCAAACTGAAATTTGAATTTCTCCTCACTTTTTATGGAGGTAAATATAAACACTAATGATACTGCATCTATTTTTCAAAAGAGAAGAAAACCATTGGACATATTTGTGGAAACTGGGTTGGTGTTTTCCGTGGCGGTGATAAACTGGAATTCTTTTTACTTTCCCAGCAAGCCCCCATTGCATTGGCGCTGTAGGCTGAATGTTAAAATCATGGGAGGACTCATTGCGCTGTGAAGTTTTTTATTTTTCTCAGAACGCGAAAGCTAGCAAACTCAGCTAGCTTAGCTTAACTTAATTAAGATGACACTAACACACTTGCTGAGTGTAACATGGGCTCTGAATAAAAGCAAGGCAGCGCCAGTATTGAGAAAACTGGTAAATCAGAGAAATAAAGTTATTTTCTGGCAGTTTCATAATGGTTCTCTTCATTACAAATAAATACACCTACCTGCCCAAACACTGTCGCACAACCTTATGGCAACCACCATCTGATTTGGTCTGAACAGGACCTAGTAAGTAAGTAGTAAGTAATAGTATTCTTGTCCAATAGTTACTAAAATATTAATAAGGTTTCCAGTCTGACCGCTGGACAGTAATTAAGCATTTTCTCTCAATATGTACATCGTGCGTAGTGCATTTGTAGGCAATCGTGTCTAAAACCTTCAGACGCCATTGCTCTGATACAGTCTATGTCTAGTCATCGCCATGTGTTTGTGTGCGTTTGTGTGTACAACTGTGTTTGTGCTTGTTTGCTTGTTTCCCTGGCCCTACTGGCCTACTGCCCCGTGTCTGTGTGTCTCAAAGCCAGCTCACCCAAAGTGATCATTAAGAAGTCTGCAGTTTAGCTATTATCACAGATTAGCGTGTCGCTAAGCAAAGATGCTGAGAGAAAGCAGATGAGCCCGAGAGAGAGAGAGAGAGAAAGGGATTAATGTGGGGGTATAAAACATCACTCAGGCGCAACCTCTCGCCCCTCACTCATCACGTATTTATCCCCCATTCCACTTAGTTTTTTTAGTGCTCACCACCTAAAATAAAGCATTTGTTTACATCATTTTAAACATTACACCTCCCAGAAATCTGTGCTCATTTCAAGACAAGGATAAAAAGCAGATATTTCTCTAGGGACACTCTGAGCAGTGTGTCTCGCCTCATGAAAAATGCTGTTTCATTTTATTTGAATCATTGAAATCCTGCCATGGTATTAAAACGACAGCATAAACTGTAGTCTGTGCACACTGATTTTTAAACGGAATAATCTTCTGTGTGGTTTCAACATTCTAGCCCTAAACTAATTGATTTAAGTCAACTAAGACTGCTTTGTGCCTTTATTTGAAATTGCGTTGTTTAAAAGCTGTCCTGAATGCAAGTGAAACCAAAGATTTCGGATCACATGCATCATGCCAACGTGAGACTCCTTTTTAATATTTTTTTTCTTGCATATTTACAGCTGTAAAATGTACTCTCTCAACAGCACAGCAGGGTGCTTATAACACTTTCGTAAATGTCAAAAAATAGAGGTTGCGAACATCAAGCGGTGGCTTCATTCAAATATTCACAACAGCTGACAGCGAGTAAAGGTGTAAAGATGAGGAATGTCTGTGCATGCCTCTGGTGAAATGCTGTTTTAATGACTTGAGAGCTGAGCTAGTTTTGAGTCCCACCATTGAGTGTACAGTACATGAAAACAGTTAGAGTGGATGCTGCTCTGCTTTAGTTTTTCTAACTGTGATTCAGCATTGGCAGTGAGATGAACCCAGGTTAGCTTGAAAATCAATAAGACACATGCTGGATGTTTGAGAGATGCTGCCTGCTCTGTGAACCAGGCCTTGGGGCCACAGGCACCCAGGCAGACTGCGCCTTTCATCCAGAATCACTGTCAGAAAAAAAAACAAAAAACACCCACAATGGAGGATGTTGGCACACATTGCAAGAACTGTGGCCCTTTGCAACTTGTGACTCATTTTCGTGAAAAATGCCACTTCATGTGACTCCGCAGGCGTGCTTGTGAATCTTTGCCGACAGCTCCAGGGATGTGTGCGGCTGTGAGCCTCACCTTATTTTGATTTATCTGTTTGTGGACGAGTGCGCGCACTCATGACAGACATACAGAGGACATTATGCCACTCTGAAGTCGAGCCAGGGTAACAGAGAGCATCAGCAGTGAGTGTAGTAGTGAAGTGAAATGATGAGCAAATGGCTGTGACACGGAAACCAAAGCCCCCAGTCTCTCTCTCTCTCTCTTTTTTATTGATGATTCAGTGTAGCTGGATGAATTATGAGCGTCACCTCCACTCGCAGATGTAGCAACAATGGCCTTGTCTTGCCCAGCTACGCAGTGACTCAATGCTCGTCACCATCACAGTGTGAAAGCTTTGAATGCAGGTCACCGCCGCCTTGAAATCATTCCACCTGCCTACATGTCTCCACCCACCATCAACGCACTCATCAGACCCATTGTGTCTGACTAGAAATAAACTGTGGCCAGTGCATTTGTTTTAAAGGGCCATGAAGGTCTAAAGATAAATGGACTACTGTTTAAATTAGATGAAGTTACAGTTATGGCTAAGACACTCAATAATTCCCGTTCTTAAATATAAATTTATTCTTTTTTGCTTCAACTATTAGTTATCATTACTATGCTGATATTGTCTTGAAGCCCCAAATCAGGTCTTCAAACGTCTTGCTTTGTCTAACCAACCTAAAGAAATTTGATTTCCAATTGCCAGATTTCCAACGAGAGCACGAAATTTATGATTCCACCGGGCACGGATAAGGTGCGCTCTGTGTGCCGAATGGCCGCCAGAGCTAATCGAGGCCATTCTAGTTACTGTTTGAAACTCCATAAGAAGCGCTGCGGTCTGTTTGAGAAGCGTCTCCGCTGTGCCCATCTGAGAACACGCAGCTGATCTATTTTTGACGGACGCCGTAAGCAGCTGCATCAATCTGCACAGAGCAGCTCGAACCGGCCGGAAGTCAGCCACAGAAACAGCAGAAAATAAGATAAGATAGACTTTATTGATCCCACACTGGAGAAACTCACTTGTTAAAGCGACTCACAATATACAAGGTGGATTTTCTTATCTACTAGAAAAGCCTCATAAATAAATGAATGTTGGCATCCTGGTGGCTCAGCTGGTAGAGCTCCTGACGTACAAAAGGCTGAGTCCTTCCTGCAGGAGAATAGAGAATCTGGTCGATTTTCAAAATAAAAAAAACTGTGCAAAGTGATGGTTGTTAAAACAGACAAAAGGGAAACTTGGGGAAACCAAATCTGACCAACTTAAAGGCTGACAGGCAAAAAACACTCTTCTAGCTTCTGAAACGCTCCTGGTGGGGTTTGAAGTTGCGTGCAAGAGAAGTCCAAATCAGCGTCGCAGCTGCAATTGTGACAGACATGCCTGATGGGGTTCTGCCGTAGTTGAGCACAGTGAGATGAACAGCTCATGGCACGAATACTTCAGCTGGGCGCTGAAGACGACGACACAATGAGATCAGAATTAAGAAACATTCAAAATTTAAACTATCAAAAATAATATAGAGGATATCATGGGTATGACTTTTATGTTAATTTCGTTTAATAATTTGAGGGATTTTTTGCTCCACACAGGTCTGACGTTTTCATCTACTGCAATTCTCTTTAGTCAGTGGAGACGAAGCTCGGGTGACAAATAATGTCACAATGTTTATGATTAATTCATAAAGTCTGTCCTTCTCAGCTGAGCATAAAACTTTTTGCAAGATTTTTATTTGTCATTTTATTTCTTTTTACTCAGATTTTTTTATGCACAAATTGAATTTCATCAACTAATCATTTTGGCAATATTATGGTAAAAAAAATGATATAATTTGCAGGATTTACTCAGACCAAGCAAGACAGAATAGTTTGTCCTCTTCCTCTGTGTAATATTATTGATCTAATTGAACCACATAACCATCCCTGGTGCTTCCCTTTCCTGATGTGAGGAAATATTGGAAATGTAAATGTAGATACTCATTACTGTACGTTCAGCAGTCATGTTTTTTTTTCCACTGAAAAAAACAGCTCAGCATCAATGAAATCAAAAATGTTCTGTAGGTTATGTGTAGCTTTTCTTCCCTGTTAAAGAATGACTTCGTTCTCTGCACAAATGCAGCATTTCAGAGCTAAACATTGCTTAAATGGGGGTTTAATAGTGTCAGGTAGTGCATTACCTGAACAATGATAGCAAATAAGACTCAGCCTTAGACTAATTTACCCGGCTTTAGATTTTTAAGCGTGAGAAGCCTGAGAGGTACAATCAAATTACGTCCCTCCGAAACCAGCCTCATCAAATGTGCCGAATGTCTCGACTACATATTCATGATGCTTGACACTCACGCTCACTGTGAATCTGTCCAAAGGGTGCAGAGCTTTTCTGCAGAGCAGCCCTTTCTTTACTCTGCAGGTCTATTTTTTTTTTTATGTCAAAGTGTGTTTTTCCAGCAAAACCTTAACTGGAAGAATGAGGGTTTTAAAACAACAGCCAGCTTTTGGATTCTTTTGTTTTCTTTGAAATGTTCAGTCATACATGTTCAGTATATCAGTGCATGTATGAAAATGGTTGTGCATGATGCACAGGGACGTAGTTTTGATTATTTGATTTCTCTAATTTTTTATTTTAATCATATGGAGCCTTTAATAGATGCCTGGAGTTCCAAGTCTCATAATGGAAAGGTCAGCTACGTCCATTTCATTTAGAAAGCTTATATTTAAATCAAAGGCTATATGAGAATGTAATGCTTATTTAAGATTCAGCCTGACGTTTGGCTGTGTGTGTGTTTGTGTGTTTACTCCACAGTTGTTGCTCAGACTCCAGCTGAAGTTTTCCTGAAAGTGTGAATGCTGATAGAAAGCAGAGTAGAGGGAAATGTTTGCTGGCAGATGGTTTCTCTGTGTTGTGCCTGACCTCATGTGCTTTGGGGAGACATATTGTGATCAAAGCTCGGCAGCTAAGCTCTGCCTAGAGATGGATATGTTTTAAATGCACAGCCATCGGCCATCGCATGCACACACAAATATGTATGCACACAGGCACGCGCAGTGGCACACACAGGCTTCACGCTAACAGATACTCGCAGAATGGCTTGATGCACACAGACACTTCTACACAACCGAGTACGGGTTGTTTTATCGATTTGTGCGGACGTATCGTGCACGGAAAATGATGTAATCTCTTGTGACAGGGATCACCAGAGGAAGAAGAACAAGAGCGATGGAGAGTGGAGAAAATAAAAGGAGAGAAAGAGGAGGCAGCATGGAGGCGAGCCAAGGAGGGTGTTGGTGTGGAGCAGGTTGGGGGGGAAAGCAGAGATGAAGAGTGCTGCAGTGTCATTGATTTTAGAGTGGTTGTTTTGCAGTGTTATTGTTGTGATGCTGATCCGATAAAGAGTAGTGGATAAGACAGACAGCTCATTAAAAATCACCTGTAGTCTCTCCTTGAGAAAGGTCAAAGTTGAGGATGCGATTTCTGTCTGGATGTTGTCACGTATGTACTGAACTGGAAGAAAAATAACCACAGCAAGGAGAGCACAAAGTAAACACGACAACAAAGCAGGTAAAACTCTTCCTCTATAGCCGGACTACAAAATTGAAACCAATGGCCACCATTTGGTGTGAATGAAGACAAGCAGAGCATCTTTATGGGAGGCTCCAACTCACCGCAGAACATCTGCTCGTCTTATCGACAGCCAGACTGCTGGGAACACCTGGCATATGTGCAGCTTTCCTGCTCTACTTACAGTGCTGTTTGAAGTACAGTTTCTGTATTTAACTATCAGTCAGAATGGCAACAAACCAGACTTCCTTTAATGTCATTTAATACGTAGATGATGTATTTGAAATGGAGCCAAAAAATACAAACGCGAGTCACTCCACTATCAAGAGTCCTGAACCTTCTCTAAAATGGCTAATTTACTGTAGCCTTTCACTTGTTGTGGCCTACAACTATCTGTTATTGTTTGTCAGCAGAAACCTGACTTTTCCATTCAGTATGGTACCACGGCCTACTTTGAATCTCGACACCACATATGTTATTACAGGGTAGAAATAGAAGCGAAAATGCCCCAGAAAAAAAAAAAAACCTTCATTAAATCGCCTCACGCAACAGGAAGCTGCTATTGCAACTGAAATCTGCAACTTACTTCCCATGATGCATTGTGGTAAGTAATGTCATGATCTCGACAGTAATGTGCAAGAATTTATTTTATGCCAAAGGCTTGTAAAAACAGTGTTAGAAGTGCAGAATCTGTGCTTACAAATCCAAGTAGCGTAAACCTGCTTAAAACCAAAATCTTAATCCACTGCAAATGTTCCTGACAAACCAATCTCACTCTCTGATAACTGTTAGAGTCAGCTCCTGATGAAGAGGATTGCTCGGTCAATCTATCGGGCGCTGCATTAAATCAGTTTCGTGTTGTGACATTTTGGTCTGTAACGCAATGCCGCTGTAATATTCCTCAGCCCATTAAGGCTCAAGTAAGCTTTTATTAAAACAGCTAATGAATCTCTTCACCTCTCTCTGATTAGTTTTAGTGAGGCCAACTGAAATGCTACATCTCTGTACCAAATGTACCGTGTTTTTAGTGGAGACATCTGAGCTTTACATGCATGAGAGAGACTGTAGTAAAGAGCGTAGTGCCTGTGTCACCTTCAGCCTTTTCACAAAGACACTCACTTGGAGATGTGGTGTATTTTTTTTTTTTTATGCTACTATAATATGCAGCACATGCAGATGTATTGTCTTGTATTGCAAAAAGGCAGAGACAGAGCTGTGTGTGTGTGTGTTGACAAGATTGTGTGGTGGTTGGATTTGACTATTAATAATTTACATGGAGTGTTTACAACTCCCAAGTCATTTTCTGTGCTCTGTAGCAAACATCCAGACCTCACATACCCTTCTGACCCTGAGGCCATCAAGGTGTATTCACAGCCCCTTGATGAAGTATTAATCTGAACGTCACTAGTGGCAGCATGTGTGATGTGCCCACCGCTGCATTGTGCTACTTTGCTAACATTCGGCCGCTCTGGTGGTGAGAGGGAAGCCTTTAGTCACGGTCTGAGTAATCTGTTTCTGTGGTGGGTGGCTGCTGGCCTCTTTGATTGGATGGCGGGCATTTGGTGGGCCCACACTAAAGGATGTCTGCCCTCACGGATTCCATCAATAGCTGTCTGCGACTTTGTTCCTCTTGTCTGACTCCCGTGCGCTGTTTGCGTTTGTGGGATAGACGAGGAAAAAACAAAAAACTGACAAAGTATGAAGCTTGAAACACAAAGAAACAGAAGGTCTACCCGCACACATGCTGAAGTGGGTGGATGTGTGTGTGTGAGTAACTGTCGGGTTGTGTTCAAAGGCAAACAGCAGCTGGGACTCAAATCGGACTGTCTTAATTACGTTGCCTTGTTGCTAGGGGCAGATTTTCTAGAACAAGAAATTTGACCTCAGGCAAGTATTACAGTTATGCTAATTTTCATCTGCAGTGGGAAATGTAAAATCCTGATCTCAGTGACTTGTCACAGCAATTTGAGTGTCTTAGACTTCAGGCCAGCGAGAGTGTTTCTGAAAATCTGGTCTGCAGCTAGCATTGTGTTTCATGTTTCTGGAGGGTCAGCTCTTTGAAAGAAAACTAGAGAGATGGAGAGGGAAGGAGAGATCGAGAAAAGAGAGAGATGTGGCTCATTTTCTTTGCAGGCTCAAAGGCTAATCTACCAATTCCCATTACAGTCTCTCGGTTAGTAGACGGACAATATAATCTAGTGTGGGACACATTTCCATGTACCGAAGTGACTACAGGCTCTCCTAATGCATTTGGCTGCCTGTGACTTGAGTGGCAAGTCACTTCTCACAATTTATTCTTAAATCCAGACCTATTGTAAACTCAACATAATGGAATACTACTCGAAAGTAGAGCGGATATCAACCTCTCTGAAGGCTTTTAGGAGTATATTATTTTCAGCACTGTTCAGAAACAGAGGGGTAATGACATACTTTGGGTTGCCCACAAACACTCATAGATTCATTTATGTACTCTAATATACTCTAAGATCAGCAGTTTGGATATAGGCAAATCTTAGAGACCCAAATACCCATGACTAATAGCTCTTGCTATGGGTCATAGGACCTATTTACACAAGTATATCAAATCTGTAAATCTGTATGTGTTTGTGTCTCTGTTAGCATGCCAACACTCTTGATTGCATCTGTCTCGGTCCTTCCAGTGCTAGGCCATTGATTTGTTGTTTTGCCTTTACATGAAGATATTGTTAAGGTTAGGCAGTGAGGATTATCTGGGTTCACTAACATCTACCATGATGAGCAGTATTATGGGAAAACACAGGAGAACACCAAAGAGGTTATCTGTGTTGGTGGTAATGCAACTAAAGATGTTTGGTTACCCCAAAGAGTTTAACGATTTAGTTAAAACAAAAACAGTTTAGCTAGCGAACCAACAACTTCTCAGAAATTAACACAAAAACGCGGTTTTGCTTCTTCTTTGTGGGCTCTCACTCATACCACCCTCTCACCCACATAGACTATTTGGTGGTTGCACTAATCAGGGATCTGATGAACCCCACAACAACATCTAACACCTTCTGCATGATTGTATGGGTTGAGATTGCTGGAGGGACTTTTCCTCCTGTCACTTTATATGTGACAAGAGAAGGACAGATCATTTGTGTCACCCTAGTTTTAAACAGGACAAACTGTGTTAGTGGCTATTTCCACAGATCTCTTACTGACCTAGTAACACCAGTAAAATCATATGTGCCTCTTGGAGAGTTGGAAACATTGACACATTTTCAATAACTGGCTAGATTGGTTCTCATTTGCGCCAAAGCCTTTTAACCATGCTAGCAGTGTGGCTGGTTGGTCCATCACGTCAAGTGTCATGAGGTTAACATTTGTGATTTTAATGGATTGGAGATGGATTGTCATGAAATTTGGTGATTACCAAATGGTAGTATGCTAACATGCTAAACTAAGGTGGTGAACATGATACATGACTGTGTTAACATTAGTATTCAGTATGTAAGTAAGTATTGTCATCGTGAGCACATGAGCGTGCTGAGGTTATTATTTGGCTCAGACAGCTGTGCTTTACAACCTCACAGAGGTTTGTTACCTGTCTGGACACATGAAGTGATTAGTGAACTCTTAGTTAACATGTGTGGTGAGTTTGAATGAGGTGAAATGTTTGCATCGCAAACTCATCTATAAAATAATCAGCTCTTTCATTGTTGCAGAGTCCATGAATTATGTCAATCAAGCCTCAATGGTGAGTGATAGCATTTGGTCCCGGAGTCATAATTACTTCTGACAGATGGATAATGGTTGTTAAGAATGCTGTCTCCAAGTGAATGGGGAAATCACGTTGGGATTCTCCTCATTAATTCCCATTCATCTGATCATTCAGCAGCACCAGCTCCCATTTCTGAGTCATTCTCGGAGCTGTAAAAGAGGGTTAAAAGCCATTTTGTGTCGTTTTTACCGATCCTACAAGGTTGGATAAGAGTGAACAGAAAGATCAATGTGTGTACACATGCAGAAGTACACTTTGAGTGTGTGCTGGGGCATGGTATTTGTTAGTATCTTTGTATCTCAAAGTCAAGATGTTTTGTAGTCAGTCGTTGAACTATGTGCTCATACTGTCTGAGTGCATTTGCACACTTAATTAATCAGAGAGAGTGCACTGTGTTTTACTGTAAACTCACAGCGCTGTCTCCTCTGAGATCTTCTGTGAGGCTCTGAAAGTCCTCTGCTTCTGATCTGTGAATTGCCATGTCAGATTGTAACGTTAGTTGAATCTATGTAGTGAAAGCAGATTTCTTTGGTAACTTCAAAACTAATCCTGAAATGTATAGAAAATGATGGCCTGTATTCTTCAGAGATCAGAGAGTTGAGCTGGGGAAATTTAACACCTTGACTCTTCCCAAAATATCTTGCTAGTTTTTAATCATAAGTAATAAAATCATAACAAATGCATGTGTTGATCTGTGGCCTCCAATAAGCAAAATCTATTGGCAGTGTTGCTTCAAGCAAGCTTCTGAACCCCCAGCTGTGCCATTAGAACCGCTCAGTAGCTGATATATAAATGACAGCACCTTTGCTGAACAGGCATAGGTCTAAGAATTTCGGAGGAAGATTATGTGTGTGCAGTCAAGCATCCCTGAATCATTAAAGGTTAAAAACTGAGAGTTGGATCAATACATCTCTGGGGGAAAGGTCTGGGTGGAAGGCTGTGACTGTGATGAGGAATACACGACTTCAGGACTCAATAACACACAGCACAACACAAAGCAGAAGGGTGCAACCTCTGCAGAATATGTAAGTTACATTCACCAGGATCTAAGTTTGCACTCCAGGCTGCAGACCGTGGTGTTTCAGGTCAGGAAGTAGGAACATCTGGCTACTGTGTTGATTTGGAGTCATTTCCACTGAAGCGTGTTAGAGGGACTCTGGAGGGATGAGCAGTGGTGGAGGTGTCAGCTGTTTGGCTGAGGGACCCGTCCTCAAATTGTGTCTGCTTGTTTTCTGAACCAGGGAGATTTTATTACCAGAAAAACCATGGGGTGGGTAACAGACTGCATCAAGCAGCTTGTTTGGAATGGCAGTAGGAAGGTTACAGATACAGATGTACGTATGCATTATTATTTATTTGATAATGTGTTGTTATCCGCAAAGTTTACTTTAATAAGGCTTTTAATTGCTTTTACAAAGGCTTGTGATTTGTGTGCGGACTGAGAATCAAGATTAGGCTTTCAACATTTTATGTTACCACCAAGAGACTCGTCCATCTGTCTATCAGGATTAGTTAGTTGGGATGTTTAGTGTTTAAGCAGAATTTTGGGGAGATGGAGGGAGATACATGCGTCCGCTCCAACTGCAGAAAAGTACATATTGTCTGACCCTCGCTTTGGATTAGGAAACAGCGGTAGGGGCTAGTTCCTGAAAACACCCACTGTTAAAACCTTTCCTGCTTCCGCAACTGCCCACCACAACTGCATCCTTCTGCCAAAATGCTTTATTTCACTTCAAGCACAACGAAATGCTCAACAATTTTTTGTACCTGCACACCTGTACCTGCTTGTGGTGTTGACACCCTTCACCACGACACCTGCGTGGTTGCGGTGTTTCCCATCGCGTGCCTCTGGAGGCGTTTCGCTTGAAGTTATGTCTTCCAAATCTTGTGATATGTGTCTGCTTGGCTCTGTTCTGACACCCCTAGGGTTTGATTGTGCTCCCCACTGAATCATTAGCAAGCTGCTGAAATTCATGCAGGGAACACCCCAGAGAGCAGAACCTGTGCCACCCAAATATAACCGTGTAAGCACTCATACAAAAATTGTTTTAACTCCATAATGAGACATAAAATTCCTGGCTAAATCTAGGTTAGACTTTCCAGCAGAAATGGTAATTGCATAGGAGCGTATGACATTACAGCAAGGTTGCATCAGAACTACCATATGCATGTTGTAAAGAGGATACAGCGCGCTCTAAAATGCGCTGTCTATGATATGAATCACCTTCCTCTATCTGTTCCCGTCTCTATTCTTGCATTCTGAGCTTATATATTCATAGATACGGTATAAATAGGTAATGTGGGCATCATGTCTGTGCTCATAGTCTTGTTCTTTGCTGATGAACCCGATGCCTCCTTGTTGAAATGGATTCTACACAATGACAGTTCACAAGAGAAAAAAAAAAAAAGAGTTACAACAGCTTGATGCATGTCATCTGGGCTTTCCATATGGTGTCTATATAGTACGAAATGATATCAAGACTAGTGGAAGAGAACTTGTGGAAGTATTGTTAGCTAATGTAGGTCAGTTCATTATGTGACTATCATGAGCGACTGACAAGACGTCCAGAACGGTTCTATATGAACCATCACTGAGCAGAACAAGGTCTGATTGTTTTACACAGTTTCATACAGTGAAAAATGGTCATATCTCTTCATGTATTTTATTTAACTGATCATTTCATAGTGAGTCACAGTTCTAATGGTGCATCTTCAGTCATGTCCAGGCACTTTAAAAGTATGATACTGCAGATTTCAGTCAGATATGGTAACACCTGTGGTTACAGGTGGCAATAACTAGTGCACCTGGGAGTTGTTACCTTCCTGAAGTGTGCAGCACAAGGCCTGCAGCCCTTCGTCTAACAGCTTGTGGTGGCCGGTCGTCCTGGTGCCATTACTTCCTCCAATATTTAAAACGAATCCGCTGCACAGTGACACATACAATGCGTTCCCCATGAGTGCTTCACAGTAATTCACACCATTTAAATGCTTCAGATGTGAAGTAGCGGCAGTGGGAAATGTTTGGTTTGCATTAGCAGTAAATTAATATAGATCTGATACGGTGTTAGCAGAGCAAACAGTAAACAAGGAAGCTGATATCAATGAGATAAAATTCCAAACAGTGACGCTGGATAAAACACGTACATTGTTTCTTGTGACTCCCTATCTGTGCTGTGTAATTATGTAAATACATCGGTTGCTGAAAACAAAATGAATATAAAAATGTCATTTCATCAACATATATATAACTTTTGCTGCATGTAAAATAAACAATGCCACAGTTTTCTGCTGTTTCCATCATTTGCATGCGAGACTGTCATTAAAAACTTTTTGGACCTACACTGGTAAGAGTTTCTGTGTGCTGTAACTTGCATGCATGCAACCCACCAGGGAACTGGAACCCAGCATGTTTGCTACTTGTCCAGAACTCTGAAATTTTATCAGCCAAGTGTTCAGCTTGTTTGACTAGAGTCCCCTGTAGCTTTGGCTTGCTCTGCACTTTTTTGTAAAGGAACAGTGTGTTGCGCTGAAGATGCCAGGCTGTAGGATGAGAACGTTGACATATGGCTGTATATCAACCAAATTTTGCTTCCATAAATCAGCAAACCCAGGGGAAAAAAAAGGAGAGAAGCAGAAGGTCAGACACATGGTGCAGGCGTCATGCGGTGAAAGGCAGGAATATGTGTGTGTGTGTGTGTGTGTGTGTGTGTGTGTGTATGCGCGCAGTGTACGTATTTGCCGATAGACAGCAGTGGTAAGTTTTTCTTGTAAACACTGATGCTCTGTGCCTCAGTATGTGCCTCTTCTGTATTGTGTATGTGTTTGTCTGTGTGTGTGTTTCTGTTCACCCTTTTGCGTGCTCTATATGGGCATGCAGGGAGAAAGGAAGCAGACTGTCGCATAAGCATGAATAAAATAAAAAAGAGAAAAATCCTCAAAGCTTCAGTAAATCTTGTTCTGTATGTGGATGTGGCTCAGCAGCATCCTGTTGCCGTCTCACAGACGCCTATATACAACCACCTGTACCTCTGTCTGATATTGCTGTGTTGTATTTCAGGGTAAATCTGTTGGGGTTTAGCCAAGCTGAAGCAAATCGTCTTCAGTATAAATCACTCTCATGCTGCCCTGAAGGAACTAAGGAGCTCTACTTGCCGAGCCTGCCCAGTCTCCTCCTTGGTCAGGAGGTTGTTTGTGTCAATGTGACCCGACAGGGGGAGAGAAAATATGTCTTTTAGCAGGCTGAGAGCTATAATTAGCACAGTATGTGTCTTTGATCAGTACACAAGGTCAGAAGAAAAGCTGGGCAGTGCACAGCATCGAGGAGCCTTTCTTACCTTTGGCATCCTGAATGTAGTGAGATGCAGATCTGATAGCAAGCTTTGCAAGTCATCCACGAAGCGGCAGTTTGAGGCTAGCAGATTTTGCAAACACAAGACCATGAAAACACATCATGTGAAAAAGTGTTTGGTCAAAGACAAAATAAATTGACCATCTGTCAACTTTACTAAACCATCAATTCGGGACAAGCCTAGTATCGGTAGATCAGCCAATATAATTAAACCTGCAAGAAGAGGCCATACAGTGTGTCTGCATGTATATCCTCTTTCTCACCCCAACATTCTCAGTTTTCTACCTCCATTATTAGTAGTTTGACTACAAGTGTAAAAATCTCCAAAGTGATGCAAATGGCTATAAATGATAAATCACTTTTAAAAATAAAACCGGGCCATGTAAAATAAAAAACAGTTACATGTGATTAGATTTGCAGCCCAAATTAAGTTTCCCATAGTAGAGTAAGCAATCTGATGTCATACCTTTATCTTTATCATTTGATCTTTAACATTTGATTTGCTGAATTTGTCCTGAGAGAGAGAGAGAGGGAGAGAAAGAGATTTAATCTGTCGATGCCACTACTCTGTGCCTCTGTGTCGCTAAATCAATACTCTATCAACCAGCGCTGAGTTAGAGCTCAACCCCATTTGGCTTTTTGTCTTCCTCTTGGTTCCACTGGCTCACTGCTCACTGCCTGACTGACAGGAGACATGGTGACTTCCCCTGTTGACAGCAAATGGGATGAAATTATTTATGCACTCTAAGGACACTTTTTATGTCCATGCGGAGCTTCTACTGTATAATATTAGAGTATTTCTGTCTGTGCGTGTGACACTTATAGTAAACCTCAGCGCTCAAATTTGCCTAATTAAATTCTATAATCATTTGCAAAAGCAATTTCAAGAAGAGCGTGTCCCAAGTCTCATTGATACCATGCAGTATTTTGTATGCTACCATGATATCCCATTAATTTTGGAAGGTTTAGTCATTTGCCTGCCGGTTTAAGCCAACAGGATACATTATGTTTCCTGCTTCGACAACACTCCTCTACTTCACTCTGAGCTAATGAGGCCATTTGTCTTCTGATGCCCAGGAGAATGTGCTTATCACTGCATTACCTATTAAGCTTCTCGTGGCCTCCAAATGGAAAGAGCTGTCATTAATATCCTTCATGGTGAAAAAAAAAGAAGTTTCTTCAAGGGGTTAGGGAGCATGTGTATGCGTGAGTGTCAGATGACTGAAGGCAGATGACTTAATGATTAAGTGAGTTCAGTTCTTGACATGATGCTATAAAAACTACATTCAGCAGCCATATACTGCCGCCCATACACACATATTCACGCTAAAGCTTCACCAGGCTGAGTCTTCATTTAGTACACAGCCATGCTAGCGCCGTTGTGAGGCTGTACATATGGTATGCATTGTGTTGCTTTAAGCTAAATCCTTACGGGCTCACACTGACTATGCGAACATTCTGATGTTTAGCAGATATGTTTACAATGTTTACCATCTCAAATTAGCATTTGCTAATTAGCACGAAACACAATGTACAGCTGAAAGGAATGTCATTATTTTTTTTTGCAGGTGAGTAGAGCGTCACAGTCATTTTCCTCATAGACAATGTTACATGACTCGGTTGGAGCACTTCCGTGGCTTGAATGGACACAAAAATTTAACAGTTATTTCTCATTCTTGGATAAGACGATGAAGAAGCTTGTCTACACACAAAAAGTGGTGGAGAAGTCATCTGTGACATTTTAGCAAGAAACATTCAGTGACTGAGCTCAAAATACATACACTGCTAACGGAGAGGGGGGGATAACGATTATGGAGCTGAGAACAGCCAGTACAGTTTGTTTCTTAAACCAGTTTACTTTTGGATTTGGATTGTTGAATGGATTTAGCAACTTAAGTGTTAGAATAGAGTAGAATAAAATAGATGATGACGCCTTTTGAATTTGCAGCCACTAATTAGCTTTTCCTTCACGGTAATAGAGTGTGAGGCTTGTGGGCGTTATAGTATTTTAAGCTGTCCACCAACAAAGCTGAAATAATTCAAAGTGGTGGCCATAACATCTCTGTTAGTAGTGGACTGACTGACTGACTGACTAGCCAGCTGTCAGACTGAATTTCCATTCTTGGAGCCGTGCTGCTAACCTAGTTAAAAGCTGTTTAGTAGCATAAGGCAGATTTCATTACGTTACTAAAGCTGCTAAAGAAAACCATGTATCAGTAACATATACTGTGAGCAAAACTGACATCCCTATATCTGATTATCATATAAAGCTCAACATTAATCCATTGTAACAGCAAACTCGTACTGTACACAGGTCTACTGCGCACAGCCACATGAACTGCATTTAAGAAAGATGAAAAGGATTAGAGGCAGTGAAATGATGACAACATTGGCCCCAGAGGAGAAAGCTCCAGGTGGGTTTGTCGGAGCGTGGAGCTCCTTCCCACTGCACCTCCTCCAGGAGACATAACATGGCTGGGTGAACTCCCCTATGCAGGGCCCTCATTCTGTCTGTGTCACATCCCATTTGTAATGCTCATGATAGGTGAGTCACACAACGCCGGACTGCTATTGTTTTTGTTTTTCTGTTCGATATTTCGCAGACGTACTGGAGCTGTGTGAGTGTAAAAGGCTACCATTTACAGTCGAGTGTGTGTATGTGCGTGCGCGAGAGTGAGTGGGTTTGCATGCATGCGGCGCATGTATAAGGATTAACGTTCAGTAAGTGCTATCTCTGCCATCTACAGTATTATTGCCTGTTTTTATTCAGTATCACACTTTCCATTAGGATTCCATAAAGCATTATTACTGTGTATGTCACTCTCCATCTCTGCTGCTATTACTCACTTGTTATTTCTCCTCTTTCTATCTAAAAGCATGCCATCTTCTCATTCTCCTGTCATTTTCCCCTTCGGCCCACCCGCACACTCGCCGCCCCCCCCACGAGCCTAACATTTTAAAACCTTCTAATTAAAACAGAAAGTCATTCCAAGCAGATGGCATGAGCTGGTCTAGGTAATTATTGCCAAGTGAACCATGGCCCCTGTAGACCTTCAGTGAAATGAGTAGCAAGCTCAGTTGGACTGGATAAGAAGCTCAGGGTCCCGCATAGAAAGTGCACAGCGTGGGCACATCTGACCGGCAGAGGCCACGTACCGGATCAACGTGAGATTTTCAAGGTCTTTGTCATGCGATCGAATAAAGTCTTAAGCACTAACTTAACGAGATTCTCCTTAGGTTCTTAATTCTGCCCTCAGCTCTCTTTTCCTTCTTCCCGTGAGAGTCAGATTAATTAATTGAATAAAAAATTTCAGAATCTTCCAGGATTTGTAGGTTGTTATGAATCTAATTATTCGGTTTCCTTTTAAAAAACGGGTGTTTTGCCTCAGGGTCTCTGTGTTTGTGTCTCTCGCTCTCTTCCACCAATACCTACAAGAGGGATAAATAGGTTTTGAAAATATTCATGCATTATGTGAATGCCTGTGTTTGCATGTGTTGCTGGAAATACCCGAGTTTGTTTTTCATAATGTGAGCACACCACTAATGAGTTTATTCACTTGAGGGAGGTGTTGGTTAAAAGGTTGTCACAATCCCGTTTGCCCCGTAATCATCCGTCTTCACCTTTTAACAAAGGCCCACATTCCTGCTCATTCTAATGAGGACACCAGTGGCACTTACGCCGCACTCCGAGAAAACAAAACTACCCAGTCTTATCCTGATCTGAGAAAGATAACAATCAAAAATGTGTTTATTTTACACTTAAAGGCTTCGCGTATAGAGATGGGAGTGATGTAAAGAAACAAAGAGAAAAGAGAAGGAATGTTTGTCTCAGAAGTATAATGGGGTCAGTTTGTTACGTCTTGCAGAAAAGGCGAGGAAGGATGCTAATTGACATCCTTGAAGTGAAAGGAAACAGGGGTCGCTGATTGTGGTTACAGGCTGAAAACACATTTACAGCTGAAACACATGTCCTATTAGAGAGACCCTATTAGACGTTTCATAATTTTCCTTTGATAGCGTCAACAAGCCAAGATGAGTCGTTATCGTTTTGACTTTGCCACTCTGACACGGGAGATAATTGAGAATGGGGCAATTAAACAAGATTTAACATTAGAGACGAGCCGTTTCTAATCTGAATGCTTCTCTGTGGTGGTATCCTGTACTGTAGCTGTAACAAAACATTATCATAGCGACGTGGCCCATAACATAAATGTGCTAATTAGATTTCAATGGGTTTTTTGCATGTTGAAAGACAACCAAAGAAATTAAGACAGAAGGATGATGCAGAAGAGAGGTCTATAGCTCGACATGCCGCCCTCAGGAATCTCTTCAAGCAGCCCAGACCTCACACTCAAGCTGTCAAACTCTGTGTTGGTTAAATTATCATAAAGGCAAGACTATACTAGTTGAGTCAGTAAAAAAGGAGGCAATAATCATTTATTGATCACTTCTGTTATACATAGCTGGATTGCTGGATCACTGGTCATAAATAATAACTCCATCAACAGAAATCTCTGAAAACCCTCCATCTTTCTGCAAAGATTTGGCTGAGGTCAACACTTTAACATTTATACGCTTCTGTGACAAGCAACCAAATGGGACCAGCAGAAATCAGAAGAAAGTGCATGCAGCATTAAAGTATACAGGCCTTTGTTTGGACCAAGTAAGACGTCTGACACACACGTCAGAAATAAAAAAAAAGAGAGAGCATGAAATTCAAACTCCTTTCCCACTTCTGCACTGCTGACCAATCATGGTGTGAGCGGGGCGTGAACGGTCGGAAATGTGTGTTGCGAGGGAGTCTCGAGCAATTCTGATGAACGGTGACTGTACAAAACAACACAGAGTGTGTATAAGTGATCATTTAAATTTAAATTCCTGTCTTGATATTGTAACTAACTTGTATGGTGCAGTGAAAAAATGAAGTATAACTCCTCAGCTGTGTTCAAACTGAATGCTAAGTTTGAGCTCACACCAACACTTTTTTTTTTGTCCTTTGATACCAAGGTCAAGAGAGAGCAGGAGTTGGAGTGAGAGCAGTTAGATTAGTGTGAGCGTAGCAAAGAAAGTCTCTTGATCACCGCCTGCTCTCTTTCCTTACATCCCCTCGGCTAAGCTTAAGCTCCCTGCACATCTCTAAACGCTCTATCTAATTTGAAGCATCAGAGCCAAGTTGAAGCCAGCTTAGGAACAGTTGCGACGGTGTAACAACACCGGAGAGCTCAGCTGAGGGCCTTTTAGCCAGTGATTTATTAGACTGTACTGCAGGTCCTCCTAGAGTAACAGGCTGAGGAAATTGAATGGCTCTGACCTCTATCTGCTTCTGGCTCTCTGGTCGAGCTCGCAGCCTGGTTTCCACAGGTGGAGAATATTATTTATTTGTATGTGTGAAGTCCAAATTTCTCTTTGAACACAGTGGGTTAGTAAGAGAACAACCGTGATGAGCCGTGGGCTGTCAAGTGAATGTTGCGATCAGTCTCGTACTGCTCAAACAGGCCTTTTTCCTGACCAGTTTTTGACTTCCAATTCTTGGCATGTTTGACATATTTATAAGCCTGTGGTCTTGCTAGCTTGTCGCTTTCTGAGGTTTAGGAGGTAAAAGGTTTAACCTTTCTGAGCGTGCGCTGTCTGCAATCAGCATCCATTTCACTGCTCTGAGGTGGAACTCCTGAAGGAGAGATTCGACTTTTGCAGATGGGAGAAGGGGAGGGGGAATGAGTGCAATGAATAAGTGTCAAGAAAATAGGGAAAGCGGACACAATTAGGGAAGGGTATCAGGAGAGAGAGAGAGAGAGCATCAGACAGCGCTGCGTAGAAATAATGTGAGAGATGATGAGCCTGATCTCCTCTGATGAGAGGGATGATTGCTGGGATTCAGATAAAGTGACCAGTTTCACGACAGAGATTAAGCCCTGCTGCAGACTGGCCGTGCTCTTACCCTGTCGTACTGTACTCACACTACCTATTCTCTCCTTATCTGTTTCTCTCTGCCTGAGCAGCCAAGAAGACATGTGCCCCTGCAGAATTTGCCTGCTTGAATGGCCAGTGTGTCCCGGGACGTTGGCGATGCGACGGGGAACCAGAGTGTCCCGATGGCTCCGATGAGGCGGAGGAGACCTGCAGTAAGTGAAAGCATTCATGGTCCAATCATGGACGTCTTTAAAGGATGCTTCCTTTTTCAACTTATGGGTGTTATGACTACCGCAACAGGAAATAATAATTCGTTATAATAAGTTATAATAATTTGCTTTTGTCTCGTGAAATGATGCATGATTTTATTTCTCCGGGCCTCGAAAAAGAAAAGAAAAAAATAGAAACCGTCTAATTGGGGAAACATGCAGCCTGAGGCGAGGAGTTGCTTGTAGACGTTAAGATGTCACAAGCAAAAAGCATCTAAACCGCTATATTTGGAGGTGAAACCAAATGTGAGTGCACCCATAAAGCGCTTGTGTTGTCTCTGAGCAATGCACAGTGGGATCTACTGCTACAGCCGATCATGTTTTTGTGACTGGCTAAGTATGTTGACATCTTGCATGTTGCATCTGGATATACTGTCACGCCTTCATCTCAGTCATGTTAGGCAATATTTAATTTGACTCTCCTAGAGCTGATATTCAGGCTGCTAATTTCTTTTGTTACCGCGGCTCCGGCGGCCATTCAGCCGCCTCGCATACCTCCACTCGCCCACACACTTCAATACTCAATGCTGTCTGATGGCGAGTGCATAGACATGCCTCAAATACCTCTCTGCCAAGCTGTTAGAGCTCTGAGGATCTCTGGCTGGCTCACTTTTAGCCTGTGCCAGTCTAGTACACCCACGCACAGCCTCTGATGGGGGTTACTGCAGGTGAGTTGACGTCTCCACAGCCAAGCAGTGGGCTCGACTGGGAAACTTGAACCAGTTATTAATTATTTTCTTTCTTTCTTAATTTTTTTTTTTAATCTCCTGTGGCTGCTTGCTCCTCTCTCGGGGTTACAGTTATCAGTCCGTGCTCAAAGCGCTGCACTGATAAATAATGTCGTCTCAGGGAAAAGCAGAGTATCCACCACTCACTCAACAGGCATTTCAAGGTCTACATCTAAATGTAATCCTCACTCTTATACTTTTAAAATTATATCCACACTGCCTCTAGTTTCCCAGCTAGCGGTCCTTATGGCTCCTCTATACAAAACTTTTTATCACAGCATTTTGGAATAATTTGCTGACACATGAACTGTTGTAGAACAAAACTTTTAAAGTCCCTAACAACATCCGCCTCTCGCTGTAAGTCCTACACAAACAGTTCTTCTACCAAAGTACAATCACTTGGATATAAGAGATTTTCATCCTGTTACCTCACAGCAAGAAGCTTCCTGGCTCAAATCCTGACTTGAGTTTGTATGTTTTCTCCCCATGTCTGCGTGGGTTCTCTCCGGGTACACCGACTCCCACAGTCAAAACATGCAGTTACTAGGTTAATTGGTCCCATAAGTTTTGCCCATAAGTGTGAATGTGAGTGTGAATGGTTGTTGTATCTCTGTGCTCTGGGGATTTATCCAGGGTGTACCCTGCCTCTTGCCCAAATCAAGCTGGAATCGACTCCAGTCCTCGTGACCCTGATGATTAGAAGCGGTTATAGAAAACGGATGAATAGATTTTATGACAGTTGGTGAGTCATGGTCACTGTCAGTCAAATCAGGCTGCTGATCAGGCTGCACCCACACAGCTGAGTTTTGAGGATGAGGTTAGCTTTAGTTTTTGAGTGATGAACTCTTAAATAATTATCCATAAGGACTTTTATTGTTGTTTATTTATTCATGAATATTTAATGTGATGAAGAAAGCTTTGAAAGACATTAACAGCCTGCCCACCCATTGCAGCTGTTTCATGTGTAATACATGCTGGGTACAGAACAAAAGTCAGCCTCCAAAGCTGATAAACAGGCTCTTGGGCTATAACTGATGATGAAATATCCCCCACAAACTTAAGAAAATGTAGCTGCCAGTATCACAGTTACAGGTTCATCAGCTGTGCCACAATGCCAGAATACATCAAATAAAAATATTCAAATAACCTATAGCAGTAGGACTTTTCATAGTGCGTGACAAGATAGCAGAGCCTGATTGAATGATTTGATAATGATATTGTGTAACCAGTCTGAAACTGATATTTTGGTTCAAACCCCCATTATCACGCTTTGATCACTGAACCTTTTTTTTTTAAGTTATTGTGGGAAGGAATTAGAATGCGTCAAGCAGAGCGGAAAATGAATCAAGAAGAGGCAGAGTGAATATTTCAGAGGATATTCATTCTAGTTTTGTTACATTTTATTGGCTGTGGATGTGTGGGTCGGTTTGATGAATTATGTAGCAGCCGAGCAAAGCTTCTAATGTCACCCCCAGAAAGTTGAGTGCAAGGAGGGAGACATAAAGGGACCTCTGAAGGATAACAAGTTTATATTGGAAATCCAATTAAAGATAAATGAAGGAAGGATTCTTCTCTTGGCTGCAGAATAAAGAGATAGAGATCTGGGCTGAGAAGAAAGCCATTTATATGGAAATCCCATATGTATTCATATGATGTTATGTAAAACTGTCCTGAACAACAACAGTGAAAATTTTCATTGGGAATTTTATTTCTCTCCGCAAACAAAAATCAAGATAGATTTTGGAATTTGTCATAAAAATGTATTTATTTACTCTCCTGTTGGCAAAACAGAAACATCTACGTCCTCATCGTTCCTTCTCCAATAATCAAACTATAATCCAGGCAGTCCTCACCTTTGTAGAACCTGATTATGCGCTCAGATCAAGGCTGTATCCTAAACAGAGGGATTGCTAATGAGAACCTCTTCATCGCAGCTGTCTTTCAGCTTTGAGTGGCTGCAACTGTGCCGTAATCACACTGACGAGACAAGAGGAGAAAAGACTCAAGGATGGTCATTGTTCAAACATGCATGCAGCATTTTGGGCAACTGCAACCAACCTACCTCTTAAACAGCTCTCTTATCATCTCATTAACCTCATTTCACTGGTAAATTACCAGTCTCTGTGTGAGCCACTTGGTAAGATTACAAAGTCTAATGAGAGCTGTACATCTGGACGTGCTTTACTTTTCTGATTGGAGTAAGGATGTAAAACACAACCTCATGACATGAAAGCTTAGTACATCCAGTGTGAAACACCCCATATCCCATGCAACGCTTCACTTTAAAGTCAAAAGCTGCCGAGCTTCACATTTATCAATTAAACTTTACTAAACCGCGGCTTGTTTTGCTGTCTTACCAGCTGAGGGACGGATGGAATTTCACACCGACTGCATCCAATATTTAACGTGATAGAGATATGAAATTTGCCATTATGTAAATGGCAGAGACCAGCAAGTGCACGACCGTTTTACATGTGTTAATTACATATAGAACAGAGTACACCTAAATGCATCATGCTCCAGTTGTGCCAAAGCCTGATAAGCCAGGCTGTACTCTCACATGCAGAAAGCCCTCATCTTGTACTTCGTTCAGTTTGCCCTCAGTCTCTCCTGTACTTTCTGTCTCTTTCAGTTTCACATGTGCACAGACATACAGTACGCTCTCGCATTTGTGAACTTGGAGCTGCAGACATCTGTGCCACAATCATTCTGGCTCACTGGGTGGATTCCCAATTACACGCTGGAGTAGCATTACACTGTCATATTAAGAATTCAAATTCGGGCCAGTCTGAGGGAGTTACTCTGGAGCGCTGAAAAATGAATGACTCTTTGGAGAAACATGTGAATTGCCAGAGTTCATAGTTTTCGTTAGAGATTAATGTGTAATCAAGGAGGAAGTGGGCCACTGCAGCCAGCTGTGCAGCAGCTTCTCGGCTCCCTGGTCGGACCGGTGACAGATTCAGCTGTCCCAGTCAACGATTTAAAGGATGTTACATACTTGACACTTTCTGACAAATTTGCCGAGTTCAGCTCAGTTCTGCATGTCAGTTTGTCCCCTTTGCTTTTAAAGTCATTTCGAGGAGCTGACAGGCGTGAGGCGACTTCACAGCGTTTTATCTTTCTTCAGGAGACTTTCATCTCATGTGAGGATGTGAACCCTGAACTGCTGCATATTTGGAAAAATTCTAACAGATGGAACGTTTCTTTTTAAATCCACCATGTTGTGTTTTCAATTTGGTCTTTTCAAGTGTTGTATAATTTTGAGGTGGATCGTCGATATTTCTCTGAAAGGGGTTTTGATGAAGACATCCTTCTATAAACGTCTTTGTAGATACTGAGCGTCAAACTCCATTGAGGTTTTTCCGGGCGAGTAAATCATAAAGAGTCACTTTTTATTGAGTTTTTAATAGAGAATATTTTCTTTGTATAAATCTTTTGATTGTACATACTGGATGCTCGAGTTTAATTTTGTAAATTTCCTTTCATGTGGAGATGTGGATCGTTACAGTAGGTGCAGGTTCATTTACTGTGGCCTGCGTATGTTGACACTAATAATAGGAAAAAACACAGAGGAACGCACTTCTAGTTCATTTTGCTATATGGCTGTTAAGCATAGAGCATAAGGGTCTTCCCAGTTTTCTGTATTACAATACACATGTGATGTACACATCAATAATTTACCATGGAATAAATATCAAAGCGGAAGCAGAAGAATCAGTTCCTTCAGAACCCAGGTTCTTTTCCAAGTTACTCAGTGGGTAAACCCAGAGATCAATTGCTGTGTCAGACAATGGATTTTTTTTAGGATAATATTGTACGTCCTTAGAGTTATTTTCTTTGTAACATAAACACTTAGTTTAATAGACTTCAGAAGAGGAAACAGCGTGTTTGTTCCACAAAACATCTTTCCATGTGAAACTGAAATGGTAAATGGACTGTACTTATATAACACCTTTCTAGCCTTCTGACCACTCAAGGCGTTTTTACTGCATATCTCATTCACACATTCACACACTGATGGCAATGGCTGCCTTGCAAAGTGCCAGCAGTGCTCATCAGTTTAGAAGCTAACCATTCAGACACATTCACACACACACACCGATGGCGCAGCCTTCAGGAGAAATTAGGGGTTTAGTCTTTTGCCCAAGGACAGTTCGACATGCAGACCGGAGGAGCCGGGGATCAAACCACGGATTGTCTGATTAGTGGATGGACTTGCTCTAGCTACTGAGCCACAGCCGCCAAACCTATTGGCTTCACATCTTCTCACATCTGGTTTTGTCAGTCCAGTAGGTGAAAAAAAAAAAATGCAGCATTGCTTTTTTTTTCTCCTTTTGAGGAAATAAGCATTTAACCCTTACAAACTGTTCATATTCAATGCCTTCACAGTATGGTCCGAGCGTGAAAAATGTCCACCACATTTTCCTAAAGCCCAAATTTTTGTCAATAACCCAGATTATAATCACATTAAACAAAAATAATATAGATATATAATATAGAAATAAATATATGGGTGGGGTGGTGGCTCAGTGTTTAAGGCTGTGGCTGAACATCGTGAAAATTCTGCTTTAAATCTGATCACTTGGCAAACCCTGCATACTGCCAATATACTGGCCAGGCTTTATTCAGCCGATAAAATCAAACTCAGGGGGCTCAGAGAAAGCACTTGATATTGAGGTGCATACCAGGCACATTACCTGCTAATGTACTTTGCTGAAAACAACAATTTTCCATCTTGTAGTTTGTTCGCCGTTGTACCAGATGTATAATTCAGAAAAGAGGACATGGCCACACTAACCCGGCTTAATGAAGCAGTGAATCTGAGTATGACTCAGTGCCTTTTGGGCTCTGAGGCAGAGAGGCTGAGTTAACGTGGACATGCTTGGGAACATCTCTACAATACACGGATAGATCTACACAGAGCCGCTCAGACTTCTTGCTCAATCATGATTTTAAGTGTCCCAAGGTAACATGATACTATCTGGAACTAGCTAGTCAAGGCTGTCACAATATGCTGAGTGCACAAATTCACAGTAGCTTTGGGATGAATCACTATCTATTAGTGACTGGATGCAGCAAAGTAGACATTCATTTATATGAATAGGCTGCAAATTACTACTTTGGGGATTCCATGTCATGCTCCAGTGTAGTGTTACATTTGTTATGAAGCAGCAGTTTATTATATCAGATCAGATTAACACATTTTCAGCTCCACCGTGCTTATTAGGCCCCCCTGTATCACAGTATTATACCACATGCCTGGTGACTACTGACAAATTGAAGCATTTCTACGCCTCTTCATTGAGAGCCATGTTTAGGGTGAAAGGCCCTGGGCAATAACAGCCTCAATCACCATGATCAAATAAAAAAACAAAAAACAAAACTGAAGCTATTACACCGTTGTAGTGTTGAGGTGAGCACCGCCTTGGGTTTGTAAAAGGTGATGGAGTCTGAACAGATCTCCTGCCACAGTGGAGATGAATCCTCATTTTTCACTGAGATGGTAAACAAAAGCCAGGCAGTCAGGTTGTGTGTGAGTAATTGGCTTTTATTATGTCGCCTCCTTCTCAAGCAAAAACCCATTACCCATGTCTTTATAAAATCTAAGGTTTCACCAATCAATAGCTGTCGCGAGGAGCAGTGAATTACCTCCACTTTGTCTCAGTGAAGTTTCGTTTCATAGTTTTGGATTTGCGGGCACCCACTTCATTAAAGAGTCATCAGTTAAAAGGACGGGACAGCTCGTCCTCCGCTTGGTGGATTCAGATTCTGCTCGAGTCTACGCTCTGCCTGCATTTCCTCAGCCTTCATCTTGTTCCACTTGGTATGTGTGGCTTTGATTTAGCTTTAGGATAAGAATCTGAAAGGTCATACAGCAGTTTGTCTCTTCATTTCCCCTTCATACAGTATCTTGCTCTTGGCGCGTCTCCCTTCTTATAGATTCTGTTTTTCGCTCAAGCTGCTCTCTGTATTTCTCTTCTCTCTGCTCTGCTCTCTCTGTCACCCTTTCTTTCATTTTCTCTGTCTGTTTCTTGTTTTCTGTCAGAAGCTAGTTCGAATTCATTCAGACAGCATGTAATTTCCTCTCTCAAAGATTCCACCTCCACGTCTCTTTCATCTCAGACATTTCTAAGAAATGTTTGCTGTATTTCCTCCCTGACCAGGCAGTCTGTCGCTGGGATTTCAGACTTGGTTGTAATAATTCTTTTTGGGTAATCATTTCTTTAGTTTCTTCAGTCTTCATTCAGCTTGTTTGCCAAACGGCATCAAAGGCACGAATCATCAAAGACTGTCACGCATCTTCATAGTTTGTGTCTTAGTTATACACTTTCCAAACTTCCACATGAAACAGAAAGGGGAGAAATGAAATATCACTTTAATAACTCGTTCATGTATCTACACCACGAGGAAAATGACACCTTTCCAGACCTGGCAGGTGGAAAAGGTTAACTGCAACAGATATGTTGGACATTGCGCAACACAATATTTTAGTAACTGTCTAGAATCTGAAGTGACAGAGCAGTGAACTACAGCAAGTTAACCTAACACTGCAATCTGTTCAACACTACAATTTGTGGACTGAAAAATGATTGTAAAAAGTTGGCACTATTCAGCAGTAAAACAATATTTTCTGCGCTTGAGGTGTTTAAACAGCCCCAGAGCACTGCGGTGTCCAATGTGTGTGTGTGTGTGTGTGCGTGTGTGTGTGAATGTTTGTGTGTGTGTGTGTGTGGGGGGTCAGGGCCTGGCTGCATCAGCCCTTCTCACTGCTCTTTCTCCCCAGACACCAGCTGCCTCTCCAGCCTCCTCTCTACTGTCACCCCTCTATGCTGCAGGGACAGTAACACACACAGAAGGGAAGGGCTGGAAAATGTACCTTCATACTCATACGACATTTAACGGTGATCACCTCACCTATCTGTACGTGTAGCAAAGTTAGCTGTACCTACACTGGGAATCATTGTTACGGCTCTGGTGGTTAAATGAACCTTTCATTCCGACCTCCAAGCCTACACTCTGACCCGACCATTGCGCTCCTCTGCTGCTGCATGGTTGACTGCTCTGTCACTCTGAGGACCCTGTGGTCACTCATCTCTGTTCTGGCTCCACAGCGGTAGAA